>OY856415.1:422090686-422690686 GCA_963693085.1 Alisma plantago-aquatica
GAGTGGCATAATTTGGGGAAAACTAAAGCATGCATGAAATCTAGTTTCATGATAAAATACACGTTAAAAAAATTATTTGAAAACCATGACGACAAACATGTTATCTTGAAAAATAGATAACATAAATTTCGATGACACACCTTGGACATGTATAAAGACATGAAAAAACCCTAATCTAGGGATAATAAGAGATGGAAATCCCTAATGTCAAGATGAGGTCATAATATGTTGGAATACCAAGTAATGTGTATAAATGGGGATGTACATAACCTTAATGATAGCAACCTATGGTGCAGCCCCATGATGGAGGATGCCTTGACACCTATGGGGTGGTTAATTAAACATGATCACATTTTGACTTGGACTCTTGATCTCGAACTTTGACCTTTGCCTATGATCTTGGATGAATTTTGAGGGTGAAATTTCTTTTACGAAGGGAAGGATGGGACAACCTAAATTTTTCTCACTCCTCCATTGTACTCTTTATCTCTCATTAAATGGCCTCTTACTCAATATTATGCCAGCATTGTAGCTTTGGGTGTTGTGATACCGCAATCAGGTCACATAAACGATCAATTTTCACAATATTTGACTTTAATTTGAGATTTGAAGAAAGTGTCATACTTTAATATACCAAGTTTTTATAATTAAAAGTTGAACCTATTTAATATGATCTTCTTAATCTTCAATGTACATCAAGTTGTAGAGCATTCAATGGTGAATCTGATGATGATTACATCAATCTGACCTTCATAGCCCAAGTTATGAGATTTCAAAATTACCTTGAATTACTTTGGATTTAATTCTTTTGAAATCCTTGTTGCTTGTTGGGTCGGACCACTTGGAGCCTAGATACATGTGTGCACCCCCTCTCACCTCAGTGGCAATCCAACTGGATCTATCGCGACCATATGTGAGTCACCAAATCACCACACGGCCAATTGAGGTCGTCCATCTGCTGGCCACAAATTTAGTGTTGATCCAAGGGATAGGAGGTCTTCCCCCTTCTCCATACGAGGGTCTACATCTGTAGAACTTCAATGCCCCCTACCCCCTCCATGAAGCCAACCAATAGATTCATTCCTTGCCTCTTTTTTCCAATTGAAGTTTTCTTACTTCCTCATTCTTCATTTCCAATCATTTTTCCCTCTTTTCTTGCACTTTCGTTCCCTCTAGCGCCTTTCTCCACTTCATCTTCTACATTGGAACCCTAGACACCACCCTATAAGGGAGGTTTGGGCATCACCGTCTCTATCATGTTCAGCCTCATCAACGGTCACCACAGTGCTCATTGTGGTGTATCGGAGTTGGATGTCCTTTTGAGCAAGATTGGAGTGTCCTTCACCCTCATATATGTCGTTTTGGTGAGATGTTGATGTGGAGTAGATCCACATCATGCTGAGGCAGTGTCCACATAGCTAGAGGTTGGTAGCGCACATCCAATGGCGATCAAGAACGGATCGCATCAGCATCGTACAAGGATGGGAGGTCACTTTGTGGCGATGGATATGGCAGGAGAGCGGTCTGGTGACAAGAGGAACCAAGCCTGTGGTCAACATGGGCGCCCAATTAGAGCCGTCGAGCCATGCATCAAAGGCTACGACTGGACGCTACATTAATAAAGGTAATGCCCTATGTTCCACCATTATAGTTCTTAATCAAAATGATCAAAAATCCATAACTTTGTACTCCCGCATTCAAATATAATGAGCATATATATCAAATTAATTGTCTCAAAAAGATCTACACAATGGGGTTCTAGACCATGTTTCTTCCCCTAATGTTCTTATTTTGACAAAGATGTGACCTTTGACTACTTTGACTATGTTTAATTTATTAGCTTTAGTGTATCTCTACCCTCCGAACTATGAAATCAGTAACTTGTTTCCTGTTTGAGTCTAATGATAGCCATAATCACCTTTCTTGCATTCTTGGTGACTCTTTTGCATATAAGTGACTTGCATGGGACTTTAATGATGTGTCATGCCCTATTATGCTAATCTTACATCATAATGTTGACTTATGCTAATTGACTTCGAGATCAGTAAGCTATGTTAAACCTCATGACTATAAATATCAACCCCAATCCCCTTTTATGATGGAGCTTACATATTACACTAAGTATGCATGAATGTGACACCATGTGATGATACATGGTTGTAATTTAATTAGATGATGACTATGACCCACTTTGTATATAAAATCATATTTGGATAATTAACATCAGTAATATTTTGATATGTGGTGACTTTAATGCCTATGATCCACCCTCTTTCCCTATTATGGTGTTTAAAATCCTACTTTGCCTAATGTGACCAATGTGACTTGAATCATGGTTCTTGTAACTTAAATGTTTATGAGGATCCTCTTCTCTTATCTACCCCTATCAAATCATGAAATTATTTTTCCCTTATGATACCTTAGATATCGATATCCCACCTTATCCGCATGTTGAACCTTGATGGCTCATGTAAACTATATTGATGATAACATGCATGATTGATATGTTGATATCCAATGTTGGTTGTTTAATTCATAGAATCTTAGGGTAATGCAATTATATTTTAATGAGCTTATCATGTCACTACTTTCCTAAGTTATACTCTCTTTATGATTGGACCTCTTGAATTGATGATCTATGACCCCTTTTTTTCCTATTATGAGTCATATCTAGTTATGTGCATGTGACTTAAATCACGTAATGTTCATATAAGATGAATGGAACATCGAAATGACTTGATACTCAAACCACACCTTTATGATGGACTCTAGTCAGTTAAATATCATCAAACATGTAATTAACTAACTTGGAATCTAACTTGTCCAAAACCTATAATATAACTAATTAGGGTTAATGATGAGAATCAAATTCATGTATTTAATCTTATGATTAATCAGGTCTGGCTTATTTCTAGATGGTCAAGGATATGTTAAGTTAAGAATCTATAAATTTGATACAAGCTTTAAATAATTATACGGCTATGGATTTCTTGTTTGAAATGTGATACGTATGTGTGCTTGTTTACTTGCTCAAATATTGCCACGTAGTACTCTTGTATTGTACTCGATGTTTGTTTCATGTGGTTGTTTTATAACTTGCAAACATAATACGCAAACTCCATTATACAAAACCCTATGCACCTGCCTATATTCTCGGGGTAAGGACACAAGGTTGGGTGTCCTACTTGAGTTGTCAAGATAGAGTGAACCATGTTAATAAAATGGTAATCTCTTGGTGATGGCTTACATAGAAAAGGGTTAGCTAATCTTGAGCACCCTTATAGACTCTTCCGATGGTAAGTTATTCAAAAAGGTCTTATGATATATGATGTTGTTGGGTGATGTTGCCACATTTTCGGGCTCCATATCATGCCATTTTGCACTTAGATCACATCTAAACAAGTTAGACTACAAGTTAATTCCTCCAATTTGTGTTTTACTACTAAATGATCTTATGGATGTTCTTTGCACTGTTTTCAAATACTTGGACCATGCCTTGGATAGATGAGAGAGAAGGAAGGAGTTCTAGGATTCCTCCACTCATGAAGGGGTCCAAAGAAAGCCCCAAAGCTCCCTCAACCTACCCCTAATGGCCAAGATTCCTCGTCAAGTAAAGAAATCCATGGATGATGAAAGATGAAGTTCAATTGCCTACTGTAGACCCCAAAATGGTCGTGGGCATACCCCCACGATCGTGTCTTTTATGCTGAAGAATTGATATGAATCAATTGGGATCTACCCCAACTTACCACGGCTGTGTCCCATCAGCACGGTCGTGGCCCATTGAAGATACCACGGTCGTGGCCACCAACACGGTCGTGGCCAGAAGAGTAGAAGACAATCATGGCCCCCCACAACGACCATGGGAATGTCACACAAAGATGCCAGAACCAACAGGGAGTTGCCTTAAACTCCCACGACTGTGGCCATACACCACGACCATGGCCTTTGAAGACCAACTCTCATGTGTTGCTAACCCATGATCAAGTCCCCTCCTCCAAAATGGTCGTGTTACTCAACACGGTCGTGGTGCTACTCACCCAACACGATCATGGCACTCCACCACGACCGTGACCACCTCCTACTTAACATTTTCACCACCCTTCCACACCTTGCACATGTACACTCTCCATGACTGTTTTCATCTCTACCCACCACGGCCATGCTACCCTACCACGACTTTGTTGCCACCGAAAACCTACAACTTTCTACACTCATTTTCCCACAATACCCCTACTTACCCTAGTGCTTCCACCACCACCTATATATACATGGGTGGCAGCCACACCACTAGGTTAGATGCTCCTAGCCAACATTACTCCTCTTAACCCACTCCTCGAGCATTTAGTGCATTTATTCTCTCCACCCATCATTTCCATCTCCATTTCACCTTGGAAACCTAGTTTTGTAGGTTTTAATCCATAATCCCCCATATCCTCATGCCCAACTGCAACTTTGGAGGAGGAGGATGTCCCCAAGCAGCTAGGTGATGAAGAAAAAGGCTTCTTCCACGAGATCCATGGAGTTTCTTCCCCTCCTTTCCCTTTATTTTGCTATTTTCTTGATCATGTCTTGCTAAGCCCCTAGTGGTGGGCTGTTTGGGGGAAAATGTGACTTTGATACCATGTTGGGGGAAATTTGGCTTGTAATGAACTTATTTTTATCTATGATGATTGCTCCATGCTTTTGTCTCTTATCCCATTGCATGCTTGTGATTTATGCTTTTTGCTATGAATTGCTTGTTTGATAGTGCTTGATAATACCATGTTTCTAGGAGAATTGGGATGCATGTGGAAACCTTAGGTATGACTCCTAGGTCCCAATAGGGGATCCCCATCTAGTCCCATTTGTTCCTACATGCCTACCCCCTCTCCTACTACTTGGTATGAAACCTAAGTTACGAGTATAAGTGGGATTGATGTGATTGCCTAGGGTTTTCTAAAGGCTAGAATAGCTAGTGGCATGAGGTTAAATACCCTCATCTCTACTTCCATCTCTACCTCGGCCCTCAATTGCTCAATATCACTTATCCTAGAAACCTAGAGTTGGCTAATCCTATTAGAATTACACCTAATCCTAGTCTTCCACTAGTAGTATAGGGTACATTCTATTAGCATTTGCCTTATTGTTTGGTTTGGTGATCTAGATGAAAGATGAGAACCATGCTTGTCCAATAACCTTCCCCAACTAATATTAAAGTTACATCCCCAAACGACCCACCTACCTTAACCATCTTGTTTAAAACTCAACTTGTTATGTTTGCTTGCTTATGCTAGTATAGTCTAGTTTTTCTTGGTTAACCTAGTCAATTGCTCAATTTTGATAGTTAAGGTTAATTTGGATCTTTTCTTGCTTTACTGGTTAACTTAGTCTCTAAATTGATTCTTGCTCCTCTAGTGTAGTGTAACTTACCATTGTTCTTGCTTAGTTAGTTGGTTAACCTAGATTGTTAAACTTTCTTGTTTAAGGTAACTTAGGTTCAATTCTTCCTTTCTTGCTCGTTCGCTTCGATTAATCACAAAATAAACCCCTTTTAAACCCTTCAACCCTAGAATCTGCATTAGGAACATAGCCAACACTAGCCTAGCTCTAGTGACCCCTCTATCCCTGAGGACCGACCCCTATTCTTGCCAATCACATATAATACAATAGTACCACATGTGCTTGCACGTGACCTATTTGGTTTTTTGATCAACTTAGTTAGGGATAATACAAATTTCAAAAGATCCACACGTGCGTTCGAGTTCCATGGAGTGCATCTAGCCATCCCTTGTTGGCTAGTGTGTACGCTTCTAGATCGGACGCACCAAGCTTTCTGGCACCGTTTCCGGGGATAGAGGTGTTCTACGTAGCTAGTTAGGGAATCTTAGCCTTTACGTTTGCCCTCATCATTGCTATTCTTTATTCTTTGTTCACTTTTACATATTTCCATTCTAACTTGGTTTCTTGTTGCTTGTTTGTGTATTTTGTAGATGACAGTTGTGCATGCGCCACACTCATTTCACTTGTACTGACTTGGTGATGTACGACCCCAAGATAGATAGAAGGTGTTACGACCCGCGTTTCGTTTTGTAAGTAAGTACCTTGGTTAGTGCATAATTGAACTAGTTATGTTGAGATGAGCACTTGCTTTTGTTAATAGTGTTTTGAGCTTTGAGCTAGTGTTAATGTATCATTAGCATGTTTTCTTGTCCTGAGGTTGAGGACAAGTTTGTGCTTAATCCGTTGCCGAAGAAATCATGCGAAACCGACCTACAAGTAAAAAGATATGGACTTTTTGGTGTTCAGGGACCTATGTGTAATATCGGAAAGTTTCTGGGTAAATTATTTTCGGCCCCCTGGGCGCCCAGCCTTATCCTTTCCTTAGTTTTCCTTTATCTTTTCCCTAGCCGACTAAGGGATGAACGAAACGTTCATTCCCTTCTTTTGCCGCTAGACGAGAACAGAGAGAAGAGAGGGAGCGAGCTGGAGAAAGACGGCCGGACGATCTAGCCGTGCTCACCCCCGATTTCTTCGAATTCCTCACCTTCTCCGGCCAAAGCAACCGCTGCATCCTTCTTCTTCCTTCTCCGTGTTCTTCTTCCTCCTGCAGCCATGAAGATGACGACCTAGGAGGTGGTCTAGGGAGCGAACGGCGCCTCCTTTCCGGTTCTTTCTTCTTGCCAAGCGATTGCTAGGTCATTCCGGAGCTATAGGAGCGATTTGGGTAAGAATCGTCCGCCGAATCGACCCCGATCTTCGTTTTTAGTTCTGCAATTTCCGTTCTGCGCAGGTTGCACGGTGTGCAACTCCGTTTTGCACGGCGTGCAACATTACAGATAGCTGATATAGGGGAAAAATCCGTTTCTGCGCAGGTGCACGGCGTGCAAAGTCAGTTTGCACGGCGTGCAAAGTTGCAGATAGCGGAACGAGTTTCAGCCCAGGTGCACGGCGTGCAAATCAGTTTGCACGGCGTGCAGGTCAGTTTGCACGGCGTGCAAGTCAGTTTGCACGGCGTGCAAAGGTGCAGAAAAGCAGATCAGAAGTGCACTGAAGGTGCACGGCGTGCAGCCTAAGTGCACGGCGTGCACGTTGCTGTAAAGGGCAGAATTAGGCGTGTTTGTGGACGTTTTTCGGTGTATACGAACACACCGAAGTGGGTGAGTGACAGTTCATTTAGAAATCATTATTTAACTCATTTTAATTACTTATTTGCTTCAGTATCAGTAAATATGATTCCTGAACAGTGTAGCATGTACTTCAGTATGATAAGTTCAGTGGAACTTGAATTGCGTGATGTAAATGATGAAAAAGAGGAAATTCTATGTCTTACAGTTGCTATGTGATATTTCTGTTTAAATGTTTATTTGTTAATCAAGTATAGATCTAGATGCCCTAACACCGTAGAACCCCTTAGACGGGTCTGCAACTTTGGGGTGAAACTCGTGTTGCAACATCATCTGTGCTTGTGTCGCGGACAAACGAGGAAAGAGAAAAGGGCAGTGTCTAACAACAATTGTGCTTGTGTCACAATGGCACTGCGATATCAACAGAAAACACGGTTATCTAACACCATTCGTGCTTGTGTCGCGAAGGTAACCATGTGACTCTCCGCCGGTGTACTCAGGTTTTAGGAGGAGTCGAGAGCACACGTGGTTGTGCAGCACACGTGGTTGTGCGAGGAGGCCGAGGAGCCTGTGTCCTGTGCAGACCAGGACGAGTAGTCAGACTTAGCATCCCCCGGGTGTGTCGCTAAGTCTTGTACGGTGGGGCCGTAGCATGAACTTGCTGCGGATCTTTATATGCAGAGTACACTGCATATATTTAGGGCATATAATAAAATGATTAAGTATCCACTTAGGATTCACAGTAAATTTACAAATCTATCTATTATCTGATGATGCTTATAAATGTGATGGTTTGTCCGTTCATCTGCTATGTCAATAGAACTGCTCTGCTTAAACTGTATATCTATTTATTTTCAGTTAATAAATCTGACGAGTTAATTATTGATAGCTATGTGAAATGTTATTCACTGAGCGAGTAGGCTCATACCTCTACTCAAAACATTTTCAGGTCAGCATCAGCATCAGGAGTCGGAAGGATCGTTTCATCCTAACACCTAGTTGATAGAAGGTTTGTAGTTAGTCTAGTTAGAGGTCTCTTAGTCCATTCCCCTCGATCCTCGGGACAAGGTGTGAGTGAGAGAGAGAATGTGTATATCAGATGTAAATTAATGTTATGCTTTCCTTATGGTAATCAATGTATTATGCTGTAGACTTTGCTTGTATCTCTATCAGTTTAATTGAGAAGTTTCTGCAGATTGTTTAGTTCTTGTTTACAGCTTAAACTTGATTATCAATTAAATGCCTTGAATTGTTTTAAAAAGTGAAGAATGGTTGGTTATGTGTTAATCCCACCTGTCGTGCCTTAATCTCGTGGTTTGTGTTTAATGTGAGATTGGGGCGCGACAACTCTTGGTATCAGAGCTTAGGTTTGAGTACATAGTTACTCAAGGTCAGGGGACGATAAGAGACCAATAGGATTAAGGTGTAGGTGTCTTTCTTCTATCTGTAGTTTTCTAACAGGAAATACTCTGTTATATCATTGCAGATGGCAGGAAGAGGCTTTGATCACGATGATCAGGCCGAGAGCCATGTTGGCCCTGATCCTTTGTACTTGGGTCCAGGTGGTGGTGACCACGTGGATGAAGCATCCCGGATGTACAGGATGTTTCTGGAAACCAAAGAAAAGTACAAGGCTGATAGGTGAGTATCTTCTTCTACCAGTAGCAAAGATCTGATGCGATCTTATGAGCTTGTGAAGAAGCTTGGTGGCACAGAGTTTAGTGGCACCACAGATCCCGCAGAAGCTGATGAGTGGTTTAGACAGATTGAGAAGGTCTTTCGTCTGATGGAGCTTCCAGAAGACAAGAAGATCAATCATGCAGTTTACCTTCTGACAGGCGATGCAGAGTTGTGGTGGCGTGGTGTGGAAGAAAAGAGGAGAAGTACGGAGCTTTCCTGGCAGGATTTCTCTGAGGAGTTTCATCTCAAATTCTATCCACCCACTTTCCTTAATGAGAAAATCAGGCAGTTACAGAATATCAAGCAGGGGAACATGACAGTTACTGAGTATGAAGCGCTTTTCACACGGTTGGCTAATTTCTGTCCGCAGCTTGTTCCTGATAACATAGAGAGATGTAGAAGGTTTCAAGAAGGGCTGAGGCCAGAGATTCGGCATACAGTTTCTGCTACTAGTAGGAGGAACAGAGAGAACTTTGGTGAGTTTGTCGAGGCTGCTAGACAGGTTGAAGAATCTGTGAATGCTGATAAGGTTCCTGAGTCTAAGAAGAGATCTGCAGACTTCAGTAGAGGGCAATCCAGTAGTGGATACAGAGGTGGAGGCAGAGGTTTCTTTTCTAAACTTGGGCGTGGCCTTGGTTGTTTCGGCAGGCAGAGATCTGAGGATGTCACTACTTCTAGAGGCAGAGGAGGATACAACCCAAGAAGATGGGGCAGTACCGATAGTGGACAGTCTTCTGGGTCGTCAATGTCAGTGACAGGTCCCCAGAGGCAAGAGTTACCGCCATGTGACAAATGTGGAAGGCCACATACTGGACCGTGTTGGAGTTCTGGTTGTTATGCCTGTGGACAGATAGGACATGTCAAAAGGGAATGTCCTCAACTTCGACAAGCAGCATCACAAGCTTTCCAGCCTCAATACCATGATGTTCCGAGTTCCTCTGTGGCTTCTGGATCTAGAGGTGGTGGAGTGGCTAGTGGCAGGAGTGGTCAGAGAGGACAACGTGGCAGAGGGAGAGCTTCAGCACGTTTCTTCTCTTTGACACCTCAGGAAGGTATAATTTCTTCACAAGTTGTTACAGGAGAGATGCTTTTGTTTAATAGTATACCAGTTTCGGTTTTGATAGATCCGGGTGCTACTCATTCTTTTATACGACGTTCTTTAGTTGATGAACTTAACCTGTTAACTCAAGAGTTGGCAGATGAGTTAGTGTTGAGAATTCCACTAGGTGGACCGACAGTTTTGTCTGAGTCCTGTCCCGGATGCTTGTTATCTTTTGGAGGTTTTACCTTTGCTGCTAATCTCATACCCCTGGATGTGAATACCTTTCAAGTCATCTTGGGTATGGATTGTCTTGAGACATATCGAGTGCAACTCGATTGTTGGAAAAAGGAAGCTACCTTTCAACTAGGGGAATTTTCTTGTACCTTTACTGGAGACAGGAAAGTTCTACCTACATGCATAATATCAGCTGCTGTAGCTGATAAGATGTTACAGAAAGGATGTGAAGCGTTCCTTGCTCATGTGGTGGACACCAGAGCAGAGAAGAGCACCGCCAGTGTTTATGATGTGCCCGTGGTTCGTGAGTTTTCTGATGTTTTTCCAGAAGATTTACCAGGCCTACCTCCTATCAGAGACTTGGATTTTGAAATTCAGATATATCCAGGTAGTCATCCAGTAGCATTGCCAGCCTATAGAATGGCACCTGCTGAGTTGAAAGAACTCAAGGTGCAGTTGCAGGAATTGCTAGATAAGGGTTTCATTAGACCCAGTTCTTCACCGTGGGGTGCTCCAGTCCTGTTTGTTAAGAAAAAGGATGGTACCATGCGTCTCTGTATAGATTACAGGCAACTGAACAAGATCACAATAAAGAATAAATATCCCTTGCCGAGAATTGATGATCTGTTTGATCAGTTGCGTGGAGCAACGATCTTTTCTAAGATTGATTTGAGATCCGGATATCATCAGCTCAGGATAAAGGCTTCTGATATTCCCAAAACAGCTTTCAGAACCAGGTATGGACATTATGAGTTCTTGGTCATGTCGTTTGGGCTGACCAATGCCCCAGCAGCCTTTATGGATATGATGAATTGGATTTTTAAACCTTTTCTAGATCAGTTTATTGTAGTCTTTATAGATGATATTCTGATCTACTCCAGAGATGATGAGCAACATGAGCAACACTTGAGAGTAGTGTTGCAGTTGTTGAGACAACACCAGTTGTTTGCTAAGTTTAGCAAATGTGAGTTCTGGTTGGCCGAGGTAGCATTTCTTGGACATGTTATCTCGAGAGGTGGAGTTAGTGTTGACCCTAAGAAGGTTGATTATGTACTTCAGTGGGAACAGCCTAAGACTCCTACTGAGATCAGAAGTTTCTTGGGTTTGGCAGGATACTACAGAAGGTTCATACAGAACTTTAGCGTGTTAGCATCACCCTTGACTTGCCTGACGAGGAAAGATGTACCGTTTGTGTGGTCTGAAAATTGTGAGAAAAGTTTTCAGATTCTGAAGAAAAGGTTGACTTCAGCACCAGTGTTGATTCTGCCAGAAGCAGAAAAAGGCTATACAGTGTTCTGTGATGCTTCTAGAAGAGGTTTAGGCTGTGTACTGATGCAAGAAGGCAAGGTGGTTGCTTACGCATCTAGACAGCTTAAGAAGAATGAAGAGAACTACCCTGTTCATGATCTGGAATTAGCTGCTATAGTTCATGCTTTGAAGACATGGCGTCATTACTTGTATGGTGAGACATGTCAGATATTTACAGACCATAAAAGCCTGAAGTATATTTTCACTCAGAAAGACTTGAATTTGAGACAGCGCAGATGGCTTGAGCTGATTAAAGACTATGACGTGACAATCGATTACCATCCTGGTAAAGCTAATGTTGTAGCAGATGCCTTGAGTAGAAAGTCAAGTTCAACAGCTAATGCATTTTCTATGGCATGTTTCAAGAGAGACTTGCTTGTAGATATGCGAAAATTGAACTTGGACTTGGATGTGACTGGACAAGGTGGGTTGATTGCTCAGATGCAAGTCAGACCTACTTTTTATAATCAGATTAAAGAGTTACAGCAGAATGATGATGAGTTGTGGCAAATCATGCAGGAGATGTCAGAAGGTAAGAGAACAGAGTTCAGGTTTTCTGATGAAGGCATGTTGTATCTTCATGATAGGTTGTGTGTACCTGGAAACAGTGAGTTGAAAGAGCAGATTCTTGAGGAAGCGCATACTTCTATGTATGCTATGCATCCAGGTAACACAAAGATGTACAGGAATCTCAAAGAGCTGTATTGGTGGTCTGGTATGAAAAAGGATGTGGCTGAATACGTGGCTAGGTGCGGGGTGTGTCAGCAGGTTAAGGCTGAGCATCAGAAACCTGCTGGTACCTTGCAGTCGCTTCCTATACCAGAGTGGAAATGGGAACACATCACGATGGACTTTGTAGTAGGATTACCCAGAACGCCTAAGGGTTCAGACTCGATATGGGTGATTGTGGATAGACTAACTAAGTCTGCTCAGTTTCTTCCTGTCAAGTCAACCTTTGACGTTTCTAAGTTGGCTAAAGTTTATGTGGATGAGGTAATCAGGTTGCATGGGATTCCAGTTTCTATTATTTCTGACAGAGATCCAAAGTTTACACCTAGATTCTGGAATCAGTTACATCGTGCGATGGGCACAAGACTGAAGTTCAGTACAGCGTTTCACCCACAGACAGATGGTCAATCTGAGAGGACCATTCAGACCCTTGAGGACATGCTGAGAGCATGCGTGCTACAGTTTAGATGCAACTGGGAAGAACACTTAAGCCTAATGGAGTTTGCATATAATAATAGTTACCACTCTAGTCTTGGAATGGCTCCATTTGAAGCTCTTTATGGCAGGAAGTGTAGATCGCCAGTTTGTTGGTACGAGGTGGGTGAGAAGGAAATTCTTGGACCTGAGTTAGTTGATGTGACTACTGAAAGGATATCAGTGATCAGAGATCAGTTGAAAGCTGCACAGGATAGATAGAAAAGTTATGCAGAAAGACGACGTCGACCTCTTGAGTTCGAGGTTGGTGACGAGGTTTACTTGAAAGTTTCACCGTGGAAGGGAGTGCTGAGGTTTGGCAAGAGGGGTAAGTTGACCCCTAGGTATATGGGTCCATATCCTATTGTTGAGAGGATTGGACCTGTAGCTTACAGGTTGGATTTGCCGTCTGAGTTGGCAAATCTTCATGACGTATTCCATGTGTCTATGCTGAAAAAGTGTCATCCCGGTACAGAAAAGATTGTAGATCCAGAACCGGCGCAGCTTAGAACAGATGTGTCCTATGTAGAAGGACCAGTGCAGATAGTTGATCACCGGATCAAAAAGCTTAAGAACCGTGAGTTATCTTTAGTGAAGGTTTTGTGGAGGAATCACAATATAGAGGAAGCTACGTGGGAGCTTGAATTAGAAATGCGTAACAAGTTTCCTTTTCTCTTTTAGGAATTTCGGGACAAAATTCTTATAAGGGAGGGAGATTGTTACGACCCGCGTTTCGTTTTGTAAGTAAGTACCTTGGTTAGTGCATAATTGAACTAGTTATGTTGAGATGAGCACTTGCTTTTGTTAATAGTGTTTTGAGCTTTGAGCTAGTGTTAATGTATCATTAGCATGTTTTCTTGTCCTGAGGTTGAGGACAAGTTTGTGCTTAATCCGTTGCCGAAGAAATCATGCGAAACCGACCTACGAGTAAAAAGATATGGACTTTTTGGTGTTCAGGGACCTATGTGTAATATCGGAAAGTTTCTGGGTAAATTATTTTCGGCCCCCTGGGCGCCCAGCCTTATCCTTTCCTTAGTTTTCCTTTATCTTTTCCCTAGCCGACTAAGGGATGAACGAAACGTTCATTCCCTTCTTTTGCCGCTAGACGAGAACAGAGAGAAGAGAGGGAGCGAGCTGGAGAAAGACGGCCGGACGATCTAGCCGTGCTCACCCCCGATTTCTTCGAATTCCTCACCTTCTCCGGCCAAAGCAACCGCTGCATCCTTCTTCTTCCTTCTCCGTGTTCTTCTTCCTCCTGCAGCCATGAAGATGACGACCTAGGAGGTGGTCTAGGGAGCGAACGGCGCCTCCTTTCCGGTTCTTTCTTCTTGCCAAGCGATTGCTAGGTCATTTCGGAGCTATAGGAGCGATTTGGGTAAGAATCGTCCGCCGAATCGACCCCGATCTTCGTTTTTAGTTCTGCAATTTCCGTTCTGCGCAGGTTGCACGGCGTGCAACTCCGTTTTGCACGGCGTGCAACATTACAGATAGTTGATATAGGGGAAAAATCTGTTTCTGCGCAGGTGCACGGCGTGCAAAGTCAGTTTGCACGGCGTGCAAAGTTGCAGATAGCGGAACGAGTTTCAGCCCAGGTGCACGGCGTGCAAATCAGTTTGCACGGCGTGCAGGTCAGTTTGCACGGCGTGCAAGTCAGTTTGCACGGCGTGCAAAGGTGCAGAAAAGCAGATCAGAAGTGCACTGAAGGTGCACGGCGTGCAGCCTAAGTGCACGGCGTGCACGTTGCTGTAAAGGGCAGAATTAGGCGTGTTTGTGGACGTTTTTCGGTGTATACGAACACACCGAAGTGGGTGAGTGACAGTTCATTTAGAAATCATTATTTAACTCATTTTAATTACTTATTTGCTTCAGTATCAGTAAATATGATTCCTGAACAGTGTAGCATGTACTTCAGTATGATAAGTTCAGTGGAACTTGAATTGCGTGATGTAAATGATGAAAAAGAGGAAATTCTATGTCTTACAGTTGCTATGTGATATTTCTGTTTAAATGTTTATTTGTTAATCAAGTATAGATCTAGATGCCCTAACACCGTAGAACCCCTTAGACGGGTCTGCAACTTTGGGGTGAAACTCGTGTTGCAACATCATCCGTGCTTGTGTCGCGGACAAACGAGGAAAGAGAAAAGGGCAGTGTCTAACAACAATTGTGCTTGTGTCACAATGGCATTGCGATATCAACAGAAAACACGGTTATCTAACACCATTCGTGCTTGTGTCGCGAAGGTAACCCTGTGACTCTCCGCCGGTGTACTCAGGTTTTAGGAGGAGTCGAGAGCACACGTGGTTGTGCAGCACACGTGGTTGTGCGAGGAGGCCGAGGAGCCTGTGTCCTGTGCAGACCAGGACGAGTAGTCAGACTTAGCATCCCCCGGGTGTGTCGCTAAGTCTTGTACGGTGGGGCCGTAGCATGAACTTGCTGCGGATCTTTATATGCAGAGTACACTGCATATATTTAGGGCATATAATAAAATGATTAAGTATCCACTTAGGATTCACAGTAAATTTACAAATCTGTCTATTATCTGATGATGCTTAGAAATGTGATGGTTTGTCCGTTCATCTGCTATGTCAATAGAACTGCTCTGCTTAAACTGTATATCTATTTATTTTCAGTTAATAAATCTGACGAGTTAATTATTGATAGCTATGTGAAATGTTATTCACTGAGCGAGTAGGCTCATACCTCTACTCAAAACATTTTCAGGTCAGCATCAGCATCAGGAGTCGGAAGGATCGTTTCATCCTAACACCTAGTTGATAGAAGGTTTGTAGTTAGTCTAGTTAGAGGTCTCTTAGTCCATTCCCCTCGATCCTCGGGACAAGGTGTGAGTGAGAGAGAGAATGTGTATATCAGATGTAAATTAATGTTATGCTTTCCTTATGGTAATCAATGTATTATGCTGTAGACTTTGCTTGTATCTCTATCAGTTTAATTGAGAAGTTTCTGCAGATTGTTTAGTTCTTGTTTACAGCTTAAACTTGATTATCAATTAAATGCCTTGAATTGTTTTAAAAAGTGAAGAATGGTTGGTTATGTGTTAATCCCACCTGTCGTGCCTTAATCTCGTGGTTTGTGTTTAATGTGAGATTGGGGCGCGACAGAAGGAGACACCAAAGTCACCGCAACCAACACTGAGAAGTCAAGATGGCAGACAACAACCCTCATGCAGATGCTCCGCCACCTCCACCACAGCCCAACCACTCACTCCACGAGTATTTCACCCCAGGTAACTACAATTCCCCCATTGCCACCCTAGTTGACCAAATGTCGGGTCAACAATTCTCCATTCCACCTGCACTCCTTGGACTCCTCCCCACTTACTATGGGATGGAGAATGAGAATATGTACCATCACATCGATGCATTCCTTGAGTCGTGCTCCACTTTCCGTATCCCCACCACCACCAATGACTCCATCTCGAGAACCCTCTTTCTGTTCTCCCTAAATGAAAAAGCTAAAGAGTTGTATGTTTTGAAACTAGAGCTGGTAACCTGGAATGAAGTCAAGAATGAATTCCTCAAGAATTTCTTCCTGATTTCTAAGCTAACCTACATGAGAAGATGCATCATTTCCTTTGCTCAAAAAGAGAATGAACCCTTCCATGATGCGTGGGAGAGGTTCTAAAAACTTCTCTGTGACTTCCCTCACCATGAAGTGCCATTATGGCAACTAGTTCAAGCCTTCTACACTAGGCTTGAAGAACAGAGCCAAAACAACGTCGACTCCTCCTGTGGAGGTACTTTCATGGCAATGCCACCTGAGGAATCGTGGCCTTTGTTCGAGCATCTTGCTGAAAACTTATGCCATCATGTTTCTACAAAAGGGGAGAATTGCAGCCAAAGCTACATCCCTCCACCTTCCTCTGTAGCTCCAACCTACAATGTTGTCGACCCCGAAATGATGAGGATGATGGCAGATATGATGAAGATGATGAAGAACCAAGCTGGAGGTTCTCCTAGCCAACCCACTATTCAAGTCGATTATGTTGATGAAGAAATTCATGCCTTGCACTCCTTTGGCAGCCAAAACAATCAAGACCCCATGTCCAACACTATACTCCCAAGCGGAGAAACCATCCATTTTTTTCTTGGACGCAACAAAATGAGGATGGGAACAGACAAGGGCATCCAAAGCCACGCTATAGTTCAAAGTTTGAAGAGGAGGTACTTGGAAGATTAAGAAATTTGGATGAAGTGAAGAAGGATGTGAACTCACATGGGCAATCCATCAACCGCCTTGAGCAAAGACTGGATCAGATGTCTCTCTCTTGCTAGGAGGGAAGAAGGAAGACTTTCATCTCAACCGACGCCCAACACAAATAATGATGGTACTTTCCTAGGGAACACTCCAAGTTCATATGCTCCACCATCATACCAAGCACTGCCGAATCCCTATGCTCCACCACTTCCTCAGGCACCTCTTAACTAACAATATGCTCCACCTACTCCTCATCGATACCAGTAGCCACCCTCGCAATACCACCCCCATCCACAACAACAACAACCACCACAACAACAACAATCGCAGTTCATCCTCCAAAACTCAAATTCACCTCACCAAAGGCCACCACCACCCCAACAGCCACAACCACCTCACCAAGCCTCTTCTTCCACTACCCATGAGCATGTGAAGGCAGTGACTATTCTGAGGAGTGGCTAGACTTTGGGGAACCCCCATGATACCGTTGTTGTTTATAGATTTGATACTAAGACTGGACAAGTTGATACTAAGATACATCCTGAGGATACTGTGACGAGAGCTAGGGTTGATACTATGATACAGGGTGGTGATACTATGATTCCTATTGACAATACTATTGATCTGAACCATGTGGGATCCCAACTCCCGCCATTTCCTGAGCCTCTTCAGGAGCCTTCTGTTGAGAGGAGAAGAAAGAAGCATATTGAAGACATCCTTGAGACTTTCAAATAGGTGAAAATCAACATTTCTCTGCTTAATGTACTCAAGCAAATCCCTTCTTATGCAAAGTTCTTGAAAGATTTATGCACCTTCAAGAGAAAGACCATGGGGAGAACCCCAAAGAAAGTCAAGCTCACCGAGTAAGTGAGCTCGATTTTGTAGCACACCATGCAAGGAAGATAAAGGATCCTAGTTCTCCCATCATCTCATGCTACATTGGGGCACATTGCATAGACCGAGCCCTCCTAGACTTGGGTTCTAGTATTAACCTAATGTTGTATGATGTGTTTGCAGAGCTCCAAATGGGGCAATTGAGTCTAGGTCATTGTACGTTGCAGTTGGCTGACAGATCTGTAAAGACGCCAAGAGGGCATGTTGATGACGTGCTTGTGAGGCTTGATGATGAGACATCTACTTTCTTCTCTACCAACTTCATTATCTTAAACATGGAAAAAGACACAAGGAGGGTGCCTATCATCTTAGGGAGGTCGTTCCTAGCCACAACGGATGTCGTAATTCATGTGAGGACCGGCACTATGTATGTTACTTTCATGCACATGAAGATCTAGTTGAACATCTTGAAATCTTCATCCACAGCTAAGGTAATAGCGACCACTGAAGAAGATTGCAATCTCATTGAGTGCCTAGATGAAATTGTCAAGGAATCCCTACCTACATGGATTAAAACTTCCACTAAAGGTAGAGGTCTAGAGCCAATAGTTGAGTTCCCTAATGATGACGATGAAGTTGATGAAGAGAATGAGCTAGCCTTGGTGGCTGCAAGTGAAGACCTTCCTTATATTTTTGAATCGTTAAAGAACTCCCTTAAAGAACCTCCTACTCTTAAGCTGAAGTCACTTCCGAAAGGATTGAAGTATGCTTTTCTGGGGGCAAATGACACCCTCTCAGTGATCATTTCCTTCATTCTCTCACCAGAACAAGAGGAGGTATTGATGGAAGTCTTGAAGAAGAACATCCAAGCCATTGGATGGTCTATAGCTGATTTGAGAGGCATTGACCCCTCCATCTGTGTGCATAGGATCTATTTAGAAGACGATGCAAGGCCAACCCACCAAATTCAAAGGCGATTGAATCCAAAGTTGAAAGAAGTTGTAACTCAATAGGTTGTAAAGTTGCTAGATGATGGAATTATCTATCCCATTTCTGATAGTACATGGGTGAGTCCCATCCCGCCTGTGCCTAAGAAAGGTGGGATCACTATAGTAAAAATGTGGATGGTGAGCTTATGCCAGTAAGAGAACAATCAAAGTGGATAATGTGTGTTGACTACCGAAAGCTCAATGAAAAGACCAAAAAGGACCACTACCCTCTACCATTCCTTAACCAGATTCTAGAGAGCCTAGCGGGGCAAAGCTTCTATTGCTTACTTGATGGATACTCTTGATACTTTCAAATTTCCATGCATCCTGCTAATCAAGAGAAGACAACATTCACTTGACCAAGTGGCACATTTGCCTACCAGAGAATGCCATTTGGGCTGTGTAATGCCCCTTCTACATTTTAGAGATGTGTAACCTCAATTTTTGTGGATATGCTTGATTCATCATTGGAAGTGTTCATGAATGATTTCTCAGTCTTTGGTAAAACATTTGATGAGTGCTTTCTACATTTGGCTGCTACTCTTGAGAGATGCGTGAAGGTTTGCCTAGTGCTATCTTGGGAAAAGAGTCACTTCATGGTACCCGAAGGCATAGTTTTGGGTCATCAAGTTTCAAAGGATGGAATCAAAGTTGATGGGGCAAGGTGGGCCTCATTTCTACTCTTACTATTCCTTCCATAGTAAGACATGTCCAGTCTTTCTTGGGACATGCAGGCTTCTACCGTTGATTCATAAAAGACTTTAGTAAGATCTCGAGACATCTATGCCACTTACTTGAGAAGGTTGTTGAATTTCATTTTGATGATAATTGTGTTGAAGCCTTCAACCACTTGAAGGAAAGACTAGTTTCTACTCCTATCATGTAGCCCCTGGATTTCTCTTTGACATTCGAGATTATGACTGATGCATCTGACATGGCAGTGGGGGTTGTGTTGGGTCGAAGAGTTGGATGAGTTCCACATGCTATCTACTATGCAAGCAAAACTCTAGATGAATCCCAAAGAAACTACACAACCACTGAGAAGGAGTTGATTGTGGTCATCTTCTCTCTTGACAAGTTCTGATCATATCTTTTGTAGAACAAAGTAGTGATATACGCAGACCATGCTACACTAAAGTACCTCATGTCAAAGAAAGATTCAAAGCCAAGGCTGATCAGATGGATTTTGTTGCTTTAAGAGTTTGATGTGGAGATCGTAGACAAGAAGGGAGTGGAAAATGGTGTTGCCGACCATCTCTCCGGAATTGATGAGCCCTTTGATGATACAAATCAAATCAAGGAAATGATGCCACATGAACAACTCTTCCTTCATTCGTCTGCTCAAAGGCCTTGGTACCAACACATAGCTAACTTCTTAGATAGTGGAAGGATACCTAGCACATGGACAAGGGGGGAGAGAAAAAGGTTATTTTCTATGGTCAAGAACTATACTTGGGATGACCCTCACCTCTTCAAGTATTATCCTGATTAGCTCATTGGGAGATGTGTTTAGGAGATATAACAGTAAGAAGTCATATCCATGTGCCATTCTGGAATATGTGGAGGTTATTTTGGAGGAAAACGCACTGCTGCAAAGGTTCTCCAATGTGGGTTTTGTTGGCCATCCTTTTTCAAAGTTTCCCATGAATTTTGCAAGAGTTGCTAGAAGTGCCAAAAAGTGAGCACTATCTCCAAGAGGGACATGATGCCTCCATCACCCATTCTTGTGGTGGAGGTGTTTGATGTTTGGGGAATTGACTTCATGGGTCCTTTTCCTCCCACTTTTGGGTATGTCTACATTTTGGTTGCCGTGAACTATGTGTCAAAGTGGATTGAGGTTGTTGCAACCAGGACAAATGATCTTAAGGTGGTGTGTTACTTCATAAAATCCAACATCTTTAGTCATTTTGGTATTCCAAGAGCTACGATTAGTGACGGCGGAAGTCATTTCATTCACTGCACTTTAGAAGGATTGCTCAAAATGCACGGAGTGAACCATCGTGTAGCCACTCCCTACTACCCTCAAACTAGTGGTCAAGTTAAGTTGGCCAATCAGGAGATAAAGCTCATTCTAGAGAAAATGGTTAGACCAGACCACAAGGATTGGTCACTTCATCTAAATGAAGCTTAATGGGCATATTAGACTACATACAAATCCCCGATTGGCACTACACCATTCAAGCTTGTCTATGGAAAAAGCTATCATTTTCCAATTGCAATGCAACCCAAGGCACTATGGGCTTTGAAAACTATGGATTTTGACAGAGAAAATGTTGGAATGAAAAGGAAGTTTCAACTGAATGAGTTGGAGGAAATGCGCCATGAGGCATATGACATGTCCAAGAGCTTCAAGGAGAGGACTAAGTTTCTTCATGATAATTTGATCCTGGCAAGTGGGTATGGTTGTACAATTCAAGGATGAAGCTCTTTCCCTGAAAACTCTGGTCTAGATGGGAAGCACCTTATCTCAACAAGAAAGTGTATCCATTTGGGGCTGTTATGATTTGTGAGAAAGAAGGATCAAAAGAGTTCTCCGTCAATGGACAAAGATTGAAGCCAGTTGTGGAAGTAGGACCAGACAAGGCCAACCAAATTTTTGACATTATGATGCTTATAGAAGAACAACAATCTGATGAAGAGATGTGTTTCGAAGCGGATGAGAAAGAGATTTACTACAAGGATGCTTTGAGAATCCCAAAGAAATGAAAGAAGTCAAGAATCAATAACCCTGGCTGAAGGCGTAAAATTTAGCGCTAGTGGGAGGCAACCCACCTAGGTTTGAGAGATTTTTCACCCAACCTTCTCTTTTTGATGCTTTTGTTTTATTTCACACAAAAATACACACACTTGCATTTAATAGTTCTTTTTGAGTTTTGATGACATGGCCGATGGTAGGTACTAGAGAGAGAAGGATCAAAGTTGAGTCATGGCCATTAAAGCAAATTTGTGATGAATTACCAAAGAGAAATGAAGTTCTTGATTTTGAGTTGATAAATTTGAAGGAATGACCACACCACAGTCGTGGGGCTCAGCCACGACCTTGACATAAGTGTCCAAACATGACCGTGGCCAGCCGCCACAGTCGTGGGTTTTACTTCACCAAAGTTGCAAAGATTTCAAAACTTTTGGACAAATGACCACGGCTGTATTGAAGATGCATCACCATGACCGTGGCCACCTGCCATGGTCATGGGTTTTATTTCATCAAAGTTGGAAAGATGTCAGGGTTTTTGGATGAACGGACATGTCAAAGACAGATGGCCACGACCATGGCACCTGACCACGACCGTGGCAAGGTCATATGAGAACGCTCTTCACCAACAACCCGACTGTGGTACCCCACCACGGTTGTTCTACTAAACCCTAGCCACGACCATGGCCACCCACCACCGCTGTGGCCTGACCTAGTTTAGGAAAAAAATATAGCTTTTAAACATCAAAACCCAACCCCCCTCTTCATTCCACCCCCTTCTCCCTCGTGAGAATGACTGCGGTGGTGCACAACAACTCTGACCTCCTCTGTTCTCCACCTCCAACACCTCAAACCACCCCTAATAAACCTCCAATTGATACCTAATCATTCCCAAGCCATCCCCCTTCCATTTCCGCCACCTTTCCTCTCTCAATCAGCCCTCCATCTCCACCTTCCTCTCCAATCCCCCCAGCAGCCTCCCTTCCCTAAACCTCCACTTAAACCATCCATTTTTCACCCAAATCCATAGCAAACCCCACATCCACAACATAAACCTCCTTCTCCTTCCATTCTACACCTAAATCCACATCCATACCACCCCCTATACAAAAATCCAAATTTCACGCCCCATTCCCACACCCAACTATGAAGAAAATTGGGAAGGCAATCACCAAGGGGGCCAACATCATCACTAGAGGAAAGCGATGTTCCAAAAATGTCTCCCCCGATGTTTCTATGCCCTCACATACTCCATCCCCAACCACCTCCACATACCAATCCCTCCGTCACTCACAATCGGTGAGTGCATCCCACTCCCATTCATCCGACAGCCACCACATCACCGACGCCACGTATGAGGGAGATAAAGAAGAAGAAGAGATGTCTGACGAAAATCTGGACGACTTGATTGATAAAGTTGAGTCGGAAATTGCAAAGAAAGTGCAGAAATCAAAAGTGGCACTATCCTCATCAAAGTGCCCGCCAAAGCCTACTCCAGCACGCCACTCGACATCTCACATGGCAGTGAAGAGTAGTGAGCACCCGCAATCTACGCGGCAGTTGCATCGGGATGAAGAACAATATGCACATTGGTACAACCTTGATACAAGTTTGGGGCCCCAGTCTTACAAAATGGAGGAAGATGAAGATGACAGTGATGAGGAAGAGCTAGAGCTGATGCCTGAGGAAGATGATGTTCTGGCACATTTGGAGGCTGACAGATTGAAGACCTTAGGAAAGGCCCCTACAAGAGTGTCCTATGATAAAGGACACAGGCAAAGAAATATCTCTCTCACATACCTAGAGTGCATGACAAGGAGAGTCGTCCCCACTAGATATGGTTGATAGAAGGTCATTGACGATCTCAGAATCATAGATGCGGTGGAAGGAAATTTGAAGGAAATAGGGTTGTGGTACGTTCTTTTCACTCCCCAAATCACTTACCCCACTATGACTCAGGAGTCATTTGCCACCCTCGATAAGACAAAGGTGAGAGGGAACGACGCTATCAAGTTTTCCAAGATGGGAAACATGCACACTCTCACGTCAACCGAATTGAACTCTGTTTTTGCTGCCAATCCGCAAGAGGCCGAAAAGATGGAAGATGGCCTGATTGAAAAGGAGTTTGATTTCAATTATGCACATTTCTGGAAGCTCTTAACAGGAAGTGAGGACTACAATGTAGGGAGGTCCAAAACTACCACCATAAGCAACCCCCTTTACTATTATGTGCAAAAGGTCTTAGCCAATACCATCATTGTGGGGTGATATGACAATCAAGGTTTGATTTCATATAAAGACATGTTTTTCATGATCGCCATGCATCATAAGAAGCATATAGA
Source organism: Alisma plantago-aquatica (assembly GCA_963693085.1). Lineage (NCBI taxonomy): Eukaryota > Viridiplantae > Streptophyta > Magnoliopsida > Alismatales > Alismataceae > Alisma > Alisma plantago-aquatica. Next base: position 422,114,335 of record OY856415.1, read on the forward strand.
CCTTGGGGTGATAATTGATCATATGAGTTTCATACCCTCCAAGAGTAAAACACCTTTTGTTATGGGGGGGTAACCTTGATCACACTTGCTTTGGGGTATGATCTTTCTGGAGTGGAGCACACGGTTGATCTTGATTTTATTGCCCTGAACTATCTTATCCGCTCCCACACTATTAAAGTCAAGGATAAAAGGATGATTTATTATACAACTAGTGTGCCCAATTTTGAGCTTGAGTTTCCTTACCACGTTGTGCCACTTCTTTTTGTATTGGGGATCCTCTATAAACCAGAGGAAAAATTGTTGAAGTGGCAACAAGACAACCCAAGAGACACATACACTAGGGGATCCACTGCCACACAATAAGAGATGGATGAATCAAATGTGCAAGGAAAGGAACAAGAAAGTGAAGGACACAGGCAACCCCGAAGGACAAGGAGGGATGAAGGAACATCCCAGCTGCAGCAGCCCTCACCAAATGCCTACGACATGTCCACCATCCAGGCGCACCTTGAGAGCATTCAGAAGACACAAAGCGACATGCAACTTATCCATCAATACATGTGGAAAGACCAACAACAAATGCACCACCAGGTCAACCACTTATATCACTAACACCACGCCCAAGCAGTAAGAATCCCCGAATGTGGTGGACATTTTTGGGGTGGCATAGTTGGATATCCAGAGACATACCCTCCACCCCAGGATGACTACTAGGGACAATACTACTAGCACCCTCCTACATTCTCAGCTCCTCCTCCAAATCCTCCTCACTCGTCCAACCAACAGCCACAACAGCCACGACACTCTCCCTATCTACCCTAAGCTATAGTTTCTTGTTGAGGAAAGCATGATTTTAAAGTGTGCGGTGGGTAGAGCGGTATGCACTACCCTATCTCTCATTTAGTGATTCTATTCCACCTCTTCCATCTAGCTTAGTTTTCCTATTCGTGCTCTTTTAATTGCATTCTTGCATAGCATGTAGTTAATTTCATGCAATTTTTGCCTAATTTTCAAAATTTTGCTCCTTTTTTCCATGCATTGCATTTCATGTAGATTTTTGGTAGTTTCTGCATCTTTTATCTAGGATTTTCCTATTTTACTACTTTAAGTACAATAATGTAGGTTTAAGATGTGATTGAAGGAAAAATGGCACCATTTTGGTCAATTTTGCCCAAGCTTGAATGTTTTTGCCCAAAAAGTATGTTTTGACTTGATCTCCACCGTTTGAAATGAAATTTTTAATCCTTTGACAAATTCATGTTGTTTCTTAGAGTTTATTGCTATGTGGTCTTGTTTGTTGACTTTTTACATGTGCACCACTTCTCTCAAGATTGTGAAAGTTTTGGTTGTTTTGTTAATTGAGCAAGCTACAAATGCTTAAAGCCTATGGAATCACTTAATACAAATGTGAATGTCATGTTGTTCTATTATGTGATGAAGTGTTGGACTAGATTTCATATAGGGAATCTTATGTTGAAGATTACATTAATGACCCCTCTTTGATCCGACTATTCTTTCACCATCTTCATACCCATCCACCTCACGAAAAGATGCCCTAGTGCACATAATCAACCTTGGCCATATCCAAAAGTTTGGGGTGGCCATATCTTTATCTCCTCGCTTCACCCTATCCACCATATGCCCTATCTACACCATGGGTGAAGAAAAAAAAAGAAAAGAAAAAAAAGAAAGAAAAAAGGAAATAAAAGGATGCTCTTGTTTAAGAGCATTCAAATAAAGAAAAGATGAGTGATCTATGTAATAACACTCCAAAAACCTTTCTGCAACCCTTTCTTCTACATCCATACCCATCGAGCTAGAATACATAAAATCTAGCTCACTTTATCCTTTTCCACAGCCAAGTGGGTCATTTAGTGTGGTTCGAGGCACAAGATTGAATGCATGAAAGTGAAACAATACTCCTAGTCATCTTTGATTAACACCAACATGAAACAGTTTACCCAGAATGACATGAAGGACATATGGACATCTTGTGTATTCTATGCTTTATATTTGAAGTTTGTACGCTCAGTGCTCATTTCATGATTGGTATGTGAAAGAGGAGAGGAGACAAGTGGAACACATGCACTTAGTCACTTCCGAGACCATATAGTCAATAATATTTTGTTGCTATTCATTTTTCATTCTTGTTGATTGAAGGAAAACTACAAAGAGAGATTGAGTCAGAGCATACTTGAGGACAAGTATGTTTTAAGTTTGGGGTGGTGATGTAGCCCCATTTTAGGGTTCCATCTCGTGCCATTTTGCACTTTAATCACATCTAAAAAAGTTAGATTGCAAGTTAATTCCCCCAATTTGTGTTTTACTATCAAATGCACTTATGGATGTTATTTGCACTATTTTTAGGTACTTGAACCATGCCTTGGATGAATGAGAGAGAAGGAAGGAGTTCTAGGATTCCTCCATTCATGGAGGGGTCCAAAGAAGGCCCCAAAGCTCCCTCAAACTACCCCTAATGGCCAAGAGTCATCATCACACAAAGAAATCCATGGATAATGAAAGATGAAGTTCAATTTCCTACTATAGACCCCAAAATGGTCGTGGGCATACCCCCATGGTTGTGTCTTTTATGCTGAAGAATTGATAGAATCAATAGGGATCTACCCCAACTTACCACGGCCATGTCCCATGATGCGATGATTTTGAGTCGCATTTATAGACCTTTTTCATATGTGTTTTATGCTCTAATTAGTCATTTTTATGGATAATATTGCATAATTCACTCATTTCGGTCTTTGCCATCATTTTATGTCAAATCCTCTTAGCTGTATCATTTTGAGCATTATTTATCATATTATCAAAATTTGTGTGGATTTATTTGGTCTTGTCTTGGAATTTCAGGAAAAACAAGTATTTGCTTCCGTCGATACCATCGAAGGAAGTCGATAGCATCGACCAAGCCACAAGTTGCCAGTCGAGAGTAGCAGCACAGAGTCGATACCATCGACACTTAAGTCGATGGCATCGAGATCCCTTCAGGCTGTTGGCGAGGAATCCGTCGATACCATCGACCCAAGTCGATGCCATCGACACATGGAGGCTACAGCGTCGCTAAACAACAACAACCGACGCTAAAGAGAGTCGATACCATCGACCCTAGTCGATGGTATCGAGATGATCATAGGCACTCAGTCGAAAAGAAAAGAAGGTTGCCGCTAATACGCTGGGTCGATACCATCCACCCGCGTCGATGGTATCTACGCCGGCAGATATGTGTTGGATTCGTTTTGATCTCAATCAGACGGTTGGAGTTATTTGATGACCTAATTAGGGACTTATACCTAATGACGGCCTCCGGCACGAGGGGATAATCTAATTTGTCATTGCACGAGTGCCGAGGAAGGAGAGAAAGGAGAAAGGAGGCCAGAAGCTCATCCCTGTCGATCCGGACGCTGCCGAAGATGAATTTCACCACCGAGAGGCGGGAAAGCTCGTGTTCTATGCAAAGGATCCACCGGTTCTTCTCCGTTTAGGGGTTTTCCCATTCAATTCACGTTTTCCATATGATTTCCCCTATTTCTACCATGTATTTGTGCAAGATGACCATGCGGGGCTAATCCCCTCTATCTTTAGGACTGGGAGTAGCTCGGGAATGCATTGTATGACAGTTTTATATTAATAATTCATATTTTCTCTCTTAAATCCATGGTATAGTTTCGTTTTCTCCATATATATTGTTATGCTTGATCACCATAATAATAACCTAATGCCCTTAATCACTTCGACAGAAGGATTAACGGTTGAAAAGAGACGAAACCTACATTAATCGATAAAACCCTTGACAAAGGAGTTGTAAAATTAATGGTGGAAACTGAGAGACCGTTTATAATGCGCTTAGTTTAGGGGAATGATTACTACGATGGTGGAATCAACCTAAACCTAAGTAGTGAATTACACCACGACAGTGGGTAATTCTATTTTCAGGCCACTACCCGGATAGAGAGAGAAGAGTGAGGAATTATATAAAACCTAATGCAATGTTGACACGCGGTGAAACCGAAATCCTAAAGATACCCTTTTGAATTGATTAAATTAACCTTTAATCGATTGTTTTCTTTGTTTCATTTTATTTTCTTTTAATTTCGACAACAAACCCTACTTTGTCATCCGGCCTAGCTGATTGCAATTAGTTAGTAGGAGTCTCCAATAATTCATGTATCCCTGTGTTCGACTCGGGCCTCACAAAGGCCTATATTACTCGACGCGTATACTTGCGTTTTAGCGCGTAGTAAAATACCCGTCAAGTTTTTGGCGCCGTTGCCGGGGATACGGCGAATTGTTGGCACTTCGAGTGCTACGAGCGGCCACTCTAGGCCACATTTTTTTTTATTTTTTTTTTGAAACAACTTTAAATATTTCTAAATTTCTCTCTAATTGTATTTACTCGTTGAAGCATAGTACTGAACACGAATTTTCTCATTTCAGGTATTGTGTATGGTGCATACACGTAGTACAGACTACGACAATCGCACAACCGAGGTTCCACCTCCAGGACCTGAAGACGAGGAGCATTCTGAGCACGAGCACCAAGAGGAAATAAATTCTGAATATGAAGCAGAAGAAATGGCCGAGCCACAGACCATATGGGAGAAGATCAAAGCCTCTTCTTCATCAGCTTCAAAGGGGCCTATAAAGAAGCAGGCGGTCAACATACCAACATATAAGATCGATCCGACATTGATCAACTTGGTAAAATCAAATGCATTTCACGGGCTGAAGAATGAGGACCCAGTTGCACACATCAGCCAGTTCGTGGAGAACTGTGACATGGTGAAGATCGACCGATTCCCACAAGATGCTTTGTACCTCAAGCTATTCCCAAGTTCCTTGGCAGGAGCAGCAAGAGAGTGGCTACATAACCTCGATGATGAGTTCGTTGAATCATGGAATCATATGGTGGAGGTTTTCTTCGAGAGGTTTTTCCCTCCTGAGAAGACCAATGACATGATTAGGAAGATTCACAAATTTCACCCAACAGGCGGGTGAAACATATTCTGAGACCTGGGAGCGATTTCAGGTCATGTTGAGGAGATGTCCGCATCATGGGTTGGACAAGGAGACACAGGTGAAGATCTTCTATTTTGCTCTCTCCGAGCATGATAGGAGTAATTTGGACTCAGCCGGTTCAGGATTTTTCCTGAATAACACTGACACGAGATGCTGGGAAATACTGAAGAACATGGCACGAAAGCAATCCTGGGGAGAAAGAGAGAGAGGCCCAGTTGAGCAAGCTAGAGTCGCCAGCGAATCAAAGGCAATAAAAGAGCTTAATGAGAAGATGGATCTTCTCACAAAGAAGTTACTGCAAAAGGAAGGCAATGAGTCCGAAGATGAGGCTCAAGTCAAGTACATCAGGCAACAGCAAGGGTACAGGAACAATGACTATTCATGGCGAAAGGACAAAAAGTTCTCATGGAAGGATCCGAACAATTTTCTGCAGGATCCGGACGCCAAGCCTGCACCAGCCACAGAGGACAAGAGCACGGAGTTGCTCAATCAGGTCATCAAGCAAAACCAGGAGTTAATGAACATATTCGGGCAACAAATCAAGCAACAGGGTGAATATATGAACCAATTTGGGCAGACTTTGCAGATCCACGGGGCTCAAATGAGGACTATAGAGACCTCCATGGCGCAGATGGCAGCAGAAATTGCAAGTCTGAAGAAGCCAGCACATCCGGGTTTTCCGGGGAACACCAATGTTCCCGGAGGAAACCAGCAGGCCAAGGCCATCTTACTGAGAAGTGGCAAGAAGGTGTTAAATCCAAGGAAGGATGACACAAGCACACCGCAGGATAAAGTTGAAGATGCAACCACTAAGGAGCAGCCCACACCTGTCACAGGGCAAACTGAAGACATAGCTGTGGATGGTAATGAAGAACAAGCTACTGAGGAGGAACCGCAGAAGTTGACACCCTATGTGCCACCCCATCAAAGGGCACATACCGTTCCGGTCCCCTATCCGAATAGTGCAAAGGCAAGGAAGGTAGATGCACAATTCAAGAAATTCTTGGACACCTTTAGGAAGCTTTCGGTTAATATTCTGTTGTTGGAAGCGATTGAGCAAATCCCGTCATACGGGAAGTTCCTAAAAGATGTCATCACCAAGAAGAGGAAAATACCGGACACGGAGGTCGTGGTGTTGAAGGAGCAAGTGAGTGCTTTCATTATGGGCACTCTACCGCCTAAGAGACAGGATCCCGGATGTTTCAACATTTCTTGTTTTATCAGGAAGTTCAAATTTGGAGAGGCATTATGTGATTCTGGGGCAAGCATCAATTTGATGCCCCTTTCTACATTCAAAAAGCTGGGATTAAAGGAGTCACGGCCGAGCAATATGACTATCCAATTGGCCGATAATTCTGTGGTGAAACCTTATGGAATCTGCGAAGATGTCTTGGTAAAGGTGGACCAATTTGTTTTTTCGGCTGATTTTGTGGTTATGGAAATGCAGGATGAGCATGGAAATGAGCTGCTACTTGGACGTCCTTTCCAAGCTACAGCCGATATGATCTTGGAAATGGGAAGAGGTCGCTTGACCATGGGCATAGCGGATGATCGCTTTGAGATGGTCATGCCCACTAGCACTGCGTCTACTAATGCAAAAGCACATTGTAACATGGTTAAGCATGTGGATCATAATATCTCACTCTGCCTTGGAAAACCATTCTTGGACATGGCTCATGTGATGAGCAAGATGGATAATGGAACCTTAACTGTGGACATCATGGAGCAAACTAAAGTTGTCTCTTTATGCAAAGCTGTTGGATTTCCGAATGACGAGAATGAGGACATTCCACCTTCTTGGGAGGACGATGCGATTACTACTTCAGTTGTTGAGGCATATCCGGAATTGCCATTGGAGGCGTGTCTGTTGAATGTCACCTATGATTGGATGCGGAGTAAATCACTCAAGGAGTGTGCCAAAATGCTTCAGATGCTTCAATGTTTCTACACGAGGCACTATGAAGATTTAGGTACACTTCCCCCACCGCTGCAATCATCTCTCATTTGCCCGCCTGAGTTGGAGTTGAAGCCGCTGCCCCCGCACCTTAAGTACGTCTTTCTAGCTGAGAAGGACAAGTTACCGGTGATTGTATCTGCTTACTTGAGTACGGATGAGGAGGAGCAACTACTGATAGTGCTCAAGAACCACCGAGGAGCTTTTGGGTGGTCTGTTGCAGACATCAAGGGGATCTCCCCTACACTTTGCTAGCATAAGATTCGGCTCGATGAGGGAGCCAAGCCAGTCATTCAGCCTCAGAGACGTTTGAATCCGAGCATGATGGAGGTTGTGAAGAAGGAAGTCATAAAACTTCTTGCTACAGGAATCATATATGCCATATCAGACTCGACGTGGGTGAGTCCCACACAGGTAGTCCCTAAGAAGGGGGGAATTACTGTTACTACAAATCTGTTGAATGAACCTGTCACCACCCGATTGGTAACCGGGTGGCGAGTTTGCATTGAATACCACCGACTGAATGCCGCCACTCTGAAAGATCATTTTCCTTTGCCATTTATCGATCAAATTTTGGAACGTCTTGCCGGTCGGTCACATTTTTGTTTTCTGGGTGGGTATTTGGGGTATAACCAAATTTCGATTGATCCTTTGGATCAAGAGAAGTCTACGTTCACCTATCCCTATGGGACTTTTGCTTACCGACGTATGCCGTTTGGATTATGTAATGCACCGGCGACGTTTCAACGCTGCATGCTCGCCATATTCTCTGACATGGTGGAGCGTTGTCTAGAGGTTTTCATGGATGACTTCTCGGTTTACGGTGCATCTTTTGATGAGTGTCTATATAATCTGGACAAGGTGTTGCAGCGTTGTGAGGACACACACTTGGTCCTCAATTGGGAGAAATGTCACATGATGGTGACAAAGGGAATAGTGCTAGGACACAAGGTGTCTAGCAAAGGTCTTGAGGTAGACCCAGTGAAAATAGAGGTGATTTCCAAGTTACCCCCACCAAATTCTATAAAAGGGGTGAGAAGCTTTTTGGGACACGCTGGGTTTTATCGGCGATTCATTAAGGACTTTTCTAAAATTGCAAAACCTTTATCCGAACTGTTGGAGAAAGATGCGGTTTTTTATTTTAACGAGAAGTGTCTTCACGCATTCAAAGTTTTGAAGGAAAAATTGATTTCGGCTCCGGTTGTTCAAACGCCGGATTGGACAAAACCATTCGAATTGATGTGTGACGCTTCAGATTATGCAGTAGGAGCCGTTTTGGGGCAAAGGGTAGATAATAAGCCCGCTGTGATTTTCTACGCTTCCAAAATGCTTAATGATGCTCAATTGAACTATACAACTACAGAAAAAGAATTACTTGCCGTTGTGTTTGCTTTTGAAAAATTTCGGCAGTATTTAGTGGGATCCAAAGTAGTTGTATGGACCGATCATGCTGCGATAAAATATTTGATGGAGAAGAAGGATGCAAAGCCTAGACTCATTAGGTGGATTTTGCTTTTACAAGAATTTGATATTGAAATCAAGGACAAGTCCAGAATTGAAAATGTGGTGGCTGATCATTTGTCTAGGTTAGACAGGGTAGATGAAAAAGATTTACACATACCCATAACCGAGACGTTTCCCGATGAACAGCTTTTAAAAATTAATTCTAAAGAACCGTGGTTTGCTGAAATTGTTAACTATTTGGCTTGCGGGATCATCCTGGAAGACTGGTCTTATCAAGAGAAAAAGAAATTCTTTCATTCTTTGAGATACTAATTTTGGGATGACCCAATTCTTTTGAAGCAGTGCAGGGATGGTATTCTACGCAGGTGTGTGCCGGAGGTGGAGTACGAGAGTGTTCTCCACCATTTCCATGCGTCGCCTACGGGAGGACACCATGCCAGTTCACGGACAGCAGCCAAAGTGTTGGAAAGTGGCCTTTATTGGCCAACTTTGTTTCGGGATGCCTACGATTTTGTAAGGCAATGTGACCCGTGCCAGCGAGCAGGTAACATTTCAAAGAGACAAGATATGCCCCTGAATGTATTTCAGGAAGTTGAGGTATTTGACTTGTGGGGCATAGACTTCATGGGACCCTTTGTGTCCTCAAATTCAAATTTGTATATCTTGCTTGCTGTTGACTATGTGTCAAAGTGGGTGGAAGAAATCCCCACAAGGACTAATGATTCTAATGTAGTGTGCAGGTTTGTGAAGGAGAATATTTTCTGCAGGTTCGGGATACCCCGAATGATAATAAGTGATGGGGGCAAATTTGTAACATCCCTGACCTGGGTTATGAGTTAACCCTAGGTGTTTTGCCTAAATATGTAATTAAATCCTTGTGATTAACTCTGAGCATGTAATTAAGCTTCTCAGAAACGTATATTCCAGTAATTGCTCCCTTTTATTTAAAGTTGTAGCATTGTTTTGATATACAGGGACCTATGTGCAATTTACCCAGTTAAAAGGGTTAACTTGCAATTTTCACATGATGAGATGTTCCTCTGATGTTGAGACATCATGAGAATCTCTTTGGCAAAGTTTGAGGGATTTCCCAAGCTAGAGCACCAAGGTGCAGCTGTGGAAGCAATCCCAGGGCATGAAACCCTAATTTGGGGTAAAATGCAATTTACCCAAATAATGGGAAGCAATTTGTAAAGAATGTTATCTAAAGTATCTTGTTAGACTCTTGCCATCATTTAGAGAAGAAATGATGAGGAATTCACCTCAATTGAGTTATCAAGTTAAGAAATAGGCTCTGTGATTGAATAATCAGGGTATATGTGCAATATCCCTTTAAGTATGAACTTTATTATTAGATTGTTCTTCCTTTACTTCTTTTCTATAACTTAAGAGAAGGATTGTCCTTAGAATAAAGAGGAAGGGACGAGCAAGTAATAAAGGAAGGACTTAGTTGGAATTAAGGGAAACTTATGAACTAATATTGAAAATCCTATCCCATGTATATAAGCCCTCCTTTCCTTAGTTGCAAGGGAACTTAACCTTCGTTCCCTTTACTGTTTCATTTCACCAAAGACGACCAAGGACTGCCTTGGAGCTAAGGAGGACGAACAAGGGGTGCAAGGTAGGTTTAAACCCCTCTTCTTGCCTAATTCCATGGTTAGAATTCGAATTCAAGGTCATCTTCATGGCTAATTCTCGAAACCCTATCTTTCTAGCCGTCTCTTTTCATCCTTCCTTGGAGTTTTCACCTTGGCCAACCTGTGGGAACTCAAGGACGCCATTAGAGCTTGGAGCTTGAAAGCTTGGAGCTCAAGAAGCAAGCTTTAGGCGGGTTTTATAACTCTAAACCTATGCTTTACTATGTGCATCTTTATATGCGAGTTAATGATAGCTCTTAGTATTTCCCTACTTTTCCCTGCTATTTTGCAAGCAAACCCGTGGGATATCTGTACTGTTCTTGAGCTAGAAGATGAAGGCGTGATTTCCAAGAAAAACCCACCGCTTTTCTTTTCCCTAAACGGTCCTAACAGTTTGCTCTCACGACCTCAAGACCGTGAGAGAGCCTCGCGGTCTCGAGACCGTGAGAGGGCTCGCGGTCTCAAGACCGATTGGCCCTGTTGACCAAGCGTGGACCATATAAGAAACCTGTTCCTAATTATATAGGCTAAATACCCTCAAAATTTGGGAGACTAACTCCAAAGGAATTGGGAGATATGACCTTTTTAAGTCACGACTTTAAATGAATTAATTGCTGATTTTCAAACGGTCTGAAATTGCCTTTTTGGGCAAAAGGTCTCAAGACCGTGAAAGGTCGTTGACTAAGCGTTGACCCCATGAGATTACTGTTAAAAATTATGTTAATTAACAACTCACCAAGTTTGATGGTCTAATTCCAAACGGGCTAAGAGTTGAAGGGCGAATACTAGGGCTAACCCTAGATAAAATCAGTACTGAATTTATGGTGACCTAATTAGGGTTTTTAGGGTTGATTGACCTAAACGGTCTCAAGACCATGTGGGGTCCACCCACATGACCTCAAGACCGTGAGGAAAATCACCCAAGACCATTTGAAGGTCTAGGGTTGAGTAATTTGACCAATTGAACACCCAATTGCAAATAAGTTATCAAGTTAATCAAAATTCGGATTCTGTGACCAATCATGGTTCAACCTCTATCAAATCACCTTAGATTTTGATGAAATCTTGGGCAAACGGTCTCAAGACCATGTGGGGTCCACCCACATGACCTCAAGACCGTTTGGGCCAAGTTTGGGCCCAATTGGAGCTCAATTGAAGGGTTCAACCTTGTGTTGATACACATTGTTGAGTATTGATGGGTGAACATTGATAGACCTTAATTGAATCGATTTCAATCCTAATTGGTCAACAATTGAGGGTCAATTGAATGACCATTTGGTTAAGCATAACTTTAACTAACTCAATCCATAGGTGGTCAACAGATATTGGACCTTTTGAAGGCTTCAACATCAGTTGACATCATCGTTTGATTTGTTGAACCTTTGTTGAAGGACCTTGTGGTTGAGACCATGAGAGGCTCACGACCTCAGGACCGTGAGGTGGCTCACGACCTCAGGACCGTGAGGTGGCTCACGACCTCAGGACCGTGAGGTGGCTCACGACCTCAGGACCGTGAGGTGGCTCACGACCTCAGGACCGTGAGGTGGCTCACGACCTCAGGACCGTGAGGTGGCTCACGACCTCAGGACCGTGAGGTGGCTCAAGACCTCAGGACCGTGAGGTGGCTCACGACCTCAGGACCGTGAGGTGGCTCACGACCTCAGGACCGTGAGGTGGCTCACGACCTCAGGACCGTGAGGTGGCTCACGACCTCAAGATCGTGAGGTGGCTCACGACCTCAAGATCGTGAGGGGGCTCACGACCTCAAGACCGTGAGGTGACTCACGATCTCAAGCCCATGAGGAGGCTCACGGTCTTGGAGCTAGAAAGGGGCTCATGGACTTGAAGGGTCAAAGTGAGCAATCGGTCAACACTTTCAACCGATCTTGATTCAATTAATGATTAATGATTGGAATTAATCAATGTGACTCATGGTTGACCACATTCAATCATGTGATGGTTCAATGTTGCTCAAATCAAACCCTAATGATAATCTAAGATAGTAAGGAGTTATTTGACTAAGGTTTTTGATTATGATGATGATCAATGGGGTGAATTACCAAGATACCCCTGAAGGGTCAATTGAGTTATACCTTGCTCAATTCAAACCCTAATTACATGAGAATGATGTTTTTAGTCATAATGACTCTATATAACCTGATCTAGTCTAATGTTATCATCAACCATTAGTATGATGAAAGAGAGAGTACTCTAGAGAGAGAAAGTACCCTAGAGAGAGAAAGTAACTCTAATCACTTAATGGTGATGCTTTTGGCTATGTTAGCCTATGATGACTCAACCCAACCTGTTTTAGAGTGATGTTGACATCACCTAACCTTACGATGAGAGAGAAAGTACCTCTAGAGAGAGAAAGTACCTCTTTTAAATGGAAACTCAATTGAAACATCCCCAATACACAGAAATGAGCATAATTAGGGTATGATCCACCTGTGTGAGATCATAGAAACCCTAATTATGATAAATGATGAACCTTTAACTAATCCAGGAGCATCAATGAAGGTGTTACTCAAACATGATGATGTTATGAGTTTAATTCACCTTGATGTGAATAGTAAACCCTAATTCAAGGGTGATGACATGTAATGTGAATAGTAAACTCTAATTCAAGGGTAATGGCATGCTTTTGAGCAATAAACTCTATTTGAGTAGAATTAAAGATTTAACTTTTATGACAAGAGTAGGAAGTACATTCCTTATTGTTGTATTACCTTTATCAGATGTATTAATCATGCAGGTTCTGATATGAAGGTAATCATATCCAGGTATGGATGTTGATGTTATATTCATTGAAGGCATGTTGTAGCCTTATGAATAAGTAATGTAATCTGATGCCTTGCTAGTGGCATCCTATGCTGATAATGGGTTATGAGAGCCATGAATACCATCAAGGTCATGCTTTAGAGATGACTTGTGATGAGGATAATGAGAAATGATGATTGATATGAGTTAGGCCTGTTACATTTAGTATTCTTCTTTTATAGCTGCTATGCTACTGTTATTGTTTGAAGAACAATGTAAGCTGTTAAAGAATACTGAATGTACCTAACTAATCAAGTATAATGTAGAGCCCTGATCATAGATCCATCATTGTCAGAAATTAAGTGATGGTGAAACAGGTTTTCCTTAGGGAACTCCTGGAGCACATACTTTTGAGTATGTGGGGTACATGGATGTGTAGAACCTTACATCCTAGTGTAGGAAAGTGATGTAGATGTGGAATCCATCCATCCTTCACTATAGTTCCATACCGTATCAGTGGTAGGTAAACATGAAACCTCCTGATGACGAAGAAAGCACAGATATCCGTATCAGTGGTAGGTAAATATGAAACCTCCTGATGACGAAGAGAGTACAGAACGCCACTGTGACTCTAGAATAGCGAAGGACCAGTTTACCCTGGTGAGCTATAATAGTAGAGACATGAGATGTCCTACAAGTGATCCTCTTACTGACTGAGGAAGGTGAAGGTCATGAGAATCCGACTCTCTTAATGACCTATGTATGATACTGATGCGGCTTCTCAGCGATCAGTTGGAGTATGAGTGGTAAGCCTCATCTCCACAGGGCATAATGTTGTTTGTAAAACATAATCAACCATGTAGTATAACTTGTTAGAGATGACTCCAAGTTAGTTGATTGATGTTACATTGCAATAATGTTGATATTCTCCATATCTCCTAATTTGTAGAGATCTTGTTATAGCTGCAACTGTTATAGAATGCTTTGAAGGCTTTACTGCTTAAGATATTCTTTGATGTTATAATAAAGCTTCTGGCGAAGAGTTATAACTCTCGCTGGGACAATTATGTATAATTGTCTCACCCCGTAGACTTCAACTTTTTAGGTGGACGTCGGAGACGAAGAAACCAGCCTACAAGTGATCAGTCTCAGCAGCAGCACCAGGGGCAGCTGTAATCTCAGGTGGAGATTTGTCCTGCCATGTGGTGTAGTTAGAGTCAGTCCTATGTGTCCTCTGTACTCTCAGGTCTTGGAGTCTTGTGTTATGTGATCTTGAGATTTTGTATCTTGATGTATATAATTACTCAAGAAGTAATTATCCTGAGATGTAAACAGTTACCTCTCTTTATGAAAGGAGTTTTTATGGATACAAGTTCTTATCTCGAAAAGTTTTAATTTCCCGTGATTTTTGTCTTCCGCTGATTACCGATTCGCTTCCGCTAAGTTTTAATCATGTTTATGTCATGGTTTGGAGATCAGACCCCACAATTAGTGGTATCAGAGCTCCAGGTTCAGTTGAGTCTACAGAGGCATAGGACTTAGGATGTCGAGTCTACCTTTAGTACTCCTTCCTTATCTAATAGAATCTTCTGCTCCTCAGGAGAAGAAGATACATAAGAATGTCAGAACATCGCGATGAGCACGTGGCTGAGAGTAGTGCTAGTGCACCTCGAGGCGGTGCAAGAGTTCCGAGAATAGAACAACCTGCACCTGAGTCGCCAAGAGAGCCACCCCATTTCGACCCAGCTGACATGAGTGATCCAGCTGTACAGACGATGTTCGGGCAGTTTATGACTGCCATGACACATATAACCGATAGGATGCTCATTCCTGCACCTAGGGCACCTGTCCAGCCTGAAATACAAGGTATTGGTAAGACATTCGAACGACTTCGTCGTGTCGGAGCTACCGAGTACTTCGGAACTGCCGACCCTGCAGATGCTGACTTATGGTTGACAGAGTTGGAGAAGGCTTTCAGGATTCTTATGATTCCGGAAGCTGAGAAGGTTAGACATGTTGTCTATCTTCTCAAAGGCAGTGCTGGTCACTGGTGGAACATGGAAGAGCAGAAGAGACCTGGAGTAGAGTTCTCATGGGAAGAGTTTCGTCGGGAATTTATCAATAGATATTTTCCAAAGACCTTCCTAGATGAGAAGATTTCTCAGTTTGAGAAACTAAGGCAGGGTATGATGAACATTAGCGAGTATGAAGCTAAGTTCATGGAGATGTTGCGGTTTTGTCCGCACATGGCCGCTACGGATGAGGAAAGAATCAGAAGATTTGAAAAGGGTTTGAATTCCGATATGTCAACCCCTGTGTCTGCCTTAGAAAACAGAGAGAGATTCTCTACCTTCGTTGAGTCAGTCCGAAGGATAGAGAGATCTGTTGTTGAGAAAAGACAAACCCATAAAAGATATCCCCAGTTCCAGGGTTCTTCATCTAGGGATTCCAAGAAACCTAGATTCTCTGCACCTAACCCTCCACCACCCAGATCAAGTTTTCAAACTCAATGGACACCAAGTAGAGGTAGAGGACGGAGTCAACCGCTTCAAGGGACGCACAGTTCTGCATCAGTGTCAGTTACTGGACCACCCAGACCACAGCAACAGGAGAAGAGTTGCTATAACTGTGGTAAGGTGGGACACTTGATGAAGGATTGTCGTTCTAGACATATCGGTGTGACACAACAACCTTCGAGACAGAATCAACAGGGATCTCAGAATAGACAACATCAAGGAGCAGCTCGAGGACGTGGACAAGCGTCTCAAGATGGATCATCAGCACCACCTCAACACCAGGCAACCGCGAGGTTCTATGCTATGAACCCACCTGAGGCAGTGGTCAATCCACGGGTAGTGGCAGGTCAGATGAAACTTTTATATTCCGATATGTCTATATCCTGTAATGTATCTGTTCTGATTGATCCGGGTGCTACGCACTCTTTCATCACTCGTGAAGTGATTCGTAACTGCAATGTGACTGTTAGTCATAGAGCAGATAGTTTGTTGTTAGAGACTCCGTTGAGTGGGTCTGCCGTTTTGCAGGAGGTATGTTCTCCCTGCATCCTTTTCTTTTCTGACCATCGCATTCAAGTGGACCTTATACCACTTGATATGCAGGGGTTTGATATAATCCTTGGGATGGATACCTTAGAAAGGTATAGAGTTGTCTTGGATTGTGAGTCCAAGTTGGCTGTGTTTGCTGATGAAAGCAACACATGGATCTTTCAAGGTGAAAGAAAGATTCTGCCCACCTGTCTTGTGTCAGCTATGGTTGCTGATAAGCTGTTGAGGCAAGGATGTTATGCATTCTTAGCCCATGTGGTAGACGTTACCAAGGAAAGTTCCAACCCTGCTGGAGTTCCCATAGTCAGGGAATTCGAGGATGTGTTTCCTGAAGAACTTCCTGGTATACCACCACCTCGGGAGATTGACTTTGAAATCAATCTGATTCCAGATACGAAACCCATAGCTCAAACTCCGTATAGAATGGCTCCTGCCGAGATGGCAGAACTCAAGAAACAGCTTCAAGAGTTACTTGAGAGAGGTTTTATCCGACCGAGTACTTCACCTTGGGGTGCTCCGGTCTTGTTTGTTAAAAAGAAAGATGGGTCAATGCGGTTGTGCATCGACTATAGACAACTCAATAAAGTGACAATAAAGAATAAGTATCCTCTGCCGAGGATTGATGATCTCTTTGACCAGTTGCGTGGTGCAACAGTCTTTTCAAAGATAGACTTGAGGTCTGGATATCACCAACTCCGTATTAAGGATAGTGACATATCCAAGTCTGCCTTTAGGACAAGATATGGTCACTATGAGTTCATGGTTATGTCGTTTGGACTAACCAATGCACCAGCTGCATTTATGGAACTCATGAATAGAGTTTTTCGACCTTTCCTTGATCAGTGTGTTGTCGTCTTCATAGATGACATACTGATTTATAGTAAAGATGCTCAGCAGCATGAGCAGCATCTTCGCCAAGCTTTGACCTTGCTAAGAGAACATAAGTTGTATGCTAAGTTTAGCAAGTGTGAGTTCTGGCTGCCGGAGGTATCTTTTCTTGGACATGTAATATCCGCCTCGGGAATTCGTGTTGACCCTACAAAGGTAGAATCTGTTCTACAATGGGAACAACCGAAAACACCGACGGAGATTCGAAGTTTCTTGGGGTTAGCTGGCTATTATCGAAGGTTCATTAAGAACTTTAGTTCTATAGCTTTACCTTTGACCAAGTTAACCCGGAAAGATGTTCCTTTTTCTTGGAGTGATAAGTGTCAACAATCTTTCCAGTTGCTGAAGGAGAGGTTGACAAGTGCACCTGTATTAGTGCTACCTGAACAAGGAAAAGGATATGTAGTTTTCTGTGATGCTTCCAAGAACGGACTAGGATGTGTGTTGATGCAGGATAAACAAGTGATTTCTTTTGCTTCCTGACAGCTTAAGAAACACGAGGAGAATTATCCAACACACGATCTGGAGTTAGCAGCTGTGGTTCATGCTTTGAAGATCTGGAGACATTATCTCTACGGAGAGACATTCCAGATTTTCACAGACCACAAAAACCTTAAGTATATCTTCTCTCAGCATGAGCTCAACATGAGGCAACGTCGCTGGATGGAGTTAATCAAGGACTACGACTGTACAATTGATTACCATCCAGGTAAGGCCAATGTTGTTGCAGATGCCTTGAGTAGGAAATCAGCAACATCAACCATGAATAGAGCACAACTAAACTCTTTAGTATGCTCTAGAAGAGATATGCTTATCTCTTTAAGGCAAGACAATGTACAGTTGAAGGTGTCATTGCTAGCCGGTTTGTTAGCTGAGATGCATATTAAACCTACCCTAAGAGAGCAGATTAAAGAAGCACAGCTAGATGATGCTGCAGTTCAACATATAAGATCTGAGTATGGAAATGAGAAGCAAGATGGGTTTCATGACTCAAAAGATCAAGTAGCTTGTTATAATGGAAGAATGATAGTGTCGGATGTGGACAACTTAAGGAAGTTAGTCCTGGAAGAAGCCCATTCTTCCATGTATGCTATGCATCCAGGGAGCACCAAGATGTATCGGAATTTGAAGGATCTGTATTGGTGGCCTGGGATGAAGAAGGACGTTGCAGAGTTTGTTTTGAGGTGTCCTGTATGTCAGCAAGTTAAAGCTGAACACCAGAAGCCTGCAGGGACAATGCAACCTTTACCCATATCACAGTGGAAGTGGGACCATGTGACCATGGACTTTGTTGTTGGCCTACCCAGGACAAGCAAAGGACATGATTCCATTTGGGTAATTGTTGATAGGTTGACTAAGACAGCACATTTCTTACCTGTCAAAACAACCTATTCTTCTGAAAGGTTATCAGAGTTGTATGTTCAAGAGATAGTGCGTTTGCACGGAGTTCCTGTCACAATAGTTTCGGACAGAGGACCTCAGTTTACAAGTCGTTTTTGGGAACAGTTACACAAAGCCCTAGGTACCAAGCTGAGGTTTAGTACGGCCTTTCATCCGCAGACTGATGGACAGTCAGAAAGGACCATACAGACTTTAGAAGACCTGTTGAGAGCATGTGCTCTCCAGTTTACCGGAAGTTGGGATCTACACCTAAGCTTGATAGAGTTTGCCTACAACAATAGCTATCAGCATAGTATTGATATGGCACCATATGAAGCCTTATATGGTAGACGTTGTAGATCACCCTTGTGTTGGTTTGAGACTGGTGAGCACCAGTTGTTAGGCCCTGACCTGGTGCAGCAAACCACGGAAAAGATTAAAGTTATACAACATAAGATTAAGACTGCTCAGGATAGGCAGAAATCTTATGCTGACAAACGTCGTAGACCCTTAGAGTTCCAGGTTGGAGACAAAGTATATCTTAAGGTCTCACCTTGGAAAGGGGTCCTTCGTTTTGGAAGGAAGGGGAAGTTAGCTCCTAGATATATGGGGCCTTATCCAATCATTGAACGGATTGGAAAGGTAGCATATAAACTAGAGCTTCCCCCAGAATTACAGAGGTTACATCCTGTGTTTCACATTTCTATGTTGAAGAAATGTCACCCAAACACCGAGTCAGTTCTACAACCTATGGAAGTAGAATTGAATGATGACATATCCTATGAGGAGGGACCAGTGTCAATCCTTGATAAACGAATTAAAAAGTTAAAGAAGAAAGATATAAATCTTGTGAAAGTCCTCTGGAATCATCGTGGTATTGAAGAAGCCACTTGGGAGTTAGAGGATGAGATGAGAAGGAAGTATCCTGCCCTTTTCTCGTAATATGTTTTATCGATTTCGGGGACGAAATCCTTGTAAGGGGTGGATAATTTGTAACATCCCTGACCTGGGTTATGAGTTAACCCTAGGTGTTTTGCCTAAATATGTAATTAAATCCTTGTGATTAACTCTGAGCATGTAATTAAGCTTCTCAGAAACGTATATTCCAGTAATTGCTCCCTTTTATTTAAAGTTGTAGCATTGTTTTGATATACAGGGACCTATGTGCAATTTACCCAGTTAAAAGGGTTAACTTGCAATTTGCACATGATGAGATGTTCCTCTGATGTTGAGACATCATGAGAATCTCTTTGGCAAAGTTTGAGGGATTTCCCAAGCTAGAGCACCAAGGTGCAGCTGTGGAAGCAATCCCAGGGCATGAAACCCTAATTTGGGGTAAAATGCAATTTACCCAAATAATGGGAAGCAATTTGTAAAGAATGTTATCTAAAGTATCTTGTTAGACTCTTGCCATCATTTAGAGAAGAAATGATGAGGAATTCACCTCAATTGAGTTATCAAGTTAAGAAATAGGCTCTGTGATTGAATAATCAGGGTATATGTGCAATATCCCTTTAAGTATGAACTTTATTATTAGATTGTTCTTCCTTGCCTTCTTTTCTATAACTTAAGAGAAGGATTGTCCTTAGAATAAAGAGGAAGGGACGAGCAAGTAATAAAGGAAGGACTTAGTTGGAATTAAGGGAAACTTATGAACTAATATTGAAAATCCTATCCCATGTATATAAGCCCTCCTTTCCTTAGTTGCAAGGGAACTTAACCTTCGTTCCCTTTACTGTTTCATTTCACCAAAGACGACCAAGGACTGCCTTGGAGCTAAGGAGGACGAACAAGGGGTGCAAGGTAGGTTTAAACCCCTCTTCTTGCCTAATTCCATGGTTAGAATTCGAATTCAAGGTCATCTTCATGGCTAATTCTCGAAACCCTATCTTTCTAGCCGTCTCTTTTCATCCTTCCTTGGAGTTTTCACCTTGGCCAACCTGTGGGAACTCAAGGACGCCATTAGAGCTTGGAGCTTGAAAGCTTGGAGCTCAAGAAGCAAGCTTTAGGCGGGTTTTATAACTCTAAACCTATGCTTTACTATGTGCATCTTTATATGCGAGTTAATGATAGCTCTTAGTATTTCCCTACTTTTCCCTGCTATTTTGCAAGCAAACCCGTGGGATATCTGTACTGTTCTTGAGCTAGAAGATGAAGGCGTGATTTCCAAGAAAAACCCACCGCTTTTCTTTTCCCTAAACGGTCCTAACAGTTTGCTCTCACGACCTCAAGACCGTGAGAGAGCCTCGCGGTCTCGAGACCGTGAGAGGGCTCGCGGTCTCAAGACCGATTGGCCCTGTTGACCAAGCGTGTAACATATAAGAAACCTGTTCCTAATTATATAGGATAAATACCCTCAAAATTTGGGAGACTAACTCCAAAGGAATTGGGAGATATGACCTTTTTAAGTCACGACTTTAAATGAATTAATTGCTGATTTTCAAACGGTCTGAAATTGCCTTTTTGGGCAAAAGGTCTCAAGACCGTGAAAGGTCGTTGACTAAGCGTTGACCCCATGAGATTACTGTTCAAAATTATGTTAATTAACAACTCACCAAGTTTGATGGTCTAATTCCAAACGGGCTAAGAGTTGAAGGGCGAATACTAGGGCTAACCCTAGATAAAATCAGTACTGAATTTATGGTGACCTAATTAGGGTTTTTAGGGTTGATTGACCTAAACGGTCTCAAGACCATGTGGGGTCCACCCACATGACCTCAAGACCGTGAGGACAATCACCCAAGACCATTTGAAGGACTAGGGTTGAGTAATTTGACCAATTGAACACCCAATTGCAAATAAGTTATCAAGTTAATCAAAATTCGGATTCTGTGACCAATCATGGTTCAACCTCTATCAAATCACCTTAGATTTTGATGAAATCTTGGGCAAACGGTCTCAAGACCATGTGGGGTCCACCCACATGACCTCAAGACCGTTTGGGCCAAGTTTGGGCCCAATTGGAGCTCAATTGAAGGGTTCAACCTTGTGTTGATACACATTGTTGAGTATTGATGGGTGAACATTGATAGACCTTAATTGAATCGATTTCAATCCTAATTGGTCAACAATTGAGGGTCAATTGAATGACCATTTGGTTAAGCATAACTTTAATTAACTCAATCCATAGGTGGTCAACAGATATTGGACCTTTTGAAGGCTTCAACATCAGTTGACATCATCGTTTGATTTGTTGAACCTTTGTTGAAGGACCTTGTGGTTGAGACCATGAGAGGCTCACGACCTCAGGACCGTGAGGTGGCTCACGACCTCAGGACCGTGAGGTGGCTCACGACCTCAGGACCGTGAGGTGGCTCACGACCTCAGGACCGTGAGGTGGCTCACGACCTCAGGACCGTGAGGTGGCTCACGACCTCAGGACCGTGAGGTGGCTCACGACCTCAGGACCGTGAGGTGGCTCACGACCTCAGGACCGTGAGGTGGCTCACGACCTCAGGACCGTGAGGTGGCTCACGACCTCAGGACCGTGAGGTGGCTCACGACCTCAGGACCGTGAGGTGGCTCACGACCTCAAGATCGTGAGGGGGCTCACGACCTCAAGACCGTGAGGTGACTCACGATCTCAAGCCCATGAGGAGGCTCACGGTCTTGGAGCTAGAAAGGGGCTCATGGACTTGAAGGGTCAAAGTGAGCAATCGGTCAACACTTTCAACCGATCTTGATTCAATTAATGATTAATGATTGGAATTAATCAATGTGACTCATGGTTGACCACATTCAATCATGTGATGGTTCAATGTTGCTCAAATCAAACCCTAATGATAATCTAAGATAGTAAGGAGTTATTTGACTAAGGTTTTTGATTATGATGATGATCAATGGGGTGAATTACCAAGATACCCCTGAAGGGTCAATTGAGTTATACCTTGCTCAATTCAAACCCTAATTACATGAGAATGATGTTTTTAGTCATAATGACTCTATATAACCTGATCTAGTCTAATGTTATCATCAACCATTAGTATGATGAAAGAGAGAGTACTCTAGAGAGAGAAAGTACCCTAGAGAGAGAAAGTAACTCTAATCACTTAATGGTGATGCTTTTGGCTATGTTAGCCTATGATGACTCAACCCAACCTGTTTTAGAGTGATGTTGACATCACCTAACCTTACGATGAGAGAGAAAGTACCTCTAGAGAGAGAAAGTACCTCTTTTAAATGGAAACTCAATTGAAACATCCCCAATACACAGAAATGAGCATAATTAGGGTATGATCCACCTGTGTGAGATCATAGAAACCCTAATTATGATAAATGATGAACCTTTAACTAATCCAGGAGCATCAATGAAGGTGTTACTCAAACATGATGATGTTATGAGTTTAATTCACCTTGATGTGAATAGTAAACCCTAATTCAAGGGTGATGACATGTAATGTGAATAGTAAACTCTAATTCAAGGGTAATGGCATGCTTTTGAGCAATAAACTCTATTTGAGTAGAATTAAAGATTTAACTTTTATGACAAGAGTAGGAAGTACATTCCTTATTGTTGTATTACCTTTATCAGATGTATTAATCATGCAGGTTCTGATATGAAGGTAATCATATCCAGGTATGGATGTTGATGTTATATTCATTGAAGGCATGTTGTAGCCTTATGAATAAGTAATGTAATCTGATGCCTTGCTAGTGGCATCCTATGCTGATAATGGGTTATGAGAGCCATGAATACCATCAAGGTCATGCTTTAGAGATGACTTGTGATGAGGATAATGAGAAATGATGATTGATATGAGTTAGGCCTGTTACATTTAGTATTCTTCTTTTATAGCTGCTATGCTACTGTTATTGTTTGAAGAACAATGTATGCTGTTAAAGAATACTGAATGTACCTAACTAATCAAGTATAATGTAGAGCCCTGATCATAGATCCATCATTGTCAGAAATTAAGTGATGGTGAAACAGGTTTTCCTTAGGGAACTCCTGGAGCACATACTTTTGAGTATGTGGGGTACATGGATGTGTAGAACCTTACATCCTAGTGTAGGAAAGTGATGTAGATGTGGAATCCATCCATCCTTCACTATAGTTCCATACCGTATCAGTGGTAGGTAAACATGAAACCTCCTGATGATGAAGAAAGCACAGATATCCGTATCAGTGGTAGGTAAATATGAAACCTCCTAATGACGAAGAGAGTACAGAACGCCACTGTGACTCTAGAATAGCGAAGGACCAGTTTACCCTGGTGAGCTATAATAGTAGAGACATGAGATGTCCTACAAGTGATCCTCTTACTGACTGAGGAAGGTGAAGGTCATGAGAATCCGGCTCTCTTAATGACCTATGTATGATACTGATGCGGCTTCTCAGCGATCAGTTGGAGTATGAGTGGTAAGCCTCATCTCCACAGGGCATAATGTTGTTTGTAAAACATAATCAACCATGTAGTATAACTTGTTAGAGATGACTCCAAGTTAGTTGATTGATGTTACATTGCAATAATGTTGATATTCTCCATATCTCCTAATTTGTAGAGATCTTGTTATAGCTGCAACTGTTATAGAATGCTTTGAAGGCTTTACTGCTTAAGATATTCTTTGATGTTATAATAAAGCTTCTGGCGAAGAGTTATAACTCTCGCTGGGACAATTATGTATAATTGTCTCACCCCGTAGACTTCAACTTTTTAGGTGGACGTCGGAGACGAAGAAACCAGCCTACAAGTGATCAGTCTCAGCAGCAGCACCAGGGGCAGCAGTAATCTCAGGTGGAGATTTGTCCTGCCATGTGGTGTAGTTAGAGTCAGTCCTATGTGTCCTCTGTACTCTCAGGTCTTGGAGTCTTGTGTTATGTGATCTTGAGATTTTGTATCTTGATGTATATAATTACTCAAGAAGTAATTATCCTGAGATGTAAACAGTTACCTCTCTTTATGAAAGGAGTTTTTATGGATACAAGTTCTTATCTCGAAAAGTTTTAATTTCCCGTGATTTTTGTCTTCCGCTGATTACCGATTCGCTTCCGCTAAGTTTTAATCGTGTTTATGTCATGGTTTGGAGATCAGACCCCACAACACACTTCCGGAATCAGAAATTTTCAACACTCTTGAAGAAATATGGGGTCAAACACAACATCGGCACCCCATATCATCCACAGACGCAAGGCCAAGTGGAGGTCTCAAATCGGGAAATCAAGAAGATCCTAGAACGGACAGTGGCATCCACAAGGAAAAATTGGAGTGCCTTACTACCGGACGCACTTTGGGCGTATAGAACGGCGTACAAAACACCTATAGGCACCACGCCTTTTAGGTTGGCGTATGGCCGGGCTTGCCACCTTCCGATGGAGCTAGAGCACAAGGCCCATTGGGTGCTTCGAAGCCTGAATTTGAGTTATGATGAAGCTGGGAGAAAGAGGATGTTCGAGTTGAATGAACTAGATGAGTTACGCATGAAGGCGTATGAGAATGCCCGCATATACAAGGAGCGCACAAAGCTGATCCACGATCGCCATATCGAGCTGCGCACGTTCAAAAAGGGAGATAGTGTTCTATTGTTTAACTCCCGCCTCAAGTTGCATCCCGGGAAGCTGAAATCCCGGTGGAGTGGACCATTCGTAGTGGAAGAGGTGAGACCGCACGGTGCGATTCTTGTGCGTGATGGAGATGCCACGTTCTTGGTGAACAGACAGAGGTTGAAGTTGTATTTTGGTGAAAATTACAAGAGAAAAGTGAATGAGGTCAAACTCATTACACTTGTGGATGAATGAGATGCCGGAAAGACGTCTAGCCTAAGACGTTATAGAAGGGCGCTTGTTGGGAGGCAACCCAACCATTGGTACATTAGGATAGTTTAATTATAGTCATAGGTTGCTTTCATTTCGTTTAAATTCTAGTGTAAAGAAGATACCTTGATCCGTTTGTTCAATGTGCAGGCACAGGCAGGGTCGATACCATCGACACACTGGTCGATGGTATCGACATAGGTTCAGGTTGACTGCTGCAAAAATCACTCTGAGTCGATACTATCGACGGTCCCATCGATGGTATTGACATACCTACAGGCAGGTCACGCAATCAATGTCGATGGTATCGACATGCCAGTCGATACCATCGAGATCTCTGGAGAAGTTCAAAATGATTTGTCTCAGTCAACTCGATACCATCGACGGCCTCGTCGATGGTATCGACATGGTCACAGGTTGAAGTGAAAAAGTGGCGGTGTCGCAATGAAGTCAAGTCGATACTATCGACATCTGTCGATGGTATCGACATCCATGTCACTGATCCGCACAAAGACATCGACGGCGATCGCGAGTCCACGTCAGCGATCCGGGTGCTGCGTCGATACTATCGACTTGCGTCGATGGTATCGATAGGTCAGCGATCTGGGTTTCCTGATCCAGCAAACGTCAGCCGTCAATACTTGTGAGGGGGGCGGATAGCAGCGAGACGTGTCGATACCATCGACCCGCGTCGATGGTATCGACGGGTCAACAGTGGCGCCGGCCAAGTCTATATAAGGAGAATTGCAACGTCATTTGACGTCACACCTTCAGAGCAAACTTCCTCCTTTGCACCGAGCACTCCCCCTGAGCCATCCAAGATTGAAGAGCAGCAACATCGAGCAAGGATCTTCACCGAGCGGAGAATCACTTCTCCATCTTCCCCTAGCTCTCTTCTTCTAATCCCATCTTTCTTGCAACAATGGTGCACGCCGCCGGATCATCGTCCTCGCCAGTGAATCCCATGGAGATCGTGGAGTTTGTTCCACCCCCTACTGCTTCAGTCTCACATCCGCGCCAGGTTCACCCATCCGCGGAGGTGAGGAAGGTCTATGAGGAAATCATGAAGCGGAAGATCGAGCCGACCCGGTATGTGGACCGGGGAATGATCCAAGAGCTTGGATTTGAGGCCAACTTGGTCTATGTGCTGAAGGGTCAAGCACGCCACACCAGCAGAAGGCCAGACGAGTTGGAGCGCCATGCGGATGGGCAGCCGTTCTTCGGCGAATGGCCCACTTACAAGGAATTGGTGGCAGAGTTTATGGCGTCCCTAGATGTCTGCGTTGTGCCCAACGACGTGGTTGCATCGGATCGTGAGTGGATCAAGGGTCGGGTATCGTTCTGGTTGTTCAACATCAACTACAACATCACTCTTAAGCAGTTCAACAACATCTTTAACTGGAACCACTCCCAACATGATCACCGGCGCCCAGATTCCCGCACCAACTACGACAAGATCTTCGCCGAGCTAGTCACAGTGCCGGCGGGAAAGACAGTGAGCTACCACAATGCTGCGGTAGCAGACTTCGAGCATCCCTTCGTCCGGGTTTTACACCGGATGTTGAGCCTTACGTTCTTTGCTCGGAGCGATTTAGCATTGAGCAAGTTTCAGGAGAGCGATCTTTTCTTCCTCTACATGCTCCTGAAGCAACAAGAATGCAACTGGGGTGCGTTCTTTCTGCAGCGCGTCCTGGCGGTGAAGAGGAGTACAAGGAAGGCTCTGATCCATTTTGGTGGGCTCATCACCAAGTTGGCGCACTACCTCGGGCTGAATTTACAGTTCATGAGTCCGATTTCCACAAGGAGTAAGGTGAACGTGCATCATCTGCACCATTCAAACCTTATCCTTCTACGGGATGGGTTGGCGCACGCACACTGCCACGTCAACCATGCTTATCAGGAGTGTGCACTGCCGGACACCGTCTTCAACATCGCGGGCGCACAGCACTTCCGGTGGCCGATCATAGCCGTCGAGTCCGATGAAGAAGAAGGCAGTAACGATGACCAAGAAGGTGAGGCTGAGGAGGAAGAGGAGGCTTTCACACCTCTTCGCGCACGAGTAGCACCACAGAAGCATCCTAGGATGCATCCGGGTGCGTCTTCATCATCACAGCCCCCGCCGCCATCACCACAGCCCTTGCAGCCAGGCGAGGATGTCTACTCAATGCAGGGAATGTACACGATGCTGCAGGACATACATCAGACACAACATCAGCATCTAGAAATGTATACCGGTATTCAGGATACTACGAACCGGTTACTTGACAACCAAAGGGCAATGTTCGAGAATGAGCGTCTCCTCCTCGACAACCAGCAGCAGATACACAACTGGTTGCAAAGGATGGAGATGCAACAGGAGCCCTTTTACGACCATTAATGGAGTCAGAGCTACTTTGGAGGTTATCCACAGCCTCCACCGAGGACCCATTACGATCCGAGCTTCCAGGGGGAGTATCCTTCTTGGGATCCTACGGCCCCACAGTACCCACCTCCGCCTCCACAAGAATGATCAGGGTATCTCTGTTCCACTCTTAAGTTTGTTTTTTACTATGCGGCCATAGTCGAATTCAAGCTTAGGGGGGGTAGTTGGAACAGCTCTATCTTTCCTTTTATTGTTTTTAGTTTTTAGCAGTGTTATTTGTTTCTTGCATTTTTAGTTTTGGTAGGATCCACGTGCTATCTAGTGTAACTGTGGATGTCGTAAAAGTTAGTCATCATCTTGTTGTTAATTCATGGGAAATTTAAGGGATTTTTAAAATTTTTTGTGTCTTTGGATAGCTTGACTTGGTTGTCCTTGGGGAACTTATCCTACGAAAATGATTGATTATGTCAACTTTAAAACAACATTTCACACCTATACTCCTTTTGACTCATGAAAAGTGGATAGTAACGGTTGTTTGAGCCTAACCTAACCAAATGGTAATGAGACTTTAATTGGATGTAAGAGAGAGAATCCTTTAAACTACTACACATGTCAGTAAGGAGGGACGCATAATATCTTTCTAAGGTTTAGTCATCTAATCTTGTGATCATTCCACTTCATTTTTCCATAATCCACCTAAGAATTGGAAGTAAAGTGCTGTTTTAATTCCTTCTTGTGTGCATAGCATTTAGATAGGACTTGCATTGATATTTTCCATACGTTTGCATAAAAAGAAAAAAAAATATAGGGATTCATGCACATTACCTTTAGGTGCATGCCATGTAGTTGCACTCATGACTTTCATGCATAAAGTACACCATGTATCTCAATTTTTCCTCAAAAGTGATCTAAACTGTTCCATACCTTTGAAATATTGCAAAGATTTCCAAGCATGAAGTAAATAGCCCAATACACTTATCTCTAAGCAATTATGGATACGTGGGCTAAAGTGAAAGAAAAAATTCTTAAAATCTGAAAAAAAAATTAATTAGAAAAGAAAAAAAAAAGAGAATTTAGAAGAAAGTGGAATAAGAGGGAGAAAGGAACATGATATCACTCGCATTACAGGAAAATTGAGTACATGATGTGGCTTAATTAGATTTCAATCTCATTTTGAGGTGGAAGGTTAGGGCATGCATCATTTCACCCAATTTTAGGCATTAGGGCATTTCTTATGTGCAGTTGCATCATTTAGGACATTTTGTTTTATGCATGTTGAAATTGTACAATACTTCCAAGTTCTTCCATGAAACACCCATTTCCATCCACCCGTTGCTCGGATTGGTAGGCCACCGTGAAATTCTCCTCACTAATGATTATCAGGAGAACTTCTTCCATGTAGATGGTAGTTAGGGCGAGCAACGTAGTGTAGGCGATCACAAGATGCACCAATGCTGAATCGGCGAATTTTATTATGTTAACTGCCTTATGTGATAGTGTTCATCGGTTTTAAGGATAATTTCTCTTATGGATGATTATTGTCGCCTTTAGGGTAATTACTGTTCTGTGGTTAGAGAAGGCCGGTTTGAGAACGTTCAGTGGGAGTCACATGGGATGTTGGGTTGGTGCGTTGATTTTTAGTTGACATCTGCAATTCTATTCTAAGGATTAGTTGCTCGAGGGCGAGCAATGTTTAAGCTTAGGGGAGTTTGATGCGATGATTTTTAGTCACATTTATAGACCTTTTTCATATGTGTTTTATGCTCTAATTAGTCATTTTTATGGATAATATTGCATAATTCACTCATTTCGGTCTTTGCCATCATTTTATGTCAAATCCCCTTAGTTGTATCATTTTGAGCATTATTTATCATATTATCATAATTTGTGTGGATTTATTTGGTCTTGTCTTGGAATTTCAGGAAAAACAAGTATCTGCGTCCGTCGATACCATCGACGGAAGTCGATACCATCGACCAAGCCACAAGTTGCCAGCCGAGAGGAGCAGCACAGAGTCGATACCATCGACACTTAAGTCGATGGCATTGAGATCCCTTCAGGCTGTTGGCGAGGAATCCGTCGATACCATCAACCCAAGTCGATGCCATCGACACATGGAGGCTAAAGCGTCGCTAAACGACAACAACCGACGCTAAAGAGAGTCGATACCATCGACCCTAGTCAATGGTATCGAGATGATCATAGGCACTCAGTCGAAAAGAAAAGAAGGATGCCGCTAATACGCTGGGTAGATACCATCGACCCGCGTCGATGGTATCGACGCCGGCAGATATGTGTTGGATTCGTTTTGATCTCAATCGGACGGTTGGAGTTATTTGATGACCTAATTAGGGACTTATACCTAATGACGGCCGCCGACAGGAGGGGATAATCTAATTTGTCATTGCACGAGTGCCGAGGAAGGAGAGAAAGGAGAATGGAGACCAGAAGCTCATCCCTGTCGATCTGGACGCTACCGAAGATGAATTTCACCACCGAGAGGCGGGAAAGCTCGTGTTCTACGCAAAGGATCCACCGGTTCTTCTCCGTTCAGGGGTTTTCCCATTCAATTCACGTTTTCCATATGATTTCCCCTATTTCTACCATGTATTTGTGCAAGATGACCATGCGGGGCTAATCCCTTCTATCTTTAGGACCGAGAGTAGCTCGGGAATGCATTGTATGACAGTTTTATATTAATAATTCATATTTTCTCTCTTAAATTTGTGGTATAGTTTCATTTTATCCATATATATTGTTATGCTTGATCACCATAATAATAACCTAATGCCCTTAATCACTTCGACAGAAGGATTAACGGTTGAAAAGAGACGAAACCTACATTAATCGATAAAACCCTTGACAAAGGAGTTGTAAAATTAATGGTGGAAACTGAGAGACCGTTTATAATGCGCTTAGTTTAGGGGAATGATTACTACGACGGTGGAATCAACCTAAACCTAAGTAGTGAATTACACCACGACAGTGGGTAATTCTGTTTTCAGGCCACTACCCAGATAGAGAGAGAAGAGTGAGGAATTATATAAAACCTAATGCAATGTTGACCCACGGTGAAACCGAAATCCTAAAGATACCCTTTTGAATTGATTAAATTAACCTTTAATCGATTGTTTTCTTTGTTTCATTTTATTTTCTTTTAATTTCGACAACAAACCCTACTTTTTCATCCGGCCTAGCTAATTGCAATTAGTTAGTAGGAGTCTCCAATAATTCACGTATCCCTGTGTTCGACTCGGGCCTCACAAAGGCCTATATTACTCGACGCGTATACTTGCATTTTAGCGCGTAGTAAAATACCTGTCATCCCATCAGCACGGCCAAGGCCCATTGAAGATACCACGGTCGTGGCCATCAACACAGTCGTGGCCAGAAGACGATTGTGGCCCCCCACAACGGCTGTGGGAATTTCACGCAAAGACCCCAGAATCGATAGGGAGTTTCCTTGAACTCCCACGATCGTAGGAATCCACCGTGGTCATGGCTTTTGAAGACCGACTTGCTCGTGTTGTTTCCCCATGATCAAGGTCTCCTCCTCCAAAATGGTCATGTTACTCAACACGGCCGTGGTGCTACCCACCCAACATGACCGTGGCACTCCACCACGGTTGTGACCACCTCCTACTTCACATTTTCACCACCCTTCCACACCATTCGTGTGTCCACTCTCCATGACCATTTTCATCTCTACCCACCACAGTCGTGCTTCTCTATCACGGCCGTGTTGCCACCCAAAACCTACCACTTTATGTATTGGTTTTCCCACAATACCCCTACTTACCCTAGTGCTTTCACCACCACCTATATATACATGGGTGGTGGCCACAACACTAGTTTAGCTGCTCCTAGCCACCATTACTCCTCTCCACCCACTCCTTGAGCATTTAGTGCATTTCCCTTGCATTTATGCTCTCCACCCACCATTTCACCTTGAAAACCTAGTTTTCTAGGTTTTCCTCCATAATCCCCAATATCTTCATGCCCATATTCACCTTTGGAGGAGTAGGACGTCCCCAAGAATCTAGGGGGTGAATAAGAAGGCTTCTTCCATGAGCTTCATGGAGTTTCTTCCCCTCCTTTCCCTTTCTTTTGTTATTTTCTTGATCATGTCTAGCTAAACCCCTAGTTGTGGGCTATTTGGGGGGGAAATGTGACTTTGATACCAAGTTGGGTGAAATTTGGCTTGTAATGAACTTATTTTTATCTATGAGGATTGATATATGCTTTTGTCTCTTATCCCATTGCCATGATTGTGATTTATGCTTTTTGTTATGAATTGCTTGTTTGATAGTGCTTGATGATACCATGTTTCTAGGAGAATTGGGATGCATGTGGCAACCTTAGGATTGACTCCTAGGTCCCAATAGGGGATCCCTAGCTAGTCCCATTTGTTCCTACATCCCTACCCCCTCTCCTACTACTTGGTATGAGACCTAAGTTACTAGTATAAGTGGGATTGATGTGATTGCATAGGGTTTTCTAAAGGCTAGAATGGCTAGTGGCATGAGGTCAAATACCCTCATCTCTACTCCCATCTCTACCCTCAGCCCTCAATTGCTCAATACCACTTATCCTAGAAACCTATATTTGGCTAATCCTATTAGAATTACACCTAACCCTAGTCTTCCACTAGTAATATAGGGTAAATTCTAATAGCATTTGCCTTATTGTTTCGTTTGGTGATCTAGATGAAAGATGACAACCATGCTTGTCCAATAACCTTCCCCAACTATTATTAAAGTTACATCCTCAAACGGACCACCTACCTTAACCATATTGTTCAAAACTCAACTTGCTATGTTTCCTTGCTTATGCTAGTATAGTCTAGTTGTTCTTTCTTAACCTAGTCAATTGCTCAATTTTGATAGTTAAGGTTAATTTGGATCTTTTCTTGCTTTAGTGGTTAACTTAGTTTCTAAATTTCATCTTGCTCCTCTAGTGTAGTGTAACTTATGATTGCTCTTGCTTAGTTAGTTGGTTAACCTAGATTGTTAAACTTGCTTATTTAAGGTAACTTAGGTTCAATTCTACCTTTCTTGCTCATTTGCTTAGATTAATCACAAAACAAACCCCTTTTAAACCCTTCAACCTTAGACTCCACATTAGGAATATAGCCAATGCTTGCCTAGCTCTAGTGCCCCCTCTATCCCTAAGGACCGAACCCTATTCTTACTAATCACCTATTCTGCAATAGTACCCCATGCGCTTGTGGGTGACCTATTTGGTTTTGTGATCAACTTGGTTAGGGCTAATACAAATTTTGAAAGAACCACACGTGCATTTGTGTTCCATGGAGTGCATCTATCCACCCCTGGTTGGCTAGTGTGTACGCCTGTGGCTTGGACGCACCATTGGTATAATTGGAGTAAAAGCATATACAACATGGGCTCTCACTTTGCTAAATACTTAACTTGTTTATTCTTGTTACTTCTATAAATCTTTTCAAATTATGCAAAGCTTATATATATGTATCTTTTAGCCTAGTATTCAACACCTTGTGTCTTTGACCCGCATTGTTTCATGTATTTTATAGGTCAAAGATGGATATATGTTGATGGGCTTGCTTAGCTATGTCAGGTGTGCTGGCTGTAAGATCCCTAGTGTACAGGAGAAAACTTGTATAATTTGAAATTTCAATATGTAACTGAATCTTTTAATTAAACAATGTTACTTAATATATCTTGTTGAATGTTGAGATTATGTTGGTGCTTTTATCTTGTTATATGTTCATGTATGAAAAGCTTTTAAGCTTACATATTTGCACTTTGATAATACCATGTTAGGGACATATGCTTAGGTTATATCGCTATTGACTTTGTAGTCATTTGGAGTTATGATTGTGGGTAATAAACAGTTCTGTGATAGTAGCACATGCAACAAGTCATATTCATCATACATGGTGCTAGAGTAGCTGGGATTGCATGTGCAAGACTCATATCTTGTTGTCAAAACATACTTGAATCCTTCAAAAACAAACTAAGATTATCATGAAGCAAACCCATAAAATTGATCATCAACTTAGGTCATCTAGGCTACTTACTAGTGTTACCTTTCTCATGGCTCTAGAAAAATGTAAATACTACATCTACCGCTAGCACTCTCATCTAGACTGATTCTACATCTCTTTCTCTGAGGTCATAGGGACACTTACTTCCTTTATGTGTGTGGTAACATTTCTATACATAAATAAAAATATACTTGAAATAGGTTTTCTTCAACATTTAAAAATGTGATAGAAAACCAAAATACTCATCTGGAATAAAAAAGACAATACGTTACCACACTCATTAGGAAGTCAAGTACCACATCACCTAGATAAGTAGTAAATACATGGTATACACTTATATAGCTACCCAAAGAAAATGTTGTGAACATATGTCTACGGTTTACAATCTACAATATCACCCTATTCTCACCCTCTTGAACATGTATCCCATTTTATAGAAAAAAATGAGAAAAGAAAGGTTTCATGGAACATACTCAATTTTTAGGTATATATATCAAGCCTCCCTTATTCTAGGCACTCATTGAATTATGTTAACATATAGTATGCACATTAGGAATCCTTGGAGTCAATTAGTGTCATTCATATATAAATACTCTTCATATTTGATATTTAAGCCTAAATTACTATAACACATTCAAATAACAGCACTAGATGAATATATATAACCATTCTTCACTCTAATTAATTTCACACCCAAAGATATTTCAAGGGATATAATATGAAAGGAATCAAGTTGATATGTAATATATAGTTTAGATGACTAAATATGCTAGATGTATGTATAATACTCAAATAAAAAAAATTCTAACATAAAACATTTGCAAAATGTAATATTGAGGCCAAATTTGTATTCTCTGTTGCCTTATTATCTAAAATACCCATTTTCAGGCCAATTGAACCTCATTTACCCATTCAATTAATTGTTTGATTGATTATCTTTCACATGCTTAATATTTAAATTTTTTATAATGTTTGGATTTCCTTTTTCTCCATCTAATAGATGTGGATCCATATCCTTGCATGGTCATATCCCTCTCGTGTGGTCATCTTCTTTTACTCTCCAGACAGAAACTCTATGGTAATTGTGGATATCCTCCTTCTCTTCCTCTCCCTCTCTCTCTTCTCTCCTATACTCCCTCTCTTTGTGTTTCATTCCTCTCCATCATCTTGTAACTTAAAACCCTACTCGCCACCATCACATCATGAATAACGACAACAACGACCAGGGGACCTCCACCTATAACCACAGTAGCAAAACCTATTACCCTCAACCCTTGTCAATCTGTAGTACGGAGACACCACCATCCTAGACTTCGAGAAAGACAAAACACTACAAAACCAATGCCATTTCCTTTGCTAATGCCACTACTACCTTATTCCTCCTCCAACACTTCTTACTC
Source organism: Alisma plantago-aquatica (assembly GCA_963693085.1). Taxonomy (NCBI): domain Eukaryota; kingdom Viridiplantae; phylum Streptophyta; class Magnoliopsida; order Alismatales; family Alismataceae; genus Alisma; species Alisma plantago-aquatica. The sequence goes on from OY856415.1 coordinate 422,149,049, forward strand.
CATTTAGTTGCTCCTCTATCGATCCCTCATGTTTTGACCTCGTGGATTTGACTTTGGTAGCATGTAATCCCTATCTCATGTATTCTAGGATCTTACTTTGAGCATTGTGAAGATTAGGTTGACTTGAACACTCTTAACTCTAGTTACCCTTTCCTCTCTTAGAGGTGGATTATACTTCCTTGAATACCTACTTCTAGACTTAAATGTAGTTCCTATGATGCACCCTTTCCTTGTTGTTTTTCTAAGATGCCTCGAGTATGTCCACTTCTCAAGTATATATGTATATATTTTCCCGTTGTCGATCATAAAAACACAGGTGTGATAGGCTCCTCAGTAAGAATGAGCTCTCATATCATGGAGAATGAGATTTCGTATCGTGCGATAGGCTCTCGTATCGTGCGATAGGCTTTTGCATGGAGTATCGTGCGATAGGCTTTTGCCGATAGAGTATTGATTTTTGGATAGGCTTCCAGTAGTTTCACACATTCCGAGTATCGGGCAAGCAACTAGGTAGGAGAGAATGATCTCTAGTATCGTTCGATAGGCTTTTGCATGGAGTATCGTGTGATAGGCTTTTTCTGATAAAGTATTGTTTTTTGAAGCATACAGTATCGTGGGGGGAGCTCTCGTATCGTGGGGGGGCATCATATCGGGTTGGCTGGAGGCTGACACAGGTTGGTGGCCGATACGTAAGAAGAACTGAATTCCATACTGGGCATAATTCCACCGGACGCTACAGGAGTGCTCTCGTATCGGCGAGTCAGCCTTGTGGGGTTGTCGGGCAACAGGTTGCTTGGAAGACGTGCGAAAGGTGTTGGGTGTCCTTTGACTGCTGAGTATTGGGCGATAGGACCTTGGCTATCGTATCGGGTGTTGGAGATCATCTTGAAGTGGTCTCGATGTTGCCCTCGCCACTTTTACGTAGGGTAACCAGGAAGAGTATGCGAGGTAGCCAAGCACAGCAGGTTGTTGCGGAGAGGAGAAACCTTTTGCTGGCGACGGTTGTTCCAACGGAGGAGGTGTTACTGGATATTAGGGTTGTGATGGCCAATGAGGATGCGAGACAGAACAATCCTTTGCCACCTAGGGGTGATGCGGCTACTGATCAGAGTGAAGAGAGGCCCGAAATTCCTGGGCTAGAGAAGGCGGAAGACCCCGCACCTGAAAACACATAGAGGACGATGCCGTCGGAAGATACACAGCCGACCCCTATGGAGGGAACCTTGCCGCCGAGGCAGGCTGATCGGATCGACAGTCTGGAAAGCAATGATCATGCGAAACCCCATCCAGCTCCACAGGTCATGGGGGCCCCGTCGCCCATGCAGCGCCCGACTATCACGACACAACCGATGAGGAAAACGCTGCTATATGGGATTCCTCACGATACGTGCTTCAGGTGTATGGGGAGAGGGAATTGGCAATCCCAATGTAGGAGGAGCAAAGTCTGCTACAAGTTTCGATGAACGGGTCATCTGGCTGCAAGATGTTCGCAGGTTAACCCTAGTCAGTGTCCACCGGACATCCAATCCAGAGTGGTCTTCCCGCCCCTGCCTACAGGTATCCCGGCTAGGGGTGCAACTCAACACGTACCCAAGCGGATTACAGTGGACGTCAGCCCAAATGACGAGATGTGGAAGAGTAAGATGACGGCACTAGAACGGGCGGTGGAGGTCTTCTGGCCTTGTGACTTCCAGTGGACGGAGCTTTGTCAATTCTTTTGATGGTGCTGGCCGAGTGCAGCAGACTTATACAGATGTGCGGATAGAAAGGCGGTGGCCTTCTTCTCCTGTGAACAGGAGGCCAAGGATGTGGTGGAGAAAGGGATTCAAGATTTTCGTGGTCAGAAGATACAGCTCATGCACATGCGAGGGGGTGAAAGACATCAAAGAAAGGAAGCTTTCTGGTTTTGGGTTGCAGATATTCCAATCACCTGTAGAGATGATGATACCCTAGCGAAGATTATCCGACCTTTCGGTAAACTGATTTATGTCTCAGATTGGAAAAGGGAGAAGGATGACCTATCTGGCTTGCTCGTGCTGGTGGAAGCATTCAGTGAAGATATTCCTCAGTTTATTTCTCTCACGTATGGGCAGAGGCGGACGTCGGTGCAATTTTTTATGGTGGCGAGGGGACCTGTGGGCTCGAGCAACACACAGTTGATTGAAGTCGGGAAGGATACAGGGATTCCAAGAGAGGCTCTAGTGGTGCAAGAGAAGATTACGGTATCGAATGCTTTGGTGATGGCAACAGGTATACCTCCGGAATCGAGGGAAAGACCACAGGAGAGGAGTATATCCCCAAAAAGGCAGCATAGGCGGCCTCCAAGGCGTATGGTGGTGGATAGAGAAGGCACAAAAAGAGCTCTGGAGAACAGAAGGCTAGAAGATTGCATGTTTCTTGAGGATGAAGAGTGGATCGATCACAGGAGAAGGACTGGGAGAATCCAGAATAGAGATAGAAGGAGTGGTGCTGACAATAGATTATTTAGAAGATATCAATCAAGAAGATGACATTCAGATTGCGAGGGAAGGTATTTTGATGGATGCTGGTCGGATATAGATGGGGGTTATAGCTCCTGATCGAACCTGCGCATGCTGGTGGGTGCAGTTATACCTGTTTAATGGATTGTACCTCCATTTTCTGGAATATTAGAGGCGCCTCTAATAACCCTACGAGGAGAGTTTTGAGCAGGATCTGTGGGCGATTTAAACCAGGGATTGTTTGCTTGTTCGAGCCCTTTCTTCATGCTGAGCAGGCAGATGAGCGTTTGGACATCGTGAGGCTGGATTGGGCAGCTGATAACCAGGAGATGAATGGGAAGATATGGTTTTATGTTGATAAGGATATGAAACCTAATATTTTTAGAAGGCACAGGAAACATATAACAGTGGGGTTTGAGTCTAGCGGCGGCGCAAGATTCTGTGTTACAGTAGTATATGCAAGTTGCGATAACGTTGAAAGGAGGGAGTTGTGGAAAGAAATTCTAATAATGACGGAGCTCATTGGGGAAGAGAAGTGGATTATTGTGGGGGATTTCAACGTAGTGCGTCATCCGAGGGAGAGAAGAGGTGGCAACCCTCCATCATTCCAGGATTCACTTGACTTCAATTCCTTTATAGAGGATGCATCGTTGGATGAGATTCCATTTGATGGTAGCCAATACACTTGGGTGAACAAACAGATTTTAACTCCTACGATGTGGCAAAGAATTGATAGAGTATTAGTGAATGGAGCTTGGCTATCGGAGCATCCAGTAACCAGTTCGATTCATTTGACCAGAGATAGGGTTTCTGATCATTGCCCTATTGTTACAATTCCAGGTGCACAGGCGATTGCCAGAAAGAAGGGACACTTTGCTTTTATGAAGACATGGCTTGATCATGAAGAGTGTCTAAAGGTGATTGAATAGGCCTGGGATGATCCTGTAATACGGCACCCCTCCTTCATTTTCTGCCAGAAGCTCAAGAGGGTTAGGGTGGCACTACGTAGGTGGAGCAAGGATACCTTTGGTGATAATAAACAGCGTATAAAGGACTTGGAAGATGTGATCTTTACCACTCAGGCTGCCTTTGATGGGAACCCGACTGATTCTAATGAAAATAATCTGAGATCAGCGGAGAGGGAATTACAGGGTATACTGGACGAGGAGGAGGAGAGGTGGAAGGAGAAGGCAAGGATTAGTTGGCTCCAAGATGGGGAGCGGAATACCAGGTTTTATCACGCCACCGTCAAAGCTAGAAGGAAACATAGAAGGCTGAATAAGGTGGTCTTACAGGATGGCACATGTATCTCGGATACCAAGGATATGGAGGAGGTAGCAGCTGATCATTTTCAACACTTCTTTAACGAAGTGGTAGATACGGGTGATGGTGAATTGGAGGAATTCTTGCATGGTATTCCGGATATGATGTCCATGGATGACAACTTCTTACTTACTGCTGGCCCCCAGGAAGAGGAGGTTATGAAGACCATGATGAGCATGGATGCGACGACGGCGTCGGGTCCAGATGGGTTCACTTTATCTTTTTTCCGGGCCGCATGGTCGATAATAGGAGGCGATTTTATGAAGTTGGTGGATGCGTTCTACAAAGGACAACCTTGTTTTAGGGGGCTGTTCTGCTGCTGGATTCTTCTTATCCCGAAGATTGATAGCCCTAAAAGGTTGCCGAAAGACTTCAGACCTATTTCGATTCAGAACGTCACCCTTCGTATATTGGCAAGGATTCTTAGTGATCGCATGGCGCCTATGATGTCGAGGATGATATCGAAGATACAAGGGGCCTTTGTTAAAGGAGGAGACATCACTCATCACGTCCGGCTTGCCAAGGAGCTAATGCATGATATAAATAAAGGCAAGGATGCACCTAATGTCATTATCAAGTATGACATGTCACGAGCATATGATAGGACGGATTGGAATGTGCTGCAGAAAGTGTTGGGCAGATTTGGCTTCACTACAGAAGCGGTGAATCTATGCTTGAGTTTCTATCAAAATACATGGGCCACGGTTACAGTGGGGGAGGAAACTGCGGGTTTCTTTCCGGTTAGTAGAGGCCTTAAGCAGGGATGTGCACTATCTCCATTCTTATTCATTCTGTTTGAAGAGATTCTGTGCAGAAAGTTCCTTAATTTGGAGACGGAAGGGCTCATATCGAGGTTTTAGATCCGGGGGGATGCAACTCCTCCGACCATACTATTATATGCGGATGATATTGCTATTTTCTTTAATGCAGACCAGCGATCAAGGGAGATAGTTAAGTCTACCTTTGGGTCGTATGAGATGGCTACTGGACAATGGATCAATAAGGCTAAATCCACATGCGAGGTAGGAGGGAAAAATACAGAAGTGATTGATAGAGTGGTTGAAGATCTCAATGCAGGAGCTGTTATGGAGTCGTTTACCTATTTGGGCATACCGATCATTAAAGGAAGGATGAGACTCAATGATTATGACTTCCTGATGAAGAAAATAAATATGAAGGTCACGGCTTGGAGATCTAAAATTCTGTCTTTTGCAGGGAGAACGTTGTTGATTGCTCATGTTCTTAATTCCATTCCGGTGTACACGGCGGAAGCCGTAGGTATTCCCTTGGGGATCGCAGATCGGATTGAAAGGAAATTCTCTAATTTCTTGTGGGCAGACAGGAATGATCATCAAAGAAAGGGGTGGATTAGCTGGCAAAGGATTGCAATTCCTTTTCACCAAGGTGGTCTGAGGATTCCATCGCTGCATCTAATTAATGAAGCTTTCATAGCTAAGGCATGCTGGGAGGTGTTGACTACAGATTCTATCTGGGCTACTTTCTGCAGAGATAAATACGCCAACACGAATGGTGGACGAGATAATGTTTACCCTGGGTGCTTGAAGTTGGGATCGTCACCGTCACCATTATGGAGGAGGATATGGGAAGTATTCTCGCGTGTCTTCCCGTTGTGCAGATGGATTGTAGGGAGGGGTGAGATCTCCTTTTGGGATGTGAGGTGGTGTGACCAACGGCTGGCTGAACATGCTATTTATTCCAGCGATAGAAGGCATCCATTCTAGGTGAAATATTTTTGGATAGACGGGCTGGGTTGGGATTGGGCCTCGCTGAGGGTGATACTTGACGATGATGGGATACGGATGATCCGTGATAAGAATATATGGCTTGCGGAAGAGGATGATAAGCTGATTTGGAGTCCGGAGAGGAAAGGGTGCTTCTCCATGAGATAGGTAAAGATGATTCTGGCTCGTGACAGGGTGGAAGGTCCACAGGGGCTTGACGTGGTTTGGGAGTCTGCATTCCCTAAGGCTGCGGTCTTTATCTGGAAGTCAGTGAGAGGAGTTGTTCCTTCTGATGAAAATGTTAGAGTTAGATGTTGTATATCAATTGCGTCTCAGTGTAACTGCTGTATGGAACCTAAGGAGGAAAACCTTGATCATCTTTTGTTCCAAGGTCAGATTGCCGATTTCTTTTGGGGGAAATTCGTGGAGTTAACTGAATTGCCACCACCTAGTAATATTAGAACATTGGTTGATTATTGCATGATGGGGAAGAGAAAAATATTAGTAGATTGGTTGGCAGGGAACCTTGCGATTGTTATTCCTTACAGTATATGGCGTCTGAGATGTCAAGCAAGGTATGAGGGTAAACATAGGCCTTTTTCCTATGAGTGGGATTATGTTATTCATAGTATGAACTTTAACATGATGAAGAGACCTTTTCCGATAGATAGAGACAGTGAAGTGTATACACACTTGAGGGAGGCAGGGTTGGAGGATCCTAGAGTAATGTTGAGACAAATAAAGCTTATGTGGTGGCAGACGCCGGACTTGCACAACCTGAAGATCAACATCACGATTGGGAGGAGTAGGGATTGTCATGGCAGGCTGAGAAGATGGGCGGTGGGGATTGTACGGAATCATCAAGCCAACGTGTGCCTTGTTTTTAGAGCTTGGCTCAGGAGTATGGAATACACTCTCGCGTATTTGCAAGCATGCGCCATAGGAATGAAGATTGCACGTGATCACGAGCTGATCATATCCTGTATAGAGGTTGATGATTCATACATCCATGATATTATTTGGCATGATAAGAAAGAACCATGGAGGGTGACCCACTTTGTCAGGGAGCTGCAGGAGGAGATGGTCTCGTCTATGATATCTGGATCATTGGTTCACAAGATCATCAACTCGATACCTCGTGAGTTGGGGAGATGGGGCAGTAGTATGGATGAATTGTTTGTATCATCTGATTATATGAATATTCTGACCAGGATCAGGGGTATGGCTGCGTTGGAGAAGAGAAGGGTTCCATATGTCGTGTTAAAGAGATCAGATGCATAGGGGAATGGTTACTGCGGTTTGATGTTGTTTCGAAGTCGGGGGGGGTGATGAGTGTAATGTCTGATGATTATGTACACTGGGTTATGCTTCACACCTGCGGTTTAATATAAGCAGGAGCTGTAATTTTATGATGATTTAGCCCACAAGAGGGGTGTGGGATGAATAAAAGCGACCCCTAGCTTAATTAAAAAAAAAGAGTATGTCCACTACTAGGACTAAGCATACATGGATAATATTAAACCTAGAACCTGACTTAAGTTTTGGAAGGGTGATGATATCCCTTGATTGTATGTGATAATCGAACTAGCTTTGTCATGGGTAGATAGACCTTACCACCAACATAGAGTATGTCCACATAGATCGTCCCAAATCCATCTATCTAAGGGTTGGGTACCATCCTCGTTGAGATTGTTATGCCTCAAATATGAGAATCGGTTGAATAAAGAAATAAGTTTAATAGTTATCATTGAGTGTTTACCTCTTTCATCTCCAATAGTGTGCTTGGTTTATCTAGTAATTGAGATGAATGTGTCAACTATATAAGTTACATTGTCTTGTGAAGGCACTCCGGATGCAAAACAGTTAGTGATAGAAAACCCTAAATTTCGTACTATAATGTTGGGTAATCTCATGACTCCATTAAAAGTTGCAATGAGGTAGTGTAAATTATGTTTAAGAGTGACATGACAAATGGTGGATGGCGTGCCGTATTAGGGCCTAATAGAAGTTGTGTAATAGGAAACCCATCTTCCTCCTATGATATGAGACTAGAGATGCATTTCGTCATACCCATTGTATGATTAAGGAGTTAGAAGATGTTAGTAGACTACAGTGATGATAGAATAATTCTATAGGTATCATGTGGTGGATAACTGGTGGACTTGGTTTTTGAATTGATTTTGGTACCACTCTTGGATTTCTATTGTAAAGTTTTAATTGCCAAGCTTATTTTCATTATTAAACTGTATGTACCCAAAAAAATAGGTTTCATCAACGGTTTTTGGAACCAAGTCACCATTAGAAGAAAGTTTGAGTAATAAGGAACCCTTTAGCGATTGAACTAGCATAGTAAACCATGAGACCCTAGACCTAAGTGTGATGTAGAGAGTATTAAGAAGAAGTTTTGGGATGAAACAAAAACTAGTGTATGCACCCTTATGATCTAGAGATTTAGAAAATTTATAAATTAACCCTTTAATGGGGTGGAGTCTTGAAAGCTTTATTTCTAGGGGTGTAGCTTAACTTTAGAAATATTCAAGATTAATAATAGTCACAATTAGTAAAACTTGGATAACTCCTAATGATAATTCAAAAAAAAGGTAGAAACCACCCAACCAAGAATTGTCAGTGAGCCTTGCTAATTATATCACCATAATGTTACCTTAATAATTAACATAAATTTTAAAATGTATCAACTTATGTTTAAAAGGATGAACTTAAGTCAGAGAAAGTGCTCATCTCGGTTTTAAAAAATTAAACTACACATATAAGCTCAAATTAATACCTTATATCCTAATTTGATGGTAAGTAAGCAGTAAGTATAACCTTACATTAGAATCTAAGTTGAACATGCAAAGGATGATGGAAGTTATGAATGTACACCATGGAATTTTGGATATAACTATGACATGGAGTGTTCTACATTATTCCACTACATGAAGTGTAGTAAAAATCTTAGATTTATTTAGAAGTATGACTTAGTTCACTTGGATAGTGATGGATGGATTTCGGAGACAAAATCCTCTTTAAGGAGTGGAGTTTTATAACATAATCAATTTTAGGTACATAGATCAAGCCTTTCGTCTTCCAGTCCCTCATTCAATTATGTTAACATATAGTATCTTTCCCCGAATATAAAGCACATTCAGAATCCTTGGAGTCAATTAGTGTCATAGATATATAAATACCCTTATTATTTGATATTTAAGGATAAACTACTATACCACATTCAAATAGGAGTTCACAACGGAGAAGATTCTTTCCTATTGTTACAGTACAGAGAGTAGGGAAGATCATTGATTTTCCTAGTGACATAGGCCACATGAATAAGAGTTTTCTTTCACATACAACCAATCCATCAAGCAATAACTCAAGAAATATGTCATGTTCTCATATTCATAAGAAGTAGAAGCAAACAAAGTGCGGCTTACTCGACGTGCCCCCCGAACCGCGCGAAATGGTCGCCTAAAGATATAGAAGAAAGAAATAATAGAAAATATAAAGATCTTGACACCCTAAAATAGTTGTAGGGGTATAAGATGAAAGGAATCAAATTGGTATGCAATATACAATTTAGATGAGTAAATACATTAGATGTATGTATAATATTCAAATAACAAAATTTAACATTAAACATTTTCAAAATGTAAAATTGATGCCAAATTTGGATTCCCCATGTTCTTATTAGCTAACATACCCATTTTCAGGTTAAATGAAACTCATTTAACCATTCAATTTATTGTTTGAATGATTATCTTTCACATGCCTAACATTTATATTTTTTCTCCTGTAACGCACGCGGATCCGTCTCCTTGCCTGGTCATCTCCCTCTTGCGTGGGTTGCGAATTCACTGTTCCGGCGAAACTGTGCCGCAGCAATCATGGCCGTGCACTTTGCATGTGGTCAACTATTACTTCGGTACTACAAAGCCTCTACGATCTCCTTGTTTAATGCCATTGCTACCTTCTTCCTCTTCCACGACTTCTTCCTCCACTCAGTTGCACCATCGTCGATCCCTCATGTGGTGCAGACGTCGTAACTCCACCAGGACTACAGCCACTTTCTTCTCCTCTCCACCTTTTTATTTCTCCATCCCCTTCCTCTTCTTGTTGCCAAGCCCTAGCGGCTGCAGGTCTGTGAATTCTGCTCTATCCGTCATAGCAACCAATTGTAGTCGTTGTGTGCCCTTATAATGATCGAGAACCCATGAACACCCTCCTCCGTCCTCCTCCTTGCAATCCTTGCTCTTTCTATCCCTCTCCATCTCACACAATTGTGCATAATCGTTCTCTGCTTTCCCTGGTTATGCATAGGACATCCACTACTATGTCTATCCTCTCACTATCTCATGCCCAGGATGCGTGCACCATCTTCCTCGCCCTGCACCAGCTGCTTGGGCCAAATGGTACAGAAGATCATCATTGTGCACCCAATGGTGAACGCCACCCGCTCCAGTGATTTCCAGCCTCAGCCAACTCATCTTTCCTCACCTCCGAGATCCAGATTTCCCACCACCTGCAAACCGAGAATCACTGGTGTCGTGATCACATGAAGATGACACCACCTGTCGAGATGGACGTCGACGTCAATCACTGGACATCAACGATCATCTCTTCGTTCAGCCTAGTAGTGATTGCTCACGACACAATCTTCATCTGGTTATTCCTTGCTCTCTTCCTTTCTCCTGCCTCTACGCATCTACATGTCCTCTTGTACCCGAGAGAGCACTGAAACCTAGCATGTGGCAGGTGACAACCTAGCAGTGACCACCTGCGGTTAGTAGCCACCACAATCACCACCACACACGCTACCTATGAACGTCACCACTACTTTCTCAACTGTCATACAAATCCTCTAGTCATCTTGCAATCTGCTAGATCGACCACCATGTTGTACAATTGCATTACCACTAGTCCAAGGGTGTGCCCCACACTCCGGCAAGGTTTGAGCCATCACGAATGAACAAAAGTCAAGTGGGTCTACAGGTCATTATATTAGAAGTCTTTTATTTATGTAGCCTCGTTTTCTATATGACTTAATGTGAGAACTTGATTAGAGAATGATACCGCTCGATAATACATCAATAGTAAATTTAACATATAGGATGTAGAAGATATGATATAATTGATCTATTATAGTAACATGTATCAGGTTCATAAGCATATCTATACATGTGCCAGTATATCACTAGATGGAAGGTTCTCAAAAATACAGTTAGGCTATAACTATGCCAATATGTATACAGTCATGACTTAGTACAAGATACATGAACTTTGAAATCTCGGTGGGCTTATACACTTAATAATAATATGGAAGTGATAACGTTCATGAACTGGCATATAAACTTTATAACATTGACTAATGTAGTCAATTCATTTATATTCCTAATCACCTTTAGTATTTATATAGTTAAATTATAATTAGAAATATAGATGGGTCTAGAAAATACACCTATCTAGGCGGATCAATTTTTGTGTAGAAGGGCACATGAAATATGTACAAGAATGTGTATTTGTAAATGAAAGTTTGGGTGATATATTCTACATTGAAATCTACATCAAATTTGTTTACATTGATTACTAGTATTCATGACGCGTTGAAGAACTATATAATCGAATGTGTATACACACACTAATATGCATGCTAAATATGATGTTAGAAAGAAAATAGAAACACCTAGTATTAGAAAGAGAATGACACTACAAAACCTCATTGAAATACTGCATATATGTAAATTTGACTTCTACAAGTAAAGATGGATACCAGAACTAAAATATATACATCTAAAGAATGATGCATTCGCTTAATAAGATTCAAAACCCAAACACACCATTAGGTGATAATAATTGGGATAAGGGCTTAATAAATCTATAATAGGGTGGATACACATGTATGCTTTGGTTTGACTAACATACCTAACATATTCATAGGATGAAAACTCGACTTCATGGACCAAGTATATAGATTGTTATAAAGATTGAGTTAAGATTTAGTTGTGAAGATTAGATATGCACATTCCCTATTTTATTTTGGGCATTGTTTGATTGAAACCTACATTCACTTTAATGAGGCATCTTTGGGGCTTTTAATTCTACTTGAAATCATTTGCTTGGCATTTATATTTCCTGTTCTTAATTCATTATATTCCATGTGTTTGATTAGGTATTCAGTTTATATGGATTCTTTGACCCATCCTATTATGATTGACTTCTATGTGATATTGACTAAAATTCTAGTTTGGCCTCTCTATTTTATGCATGCTACATCTTTGACTAGAATATCTAGAGTAATGGCACTTATGTACAATCATACTTATAAAGTGTCGTCCGGGTGTGTGTTTCCACTCTTATTTCTTTTAGATCATGATCCTATGGTGTTATGGTCTTGTTTTAGATATATTTAGTCTACATTATTATGCATGCACAAGTTTATTATTTGAAATTGGATTTGTGGTTGAATGTATGGCAAGACACTTCTATTCTCATGCTTGTACTCTGATTTTAATATGCCTCATTTCTCTTGACATAATTTTTTTAACTTACCTAATTCCAAATAACCCCTTCTTGTGGGAACTTCTCTTTTGCACTTTTAACCCGATATAATGCCCAAAGTGTATATTATGTGTACATATTCAACCTTTACTTACCTATACTCGTTTTCTATATTATGAGTGATGTTCCCTTCCACCCAAGTATAGGTACATTAAAAGAAAAGGATGTAGGAAGATTGTTTATAGAGTATTAGACCTAAGGATAGCTTGGTATGGTTGGGTTGCCCTCTGTAACAAGCCATGCATGCGATTAAATTTATTATATGTATACACTTTTACTTTGTGATACAGCCGTTTTTGTGAGGAACAATTGTAAATGAATCATCATGCAATTTTGTAATAGTTTTGTTTCAACTTCTTATTTATTATCTTGCTCTATTATACATACTATTTAAGAAATCAATGAAATTCCTCCTTTCCTCCACTTTTGAATAGGATGGTTTAATTTCTCAATTCAGTAAGGCATGGATCCCCTCTTGGGCCCCACTCTTTACAATATGATATAAGAGCCTAAGTGGCTGGTAACTTTTCTATTTCAAGTTACTCTAGGTTGACCCTTAATTATGTAGGTGACCTTTAAAGGTTGTTGATAGATTTATTTCTTAGTAGTGAAATAAAATTAGAATTTTTAGTCCCTCACTAAGATGGTCACTTCCACTACCCAAACTACATATGTTATTGAGACTTGGTCTTGAATCCCAATATCCCCTAGACTTTTTATGGAAGTTAACATGGAGTTGACTCTGGTAACATATGATCCCTTTATCATGTGTTGTAGGATCTTACTTTGAGCATTGTGAAGTTTAGGTTGACTTGAACACTCTTAACTCTAGTTACCCTTTCCTCTCTTAGAGGTAGATTAGACAACCTTGAATACCCACTTCTAGACTTAAATGGAGTTCCTATGTTGCACCCTTTCCTTGTTGTTCTTCTAGGATGTCTCAAGTATGTCCACTATTAGGACTAAGCATACATGGATAATATTAAACCTATAACATGACTTCATTTTTCAAGGGTGATGATATCCCTTGATTATATGTAATAATCAGACTAGCTTTGTCATGGTTAGGCAGACATTACCTTTAAGATAGAGTATGTCCACATAGCTCATCCCAAATCCATCTATCTAAGGGTTTGATACCATCCTTGTTGAGATTGTTATGCCTCATATGTGAGAACCAGTTGAACAAATCTATAAGTTTAATAGATATCATTAAGTAATTTACCTCTTTCATCTCCAATAGTGTGCTTGGTTTACCTAGTAGCTGAGATGAATGTATCAACTATTTAGGTCACCTTTTCTTTTGTAGACACTATGGATGAAAACCAGTTAGTGACGAAAAACCCTATATCTCATACTACAATGTTGGGTAATATCATGACTTCCTTAGGAGTTGAAATGAGGTAGTGTAAATTATGTCTAAGAGTGACATGATGAATGGTGGATTTCGTTCCTTATTAAGGTCTGATAGAAGTTGTGTAATAGGAAACCCATCTTCCTCCTATGCTATGAGACTAGAGATGCCTTTAGTCATACACTTTGTATGATTGAGTAGCTAGAAGATTTTTGTAGACTATAGTGATGATAGAATAATGCTATAGGTATCATGTGGAGGATGAAAGATCTAGAGGGGGGTGAATAGAGCATTTGATACTTTAAAATTAAATTTAAAAACTAAAACCAAAGAAGGAGGAGGAAACAAGGAAGACACATTGATGTAGAGTGATTCTAACCTTTGAATCAAAGGTTGTCAGTCCACTACCCAATCATGTCCACTTGGGAACTTGAAAGTGATTTATTCTATTTACCTCACAAGGATGTTACAACAAAATACAATCACCTTCCACACCCTTGAAGTAGCCTCAACCTCCTTGAAGAAGCCTTCTTGAAGTATTTTAAAGTCCTTGGAGCAGCCTTCACCACCTTGAAGTAGCTTCACCACCCTGAGATAGCCTTCACTTAGAAGTCTCTCCAACCTCCTTTGAAGCAGATTTCTCGAAGTAACCTCAATCACACCTTGGAGTAGCCTTCACCTTTTAAAGAAGCTCCACCATCATGAGGTAGCCTTCACCTAGAAGTAGCTCCAACCTCCTTTGAAGATGCCTTCTTTAAGTAACCTCAAGCACATCTTGGAGCATCCTTCACCTCCTTGAAGTAGCTCCAAGCAACCTCCTTTCAATATCCTCCAATCCTAGGAGTAGTTACGGAGAACAAATACAATATAAAGGAAATAGATTGGAAGAAAGAAAATGTGTAACCAATTAAGTACAATGCTTTGATCCTATATAAATTGTATAGATCTCCTACGAGTAAGGATGGATGGGATATACATGGTGTCTAGGAGATTGTAGATATAGGACACAACTTTAGAGCACAAGGAAGAAGATAGCAAGTGAATCTCAGCTTTGTTTCTCTCTAGAATGGATATCAAGTGTAGATTGTGTGTTTTAGTTGTCTGAAGGCCTCTCTTGTTTATAGAAATGGTTTGCAAGTGGTTAGGGACATTTTAGGGAGTTTCTAGAGTGTTCTTAGTACTTAACTAGCCACTAAGTAGAAGGTAGTTGGGTTGCAACAGCAAAAATGTTTGTTAAATGTGAAGTTTCCAGAACTTTTCTCATTCGACAATATTGTCAATCGGATGACTCTCGGTCCACAAACTTTTCGATCAGATGACTGTCTAGGTTCAGCTGGCTCTAATGGATCCTGTTTAAACCTATTACAATGGCTATATCTTGGTTGACAATATTGTCAACCAAAATTGACCTAGAACAAAACGTTTGTGAAGTTTTTTTTATTATCTGAGTCTTCGACCGAGTGATTCTTGGTCGACAATTTTGTCGACCGAGAAGGACTTTTTGCAAGGATTTTCAATGTATGTGAGGTCCTATTGATGACTCATATGAAACCCTACCAACCCTAAAGTCTTCATGCTAGTGTAAGATAGGTTTTGTGTGGATGGGGAAGATCTAACTCTTGAATACATGATATCTAAGTACTTGTACATTATATACTTGTACATATTTTCAAATTGAGTACAATCATGATAATATAAAACATTTAAGCACATTGATCTTGAACTATCCACTTAGTATGATCTTCTCATTTTTTTAATCCCTGAAATACTCAAGTAACACTTTAGATCCACAAGAATGAAATGTTTGTCATCATTAAAACAATGGGTAATGTCCAATTTAGCCAACAATCTCCCCCTTTTTGAAGATCACAAACATTCGTAAAATGTAAGCAATTAAATGATATTAGTTTCATACATTTGATGTACCTGAGATGAATATACTCTCACAATCTCATAAAATGTGTTCTAATTATACCTAAAGAGATATGGAACATGATATCCATCTCTTAAGGCAATGTGGCACCAAATAAGGTCAAGCCAAGAGATCATGCAACTCATGAGAATATTTTACTTTATTTTTCTTTATTTTATTTTTTCCCTTTGTCATTTCAAAATGATAATCATATGTGTTAGTAAATAAGACTCCCCTTTAATTAATTACTCCCTCTTAATTGTTTCCTTCAAAAGAATGTCAAATTTAGCCACAATTCCACAAACAATATTAATTTTTCAACCATTTGCAAGGGATGTTAAGCCCTAAAATCATATGAGATTCCTTTAGGCTCATGATGGGATCAATAAATATAACAACCAATGTTAATTTCTCAACCATTTACAAGATATGTTATAGTAGGGTAAGTGTATCTCTAACCAATTATAAGGGATTTTAAGCCCGTATTGGTATAGATAATCCAATTAAGAGAAAAATCAAAGATATATATACATTATATGCAAGAATTTATGAGCTCCCCCTAAATCTCATAACAAAAGTATTTCAAATTATAGCCAAGTTTAAAATTAATTAATCAAGTAAGACTATGAGTCAATTTTATGATCTTTATGCAATCTTGTTTCTTGCACTATTTTGATTTAAAAATATGTCTTGTTCTAAGTATTAATATGATGAGTAAATTACAGATTTGATATACCAATATTTGGGTGCAAGTGAATGATTTACAAACAAGCATTTTTGTTAGGCTTATTTTTTAACGACCATGACTTCCACCGGGGCACCCCTCGATTGAACTCCTTGTCGATTGAGAGGTTGTTTTGTAGCTTACCTAGTATGATCAAAATATAACATTTTCTTCTATGTTAACATAACTGACCAATCAACTTTCTTTATTCATATTTAAGGATTGTAACAAGTCATGAATTTAAGCAACATAGATATCTTATTTTATGATTCTATGAAGGAAACAATTTTTACATCTATTTGAAGAGTTTGATGTTCTTATGAGTGACTAGAGTGAATAACATATGAATGAACTAAAGTTTGAGCCATTAATGCATAAGTATTATCAAAGCCTATTTCTTATCATTATATCCTATCTTTAGTTTATTTCATCATTCCTATTTAATTTTAAATGAATGTTTTTGCCTTTAGTTCGAGGAACTAAATATTATGCATTATTCTTAATAAGTTCAATAAAAATTGTCCAATAGTCAGTTCCTTTAGTATATGGCTGAGTCTTGTTGTGTATAATTATTAGTTATTCTTCAAATCTCTTGGATGTGGACTTATAAATCCTAGATGCTTTTCTAGATGTTGAATATTCTAGGATAAAGCCTTTTGTGACTTAAGATCAAATTTGTCTTTGCCATCTTTTGTTAAAGATAAAATTCACATAGTACCAAATAAATTTATATGAATGAGTTCTAGTGAGAAAAGTTTTAATTTTGAAACAAAATCTTACTAGAATACACAAATTTCTGATTTATCTCAAAAATTTTGATAATGATTATATTCTAAGCAATTTTCTTGTATGACCAAACTTTTTATGCTATAAACAATTCATTGTTTGCAAATAGTGTCCATAGAGTTAGGTGGTTTATAATCATTTTTCTTTTATCAACAAATTTGATATTTTCCTATGAATCATAACCATTGGCATAGTATTTATGATGTAGTTCTTTCACAAATAGCATAGTAAAAAATGTGTCCAACATCACTTAATGCAATAGATTTACCTTTGAAACTTTCTCCAAACATGACCAATAATTTTACCTTTTCTCCGAGTATATGAAAGTTGTCTTATTTCTGATCATATGCTTGTTAGAGAAATTTCTGTAGACCGTTCAAACCTACAAAGTATGAATGTTTTTGGTTCCCATATAGTGGTCCTTTTAGTTAGGATCATTCAAATATTTATAATAATCTAATATGAAGAGTCCATTATAGGTTTGATTCATCAAAATTAATTGCAATTGGCTGATTTTATTTTCAATAAATAGTTATGACAGAACTATCTTCAATCAAACTTTTCTTCTACTGGAAGAATTCTTGGTCGAATTGTTTGTCAGCCGGGAAGATTTGTCAGTAAAAACAATTTTGGGAGAACTACCTTCGGTCAACTTTTCTTCGATCAGAAGAGATCTTGGTTGAACTCTTTGTCGACCAAGATGAAGTTATGTACATTTTCAATAAATTTAACATTTCCAATGTAAAAAAATCATGCTATTATTTTTGGATAACACAATTAAGCAATCAAAACATACAATAATATAAGATTTAAAGCTTATTTTAGTTGAGATAAGACATTATGAGTTTCAAAATGAAGTTTAGGTCGAATCTCAACTAATATGTCCAATAGTTTTAAGTTGGGGGTTTTGGAACCCAAACAAAGTCAACATCGTTTTACTTATATGGATAAGAGAATAAATAATGACCAAAACATAAATAGTAACGACTACAAATAAAATCAATCTCATTTCTCTTCTTAACATTGTGGGCATGAGCTAGATTGTCTTTAGGAACATACATGACCTTGCTCTTAGGTACTTGTGTATTTCTAACTCTAGGCTTTTGATAAGATTTACCTTTAGGTACATAGCCTAGACCTCTTCTACCAACTTATCTGGAGGAGTTTTCCAAGACCTTATCAAGAATATTATTACTCTTTAGACTATCAACATGTTTATGTAACTTAGAAATTTCATTAGTTTTCTTTTCAATATCTAGTTTTTCTTGATCTAAACTTGAAATAAAAAAATCTCTTTCTCTAACAATGACATCATAATTTGAATGAGAGCATAGAACATGTTGAGTTTGATAATTGTTTATCTTAGTAAGCAATTCAACCTTTTCTTGAGAAAGAAGATTATTATAGGTTTCTAGAGTGAGCAACTTGATATTGTAATCATTAATAGATGATTTCAAGGTGTCTTTTTCAGTCATAAGATATTCATTTTTAGAAGTAAGATCAAACAATAAAGCATGCAAATCATTATTAGTTTTTGTAAGCTTCCTCAATTTTCTTTTACAATCAACATATTTATCATGTAGTTCTTCAATACTAGTGTCAACCTCTTCTTTAGATAAATCAAGAAGGCTTACCTCATTTTCTTCTTCATCAGTTGTTGCAATGAAACATCTTACCTTGTCTTCTTTAGCCATTATACATTCTACTTCTTCTTTTTCACTCTTTCTATCATCACTTGACTCATCCCAAGCTACTTTGTAGGCTTTTTCTTTCTTCTTAGAGGAGAATTTTTTACCTTTCTTTACTTTAGGAGAATCATTCTTTACATGTCCTTCCTTGCCACATTCAAAGAACCTAAGGGAAGAAGAGGAAGAAACACCAGAATTTTTTTTAGATTTAAATCTTCTATATTGCTTACCATTTACAATGATTGTATCCTCTTCATTGTCCTCCGCACTTGTCTCATCACTTTCTTGAGTGAAGAATTGTGATTTAGTTGACTCTTTAAATACTATGTCCTTCTTTCTTCCTTTTAGAATCTCAAACTCCAATATTTGTTCTTCTTCAAGGGTAACTTCATTAGTTTCTAGATTGTGGATTAGTTGCTCCATCTTCAATGTGGTAAGGTCATTGGCTTTTCCAATGGTTGTCACCTTTGGCTTGTACTTTAGAGGAAAGCATCTAAGAATCTTGGAAACTTGATCTTTCTCACTTGTATGCTTACCCAAGGCATTCAAGCTATTAACAATAGAAGAAAACCGTGCATACATATCACTAATAGACTCCTTAAGTTGCATTCAGAATTGTTCAAACTTTTATTTCAACATGTTAATTTTGGTATTCTTAACTTGAGTTGTACCTTCATGTGTAATTGAAAGTTTTTTCCATATTTCATAAGCAGTATCACATGAGGATATCCTATTTAACTCACTAACAGAAATAGAACAATATAAAATGCTTACCACTTTTGCATTCAATTGAACTTTCTTTACCTTTTTGGGATTCCATGTTGCATACTCCATAGTAGGAAGTGCATAGGATAAGGACATCATTCTCCAAAGCTTAAGGTTGATCCCTTGGAAGTAAAATTGCATCCTTCTTTTCCAATAAGTGTAGTTGCTTCCATAAAAGGGTGGTTGATGGGTCACATGAGTTACTTCAAGGTTGAGGTTGCCAAGTAAGTTATCCCCCATTTTCAAGACTTGCTAGGGCTCCTTGAAGACCTGCTCTGATACAAATTGAAATATCTAGAGGGGAGGTGAATCGAGATTTTGGTACTTTACAATATAATTTAAAAACTCAAACCAAAGAACTAGGAGGAAACAAGGAAGACACTTCGATGTAGAGTAGTTCCAACCTTTGAATCAAAGGTTGTTAATCCACTACCCAATTGTCTTTAATTGGGATTTTGGAAGTGATTTATTTTATTTATCTCACAAGGATGATACAACAAAATACAATCACCTTCCACACCCTTGAAGTAGCCTTCACCTTGAAGTAGCATCAGCCTCCTTGAAGAAGCCTTCTTGAAGTAACTTTGAGTCCTTGGAGAAACCTTCACTACCTTGAGGTAGCTCCACCACCTTGACATAGCCTTCACCTAGAAGTAGCTCCAACATCCTTTAAAGCATCCTTCTTGAAGTAACCTCAAACACACCTTGGAGCAGCCTTCACCTTTTGAAGTAGCTCCATCACCTTGAGATAGCCTTCACCTAGAAGTAGCTCCAACCTACTCTGAAGAAGCCTTCTTGAAGTAACCTCAAGAACACCTTGGAGAATCCTTCACCATCGTCGATCCCTCATGTGGTGCAGACGTCGTAACTCCACCAGGACTACTGCCACCTTATTCTCCTCTCCACCTTTTTATTTCTCCATCCCCTTCCTCTTCTTGTTGCCAAGCCCTAACGGCTGCAGGTCTGTAAATTCTGCTCTATCCGTCATAGCAACCAATTGTAGTCGTTGTGTGCCCTTATAATGATCGAGAACCCATGAACACCCTCCTCCGTCCTCCTCCTTGCAATCCTTTCTCTTTCTATCCCTCTCCATCTCACACAATTGAGCATAATCATTCTCTGATTTCCCTGGTTATGCATAGGACATCCACTACTATGTCTGTCCTCTCACTATCTCATGCCCAGGATGCGTGCACCATCTTCCTCGCCCTGCACCAGCTGCTTGGGCCAAATGGTACAGAAGATCATCATTGTGCACCCAATGGTGAACACCACCCGCTCCAGTGTTTTCCAGCCTCAGCCAACTCATCTTTCCTCACCTCTAAGATCTAGATTTCCCACCACCTGGAAACCGAGAATCACTGGTGTCATGGTCACATGAAGATGACACCACCTGTCGAGATGGACGTCAATCACTAGACATCAATGATCATCTCTTCGTTCAGCCTAGTAGTGATTGCTCACGACACAATCTTTATCTGGTTATTCCTTGCTCTCTTCCTTTCTCCTGCCTCTACGCATCTACATGTCCTCTTGTACCCGAGAGAGCACTGAAACCTAGCATGTGGCAGGTGACAACCTAGCAGTGACCACCTGCGGTTAGTAGCCACCACAATCACCACCACACACGCTACCTATGAACGTCACCACTACTTTCTCAATTGTCATACAAATCCTCTAGTCATCTTGCAATCTGCTAGATCGACCACCATGTTGTACAATTGCATTACCACTAGTCCAAGGGTGTGCCCCATACTCCGGCAAGGTTTGAGCCATCACAAATGAACAAAAGTCAAGTGGGTCTACATGTCATTATATTAGAAGTCTTTTATTTATGTAGCCTCATTTTCTATATGACTTAATGTGAGAACTTGATTAGAGAATGATACCGCTCGATAATACATCAATAGTAAATTTAACATATAGGATGTAGAAGATATGATATAATTGATCTATTATAGTAACATGTATTAGGTTCATAAGCATATCTATACATGTTCCAGTATATCACTAGATGGAAGGTTCTCAAAAATACAGTTAGGCTATAACTATGCCAATATGTATACAGTCATGACTTAGTACAAGATACATGAACTTTGAAATCTCGGTGGGCTTATAAACTTAATAATAATATGGAAGTGATAACGTTCATGAACTGGCATATAAACTTTATAACATTGACTAATGTAGTCAATTCATTTATATTCCTAATCACCTTTAGTATTTATATAGTTAAATTATAATTAGAAATATAGATGGGTCTAGAAAATACACCTATCTAGGCGGATCAATTTTTGTGTAGAAGGGCACATGAAATGTGTACAAGAATGTGTATTTGTAAATGAAAGTTTGGGTGATATATTCTACATTGAAATCTACATCAAATTTGTTTACATTGATTACTAGTATTCATGACGCGTTGAAGAACTATATAATCGAATGTGTATACACACACTAATATGCATGCTAAATATGATGTTAGAAAGAAAATAGAAACACCTAGTATTAGAAAGAGAATGACACTACAAAACCTCATTGAAATACTGCATATATGTAAATTTGACTTCTACAAGTAAAGATGGATACCAGAACTAAAATATATACATCTAAAGAATGATGCATTCGCTTAATAAGATTCAAAACCCAAACACACCATTAGGTGATAATAATTGGGATAAGGGCTTAATAAATCTATAATAGGGTGGATACACATGTATGCTTTGGTTTGACTAACATACCTAACATATTCATAGGATGAAAACTCGACTTCATGGACCAAGTATATAGATTGTTATAAAGATTGAGTTAAGATTTAGTTGTGAAGATTAGATATGCACATTCCCTATTTTATTTTGGGCATTGTTTGATTGAAACCTACATTCACTTTAATGAGGCATCTTTGGGGCTTTTAATTCTACTTGAAATCATTTGCTTGGCATTTATATTTCCTGTTCTTAATTCATTATATTCCATGTGTTTGATTAGGTATTCAGTTTATATGGATTCTTTGACCCATCCTATTATGATTGACTTCTATGTGATATTGACTAAAATTCTAGTTTGGCCTCTCTATTTTATGCATGCTACATCTTTGACTAGAATATCTAGAGTAATGGCACTTATGTACAATCATACTTATAAAGTGTCGTCCGGGTGTGTGTTTCCACTCTTATTTCTTTTAGATCATGATCCTATGGTGTTATGGTCTTGTTTTAGATATATTTAGTCTACATTATTATGCATGCACAAGTTTATTATTTGAAATTGGATTTGTGGTTGAATGTATGGCAAGACACTTCTATTCTCATGCTTGTACTCTGATTTTAATATGCCTCATTTCTCTTGACATAATTTTTTTAACTTACCTAATTCCAAATAACCCCTTCTTTGGGAACTTCTCTTTTGCACTTTTAACCCGATATAATGCCCAAAGTGTATATTATGTGTACATATTCAACCTTTACTTACCTATACTTGTTTTCTATATTATGAGTGATGTTCCCTTCCACCCAAGTATAGGTACATTAGAAGAAAAGGATGTAGGAAGATTGTTTATAGAGTATTAGACCTAAGGATAGCTTGGTATGGTTGGGTTGCCCTCTGTAACAAACCATGCATGCGATTAAAATTATTATATGTATACACTTTTACTTTGTGATACAACCGTTTTTGTGAGGAACAATTGTAAATGAATCATCATGCAATTTTGTAATAGTTTTGTTTCAACTTCTTATTTATTATCTTGCTCTATTATACATACTATTTAAGAAATCAATGAAATTCCTCCTTTCCTCCACTTTTGAATAGGATGGTTTAATTTCTCAATTTAGTAAGGCATGGATCCCCTCTTGGGTCCCACTCTTTACCCTATGATATAAGAGCCTAAGTGGCTGGTAACTTTTCTATTTCAAGTGACTCTAGGTTGACCCTTAATTATGTAGGTGACCTTTAGAGGTTGTTGATAGATTTATTTCTTAGTAGTGAAATAAAATTAGAATTTTTAGTCCCTCACTAAGATGGTCACTTCCACTACCCAAACTACATATGTTATTGAGACTTGGTCTTGAATCCCAATCTCCCCTAGACTTTTTATGGAAGATAACATGGAGTTGACTCTGGTAACATATGATCCCTTTATCATGTGTTGTAGGATCTTACTTTGAGCATTGTGAAGTTTAGGTTGACTTGAACACTCTTAACTCTAGTTACCCTTTCCTCTCTTAGAGGTAGATTAGACAACCTTGAATACCCACTTCTAGACTTAAATGGAGTTCCTATGTTGCACCCTTTCCTTGTTGTTTTTCTAGGATGTCTCAAGTATGTCCACTATTAGGACTAAGCATACATGGATAATATTAAACCTATAACATGACTTCATTTTTCAAGGGTGATGATATCCCTTGATTATATGTAATAATCAGACTAGCTTTGTCATGGTTAGGCAGACATTACCTTTAAGATAGAGTATGTCCACATAGCTCATCCCAAATCCATCTATCTAAGGGTTTGATACCATCCTTGTGGAGATTGTTATGCCTCATATGTGAGAACCAGTTGAAGAAAGCTACAAGTTTAATAGATATCATTAAGTAATTTACCTCTTTCATCTCCAATAGTGTGCTTGGTTTACCTAGTAACTGAGATGAATGTGTCAACTATTTAGGTCACCTTTTCTTTTGAAGACACTATGGATGAAAACCAGTTAATGATGAAAAACCATATATCTCATACTACAATGTTGGGTAATATCATGACTTCCTTAGGAGTTGAAATGAGGTAGTGTAAATTATGTCTAAGAGTGACATGATGAATGGTGGATTTCATTCCTTATTAAGGTCTGATAGAAGTTGTGTAATAGGAAACCCATCTTCCTCCTATGCTATGAGACTAGAGATGCCTTTAGTCATACACTTTGTATGATTGAGTAGCTAGAAGATTTTGGTAGACTACAGTGGTGATAGAATAATGCTATAGGTATCATTTGGTGGATGAAAGATCTAGAGGGGGGTGAATAGAGCATTTGGTACTTTAAAATTAAATTTAAAAACTAAAACCAAAGAAGGAGGAGGAAACAAGGAAGACACATTGATGTAGAGTGATTCTAGCCTTTGAATCAAAGGTTGTCAGTCCACTACCCAATCATGTCCACTTGGGAACTTGAAAGTGATTTATTCTATTTACCTCACAAGGATGTTACAACAAAATACAATCACCTTCCACACCCTTAAAGTAGCCTCAACCTCCTTGAAGAAGCCTTCTTGAAGTATTTTCAAGTCCTTGGAGCAGCCTTCACCACCTTGAAGTAGCTTCACCACCCTGAGATAGCCTTCGCTTAGAAGTCTCTCCAACCTCCTTTGAAGCAGATTTCTTGAAGTAACCTCAATCACACCTTGGAGTAGCCTTCACCTTTTAAAGAAGCTCCACCATCATGAGATAGCCTTCACCTAGAAGTAGCTCGAACCTCCTTTGAAGATGCCTTCTTTAAGTAACCTCAAGCACATCTTGGAGCATCCTTCACCACCTTGAAGTAGCTCCAAGCAACCTCCTTTCAATATCCTCCAATCCTAGGAGTAGTTAAGGAGAACAAATACAATATAAAGGAAATAGATTGGAAGAAAGAAAATGTGTAACCAATTAAGTACAATGCTTTGATCCTATATAAATTGTATAAATCTCCTACCAGTAAGGATGGATGGGATATACATGGTGTCTAGGAGATTGTAGCTATAGGACACAACTTTAGAGCACAAGGAAGAAGACAGAAAGTGAATCTCAGCTTTGTTTCTCTCTAGAATGGTTATCAAGTGTAGATTGTGTGTTTTAGTTGTCCTAAGGCCTCTCCTATTTATAGGAATGGTTTGCAAGTGGTTAGGGACATTTTAGGGAGTTTCTAGAGTGTTCTTAGTACTTAACTAGCCACTAAGTAGAAGGTAGTTGGGTTGCAACAGCTAAAATGTTTGTTAAATGTGAAGTTTCCAGAACTTTTCTCATTCGATAATATTGTCAATCGGATGACTCTCGGTCCACAAACTTTTCGATCAGATGACTGTCTAGGTTCAGCTGGCTCTAATGGATCCTGTTTAAACCTATTACAATGGCTATATCTTGGTTGACAATATTGTCAACCAAAATTGACCTAGAACAAAAAGTTTTTGAAGTTTTTTTTATTATCTGAGTCTTCGACCGAGTGATTCTTGGTCGACAATTTTGTCGACCGAGAAGGACTTTTTGCAAGGATTTTCATTGTATGTGAGGTCCTATTGATGACTCATATGAAACCCTACCAACCCTAAAGTCTTCATGCTAGTGTAAGATAGGTTTTGTGTGGATGGGGAAGATCTAACTCTTGAATACATGATATCTAAGTACTTGTACATTATATACTTGTACATATTTTCAAATTGAGTACAATCATGATAATATAAAACATTTAAGCACATTGATCTTGAACTATCCACTTAGTATGATCTTCTCATTTTTTTAATCCCTGAAATACTCAAGTAACACTTTAGATCCTCAAGAATTAAATGTTTGTCATCATTAAAACAATGGGTAATGTCCAATTTAGCCAACAATCTCCCCCTTTTTGAAGATCACAAACATTCGTAAAATGTAAGCAATTAAATGATATGAGTTTCATACATTTGATGTACCTGAGATGAATATACTCTCACAATCTCATAAAATGTGTTCTAATTATACCTAAAGAGATATGGAACATGATATCCATCTCTTAAGGCAATGTGGCACCAAATAAGGTCAAGCCAAGAGATCATGAAACTCATGAGAATATTTTACTTTATTTTTCTTTATTTTATTTTTTCCCCTTTATCATTTCAAAATGATAATCATATGTGTTAGTAAATAAGACTCCCCTTTAATTAATTACTCCCGCTTAATTGTTTCCTTCAAAAGAATGTCAAATTTAGCCACAATTCCACAAACAATATTAATTTTTCAACCATTTGCAAGGGATGTTAAGCCCTAAAATCATATGAGATTCCTTTAGGCTCATGATGGGATCAATAAATATAACAACCAATGTTAATTTCTCAACCATTTACAAGAGATGTTATAGTAGGGTAAGTGTATCTCTAACCAATTATAAGGGATTTTAAGCCCGTATTGGTATAGATAATCCAATTAAGAGAAAAATCAAAGAGATATATACATTATATGCAAGAATTTATGAGCTCCCCCTAAATCTCATAACAAAAGTATTTCAAATTATAGCCAAGTTTAAAATTAATTAATCAAGTAAGACAATGAGTCAATTTTATGATCTTTATGCAATCTTGTTTCTTGCACTATTTTGATTTAAAAATATGTCTTGTTCTAAGTATTAATATGATGAGTAAATTACAGATTTGATATACCAATATTTGGGTGCAAGTGAATGATTTACAAACAAGCATTTTTGTTAGGCTTATTTTTTAACGACCATGACTTCCACCGGGGCACCCCTCGATGGAACTCCTTGTCGATTGAGAGGTTGTTTTGTAGCTTACCTAGTATGATCAAAATATAACATTTTCTTCTATGTTAACATAACTGACCAATCAACTTTCTTTATTCATATTTAATGATTGTAACAAGTCATGAATTTAAGCAACATAGATATCTTATTTTATGATTCTATGAAGGAAACAATTTTTACATCTATTTGAAGAGTTTGATGTTCTTATGAGTGACTAGAGTGAATAACATATGAATGAACTAAAGTCTGAGCCATTAATGCATAAGTATTATCAAAGCCTATTTCTTATCATTATATCCTATCTTTAGTTTATTTCATCATTCCTATTTAATTTTAAATGAATGTTTTTGCCTTTAGGTCGAGGAACTAAATATTATGCATTATTCTTAATAAGTTCAATAGAAATTGTCCAATAGTCAGTTCTTTTAGTATATGGCTGAGTCTTGTTGTGTATAATTATTAGTTATTCTTCAAATCTCTTGGATGTGGACTTATAAATCCTAGATGCTTTTCTAGATGTTGAATATTCTAGGATAAAGCCTTTTGTGACTTAAGATCAAATTTGTCTTTGCCATATTTTGTTAAAGATATAATTCACATAGTACCAAATAAATTTATATGAATGAGTTCTAGTGAGAAAAGTTTTAATTTTGAAACGAAATCTTACTAGAATACACAAATTTCTGATTTATCTAAAAAATTTTGATAATGATTATATTCTAAGCAATTTTCTTGTATGACCAATCTTTTTATGCTATAAACAATTCATTCTTTGCAAATAGTGTCCATAGAGTTAGGTGGTTTATAATCATTTTTTCCTTTATCAACAAATTTGATATTTTCCTATGAATCATAACCATTGTCATAGTATTTATGATGTAGTTCTTTCACAAATAGCATAGTAAAAAATGTGTCCAACATCACTTAATGCAATAGTTTTACCTTTGAAACTTTCTCCAAACATGACCAATAATTTTACCTTTTCTCCGAGTATATGAAAGTTGTCTTATTTATGATCATATGCTTGTTAGAGCAATTTCTGTAGACCGTTCAAACCTACAAAGTATGAATGTTTTTGGTTCCCATATAGTGGTCCTTTTAGTTAGGATCATTCAAATATTTATAATAATCTAATATGAAGAGTCCATTATAGGTTTGATTCATCAAAATTAATTGCAATTGGCTGATTTTATTTTCAATAAATAGTTATGACAAAACTATCTTCAATCAAACTTTTCTTCTACTGGAAGAATTCTTGGTCGAATTGTTTGTCAGCCGGGAAGATTTGTCAGTAAAAACAATTTTGGCAGAACTACCTTCGGTCAACTTTTCTTCGATCAGAAGAGATCTTGGTTGAACTCTTTGTCGACCAAGATGAAGTTATATACATTTTCAATAAATTTAACATTTCCAATGTAAAAAAATCATGCTATTATTTTTGGATAACACAATTAAGCAATCAAAACATACAATAATATAAGATTTAAAGCTTATTTTAGTTGAGATAAGACATTATGAGTTTCAAAATGAAGTTTAGGTCGAATCTCAACTAATATGTCCAATAGTTTTAAGTTGGGGGTTTTGGAACCCAAACAAAGTCAACATCGTTTTACTTATATGGATAAGAGAATAAATAATGACCAAAACATAAACAGTAACAACTACAAATAAAGTCAATTTCATTTCTCTTCTTAACATTGTGGGCATGAGCTAGATTGTCTTTAGGAACATACATGACCTTGCTCTTAGGTACTTGTGTATTTCTAACTCTAGGCTTTTAATAAGATTTACCTTTAGGTACATAGCCTAGACCTCTTCTACCAACTTGTCTGGAGGAGTTTTCCAAGACCTTATCAAGAATATTATTACTCTTTAGACTATCAACATGTTTATGTAACTTAGAAATTTCATTAGTTTTCTTTTCAATATCTAGTTTTTCTTGATCTAAACTTGAAATAAAAAAATCTCTTTCTCTAACAATGACATCATAATTTGAATGAGAGCATAGAACATGTTGAGTTTGATAATTGTTTATCTTAGTAAGTAATTCAACCTTTTCTTGAGAAAGAAGATTATTATAGGTTTCTAGAGCGAGCAACTTGATATTGTAATCATTAATAGATTATTTCAAGGTGTCTTTTTCAGTCATAAGATATTCATTTTTAGAAGTAAGATCAGACAATAAAGCATGCAAATCATTATTAGTTTTTGTAAGCTTCCTCAATTTTCTTTTACAATCAACATATTTATCATGTAGTTCTTCAATACTAGTGACAACCTCTTCTTTAGATAAATCAAGAAGGCTTACCTCATTTTCTTCTTCATCAGTTGTTGCAATGAAACATCTTACCTTGTCTTCTTTAGCCATTAGACATTCTACTTCTTCTTTTTCACTCTTTCTATCATCACTTGACTCATCCCAAGCTACTTTGTAGGCTTTTTCTTTCTTCTTAGAGGAGAATTTTTTACCTTTCTTTACTTTAGGAGAATCATTCTTTACATGTCCTTTCTTGCCACATTCAAAGAACCTAAGGGAAGAAGAGGAAGGAACACCAGAATTTTTTTTTAGATTTAAATCTTCTATATTGCTTACCATTTACAATGATTGTATCCTCTTCATTGTCCTCCGCACTTGTCTCATCACTTTCTTGAGTGAAGAATTGTGATTTAGTTGAATCTTTAAATACTATGTCCTTCTTTCTTCCTTTTAGAATCTCAAACTCCAATATTTGTTCTTCTTCAAGGGTAACTTCATTAGTTTCTAGATTGTGGATTAGTTGCTCCATCTTCAATGTGGTAAGGTCATTGGCTTTTCCAATGGTTGTCACCTTTGGCTTGTACTTTGGAGGAAAGCATCTAAGAATCTTGGAAACTTGATCTTTCTCACTTGTACGCTTACCCAAGGCATTCAAGCTATTAACAATAGAAGAAAACCGTGCATACATATCACTAATAGACTCATTAAGTTGCATTCAGAATTGTTCAAACTTTTGTTTCAACATGTTAATTTTGGTATTCTTAACTTGAGTTGTACCTTCATGTGTAATTGAAAGTTTTCTCCATATTTCATAAGCAGTATCACATGTGGATATCCTATTAAACTCACTAACAGAAATAGAACAATATAAAATGCTTACCACTTTTGCATTCAATTGAACTTTCTTTACCTTTTTGGGATTCCATGTTGCATACTCCATAGTAGGAAGTGCATAGGATAAGGACATCATTCTCCAAAGCTTAAGGTTGATCCCTTGGAAGTAAAATTGCATCCTTCTTTTCCAATAAGTGTAGTTGCTTCCATCAAAGGGTGGTTGATGGGTCACATGAGTTACTTCAAGGTTGAGGTTGCCAAGTAAGTTATCCCCCATTTTCAAGACTTGCTAGGGATCCTTGAAGACCTTCTCTGATACAAATTGAAATATCTAGAGGGGAGGTGAATTGAGATTTTGGTACTTTACAATATAATTGAAAAACTCAAACCAAAGAACTAGGAGGAAACAAGGAAGACACTTTGATGTAGAGTGGTTCCAACCTTTGAATCAAAGGTTGTTAATCCACTACCCAATTGTCTTTAATTGGGATTTTGGAAGTGATTTATTTTATTTATCTCACAAGGATGATACAACAAAATACAATCACCTTCCACACCCTTGAAGTAGCCTTCACCTTGAAGTAGCATCAGCCTCCTTGAAGAAGCCTTCTTGAAGTAACTTTGAGTCCTTGGAGAAACCTTCACTACCTTGAGGTAGCTCCACCACCTTGACATAGCCTTCACCTAGAAGTAGCTCCAACATCCTTTAAAGCATCCTTCTTGAAGTAACCTCAAACACACCTTGGAGCAGCCTTCACCTTTTGAAGTAGCTCCATCACCTTGAGATAGCCTTCACCTAGAAGTAGCTCCAACCTACTCTGAAGAAGCCTTCTTGAAGTAACCTCAAGAACACCTTAGAGAATCCTTCACCTCCTTGAAGTAACTCTAAGAAAACTCCGTTCAACAGCCCCCAACCCTAGGAGTAGTTAAGGAGAACAAATACAATATAAAGGAAATAGATTGAAAGAAAGAAAATACTTAACCAATTAAGTGAAACACTTTGATCCTATATGAAGTGTATAGATATCCTATCCACTTACAATGGACGTGGCTATATGTGGTGGTTTGGAGATTGTAGCTATATGACACAACTTTATATCACAAGGAAGAAGATAGCAAGTGAATCTCATCTTTGTTGCTCTCTAGAATGGATGATCAAGTGCAACTTGTGTGCTTTAAGTGTCTTAAGGCCTCGCCTATTTATAGGAATGGTTTGAAGTGTTTAGGGACATTTTTGGGAGTGTCTAGAGAATTGATAGTGCTTAACTAGACATTGGGTAGAATGTAGTTAGGTTGCAATGGCTTAAATGTTCATTAAATGCAAAGTTTGTAGAATTTTCTCCGTCAACCATATTATCAACTAGATGACTTTCAGTCCACAAACTTGTCGACTGGTTGACTGTCCAAGTTCAAATGGCTCTAATGTCTATATGTCTGTCTCTCTCTTGTTTAAACCTATTACAATGACTATATCTCAGTTTACAATATTGTCGACCAAAATTGACTCAGAACTAAAGATTTGCAAAGTTATTTTTTGATTGCATAAGTCTTTGACTAAGTGATTCTTGGTCAATAGTTTTTTCGACTGAGAAGGAATTTTTGTAAGGATTTGTAATGTATGTGCTAGAGTTTTGGGTGGATAGGGAAGATCTAACACTTGATTTAATGATATCTAAGTACTTGTACAATATATACTTATACAAGTTTTTACATTGAGTACAATCATGAAAATATTAAACATTTAAGCGCATTGATATTTAACTATCTGCTTAGTGTGATATCCTCATTTTCTTGAACACTAAAATACTCAACTAGCACATTTGATCCACAAGATGAAATGTTTGTCATCATCAAAACAAAGGGTAATGTCTAATTCAGCCAAAAGTTGATAAGTGGTGGACTTGGTTCTTGAATTGATTTTGGCACCACTCTTGGATTTCTATTGTAAACTTTTTATTGCCAAGCTTATTTTCATTGTTAAACTATATGTACCCAAAAAAATAGGTTTCATTGGTGGTTTTTGGAACCAAGTCACCACTAGAAGAAAGTTTTAGTAATAAGGAACCCTTTAGTGATTGAACCCTGGACTGGCATGATAACCCGTGAGACCCTAGGCCTAATGTGATGTAGAGATTACTAAGAAGAAGTTTTGGGATAAAAAAAATAGTGGATCCACCTGTATGCCCTCTAGAGATTCAAATAATTTATAAATTAACCCTTTTATGGGGTGGAGTCTTGCAAGCTTTATTTCTAGGGGTGTAGCTTAACTTAAGGAATATTCAAGATTAATAAAAGTTACAATGAGTAAAACTTGGACAAATTCTAATAATAATGAAAAACAAAGGTAGCTACCACCCAACCAAGAATTGTCAGTGAGCCTTGCTAATTATATCGCCATAATGTTACCTTAATAATTAACATAAATTTTAAAATGTATTAACTTATGTTTAAAAGAATGAACTTAAGACAGAAAAATTGCTCATCTTGGTTTAAAAAAATTAAACTACACCTCGAAGCACAAATTAATACCTTATACCCTAATTTGATGGTAAGTACGTGGCAAGGATAACTCTACAATAGAATCTAGGTTGAATATGCAAAGGATGATGGAAGTTATGAATGTACATCTTTCCCATATGAATTTGTAGTAATCTAAATTGAACACGAATTAACTTCACCATAATCCAAGCATGTGTAATGTAAATGCACAATGGGATTTTTGATATAAATATGATATGGAGTGTTGTACAATATTCCACTACATGAAGTGTAGTAAAAACCTTAGATTTATTTAGAAGTATGACTTAGTTCACCTAGCTAGTGATGGATGGATATTGGGGACAAAATCCTCTTTAAGGGGTGGAGGTTGTAACATAATCAATTTTAGGCATATAGATCAAGCCTCCCTTCTTCTAGGCCCTTATTCAATTATGTTAACATAGTGTCTTTTCCCTAATACAAAGCACATTCAAAATCCTTAGAGTCAATTAGTGTCATGGATATATAAATACCCTTAATATTTAATATTTAAGGATAAATTACTATAACACGTTCAAATAACAAAACTACATGAACAAATATATATATATATCGATATAACCATGCTTGACTCTAATTTGACACCCTAAAATAGTACTACGGATATAACATGAAAGGAATCAAATTGAGATGCAATATACAGTTTGGATGACAAAATACATTAGATGTATGTACAATATTCAAATAACAAAATCTAACATTAAACATTTTCAAAATATAAAATTGATGCCAAATTTGGATTCCCGGTGTCCTTATTAGCTAACATACCCATTTTCAAGTTAATTGAGCCTCATTTAATCATTCAATTAATTGTTTGAATGATTATCTTTCACATGCCGAATATTTACATTTTTTCCATTGTTGAATTTCCTTTTGCACTAGAGCTAACACTAGTCCCTCCGCCGAGACAGGCTGTCAACAATTGGCCTTTTGCTTTTCAGTTGGCTGCTATACGGAACTTTTTTGCTTTTCGGTCTGCTGCTGCTCTGAACCGATAAAAGCCCAAAAATCGTCCGACGTATCCCGTGCAACGAATACATTTCACCAAACATAAACTTCAACTCCTTAAATCCTAGTCTATTTACAATACCAAATTGATTAAATGCAGGAGACTCAACAATTCAACCGAATCCATTAAGGGCACGTTTGTTTTTGTGTACTCTGCTGTATTGGATCGCAATCATAAATCCATCGACCTTAATTTTAGGTTTGGTTCAATGAAGCTGGAGAATGAGAAGAATCATGCATCTTTCTCACACATACTAATAGCTGGATATGGTTTCCCGTTTCAAAACGGCAGGACGCCAGTATACAGCAAAGAGCAAAGGACTGTCACAGCTAAAACGTTACTCATGATCCCCACCTATATGAAAAATACAGAGATCTCATCCTTGTTGCCAAACAAAAAGTTTTCACTGCTGGACTATTCATAACCAGAGATCCGTGGAAACCAGGATCAACATAATTCGGTAATCCTAAAAATCCAACAAGATCCTACAAAACAAACATGCCCTAAAGCAAACGTGCCCTATGTAACGCACGCGGATCCGTCTACTTGCTTGGTCATCTCCTCTCGCGTGGTCTGCTTTTTTTTTCTCTCCACACAAAAACACTATGGTAATCGCGGTCATCCTCCTTCTCTTCCTCTCCCTCTCTCTCTCTTCTATCCTATACTCCCTCTCTTTTCCTTTCGTTCCTCTCCATTGTCCTTGGCCTTAAAACCCTACTCACCACCACTGCTTCATGAGCAGTGCCAGAAATGACCAGGGGTGCAACCACGGTGGCAAAATCTATTTCCCTCAACACTTGTCAATCTGCAGTACGGAGATGCCACCATCCTAGCCTTCACTCTTCAGGCAAGACAGCAAACTACAAAGCATCTGCCGTCTCCTTCTCTAATGCCACTGCTACCTTCTCCCTCCTCCACCATTTCTTCCTCCACTCAGTTGCACTGCCGTTGATCCCTCATGTGGTGCATACGTCATAACTCCCCCAGGACTACTGCCACTTTCTTCTCCTCTCTGCCTTCTTATTTCTTCATCCCCTTCCGCTTCTTGTTGCCAATCCCTAGTGGTTGCAGGTCTGTAAATCTTGCTCTATCAGCCCTAGCAAACAATAGTAGTCGTCATGAGCCCTTCCAATGATCGAGAACCCATGAACACCCTCCTCTGTTCTCCTTCTTGCAATCCTTGCTCTTTCTCTCCCTCTCCCTCTTATGCAATTGTGCATAGTCGTTCTCTGCTTTCCCGGTTATGCATAGGCCATCCACTACTCTATCTGCCCTCTCACTGTCTCATGCCAAGGACGCGTGCACCATCTTCCTCGCCCTACACCAGCTGTTTGGCCCGCCTAACTCGCAGCACTGTAATCTACAGATAGTACAACAGATCATCATTGTGTACCCAATGGTGAACGTCGCCCGCTCCGGTGATTATCAGCCGCAGCCAACTCGTCTTTCCTCACCTACGCAATCCAGCTTGCCCACCACCTGCAAACCAACAACCACTGGTGTACGTCGTGGTGACATGAAGATGACACCACCTGTCGAGATGGTCTTCAATCACTGGACATAAACGATTATTACTTCGTTCAACCTAGTAGTGATTGCTCACGACACAATCTTCGTATGGTTATTCCTTGTTCTCTTCCTTTCTCCTTCTCTACGCATCTACATGTCCTATTGTAATCGAGAGAGCACTGAGACCTAGCACGTGGCAGGTGACAACCCAGTAGTGACCACCTAAGGTTAGTAGCCCACCACAACCACCACCACACACGCTACCTCTGAACATCACCACTACTTGCTCAACCGTCATACAAGTCCTCTAGGTCATCTTGCAATCTGCTAGATTGACCACCATGTTGTACAATTGCATTACCACTAGTCCAAGGGTGTGCCCCATACTTCGGGAAGGTCTAAGCCATCATGGATGAACAGAAGTCAAGTGGGTCTACATGTCAGTAGAAGTCTTTTATTTATGTACCCTCATTTTCTATGTGACTTAATGTGAGAACTTAATTAGAGAATGATACCGCTGGATAATACATCAATAGTAAATTTAATGTATAGGATGTAAAAGACATCATATAGTTAATCTTTTACATTAACATGTATCAGGTTCATAAATATATCTATACACGTTTTAGTATATCACTACATGGAAGGTTCTGAAAATTATAGCTATTAGTAGGCTATAACTATGCCAATATGTATACAATCATGACTTAGTACAATATACATAAACTCCAGAATTTCGGTAGGTTTATACTCATAATAATAATATGGAAGTGAACATCAATTGGCATATAAACATTATTACATTGATCAATGTAGTCAATTCATTTATACCCAATCACCTTTAGGTATTTATATAGTTAAATAATAATCACAAATACAAATGGGTCTAGGAAATACACCTCTTGAGGATGATCAATTTTTGTGTGAATGGTACATGAAATATGTACAAGAATGTGTATTTGTAAATGTAAGTTTGGGTGACAAGTTCTACATTGAAATCTACTTCAAATCTGTATGCATTGAATACTAGTATTCATGACAGGTTCAAGAATAATGGAATTCATGTATACATAGTAATATGCATGCTAAATATGATGTTAGGAAGAAGACAGAAACACCTAGTATTAGAAGAGAATGACACTACAAAACCTAATTGGAATAATGCATATATGTAATTTGACTTCTACGAGTAAAGATGGATACAAGAACTAATATATATATACTATTTAGATGAACAAATTGTATATGTTTAAATGACTATTTAGTTCAGGCAAAGAGGATTCATGGCATTAAGGCATGTAGGACAGCGCCTCGTGTTTCTCACCTATTCTTCGCTGATGATAGCATCGTGTTTACTAGAGCTACCTCATAAGAATGCTCCGTTTTAGCTGAGATTTTCAGCCAATAGGAGAGGGCATCCGGGCAAAAAATTAATTATGAAAAGACTGAGGTTTCCTTTAGTGGCAATGTGGAGGTGGAAAGGAGGGACACCATAAAGAATATGCTTGGGGTAGGAGAGGTGGACCGACATGAGAAATATTTGGGTTTACCTACAACTGTGGGGCGGTCTAAGAAGGTGGTCTTTGTTGTGATTAAGGATAGGGTATGGAAAAAATTGCAGAGATGGAAGGAACCGTTGATGTCCAAGCCAGGGAAGGAGGTTCTTATTAAAGCAGTGATCCGGGCCATTCCCACTTACTTGATGAGATTTTTCAAGCTTCCCGAAGGGCTTATAGATGATATACATTCCATGATAGCACGTTTCTGGTGGGGAGCTAAGGAGGGTGAAAGGAAGATTCATTGGCTCAGCTGGATGAGACTTTGTAGACCAAAGGAGTATGGAGGGATGGGATTTTGAGACCTGTCAGCTTTTAATAGTGTGTTACAGGAAAAACAGGGATGGCATCTTGCTACTAAGGAGGGATTGTTGGTTAGCCGTATACTGAAGGAGAAACACTACCGACCCACTATGGCCATTCACTCGGCGAGGGGAGGTGTACCCAATTACACGGGAGGAGCATCTGGGGGCATTGCAGCTGGCCAAGCTGGGCTTTCTGTGGCGGGTGGGATCAGGGAGGAGCATTGACATATATAGTGATGGTTGGATCCCACAGCTGGGTGAGACAGTGCACCGCTATCTGATGCAGGGGCCGGTTACATACACTTCAGTTGCGGGGTTGATAGATGCCGAGACGGGTCAATGGGATGAGACTGCCTTGACAGATGTGTTCCCTCCTCACATACATTCCATGATTCGTTCCATACCTTGGAGTGGTCGGGAAGACGCGGATACTCTATGATGGGACAGTGAGAGCAGAGGAGAGTTTACAGTGTGTAGCGCATACAGACTTATGCGCACAGGGGAGGATCTACTTGACGACCTGGAAGAGGATGACTGGAAAAGAGTGTGGAAGCAATGATGGCCTCCAAAGCTTAAACACTTCATATGGTGAGTGATCCAAGAAATTTTATTGACAAAGGCAACCTTGTGCAGAAGGCACGTAGCCCAAGATGATCTATGCCCACGCTGCCTTTCTCATACAGAGGATTCCACTCACACCCTCTTGCTCTATGCTTCAACGGGACCCGTTTAGCGGCGGGACAGTTAGTTTGGCCGCTCCACACATGAATGGATGCTAGGGAGTTTACTAGGGAACTATTACGTGATGATGATATGAGGAGAAGGGAGGAAGGAGATACACTGCTATGGATATCCTGGACAGCCAGAAATAAGCATATTTTCGACCCCCAGCAACCGTATATTCCAGCACTTGCAGCCAACTTTCTCACATTGGTGGAGGAGTACGGGCGGCATTCGTCGGCGTCACGTAGAGAGGATCATCAGGAGGATGGTATGGATGTCTCAGCTTGGAACTCTCCACCACAGGGGTGTTTCAAGATGAATGCAGATGCCATTGTCTGCAACGGTAGTAGTCACTACTACAGAAATAGCTTATAACGTCACATTTAGAGGCGTCAGTTATTAACAAAAACTAAAGCTTAAAGCCTACAACGTTGGCTAATTACAGAGACCGACATCTATATTTGAAGACCGGCCAGACACGGGTATCACTTTCTATTTAGCATCAGTTGCCTATAATGAACTGACGCCTAAAATGGCCCGCCAAATCGAAATTTTTGAGCGAAAAAAAATTACCCCCAAAGTTTCACATACGGCGTCGGTTTTTTGACCGAATAACCGACGCCTAACGACTAAAAAAATTACCTCCAAAGGTCGTCGGTTTTTTTGTAAAAACCGACACTGAAAAGGTTTCGCGCGCCGTCCCCGCAAAAATTTTTAGGGTTAAGATTGTCCAATGGACGTCAGTGTTTCCTGGAAACCGACGCTGATGAATGTTAGGTGTTAGTTTTTTAGATAACTGACACCTTTGTTAACTTAATAAACCTCACGGGAAACAGACTCTCGCTTGATCCCCCTTTGTTACATCGATCGCTAGTTGTTCCCCTTCTCAATGCCGCCAGAGCTCCCTGTGGTCGACGTCGCTGCCGCCGTCGAAGCTCTTGTGGTCGACGATGCGCCGCCGTTCTTCTCCACCGGTGCACCTGCTCCTCGCCTGCTCGATCACACCTGCTTGATCCTCGTCTTCTCTACACCTATTGGTTGCCGCCGCAGCTCTCTGGAGATCCTCGCCTGCTCGCTGCTCGCTGCTTGCACCTGTTGGTCGTCGCCGCCGCTCGAGGTACCCTCTTCCTCCTCTTCTTCCTCCTCTGCTCGCGATGCTGATAAGAGGTTCTTGATTGATTTCCAATTCTAGACATTGATCACTATTTTACTAACTCTACAGTAATAATTTTTATTTGTATTCTCTTTAAAAAAAATTAGGCAGAAGGAAGCTTTTTGGTGTCAGTTGGGAACCGACGCCGAAGGGATCCACCTTTAGCGGTGCCCACTTGGGTGTCACTTGGAAACCGACACTAAAGCCCTTAATTAACCGATGCTAAAGGATTGTTCTGTAGTAGTGAGTGAGGGGATTTGAGCTGTCTTCAGGGACCACCTTGGGGATATCAAAGCTACATACCAATCCCATCTGGACCATGCGTTCTCAGTGCTTAGTGTGGAGGGAATCGCAGTCCTACAAGAGATTCAGTTAGCCTTGAACCTAGGCCTGAAGGATCTGATCATCGAGACCGATAGCACTATGTTGGTTCACGTAGTGAAGGACAATGGATGGGGATGGGGATACGAGGACAACATTGTCGCAGAGATTTGCCATTTGTCTTTACATCTATCCTCTTTTCACTGTTGTTTTATCTGTAGGCAAGGTAATGGGGTTGCCTATGCCTTAGCCGCTCATGCCTGTTGCTTAGAAGATCCTCGGACTGTGCTTGAGGACTTCGATGTTAACATTGTAGCTACTGCTCTTTCTGATATGAATAAATAAAAAGCGACATGCACCATTTATAAAAAAAAGATGACTAAAGGAATCCAATTGATATACAATATATTATTTAGATGACTAAATACATTAGATGTTTGTATAATATTCAAATAAAAAAATCTAACATTAAAATTTTTCAAAATGTAAAATTGAGCCTAAATTTGAATTCCCCATGTCCTTATTATCTAGCATATCATTTTAGTTCAATTGAACCTCATTTACCCATTCACTAGGGCTTGTATATATATTTTGGGGGGGGGGGGGGAAATGATATTATTTTTTGATCAAATTTTTTGGAGAGCTAGATAAAATGTTCCTCTACAATTGCGAAAAAAGAAATATCAGGAAGTGTGAAAAACAATATCAGGAAGTGTTGTCGGGTAGCTACCCGTTAGTTACCCGCCGGGTATTAAAGATAAGCGCTATATATATATATATATATATATATATATATATATATATATATATATATATATATATATATATATATATATATATATATATATATATATATATATATATATATATATATATATATATATATACATATATATAGGGTAGCTACCCGCGCGGGCAATAAAGATGGGCCCATATATATATATATATATATATATATATATATATATATATATATATATATATATATATATATATATATATATATATATATATATATATATATATACATATATACATATATATATACATATATATACATATATATATATATACAAATACATATATATATACATATATATACACATATAGATATATATATATACATATATATATATACATATATATATATATGTATATATATATATACACACATATAGGGCTTGTATATATATGTATAAAGATGGATACACTCTTATCAACTAGTGGATCTCCCTGAAGACCCCAAGAAGATGACTTTTAGGGAAGGAGACAACATGCCTTGGATGGCATTCACACCACCGGTTGTGACTGCCATGAATGATTTCCACAAATGCACGATCACTCTATAATTACTGAGGCGTAGGAGACCTTACATTGGGAAGCTCTATGGGTGGATCCTTAGAGCCTAGAAGTTGAAAGGTGAGGTTTAGCTATCCCCTCTAAAGGATGGCCTCTTTTAGGTCTATTTTGCTACTGATGATGGTATGAAGATTATGAGTGATGAGGGGTCGTAGTTTTTTTATAACCAGTTGTTCCTGGAGAGGAGGTGGACATCAAAGTCTGGTAGGAAAAGGGATGCCTTGACTTCTGTGCCTATTTGGGTTATAATTCTAGACGTGGGGCTCCACTAGACAAGGTGTGGCATCACCATTATTGGGTATGGAATCGGGATCCCAAAGTTCACTGATTTCCTTTAGAAGGGCAATCACACTAGAGCGGCCCATCTTTGTGTGGAGATCAAAGCATGTAAGAGACCACCACCAATAGTTATGGTGGAGATGTCGGACGGTAGGGAACTTGAGATCAAGGTCTTTTATGATGTCCTACTTGAGAGTTGTGATCCCTGCAACGTGTTCGTTCATTTTCCAGAGAGATGCCTACGACATAGATATGGTGATTCTCAGGTAGATGGCAATTGTGAGCACTCGTCTAGCTGAAGACCACATAGATGGAAATGCAAGAACAGATGGAGGATGTCCAGGGGAAACTTGGTTGTCAGAGGGAGGCCAGGAGAGCCACTGACTATGATGGTGCAGTACATCACGGGTGTGGGTGTTGTTGGTATCACACCAGTGGGCGGTGGAGTTCTGTGTACTACTTAGATGTTGGTCATACATGTATCAAAGCCAGAGGGAGATTTGATGTTGGTGGTGGAAGGTGTTGCTAACAAGAGATCTACCAGTGTGGTGCCAGTCACTAGCCTATCATCATAGAGAGGGGTGAATCCTTTTTTGGTGTTGGAGGATCTGGACATGGAGTTGGACATAGAGTTGATGCTGGTGGAGGGTGCCCACGACGCTGAGTCTGTGTCGATATGACCAAAAGGGGAGGGGGACCCTCAGACAGAGGGAGGGCTTCTTCCAGGCTATTCACCTCAGGCGGAGGTGGTTCTTAATCCATATCTCGATGACCATCCTCACATGGAATGTGAGGGGGGACTCT
Organism: Alisma plantago-aquatica; assembly: GCA_963693085.1. Classification (NCBI taxonomy): domain Eukaryota; kingdom Viridiplantae; phylum Streptophyta; class Magnoliopsida; order Alismatales; family Alismataceae; genus Alisma; species Alisma plantago-aquatica. Next base: position 422,190,499 of record OY856415.1, read on the forward strand.
AGGCCGAAATGCCAGAGGAGACTGAGATGGATCATTGTGGATGCCCAAGCTACGATGGTCATATGCTTAGAGACAAATTCACAGAGTAGAAGATAAGAACATCAACAACTTGTTCTTTACTGGGGTGGGAATGTGACTCAAACCTCGCATAGGTTGAAGGGGGAATGATCATGATCAGGTGGAATCCTCAATGTTGGGATATCCAATGTGTTGAGAAATTTGATCAACTCATTGTGGCTAGTTGCATCAACAATGGTGGCTGGGACTGTGTTGTAAGTGCAGTGTATGGTTTTAATAATGAGGGAAGTAGATGCCATTTATGGGAGATCATCAAAGTGACAACCCAACAGGCCCTACCTCAGCTAGTAGTTGGCGACTTCAATCATGAGAGGAAGTCAGCAGAGAAGTTCAGATGCAAGTCCATACCTAACTCTATCATGGAGAGGTTCGATGAAGAGGTGGATTCTACAAACCTAGTTGAGCTAAATATGGAGGGAGGAGTGGTGACCTGACATAACAAGAGGAACCTAAATCATAGGATTGCGAGCTACCTGGATCAGGGTTTAGCAAATGATGCATGGCTGAATGATTTCCCTGAAGCCTCCATCAGACTAGGAGGTTACCCGAATAGCAATCATGCCTAGATGACGATTGATCTGGTGAATCAACCAAAGCCTAATAGGCCTTTCAGGTTTCTCAATCATTAGATGGAATCTCTGAGTTTTTAGAAGGTGGTGAAATCTTGTTGGGAGATCAGAGTGGGCGGGAACCCCCTCTATGTTGTGGAAGAAAAGTTGAAGAACACCAAGATGGTGCTAAAGAGATGGTCATGGCCTACGCTCTTTGGTCAAGAAGGCAACAACAGACTACTAGCAAGTTGTTGAAGACCTAAGGTGCAATCCTCTCCTAGAGGAATCCATACACCATGTTGAGTTGAAGGCAAAAACACTACTACAACTTCAAAAGGCTGAAGAGATGATGTATTGGCAAAGGAGTAGACTAAACTTGATCAGAGATGCGACCCAGAATATGCAAGTCTATCATAGGAAAGTTAGGCAGAACCATACGAGGGATCGTATACACACCCTCATATAGGCAAATGGAGGGATGGTTAGTGGTCCAGAGGATATTTCTCGTGAAGTAGTAGCCTTTTTCCAAAAGTTGTACAATCGTAAGAAAGACTTTGTTTCTTGTGAACTCCCACCAAGGAAGGTAAATGAGGAGATGAATAGGAATCTTTGTGGCCCGACTTCTAATGATGCAATTAAGGAGGCGTTGTTTTCTATTGGATCATCCAAAGCACCGAGCATGGATGGGTTCAATGGAAAGTTCTTCAATAAGAATTGGCATATTGTCAAGGATGACATATGTAGAGCAGTCTATTCATTTCTTGTAGGAGGGTTTATGGTTAGGAAGGTGAACCATGCTTTCCTGAGGATCATTCCCAAGAAGAACATGCTTGCTTCCTTATCAGACTACAGACCCATCGTCTGCTACTTAGTGTTGTATAAGGTGAATGCAAAGTTGTTGGCAAGGAGACTCAAGTTGATTCTTCCAGACCTTGTATCCCCTAATCAATCATCCTTTGTGCAGGGACACTCCATCTTAGATAGTGCACTACTTGCTAGGAATTTCCTCTTTGACTTCAACAATAAGAGAAAAACTAAGAAATCATGTATTAAAGTGGACTTGACCAAAGCCTATGATTATGTTAATTGGAGTGTGTTGTGGGTTGTGATGGATGTTGTGGGTTTCTCAAAGAGATGGATAGGGTTAATGAGACAATGTGTGGAGACAACATATTTCTCTATTCTGGTGAATGGAGTACCCAAAGGTCTATTCCAAGCTACAAACTGGCTCAGACAAGGAGATCCCCTCTCCCCCTTTTGTTTACCCTTATCATGGAAACCCTCTCCTTTCTCATCCAGAAGGCCGAAGGTAATGGTAAAATGAAGACCTTCATGGTACAAGGGACTCCAGTGTTGCCCCATTTGGTGTATGTTGATGATGTGTTGATCTTTATGATGGGACACGACAGATATATTAGGACAACAAGGAAAGTCTTGAGATTCTTTGGAAGGCTAACCAAACTTTACATTAGCAAAATTTAAATCCAGAGTCTTCTTGTCTAGATCTTGCGATGCTAGACGGGGGAGACTCGAGATGGCGGCCCGAATGGAGGTGGCCTTCTTCCCAGTCACCTATCTGGGGATACCTATTATAGGTTTGTGTTGCTCCAGGAAATATTATGCCTCCTTGGTGGACAACCTAAGGGTAGGATGGATAAATGGATGGGCCTGAATCTCTCTCTTGCATGAAGAATTGTGCTCATTCATTCGGTGTTGGCCAGTAAATTGGGTGGTTTTTGGTGTAGGAAATGAGAGATCTTGACATTCATCTTGGAATAGGCTAAAGTTGTCCTAAGCCATTTCCAATGGTCTGGTACAGGCCAAATGGAATCTTGGACAATGGTGGAAAAACCTTATCACATGGGCAGGCTGAATTTACCAGATATCTACCATATGGCATGCATGGCTACTGGTAGGAGGGTTGACATCATCTTGTTCTACTAGGAGCATTCATGGTCCAGATGGATGAGACAACAGTATGACAAATCATTAGAATGTTTTTTCTCTAGGTGGAGCTCTAGGACCTGGAGGTCCATGACAAGTTGTTGGAGCGAGGTGAGGGGTGACTACTCATGTGTTGGGGCGGCTTGGATTAAGAATTGTAAGAAACCTTAGGATTTACCATTGTTACGGCCCCAGGCGCCATGGGGCCAATTGATCTGATGTAATTTCAATGTACATAAATGGTGTTGCACCTTGTATAGAGGGATTCAAGGTAAGATGCCCGCTCTGGATTGCCTTTAAAAAGGGGGTGCAGACATAGATAGTACATGTTTGTTGTGCAGGCAGCATGAGAAATTGCATGGTGATCTGATGTGGAGTTGCCCCTAGGTCATATACATTTGGTGCAGAGCTTCTCTCAAACATTGTTGGGGAGGCAACCTATTGGCAGATCTGGACAACAACCTCGGTAGGTTCATTGATAGAACCAAGACAAACCATTCATTGAGATGCTTTGGGGGCACCTGCCTTGCAGTCGTTTTATTTTTTGCATCGAAGGAGCATAACTCTAGGATCCATGGGAGACATGAAAGGGATCAACTTGTTGTTTTTATGAGATTTTATATAATTTGAATGGTTTTTTCAAGGTCATACTGGGTTTGGTTAACGGTCTAGATCGGGTTGTCTTGGAACATTAGGGATTTTGTAGCTAAACCTCATGTACAGTATACGCACACCTTGCCATATACTTTTTTGAGTTGATAGTAATATTATACCTTATCCTATATATATATATATATAATGAATGATATATTTTCTTAGTAATATTCAGAACCCTACTAGGCTATTAGGTGATAATAATTGGGATAAGGGCTTAATATAGATATAATAGGGTGGATACACATGTATGATTTCGTTTGACTAACATACCTAATATATTCGTAGGATAAAAACTCAACTTCATGAACCAAGTATATAGATTGAGTTAAGATTTAGTTGTGAATATCAGGTCTATACATCCTCTATTTTATTTTGGGAATTATTTGACGGAAAGCTACATTCATTTTAATGAGGAATATCTTGAACTCTTAATTCTAATTGAAATCATTTGTTTGGACTTTCATATTTCCAATTCTTAATTCATTATATTCCATGTGTTTGATGAACTATTTAGTTTATTTGGGCTCTTGGACCCCGCATGTTATGATTGACTTTTATGTGAAATTTACTAAAATGCTAGTCTTGCCTCTCTATTTTATGTATGCTATGTGTTTGACTAGAATATCTAGAATAGTGGTACTTATGTAAAACCATACTTATAAAGGGCATGCATATTTTTCCTGAGGTGTGTGTTTCCACCCTTACTTCGTTTAGGCCAGGATCCTATAATGTTATGACCTTGTTTTAGATATATTTAGTCTACATTGTTATGCATGAAAATGTTCATGTTTTAAAAGGGATTTGTGGTTGACTGTTATGGAAAGACATTTTTATTCTCATGCTTGTACTTTTCATTTAATATGCCACATTTCTCTTGATATAATTCTTTTTAACTTACCTAATTGCAAATAGCCCTTTCTTGTGGGAACTTCTCTTTTACGCTTTTAACCCAATATAATGACCAAAGTGTTTATTAAATGTGCATATTCAATCTTTACTGACCTATACCTTCTTTCTTGTGTTCTAGTGATGTTCCCTTCCTCCCAGGTGTATGTACATTAGAAGACAAGGATGCAAAAAGATTGTCTATAGAGTATTGGACATAAGGATAGCTTGGAATGGTCAATTTGCCCTTTATAACATGTCTTATATGTGATTAGATTTATCAGATGTATACTTTTTTACTTTGTCATACCACATTTTTTGTGAGGAACAAATTTAAATGGATCATCATGCAATTCTGTAATAATTTCATTTTCATTGCTTATTTATTATCTTTCCCTATTATACATACCATTTGAAAAATCAATGAACTTCCTCCTTTCATCCACTTTTGTAATTGGATGGTTTAATGTCTCAATTCAAGGAAGAGTGGATCCCCTCTCGGGTTCCACTCTTTACGTTTCAAGAATTACACAAGTCAACACAGAAAATCTATGTTCTAGCCTAGAGGCTATAAAGGACAACTTATTGAGTTTCTATGGTTGAGATGTAAGGTTGAGTTTAGATTTGTGTTTCATGGTAAGCAAATGCTTGGTGTATCTATTCATCATGCTTTGATACCATCTTTCCTGAAATCAGATTTTCATTCTACTCTACCAAAAAAAACATAATATCTAAGACAAAATGTAGAAATGTGAAATGCTTTGTATACATGAAAACTAACTAGATGCATATACCACCATATTCTCAACATTCAAAAACAATTTCGACAACAACATCAATTATTACATAGTTCTGATTTGAAGAACAAATTATGAAAGTCTAATCATGTAAAACAAATAGGATCTTAAAAAAGGTACAACCTATATACCAACTCACACACCATCTTCTTCCAACCTATCCATAAACTTAAAACATATAAGAAATAAGTGTATCAACACACAATGTGTTGGATAGCGCATAACAATACATATATCAAAGGTTTTCATAATTTGTAAATATTTGTAGAAGAAAACAAACAAGAGCAATACAAGTTAATTACTTATGAAAATGAAAACCCATGTTTTGTTCATTCTACTCCATTATACCAAGTGAATCATGTATTATAAGTCCTTTGACCAACTTCCAAGGGGTCGGTGAGAGTGTTTAAACATCAAAGACATTAGCTAACCCTATTTCTACATGAGGGACCTCAAATGACCAAAGTCATTGCGAAGACCATATTTAATAGTTTGTGTAATGAAGATCCATATTATGTGTTCAAGTTATAAGGTCATTGAATGAAATCATCGAGTAACATATAACAACACTACATGCTAATTTTTTATTATGGCATCTACATTCATGTCAAACATAGGTCATGAATATATTTATCATGTCAAATATACCACAAAAGAGTATGGGGGTCGTGGGTTGATATTTTGTCATAGGGGGTACATGTTATTGATTTCTAAGATTAGAGTGAGTCTTGATGTCATATAAATGCAAGATTACAACTTTGGCCAAGATTGTGCATTACAGTCCAAAGCCAATGTAGTGGCACCAAAGAGGAAGAGTTGATGTTGTATGATGGAGAGGTCATAAGTTTGAAATCCCCTGGAAACAGGATGAATGAATTCATTACAATCCAAAAACAAGCTACATATGTGCACAAAGGGTCTCAAAAGTGCAAGAAAGGTTATTAGGGCCTACAACATGTTCAAAATATATCAAAAGTTACTTATTTGGATAACAAGAGTGTAATATTGCATTCTTGGTTCAAGCTCGATGACATACACGCATTTATATCACTGAACTATGATCAATGTTCGTTAGTTTAAGAAAATAAGAAGATTACAATGGGTTTCATGGACAAACCCAAGTTCAGGTTATAGGTCTTGTTGTGGTGATAAAAATAGAATATTGGATCACTATTTTGGCTAAGGAGTTTTAGAGATAACATTTCTTTAAACTAAAAGCTAAGTACTTTAGATAAATGCAGTTAGGACATTACCATATCATCATTTATTGCACAATTTCACCTACTGGATGGAGTAAAATCATGTCCTACCTATAATTAGTGGCCCTTGGTGTGCCTTTTCACTAGATTGGGGGTGAGGGAGGACCATTAGAACGGCATGGCGCCCTCTAGTTGTTTTTTAACCTAATCAACCCTTTAGGTTAGCTCTGTTGGGTGTGTCCACTAACAACCCCTGTGTAAAGTAACGCCGACCGGCTTGATGGAGGATTGGGGTGAGGGCTACTAGTAGCAATGCCACATGAGAGTGTATCGATTGGGTTAGGTAGGGATGCTTGGAACGGAGGCTAACTATTTCTAATCCAAGGGAACCTTTGGCACAAAAGTCCAAAATCTCCTTAGAGGAAACATTCACTGTCGCAACTTGGAGAAGAAGCAATGAAGATGGGAGAAAAATGGCACAATATAGGGAAAAGTGAGAGAAAAGAGAGGTAGAGAAGAGGAAAAGGGAAATGGATGTCATATTTTTCTCATGGAGGTATACAGAGGGGTTAGTTGGTGTGGGTACACCCCCTGCTACACTATACATACAAAGGTAGAAGTCAAACCTTCGGTTTTAATGTCACATCTTGGAATAGAAAAATAAAATGTGACCAAATTGGAGTATTACAACACTCAAACTATGAAATTGATATTTCATTCAGTAAGATGGGTCAACAATGGAGATAAGGTTCACATTATAGAGATAGGAGGTCAGTTTGTTACACTTAATCAGTTATCTTTTGATAGCATTAGTAGTTAGTAAATTTCACACACTAATAGAGTAGCCCATGTATGAATTAAATAACTTTTAAGGTGTAGGTACACATTAGCAAGAGGGTCTAAAGTCAAACTATTATTAAGGGTGGTAAAAAGTAGGTGTTTCATTAAGAATTAACTAGTTTGTTAGAGGGTCTCTTATTTTTCTGCTAGTCTTGGGTATGTGTGAGTCATATTGAGGAAAATATTATATATCCATCTATGTGATGTAGATTTTCTTTCAAAACTAATTTACTCTTTACTTTCAATTGTGTCAGAAGTAAATTTTAGTTATGAGTTGTTTACCTTTTCAGTATAAGTGATGTTTCTCAACAATTATTGTGCAATAATTGAATTGTTTTATGTACTTACTGATGGAAAAATGTGAGGATAGATTATAGTTAAGGCTAGAATTGTTGTTTATCTTAATGTAACCCACGATGTGAACCTGACCCTAATTTAGGTGGAACAAATTCATTATAAAAGTTTGAAATTGTAAAATGAATTATTTAACTTCAACAAATACAAATAGTTCCTATACCAATGAGGTGCTATATAGGCTCCATAAGAAGTGTATATATATGGGTATCTACTTGGTTGGACATAGTACCTCTTATGTCCTACATAGTAATGGTGAGGCACCTTACTGACAACAAAACATGTATAATACATGGATGTTCAAGTATGACCTACTACACATTGACCACAAGTTATTACAGTTTATGGGATGATTCATGCTAGTAAGGGTTGACACTACCACTACAAGTTAGATGTTCAACTAGAAATAAAAATGAAAAAATAATTTAACTGCCTATGATAGAGCGGTCTTGAGACCATGGTAATTTTATTTTGTAGTCCTAGAATCTTTTATCCCTCACTCTCATTCATTAGATATATCAAATCAGACCATTTACCCAGTTACCTGCAACAAATTTTATAAGTCTCATTCTTGATAGTAAGTAGTTACAATTGAAGCAATGTTTATGTGTTCAAACTTGCTTATAGTTATAACTTGGGTCAGTTTTAGTATGAGTTCCTACATAAAAGGAAAAGATTAGAATACACGCAACCAATTAAATAGTACTCCTATGAATTCTTTTATAGAAAAAACAAGTAAAATCTTTACTTATTGAGTCAATACATTAACATTGTATAGATATTTTTGGACAATCTCCTTTCATTAGCCATTTTCTTAGCTTTTTGTCTTTTAAATATTTCATTCCACACATGAGGGAATAAGCATGAGTAACTTAGGATTCCCTTATCTTTGTTTGAACTACCCATTTTACCATAAAGTTATAATATAGTTTTGAAATATTCTTCAAAAAATCAATCTTGAGTTTAGTTCATTACAATTTTTTCCTAAATCTTCTATGAATAGAAGCATTCAATGAAGAGGTGGCATTGTGTTTCCTCCTTTTCTTGGAAAACAATCCATTGAGTTTCAACCACATATAATTCCATTTGTACTTGTCCCTTGTTTTGATTACTTGATAAAAAATATTGTATAGACATCAACTTCAAGTAGTTCCTCATCATAATGATATTGGTGATTAGTTCCTATCCATTCTGCCCCATAAATCTAAAATATACTTCCACTTACTTTTCATAAAGAGCTCAACTTTTTCATAGATCTAACATACCCCTCTATTATGTTAAAAATAATACCAAGGCCTCTAGGGTATCTCTTATTCATTCACTCAAAACCCACATGTTTTTGTTCCTATGAAATTTTTAGTACATTCTCAAAGGACCTCAAATTAACTTGATAGTTGGATTTCATGTTCTCCTTCTAATTTATGGATAGGAACCCTACCATATTGGATGGTATGTGGTCTCCCATAGAATTTTTTTAATATCCATTTCCATTATTTCAAGTACAACATCAAGAATCTCACATCGTTTATTTAGGAAAATGAGGAAACCTTCAATTGTTGATCTACTTAATGTAGATCTTCTAGCCATAGACGCTTCTTTGGTTGCCATCTTATAACCATCTTGTCAAGTTTATCATTACAGTAAAAATAGTCTTTTACCTTAATATTTCCTATGATTACAAGATATCCTAAAATATTTAGTTTAGAATTGGCCTATTTGCACCTTCAATACATTTGGAACTTTATTCTCTACATGATCAATATTTTCAATAGAAATATTTGTTTCTTGTTATTTTAAAACCTAGAGATTCCAAAATTCATCAAGTATGCTTCTCAACTCACAAAGGGTATTTGATTTGGCTTCCCCAAATGTAAGGATATTATCTACATACAATAAACTGACTATAAAGCTTTACTCCATGAATTGTGAAGGAAATAATGAAATTCCTTGCATTACTAATGTGAACAGAACAAGTGATGTTTCCCTTCCTCCTACTTTTTCCTCTATGAAACATTCCAGCTGATATCATATTCTAGAATAGTGAAAATAGAGGAATTAGTGCATTGCCTCATCCAATTGATCCAACTTTTAGTATACTACATTTCCTTCATAGTCCACCAAAGTTTCTCCCGCTCACATTAGTATATGCTTTTGACAAGTCAATATTTAATCATTCCTTATTTTTCCATCTTTAAAATTGACATCTAGAAGTAACTATACATATAGTATGCCATAGTCACTTATGTGTGTCTTATGTACAAAGGTTGCTTGGATTTTTAAAAATGAGTTATAGAGGTACAAACTTCATTTATGATGAATAGAATTTTATAGATAATTGTATGTTGAACCTAGAAACATGTAATTGTTATAAATCATAGAGGAATGTGTCACATTCTTCATTGGGATAAGATTTAGGAAAGAATGATTGACTTGTCTAACCATGCTACTGCTTATCATCAACCACATATTTTAAGGAAATATTTTGTGCCATACATACCTAGAAAAGTAAACACTAAATATATCCAACTAAGGCGATTTAATTTTAGTTATTTTCCAAAAAATCCCTCAAAATTTATTGATCATTAACTTCTCTGGTAAGAATGTGTGAATGTTAATGAAAAATTGAATCACCAGTATATCTCCGCAATCATGATATCTTCTTTAAAGTTCTTATTATAGAGAAATTTATAGAATAGGACACCTTCACTCCAGTATATACCTCTTTGCGATCACATGAGCTTGTATATGTATCATTATTGAAATCAGACTAATGCATTCTCTAATTTTGAGAATATTTTGATTTCTATGACCATATTTCATCCACCACTCCCTACTTGATCACTAGTGATATTTTTCTTATATGTTCTTGGGATTGTCAATAATCTCCTCCGGATCCATTTCCTTTTTATTAAGAGTTCATTAAGAGGATCTAGCATCAATAACTAATTCACATACACACTTTCTTCATTTATTTTTGCAAAGACTTAGAAATATTAGCGTCATTCCTCACACATTACTTGATCATTTTTTTTTCATTAATTTCTTCATTGATTGGAACATTGAGATCCTTTGATCGAGATGTACCAAGATCTCATCATAGCCTTTTAAAATCTTCTCATTTCGTCCATAGAATCTGAACTATCCACATTTTTGCTTCCTAATAAGTAATGTCCATTTGGATAGATGCATGATCACTTATATTATAAGCTTAGACTTCCACTCATTAACTAGGTGTGAAGTTTTGTAGCTATCCAATCTTTTACTCCAGTTCACTATTCAATATAAATAGGTCTCCTGCAATCATACAAGTTAAAAGTACTCAGCATGATCTATCTCGTAACTAAGATCACTATTATATATCTATATATGTATATCTGATCTGTATACATACACACATGTATATATATATATATATATATATATATATATATATATATATATATATATAAATGTGTATATATATATGAATGTATATATATTTTTGTGTGTGTATTTGTACATGTGTGTTTGTGTGTGTTTGTGTTTGTGTTTGTGTGTGTATGTATGTATATGTATATGTATCTATATATAAATTTGCACATACATTTATATATATTTCTATGTATATGTATCTATAAACATATATATGTATCTATAAATCTATATATGTATATATTTATAGAAAGAGAGAGAGAACTTTGTGTGTGTGTGTGTTTATATATACATATACATACATCTTCTTCACACTATCTTATAGATATTGATGATACCACATATCATCATAGTCATCCATCCTACCTACTTGCATACAGTCTACTCCTACTCTAGATCTAAATCTTTTTTTTCTACTCGTAGTACTGGTCCTACACCTTATATAAATTACTCATGGATCACATTTATTTTTATATTGAGAGTAAGCCTTTTCAAAATTTGTTAGTCAAGGAAAAATTAAAAATAGTTAAAACCACCATATTATTCAAGGTCATACCCCACTCCACCTTCACAAAAGGTGTAATACTTTTCAAGATCATACCCATAATCACAATCCTACTACATTTACATCCACAACTCCTTATACATATATATATGTTAGATTGAATAAGCACATTTAATTTCACCCTTGTATTAGTTGTTTGGTCTAGTACATGCACAACACACACGCCTACCTAATACACACAAACACCTCTCACACCTCTTAGGTTTGAACTTCATCACATGTGGGTTACACAGTTGGCAGCTAATGAGACTCTCTATTCAAGTTCCTAAAACAAAAATTTTAGGTATAGGAACAAAAATGAGTGCTTGCATAGGTAATTAGTCATAGGATGAGAATGAGGATGGTGTCATGTTCAATGAAAATATGAGTATGTAGCTTTTTTTTTGTTTTTTTTGTTATCATTTTGTATTGCTCTGTTATATTTTCTTATAGATATTTTCTCTCAATCATGTATGGTGGTTTTGCTTAAGTCAAAAATGCTTGTTGGTTTAATTTTTCATTTCAACATTGTAACATGATTTTATATAGAATGTCAATCATGTATCTTGATTTTATTCTTCATTTTCATTTTTTATGAATTTCATATGAGTTTTGTTGGGTACAAGTTATTCGTATTACTATGCAAGACAAAAGAGCAAAACATTTTAATGTGTTTAAAATGTTACGATGTAAATCAAGTTAACTAAACTGCGATGAACCTTTGTGTTGGCCTAATTCTAGCAATAGCGACAAGAAATGTGCCATAATCAGATAAATTGAAAATCCAATGAATAACTACCAATGATGGAAAAAGGACCAATTTTGAGTGAAAGGACAATGTGCTCTTGGTTGGGTGACACAAATCCAAACTTGGGGAAAATGTATCATGTTTGTAAGACATGTATCCCTTTGTTATGGATCCAATTGTTAGGCTGCAAAGATGACATTTTGACTCTAAAGGTATTAGGACAAGGACTCCCCATGTCCTCAGTAAATGAGTATGTTCTGATCTATCATGTTGAAGCCTATGAATATAGAAACATAACCTTGTATATACATCATGTCTTAGTTATTGAACTTTTGAGTCACGGGTGACCAAGTGATAAGTACCACCCTCTTCTGAGGCATCCTCCCCTAAATTTCCTCTTGAGTGATGTTGAATTATAGATATTTGTGAAACAGAGGAAGTCAATATGGAAAGATTTTTCATGACCCGACACCTATACCATCTTGTTTATGTCCCTTTTGTAAGAGAGTTTATGTTGGCAATGATCCCTTTCTAGGGACCCTCTTAGTTGTTCATTCTACTTTGTTGGTGTTGTTCTCACTCCTACTCTTGAGGATGTAGACAAAATTTCTAGGGTTCCCTTGAATGAACACTAGCCTATAGTTTTGAGGAAGTCAAGATGGATTATAAAGTTAGCAAAACTATTAGGCGTGAAGAAGTCCCAAGCTACTACATGGTCGACCAAAGACAACCACTTTTTTTAGATGTCTCAATTATGGTACTCATTGGAAACTAAATAGAATCATGATGCCAAATCCCCCAATATGCCTCTTCTGTAATCTTATACCTTAATCATATTGGCCGAATTATTCTTTGTGAGGATCTATTAGTCACATGATTGTAGTAGTATCAGGTGTTGTGTCTAAGGTTTGGTGGAAAGAGACCATTATGCCCTTAATTATTGGCAATCTGGAAGAGTGATTTGATTAAGCAAAATGGAGTTCAAACATGTGGGGACCCTTCAAGGTTGTTCATATTTAACTAGGAATGCACATCATCCCTTCTAGATTTCTAGAATCTTTAACCCTCACTACATCATTGTGAATAAGTACTTGTTAAAGAAAATTTAAGTTGGTGAATCCCTTTATCTACATGGTGATCTGGCATGATGTATTTCTAGTTTGATGCCAAAAGATCTCTTTTAGGGGTGGATGAAGCTTTGTCTTGATAACTTGGATTCTGGGATCTAATGCCTAGTTTTCAATGGGTGATCATCTTTCCAGGATTGGAGCATTTTGTTGCATACTATCCAATCATGGTGTTGAGATAGTTCAAGAACTATTAGAGAGTATATTAGATCGAACGTATCCTATCTTTTTTTAAGAAACTAATGGTTGACTATCAAAAGTTTCAAGAGGCAGCGGTGAAGATTTGCTTGAATCAAAAGAAGATTACTTGAGACATGTTTCTCGCCGATAGGGACTCTCCCTAGAATATCAGGAATGTCTCACGTATGCACCTTTGGTAGTGGAAACTTCTGATACTTTAGGAGGACCATCTTGGTGTTTTATTTCTTCAAAGTTTTATTTTTCAAGTGTTTTTAGTCTTTGTCAGCATACAGTGCTAAGAATTACAAGATATTTTTTGAACTAAAAATGTTTCTTTTTTTGGTTTAGGATATGCAACATCGGCTTTGGGTACTCCCTCCATGATGTTTAAGTATGCACTTACACTTAGCTCCATATGAATTTTGAGGTACTTGTTGCAATGAGTTAGTTTGAAATATTAAATGATAAGATCAATCTAGATATCATGTAAATGTATTTCATACATCAAGATTCATTGTGAACATAAGTATCTTAAGTTAAAACACATATCTCTTGGTTACCTCCTTTTCATCTACTTCTTTTATTGATGTCAAAAAGTTGAAACCCTAAGACATTTAAGCTTCCTCACACTCCTATCTCCTACATGTGGGTCAACCCTTCTTTTGATCATCCATATCTCATTCTTCCATTAGGGGGGCTTCATTATAGGAGAGGAGATGAATTGTGGGCTTTGTTGGACCTTGATGTCATGTTGTATGCTGAAGTCATGCCATGTAACATGTGTATAAGTGGCAACTCCCTAATCAGTTGGGCTAAGGCGACAAGTGTCAGAGACATCCTGGTGGACTCTACTCTTGACATGATTTTAGGATATTGATTCATTACAAGCATATGTATGCCCAATAAAAAGGGTTCCTTTTTTATATTTAAGAGACATCCACATGTTTGTGGATCTTTTAATTGTAGTTGTCACTTGCTTAGGGCCTTAGTATGATATAAAAGGCTTCATGAGGAGTGAATGGGTTTTGCCTAGTGAAGGTTTTCTAGTATCTCATTCCCAGGTTGGTCCATGGGAAGATTAATCTCACTCATTTTCAAAAGATGATACATGGATATCCCAAAGCTTTATAATTTTTACTTTTGTACTCCTATCTGTCCTTTCCAAGTGGACCCTGGATTCCGTATATGGAGTTATGTGACTTCCACTCACATGTAAGTGTTAGGAATCATTAATTGTGATGGTCATACCAGGATCACCTCTAAGGACTAATAGTTTCTGCAAACCCTCCTTGATTGTTATGATAGTTGTCATGGGGCTTTGCCTTACCTTTTCCACTATCATGAACACTTTTTGGTATATTGTTAAGATTGGAACATTTTAAGGAGTTAATTTTGGGTTGGTAAACCATCAAGGCATCAATATGATGGAAATGCTCCTTTTGACCAAGGTTGTATCGTTCTACTTTAACCCTTCTGCTTTAGGGGCATAGGAGACACGTCTAGGTACTTAAGTATATTTTAGGTATATTTGAAAAGTGGTGGGATTTTTTGCAGGTTTCTTATCAACAATATTGGAGGTTTACGGGGCCGGCATTTGTGTAATGCATATGAATCTTTCCTTCCATGTCCTTCATGTGCAGGACACCTCAATCAAAGATGTCATGGATGATGTAAGGTCCATATCATTTGACATTGAATATTCCCCTAGAATTAGCATTCTAGATGACACAAAGTACCCTATGGTCTGTTGAAAATTGTGTGGTAGACCATTGTGTTGAATACCTGAGTTGTTCTAGCTTGATAACATTGAGGATGATGTAGAGGTTTTGTTCTGTATTATTCAAGTGTGTTGAGGAAATAGACTTGATCTTGAACCCCATTGTGCCCTAGGGATCTTTGCTTCTTGTAGTATGTTGAGAGATGGGATATGGACCTCGACCTACAAGACCACCTCCATTCCATATTTCAATTAATATGGTGTTGCTCTGTGGAAGTTCTAATATATGTTTGATAAGCCTGAAGAGCCATATGAAGATGATCATGCTAGTTGGCATGGGAGCTACTGATCTTCTTGAGGGTCTTTATAAGGTTCTATGTTGGAAGTTTCTACGATTGTATTCATTTGAGGCTGGCATGGTGATGTTCAACAACTTGTTCACCAAAGAGCTCAGATACTCTTTAAGAATTTTCCTATGAAATTTTTATAGTTGTTGGAGATGATTTCATGTGGTACCAGATAATGATGTTGTTATTCCTAAATTTAATTACTTGTTGTGTTGAAGCGTGGGTGACGGACATGGCTTCCACCCACTTTCTGAAGTAATCTATGGTGACTAGGATTAAGCTATTCCTATTTGAAGCTTTAGGATTGATTTTCCATATCATATCGATCAACCAAGAAGAGAATAGCCTAGGCATGGCCATGTTGTACAGCTGAATAGAAAGTGTGTGGATGTAGTCACCATGGATTTGCATATTTGACATTTGCAGACATATTAGCAACAATCTATTTCCATTGTGTTCTCGCAGTGCCCAAAAGTTGTATGTTTTTTTGCTAGCATGACCCCACTCATGTGTGTGTCGCATAATCCTCTATGTAGTTCCTTCATGAGAGAATCAACTATATATTATCAACACACCTAAGGAGATTCTAGTTGTAAGATTTGTGATATAAATTCCCTTCCCCTAGGACGTATTGCATTGCTTGTTGTTTAGACGACTGTTGTTCTCTTAAAGAGAGGTCTTTGAGGATGGGTTAACTTTTCAGATATACATTGATATTGTGAAACCAAGCCTTCTATTGACTAATGACTGTGTCAATAACCTTATAGTAAGATGGTTGAAAAATTGTTTGTTCTTTGAAAGAGACTATTTGGGTCCCTTGGTTGTTTATCTAGGAAGTGAGGTTATGTAGAGCATCAACGAATTTGTTGTGCTCTTATCTAATCAAGTGGAATGACTATTCACAAAATCTTGGGTGAGATAACACATGTATTCTTCGTAAGGGACCATGTTCTGATGGAGAGTCCTCTAATTGTTCTAGACTTCAGATATGCCAAGGATGGAATCACTATAAACTGATATATGACATGACCCTTATTGTTTAGCAAGTTGGAGTCTTAATATGTAGCTTCTTACTCATCCACATTGTCGATGGTGTTGAATTCCTACCCTCTGGCCATAGACAATCATTCGCTGTGTGGGTTTTTGAAGGACAACTCATATTCTGACTCCTTTGTGATTGATAGATCCATCAAAGAATATCATCTACAAATTAGGTAGTGTAGGGATAATGATATCAAGTGATATTACCTTCCCTATGTCATCATCTGGGAGTTCATACTCATATGCCGGCTCTTTAGTGAGTGGTAAATCTACTACTTGTTCGGCACGAGCTTGTGCTTTAATGGCCTTTATCGATATATATGTGATGTCAAATCTTGATAGCATTACATGTTACTTGGTGCATCATATAGTGACAGTAGGGTGATCACACAAATAAAAGAGTGGGTCATGATTTGCAATCAGTTGTAGTGGATATGACATCAGATAATGGCACAACTTTCATATTGCATGTATCAAGGCTAGATAATACTTTTCAATTGCAATGTCATGGGCCTCAATATCATTGAACTTCTTGAAAAAATAATAGATAGTGTGCTCTCAATTAGTTGTTGATTGACTCAAAGCCTCTTCCATTAATGCTACACATAATGGTAATCAAAAGGTGAGCAGATATCCTGGAAATTCTTTCTTTAGGATAGGAGTATTGGTGAGATAGTCTTTCAACTTCTAGAGCCTTCTCACATTGTTTGTTCCATCCTAAATCTGATTTTGTTACAACTCCAAATTTTGGGTTCCTTTGGTGAGAAATGTAATTTCTCATATTAAAGATATTTGGACAAATAATGATATTATTTGTTGTGAATAAATGGATTTTGTTTAAATATGCCTTGTTGTTTGATTTGTGGGCTTTATTGGCTATTGGGCCCAATAACAAGGAAAATCAATTAATTAATGAATAATTGAGCTATTGAGAAAAGAGAGACGAGGTAGAAACCTCTAGAAGGCAAAGGAATGTAATCCAAGAATGAATTTCGTGCCTCTTGGGTTCCTTGGGTTCCAAGGAGTCCAAAGTTTTATAAAGAGAGCAATAAGAAAAGAAAGGATCAATTAAGTATTTCTTTATTAAGAAAGAAATTGAAAATATTGATGAAATGTGGAAAACAAGTGAAAAGAGGTATAATTGAGTTATCCATAGTGAAATTTCGTATTCCAAGGATTCTTAATGATAAAAGGAATACTAATGAGGAAAATAAAAGAGAAATAAAGAGAAATCCTCAAAAAGAAATATTTTAATAAGAAATACACATGAAAATGAAGAATAATGCATTTAGATGCATCTAGAAGGATAATGAGTATCCAATAAAAAGGATTTCGAAATAATAGAGTTTCTTGGGATCCAAGGAGTCCCAATGAAGAAAGAGGAAAGAGAAAATAACAAATTTGCAAAATAAAAAGATAATGTGATACATTGTTATTAAATTTGTGACATTGATAAAAAGAAAGTATTTTTCCTATTAAATGAAAATAGAATTTGTGCCATTGGAATAAAGGGCAAGTAATAAAAGAATAAAAGAAGTTATTTTCGAAATCCTAATGTCTAAAGAATAATGGATACCAAGGAAGTTTGTTTAGAGAGGAAAGGTTGCTTTTTCATGAAGGAATATAACCTCCTAGTAGGAAAGGGACTTGGCAACTCAAGGATAGATATCATAAGGCTTCGTCACCCCCTCTATAAAAGGAGGGAGAGCTCTGGGCCGAGTCCAGAAGGGAGAGATCCCACGAACACTCCTTTCTTCCTTTTCTTCTTCATGTTCTTGGCAACTAAACCCTAATTAAAAGGTAGGGCGTAAACCCAAAGCAGGAGGCGACAAGATGGAGTTGCGATGGAGGTTTTCCTCTCCCACGACATCGAGGGGTGTTTGGCCGATCATTGCCTCACCCTAGCTGCACGCGGCAACAGCAGCACGTCTGTAATGGTGGTTGTGAGTTGCAGGTTCCACCAGCGGATCCCGACCACCACGGCCCTATCTTGGGGCACCTGCAGACTCGGAGGAGGGCGTCGGACGTAGGGGAGCTTATCCCGGTGGCCGGTGAGGTCCAGGGGGGTGCAGCCGCACCTGCTCCCTACTGTTGTGCAGTGCTAGGGCAAGTGCAGGAGGAAGAAGAAAGGGGCCATTGGACAGTTTTGCCCCTCAGCGGACTGAAGATCTAATGACTTATGCGAGGGTACGAAGGTCATTGCGTTATATTTCCAAACCTGGCAGGTTACTTTGCATGAAGGGGCCGACATGTCAGCCTGTGATTGGCCGGAAGTAAGTGATTTTGTTAAAATCGTAACTTTTTAATGGTAGCTCGGTTGGGGACATAGAATACATGAATTTTTCTCATAAAAATGAGTGGAATCTAATAAAAATAATATTGAAACTTGATTCTCTTTGCATTTCAAAAAGTATATAAAGATGATATCTTTAACTGTTTAATCAATGAAAAACCCTAACCTTTGATGATTAATGAGTTAGAAAGGGTTAAATGAGTATATAAAGTTGATATTATCCTGTTAATGATAAAAAGGATCATTAAGATCGAAAAAGATGAACTTTGCATATAATTAGTTTAATTTTGAGTTTAATGTGCATGAATAATACTTTCATGGGCCTTGAAACCGTAATGTTGGTAAGTTTAACTCTTAATGGCTTTAATTGACTAATTTCATGATTAAAGTTGGAATATGATGAATCTAAGCTATTTCGAGCATTAAGATCCCTAATTTGTGGATAAATAACCTTAATATTGAATTAGGGTTTTCGATTGAATTAAGGTAGAATTAATAATAAATAGAGTTCATATGGGATTAGACCATTATGAATTATGAGTTGTTAATCCGAAAGAAACTAAAGGTGATAATTGAGTCTAATGACCTTGAAATAACTTAAAAGGATAAAGAAGGTAGTTTTGGTATAAAAGAGAAATAATCGACTTTAATTGGGCTTATGATGTTGAAATTAGGGTTTATGAACTAAGAGAGCATTTAATATGATAAAAGTGTTAAGGAGGCAAAAACCCTAATAAAACCCTAATGTGGTCTAGAAAGCCTAAGGTAGAATCCAAGTCTAGCTTTAGAACGTTCTGGATAAACTATAACACATGGATCGTATGCATTAATTTCAGGATATTGTTGATTGCTTGTTGATTGATTCTTTATCCTCATTGCTTGGACAATCAAGTTGCTCTGGATCAGGTATGTGGTTAATTATGGATAACCGCCTTAGTTTCCCGAGGATTTCCCAGATGGTTAATCGAATTGAATGCAAATTATCTGTTGGATGTTCATATTTGCAAATCATAAAGTCACTATGATTATCACATTAAAAATAGAAATATGTATTCTTGCACCTACATGCCACCCTGATGGATGATACCAAAGGTCAGGCCCAGATGGGTAGACCAATGGACACCTTGAGTGGTGACCCCAGGCACCAAGCTCGGGAATGATAAGGTGGCCTATGATATTGCATGACTATTGGGCACCATGAGTGGTGACCCCCAGGCACCAAGCTCGGGATAGAGAAGGTGGCCTTAAGTCATTGGCAAAGGGTACCCTAAGGTGGGTATGCCAGGGTTAGGGCAAAAGCGGGAGGAAGAAGAAAGGGGCCATTGGACCGTTTTGCCCCTCAGCGGGCTGAAGATCTAATGACTTATGCGAGGGTACAAAGGTCATTGCGTTATATTTCCAAACCAGGCGGGTTACTTTGCATGAAGGGGCCGACATGTCAGCCTATGATTGGCCGGAAGTAAGTGATTTTGTTAAAATCGTAACTTTTTAATGGTAGCTCGGTTGGGGACATATAATACATGAATCTTGCTCAGAAAAATGAGGGGAATCTAATAAAAATAATATTGAAGCTTGATTCTCTTTGCATTTCAAAAAGTATATAAAGATGATATCTTTAATAGTTTAATCAATGAAAAACCCTAACCTTTGATGATTAATGAGTTAGAAAGGGTTAAATGAGTATATAAAGTTGATATTAGCATGTTAATGATAAAAAGGATCATTAAGATCGAAAAAGATGAACTTTGCATATAATTAGTTTAATTTCGAGTTTAATGTGCAGGAATAATACTTTAATGGGCCTTGAAACCCTAATGTTGGTAAGTTTAACTCTTAATGGCTTTAATTGACTAATTTCATGATTAAAGTTGGAATATGCTGAATCTAAGCTATTTCGAGCATTAAGATCCCTAATTTGTGGATAAATAACCTTAATATTGAAATTAGGGTTTTCGATTGAATTAAGGTAGAATTAATAATAAATAGAGTTCATATGGGATTAGACCATTATGAATTATGAGTTGTTAATCCGAAAGAAACTAAAGGTGATAATTGAGTCTAATGACCTTGAAATAACTTAAAAGGATAAAGAAGGTAGTTTTGGTATAAAAGAGAAATAATCGACTTTAATTGGGCTTATGATGTTGAAATTAGGGTTTATGAACTAAGAGAGAATTTAATATGATAAAAATGTTATGGAGGCAAAAACCCTAATAAAACCCTAATGTGGTCTAGAAAGCCTAAGGTGGAATCCAAGTCTAGCTTTAGAACATTCTGGATAAACTATAACACATGGATCGTATGCATTAATTTCAAGATATTGTTGATTGCTTGTTGATTAATTATTTATCCTTATTTCTTGGGCAATCAAGTTGCTCTGGATCAGGTATGTGGTTAATTATGGATAACCGCCTTAGCTTCCCGAGGATTTTCCGGATGGTTAATCGCATTGAATGCAAATTATCTGTTGGATGTTCATATTTGCAAATCATAAAGTCACTATGATTATCACATTAAAAATAGAAATATGTATTCTTGCACCTACATGCCACCCTGATGGATGATACCAAAGGTCAGGCCCAGATGGGTAGACCAATGGACACCTTGAGTGGTGATCCCAGGCACCAAGCTCGGGAATGATAAGGTTGCCCATGATATTGCATGACTAGTGGGCACCATGAGTGGTGACCCCCAGGCACCAAGCTTGGGATTGAGAAGGTGGCCTTAAGTCATTGGCAAAGGGTACCCTAAGGTGGGTATGCCAGGGTTAGGGAAAAAGCGGTGGAGAATGTCATACTGAAAAGTGTAAATTTGGCTTGTTAATTAATTTGATTGTGATTATTAAATTGTTAGCCATATTTACAAGATTTTGGTTGTTCCCACATACCATTATATTCCAATATACTGACCGACGTTTTGTTTGTCGGCGTTTTAGGAACAACAATTGAAAGAACAAACAGTAAAGTGACACATTGCGAAAAAAGAAATAAAGTGCAAGGAGGATTAGATAGAATAATTCAAGACCAGGATAGATATATTGCCAAGGTTTTCAAAGGTAAGTAAAGTATTAATTTTATACCAAATTCCAGTTAGTTAGTAGAATTTCATAATTGTTATTGATTATTTGTCGAACCTTTGATCATGTTAATTGGATAACGGAACTGACCTTTCGGTCTCCCTTAATTGGGGGTTACCGGGAGGTGGGGTCATTACAATTGGTATCAGAGCATAGGTTCCTCAAGTAATCTTTAATAATTATTAAATTTTACAAATTCTGTAGAACCCAAGGGAGTTATTAGAGGATTATCCAAAAGATAGAGGTGTCTAGAAAACGATCACGACCGGGGGCTGACAATATTTTCCTCCGCACCGCTAGTTAGAATACGAGGACTCCCGGATATGCGTGACTATCTGGCCAAAGTCTTAGGGTATGAATCGAAATAAGATACCTTTAGGACTCTCTCATCTTGTTCATCCCTTCTCAACTCAAATTCTGTTAAGGACCTTAAGGATTAGGGGTTTCTCTCTTCTCCTCACCCTCTTGAGGTATGGGAAAAGTTAATAAGGACTAAGGAATCCTCCACCAAATTAATGAAAAGCATGCAAATAAGATGTCTGGACATAAGCTTAATAGATTAAGCATAAACTAAAGAATAGATACATGCTTAGGTCATATGACACAAGTTGTCATTGCCCTCAGGAGAGACATGAGGATAGACCTCCTTGGTAGGAGGATGAGTAGAGAGAGTTAGTCTTGGAGGTAGAGACCTCCATTAAACGTAGATACCTAGCACATCCTTTGAGGATGATGTTAACCCTAAACCTAAGTGAAGGTTAGAGAGAGAGATGGCATGATGAGTTAGATGTCATGGTTGACCGAGTGTTTGGTTGGACATGCCTTTGGGATGCCATAAAGGGTAGATGACCTAGTACCTTTGGTGACCAACCCTGGAGAGGGTCGTTCATGCTAGAGAGAAGGACAACTCCTTCATGGATGAGGTTAGAAGAGAACCTATAGTTACCCTATGGGCTTAGGCAAGTAGGGTATAGCTTGATGAAACCCTGGTTAAGGGATCATGGAATAAGCATAAAGGGCTATGAATGATATTGAGCAAACCTAAGTTCGAGCATATGCTTCACCCATGTGAAGGTATGCTAGTAAAGATTGATCCTTCATGGAGAAAGGACATCTGGTAGTAAGGTTGGATGTAGAGTTAGTTCTAGAGAGAGGAAGCAGGAGCCCAACAAGGAGGTTAGAAGTCTAAAACCCTGAAACTTGAGGAATAGTGGGGAGTTAAGGATGATGCGACCTACGTGGATGATAGTGGTTGCCTTATGCTTGATTCGTGGAGGCTGATGATATCTTGGTTACCTTTAGAGGAACCAAACCCTAGAGAGAGGACAATGCTTCTAGTACCCATGGTATAAGTGGTTATCTGCTGGATGAGATAAAGAGTGCCTTAGACCCTGAGGAGGTTTAAGTAACTTGTTGTGAGGTTTTATACCTAGTTGGTTGTCCTGGAAGGGGACCCGACCCTGATGTGTTGCTTGAGTAGAAGGATGACAGGGAATACATGGCATACCTTGGACATGCTTGATTCGTGGTTAAGAGGTTGAGTATGTAGTTGGATACCCAAAGGAGAACCTAGGGTTCCTAGGCCTAAGAGGGGAAGCAGTGTATCCAATTCTCATGTTGTGATTTGAGTTTCTATAGTTTCGAGCATGGTACTCCTCATGTGTAGAGGTAAAGGAAATCCCTTACGTTAAGGGTATGTTTGATGAACCCCTCACAACTAAGTTGATGTAATGTTGAGGATTGGAAAAAAGTGCGACCTAGCATGGTTTTGTAGGTATGCTTGTGCCTTAGTAGTTGTTGGTTTAAGCATGCTCATATGGAGGTAAACCCTAAGAATGCTCATGACCTTTGTTATAGAGTTGTAGTTTCCTCCCATCCTGGGAGAGGGACCCTTTGGTAAGGTATGTACCAGTTTGTGGGTTTGTGGAGACCTAAAGAGGTCTCATAGGATCTTGAGAAGCTAAGTGAAAAGTACATGGTATGAGAGTGAACCTGTAGACCCATAGATAACCATCTCTAAGTGCATGTGGATGTGTTACCATGGAGGTAACCAGTATGGGGCCTGACCAAGGTAGGCAGGTTTCCATGACCCTTATGAAAGGATGAAAGTCAGCCCATGAATGCAAGAAGAGATATGATGAATGTAAGGACATAGAATCCTAAGTCTATCCTAGGGTCAGGTAGGGATAAGACCGATGGAAGAAGGAGTTGCCTAATTCCCTAGTTGCACATGACCATAGGGTCGGGAGGTAACAACTATCATTGTCTGAGGGCCATGGGTTAGGAGATTGATCACCTTCATGAAAATCATGGGACCCAAATGACAGATGAGTAGGACACTTTCTAGATGCATAAGGGAAGAGGGATGACCCGAAAAGTGTCGGCACCCGATAGACCTAGAGGAGATGACCAATAATTGTGTGGTGACCCAAGTAGGTTTCAGATCAGTTTTCCATGGAAGTAATTTTGATATCATGATGTTTGTGATGTGGAGACATGAGTTGCATGTTTCAACTTAGATTGGAAGGTGTACTGGAAAGGTGGGATGTACCATCTCTACCCATGGAATGGGAAGAACTCTGTATTTGGACGGCCGCCAAATGCTTATTTCTTCTTGTTATGGGAGTGAGAGATAGGACAGTACGCATGCCTTACACCAAGGATAAAGATGATGTAAGTTGGAACATAGCTACAAGGTATGAGGATAGAGATGATAACATACCATGGTGAAGTGAATTATACATGGATGGTTTGCAAACACTAAGAGAGGAAGTGTAGTCAACTTATGAGGATGTTTTATCAGGAACTATGTGGAATTTGCAAGTTAACCAAGGTCCAGTTCGATCACAGTGAGGATGAGCTCAGAGCTTCTTGCTGAAGATAAACTTAGAGTTTGAGATGAGATGATAAGTATAATACATGGAGGAGTATGTTACCTAACACTTAAGGATGAGAGGTGTTAATGAATGATCTGGTTGAGATCTAGCTGCCTAGTTTAGTTAGAGGCTAGAAGAAGTTGAGGTTGTTTGGCTAACCCTAAGTTTGGAAAGAAGATGTGTTTTGGCTATCACTCGGATGTAATAAGATATGTTGAACAAGTTAATGGTTGTTTGGGTAGCCAGTTTAGTCCTTGAGGTGGTAAAAGGGTGGTGATAGAACCTCAGATACACTTCTTTGGATAAGAAGGTAATAAAACCCTTTTGAGAGTGGTTTAGGGTTTCCGAGGTATCAAGCTTGAGGAATCATAACAATACAGGAGGTCATGATATACCTTGATACTACAAAGATAGTAAGTGATGGTAGCATTCTGGATGCTTAAAACAAAATTGCATGTAGCATGTGGCCATGCAAGCCAGGAGGTGAAGGACGAACACCATTAACCCAGTGCATGGATATAAAGTATAAAGAGTTCCCGAGAGGGAATGAGAGTTCATCACTATGGATGTTGTGAGTCTCTCCTAGACCAAGAAGGTCAAGATACAATATGGGTTATGGTAGATCGCCTTACCTAGATGACATGAGAAAGGAAGAGTTCTGTCAAGGGATAGGTATGGTTGAACTACATATGAAAAGAGATGGTTTAACTACACCGTGATGCGAATTCAAGAGTTCTTGATGTGACCTAAAGGTTCACTTCCATGAGGTGGAAGTAGATACATGAAGACCTCAGTGTTTGTATAGTTTATCATCCCATACTAATGGAGAGTATGATCCGGACTAGAGGGTCTGATGAGAGCATGTGTGCTCATTTAGGGTGATACATAGAGACAGTTCTTAAGATGTGATGTTAACGACCATAGCCTTTATCGAGATGCAAGAAGTTCTATAAGGAGGTTGTGTCGGTCACCACTTCATTATGATGATGTTGGTGAAGGAGGCCTCGCGAAGGTCAGAAAAGAACCACAAGTGTGTGCATATGAAGTCGCTTTGATCGTGCAATGGCTGAGAGAGAGCCCAGTGGTGACATGAGTCACGAGTTGATGCAAAGAAGATTGATATGTCATTCACTGTGGGAGAATATGTGATGTGAAAATTCTACCCCTCTAAGCTACAGCTGAGAAGGATGAGTCCTCGATATATGGGTCCATTTGAGATGGATTGGTGGAGATGGTTGTGTTAACCTTACCCCTCTGGATAAAATGATGTATTGCATGAATCAGATCTAGAGCACTATGTGAAGTACCCAAGCCAGGTGTTGTTCCCTGAACCTATTCAGCTTTTGAAAGGATGAAAAGTCATGAGTCACCTATGAGGGTATGATATACCAAGGTAAGAAAGAACTCAGATGGAAGAAAATGAGAAAATGAAGGTTCTTGGGAAACAACATGGAAAGGGTGAAGCCACATGGGAGCCCTGATGGACATAAGAAGACTCATCCTGTTTTTTTGCTTGCTTGATGGAATTTTGAGGGCAAAATTTTCATAAGAGGGGAAGGATGTTACAACCCCAAATTTTGGGTTCCTTTGGTGAGAAATGTAATTTCTCATATTAAATATATTTGGACAAATAATGATATAATTTGTTGTGAATAAATGGATTTCATTTAAATTAGCCTTGTTGTTTGATTTGTGGGCTTTATTGGCTATTGGGCCCAATAAAAAGGAAAATCAATTAATTAATGAATAATTGAGTTGTTGAGAAAACAAAGATGAGGTAGAAACCCCTAGAAGGAAAAGGAATGTAATCCAAGAATGAATTCCGTGCCTCTTGGGTTCCTTGGGTTCCAAGGAGTCCAAAGTTTCATAAAGAGAGCAATAAGAAAAGAAAGGATCAATTAAGTATTTCTTTATTAAGAAAGAAATTGAAAATATTGATGAAATGTGG
This sequence comes from Alisma plantago-aquatica, assembly GCA_963693085.1. Classification (NCBI taxonomy): domain Eukaryota; kingdom Viridiplantae; phylum Streptophyta; class Magnoliopsida; order Alismatales; family Alismataceae; genus Alisma; species Alisma plantago-aquatica. The sequence goes on from OY856415.1 coordinate 422,217,112, forward strand.
AAAACAAGTGAAAAGAAGTATACTTGAGTTATCCATAGTGGAATTTCGTATTCCAAGGATTTTTAATGATAAAAGGAATACTAATGAGGAAAATAAAAGAGAAATAAAGAGAAATCCTCAAAAAGAAATATTTTAATAAGAAATACACATGAAAATGAAGAATAATGCATTTAGATGCATCTAGAAGGATAATGAGTATCCAATAAAAAGGATTTCGAAATAATAGAGTTTCTTGGGATCCAAGGAGTCCCAATGAAGAAAGAGGAAAGAGAAAATAACAAATTTGCAAAATAAAAAGATAATGTGATACATTGTTAGTAAATTTGTGACATTGATAAAAAGAAAGTATTTTTCCTATTAAATGAAAATAGATTTCGTGCCATTGGAATAAAGGGCAAGTAATAAAAGAATAAAAGAAGTTATTTTCGAAATCCTAATGTCTAAAGAATAACGGATACCAAGGAAGTCTGTTTAGAGAGGAAAGGTTGCTTTTTCATGAAGGAATATAACTTCCTAGTAGGAAAGGGACTTGGCAACTCAAGGATAGCCATCATAAGGCTTCGTCACCCCCTCTATAAAAGGAGGGAGAGCTCTGGGCCGAGTCCAGAAGGGAGAGATCCCACGAACACTCCTTTCTTCCTTTTCTTCTTCATGTTCTTGGAAACTAAACCCTAATTAAAAGGTAGGGCGTAAACCTGAAGTAGGAGACGACAAGATGGAGTTGCGATGGAGGTTTGCCTCTCCCACGACATCAAGGGGTGTTTGGCCGATCATTGCCTCACCCTAGCTGCACGCGGCAACAGCAGCACGTCTGTAATGGCGGCTGCGAGTTGCAGGTTCCACCAGCCGATCCCGACCACCACGGCCCTATCTTGGGGCACCTACGGACTCGGAGGAGGGCGTCAGATGTAGGGGAGCTTTTCCCGGTGGCCGGCGAGGTCCGAGGGGGGGGTGCAGCTGCACCTGCTCCCTACTGCTGCGCAACGCTAGGGCGCGTGCGGGAGGAAGAAGAAAGGGGCCATTGGACCGTTTCGTCCCTCAGCGGGCTGAAGATCTAATGATTTATGTGAGGGTATGAAGGTCATTGCATTATATTTCCAAACAAGGAAGGTTACTTTGCATGAAGGGGCCGACGTGTCAGCTTGTGATTGGCCGGAAGTAAGTGATTATGTTAAAATCGTAACTTTTTAATGGTAGCTCGGTTGGGGACATATAATACATGAATCTTGTTCAGAAAAATGAGGGGAATCTAATAAAAATAATATTGATGCTTGATTCTCTTTGCAATTCAAAAAGTATATAAAGACAATATCTTTAATAGTTTAATCAATGAAAAACCCTAACCTTTGATGATTAATGAGTTAGAAAGGGTTAAATGAGTATATAAAGTTGATATTAGCCTGTTAATGATAAAAAGGATCATTAAGATCGAAAAAGATGAACTTTGCATATAATTAGCTTAATTTCGAGTTTAATGTGCATGAATAATACTTTAATGGGCCTTGAAACCCTAATGATGGTAAGTTTGACTCTTAATGGCTTTAATTAACTAATTTCATGATTAAAGTTGGAATATGCTGAATCTAAGCTATTTCGAGCATTAAGATCCCTAATTTGTGGATAAATAACCTTAATATTGAAATTAGGGTTTTCGATTGGATTAAGGTAGAATTAATAATAAATAGAGTTCATATGGGATTAGACCATTATGAATTATGAGTTGTTAATCTGAAAGAAACTAAAGGTGATAATTGAGTCTAATGACCTTGAAATAACTTAAAAGGATAAAGAAGGTAGTTTTGGTATAAAAGAGAAATAATCAACTTTAATTGGGCTTATGATGTTGAAATTAGGGTTTATGAACTAAGAGAGCATTTAATATGATAAAAGTGTTATGGAGGCAAAAACCCTAATAAAACCCTAATGTGGTCTAGAAAGCCTAAGGTGGAATCCAAGTCTAGCTTTAGAACGTTCTGGATAAACTATAACACATGGATTGTATGCATTAATTTCAGGATATTGTTGATTGCTTGTTGATTGATTCTTTATCCTTATTGCTCGGACAATCAAGTTGCTCTGGATCAGGTATGTGGTTAATTATGGATAACCGCCTTAGTTTCCTGAGGATTTTTCGGATGGTTAATCACATTGAATGCAAATTATCTGTTGGATGTTCATATTTGCAAACCATAAAGTCACTATGATTATCACATTAAAAATAGAAATATGTATTCTCGCACCTACATGCCACCCTGATGGATGATACCAAAGGTCAGGCCCAGATGGGTAGACCAATGGACACCTTGAGTGGTGACCCCAGGCACCAAGCTCGGGAATGAGAAGGTGGCCTATAATATTGCATGACTATTGGGAACCATGAGTGGTGACCCCCAAGAACCAAGCTCGGGATTGAGAAGGTGGCCTTAAGTCATTGGCAAAGGGTACCCTAAGGTGGGTATGCCAGGGTTAGGGCAAAAGCGGTGGAGAATGTCATACTGAAAAGTGTAAATTTGGCTTGTTAATTAATTTGATTGTGATTATTAAATTGTTAGCCATATTTGCAAGATTTTGGTTGTTCCCACATAATAGTATATTCCGATATACTGACTGACGTTTTGTTTGTCGGCGTTTTAGCAACAACAATTGAAAGAACAAACAGTAAAGTGACACATTGCGAAAAAAGAAATAAAGTGCAAGGAGGATTAGATAGAATAATTGAAGACCAGGATAGATAGATTGCCAAGGTTTTCAAAGGTAAGTAAAGTTTTAATTTTATACCAAATTCCAGTTAGTTATTAGAATTTCATAATTGTTATTGATTATTTGTCAAACCTTTGATCCTGTTAATTGGATAACGGCACCGACCTTTCGGTCTCCCTTAATTGGAGGTTACCGGGAGGCGGGGTCGTTATAGATTTTCTCTTTAGTAGCTGAAGATAGGATCATATATAGGAAAAAGGAAGAAATACATTGAGACACACCCCACTATCAATGAAGAAAGAAGGAATTTTGAGGCCCATATAGATGGAAGTGACCAACAGAGGCTTGTTGTGATTCCCTCATCAGGTATCTCATTTTCAAACAATGAGATTGGATGATGAGTTATTGATGGTGGTGACAAGCAATTCGGTCTCATGTCCTTTAAGACGTAAGCCCCTTCAATTTCCTTCATGACTTCTCATTTTTGTGCAGAATATCTTTGCTTTACTTTGATCAGAGATACCTCTTCTTTCGGCTCCTCAAGAAATTGAATTGTATACAAACCTTCATGATTGGGTTCCTTTTAGAGATTTGGAGTGGGAGGCACTAGTTGGTGTTGATAATAGAAATGGAGACTTTGCACATCTCTTATTTAAGTGTAATGGTAGTGGCTCCTACATAAATGGTTACATTGGCTTGGCCTTTATCGAATGGTGAAGGAACTTCCATGGAGGTGGCGTACTGAGTACCAGAGCTATTGTTCACTTGGACGCTTCATCATGTATCACCACTATGAAGTGAGGAATTTTACTATGATTGACATTTACCAAAACTCAAACTTTAATATACCACATTGATCATTCATAACGCCCAAGGTGAGCTTCTAGTGTATTGATTAGACTTCTCATGCCTATGGGGATCACCAGCTTATTTTCTTGAATTGTGGCAAAAACTCCATACTTAGGGACCAATTCTTGAGAGTTTTCTTCAAAGGAGTAATAGGCCCAAGCGTTGGATCTTCAAATGATGATATGATGGGTATAATTTTAGTTGATGAAGGAATCTCTTATGTTGCAATCGCATTGACCTTGCCAGATTCAATCAACTATTATAACAGATGTTTCAACGTGGCTCGATGGAACTCATAAAAGGCATTGGCATTATAGCTCTTCGGTAGAGGATTTGCTGGGTCCCATATAGTAGAGAACTTTAGTATAAGCTTGATGTTGGGGATTATAGATCTAAGAGAAGCTCCCAAGGGTGTGATCTTCCCTTTTTCCTTTATAGGCTCTTCTGATGAAGTAGTAACTGCCTATGGTTCCTCTCGAGGTGGGGGGTTTCTTACTACAGGAGTGTTTTTCACCATTACTTGTTGCATGGATGATTGAAATTGTGGTAGTAGATATCCATAGATGTGACTTTGTGGCTACAAATATTGTGGTGGTGTATACTAAGGTTGGCAGTTAGATGGCATCATTTAAGCTTTCTACTGTTGAGGCATTGTGATATTAGTTTCTTAGGAAGTATGATCCTGGAGTGGAGATATTTGCATAGCTAGTCATTTTCACTTGCTATTATTAATGAGAATTAGTAAATCTCCTACTATTGAGTCTTTTGTCTTAGTCTTTATCCATGTAGACTTCTGATTAGTCATTGTTGATGTGCAATAAGGTAGTTGTTGTGGAGGTTGACTAAGGTGATGGGTGAGGCCTATGCTTTCATAAATGATATGAGTTTTTTTGCACATACAAATTAAATATGGAAGGAGAACCCTAGAACTTAAGCCTTAACAAATAGCAATCAACTTGCCCGCAAGAGAATGGGTCAATCACAGTGTAGATAAGGGTCAAACCCAAGAGACAATGTGATTTAGAATTTCTTTGAGAACCTATCATCAAGAATAATATTTAAATATGGTTGTTGAGAGTGATTATGAACTAAGGTTCAAATTAAAGATTTCAAGGAAATTGATTAAACTAAGGCTTAATTCAAATTATAAAAAGCATTGGGATGACTAGGTTTCATCGTCATCGCCTATGTACCTATCTGGCCATTACAATTAGATTAATTTCTCATAGATTAAAATATAAACTAGTGCATTCAAGTCTTTATGGATTTCATATTCACAAGGACCAAACTTCCCATGGGTTTGGGGTCTCATTACCCATGGTTCACGGTTGTAAAGGTGGAATAAGGTGAAGGTAGAGGCTAATGCTTTGATAATTGATGTGAATTGTTGGTACAAATAGATACAGTCGGAAAGGTGGACCCTCGAGGTTAATCTTTAACAATCAACAATCAACTCACTCACAAGTGAATGTGTCGATTGTAGTGTACATAAGGATCGAACCCAAGATTTAACGTAATTAAGATTCACATCCATAACCAATCATTAAGAATAATATTACAAGCTAGTCGTTGAGAGTGATCATGAACTACTAAGGTTGATATTAAAGATTGCAAGGCAATTGATTAAGATAAGGTTTAAATTTCATTATCAAAAACACTCAAAGGAGTGGGTTTCACTATCACTACAATTGTACCTATCCGATCATTACAACTCAACTAATTTCTCTTAGGTTAAACTAGAACCAAGTCCATACACCTCCTTACGGATTGAAAATTCACAAGAATCAAACTCCCCGTGGGCTCGAGGTCTCGTTATCCATAGTTCATGATTTAGTCATCCTATAAGATCCATTATGTGATTGCATCGGGGATATTACACATATATTCAATTAACCCTATGCTAGGTGATCATTATGCTTAGGGTTATATCAAAGAATGCTAATGGAGTGGTTAGTTCAGATAGAAAGAAAAACTCGAATGGGAAGCATTTGAATCATATGAGAAACATCAAGTTTGATAACAACAAGACAGTATACTGGTGATGGGGCTACCCCCATTCCCCAAGGATAACATCTACTAGATCATGTCTAGAGAAAGAATGTAGATACAAGGTGAAAGAGAAGAAGCCATGTCACTAAATGGAGAAGAAGAAAACAACTAATGGCCTCTAACTACTGGAGTCTTCCCCGACTTTAATAATCCAAAGAATTTCACTGGGAGGATCTTCTTCTTCATCTCCTCCAGTCTCTTTCCCTAGAACCTCCCCTCACTTGAGTGAGAATAGAATCAATGATGATGGGTAAGGCCACCACCTTTTGTTATTTATTTCTTTAGGGCTGATGGTTGTGAAATTACTCTCTGTCTGTCATGATGATTGGGAGACCATGTAGTCTAGTTGCCTAATCGCTTGCATGGCGGTGTGGTTGTTTTATTTTGGGTCAGGCAATCTCAGTTGGAGGATGGTCGATCTTCTTCCCTAATGAGTTTTTTTGTGAATCGTATGATAAGGAGAACCTAAGAGGGGGTCACCAGATCCACTTCATGGCACACTTGATGTATGTCTTTGGATTAGGAATTATCTCAAAATGGTCGAATAACCAACAATCTTGGTCAAAAAATCTCATGGTCTCTAGAAGACACTAAATTTATTAGATTGGTGTGAGCTATTGGAAATTAATTTTGGTCAACTTATCTCATGAGGAATCTCTAGATCAACATTATAAGCATGCACTCTTGCTACATAAGACGTCGTGATTTTCCAATTGATTATGAGGTGCCAAAAATCTGCAGGGACTTCAGATCTTTTAGCGGCCTTCAAATAAGGTGATTGGGTGAGGGGATTGTCAGATCCAGGGAGTCAAATAGGAAGGCTTTGAAATGGGTAGGTAGGCCAGGTGACTAGGTGGTATGATCAACCAATATGCCCACCACAATGTGTTGAATATCTAGAATCATGATGTGAACTTGATCCAATCCTAGATATGATCATGGTGAAGAATCCCTTGAGTGGTCTAGAGTTGATGTGTGCTTAAATATGCAAAAGTTCATGGAAAATAATCAAAATCCTAGTTAATTGAGAACTAGAGAAAGAATAACATAACTACGTCAAAACATGATGCAAAAGGTGAATGAAATGGGTGAAACTAAGCTATAAACTGCAATGAAAAGGTGATTAATATGCATTCATCAAACCCCCTCAAACTCAAACGTTGTTCATCCTTGAGCAACAAAGAATCAAAGAAATCTGCCAAACAATATTTTTAATCTGTCACATCCTCTCTTCCACAGTATCATTTAGTTCCCTACAATCAATCATGGCCAAGAAACGTGAAATATCCTGGAATCACAAAATTTCAATTTTTAGTTCTGTGCATTGGCTCACACTTACAAAAAGTTTCCAATCAAAACATGCACATCAAAATCATGATAAATTGGTGTCTCAGAAGGTTTCACATATTCCTGTGAAATTTTCACAAGTATAAGTTTCAATGTAGTAGAGATTTTTTGGAGTGACCAACGCTCCATGGGAGAAAATTGGAGTGAATGGAGGGACAAAAAAGAATGTTACGGATCTCTATTGTATTACATTTGAGATTGACTTATTTTATTTGCAATTATAATTGTTATATTATTTTTCTTTTTCGGTGTGCACATTGGCATCCTTTTATTGTGGTATACCCCTATTACATATGGCAGGTATGGAAGAAGTGGATACATGAGATACGGACTACCACTCTGAACATAGAGTTTGGCACATTCTTTTTATATTTTTTATTTATTCTAGGTGGGTGATGGGGTAAGACGATGGTGGAACAAGTGTATAAGAGGCTAAACTTGTGCATCTCATTTTGAGAATCAAGATCAATAGACAATTGTTGACAAATAGTTCAACTATATCCTATGAGTTGAAAAATAATGGAAGAAATGTAAAAGAGGTCAAATGCATGTATCTCACTTGAGAATCTAGAGCATTAGATAATTGTTGACAAATAGTTCAATTTTATCGTATGAGTTCCAAAATAATGATGATTATACATAAAACTTATGTTGATCAATTCAGAGACACACTAAAATTTGACACCTCTCAATTCCATACACTTTGCCATCATTTTTAGGGAGTAATATTATTCATGGTCATTGCGGACAAGAAAGGTTCTAGCATTGGTAGTGGAGATCCATTTTGCAGCAAAAATTACTTTCATTCATGTTATCTGATGCATTGTTAATTTTTCAAAATAAAACATTCAAATAGGAAGTGAAGTTAGGTTGATTACATAATGGCCTATTAAATGCAACTAACCATGAAATTTTTAACAGAAAATTAGGAAACTAGTATAGAGGAAACAAGTTCAATGCTAATATAGTAAGCAAATGATTCAAAACAATGATAGAAAAAGGAAGATAATGAGGATGGAATGGAGACATTCCACCCACCCTCCAGATCAAACTAAAAAAAGTGCTTGTCCTAAACTAAAATTCAAGTATGAAATGAAAGGGGAAAAAAGAAAGATGTAGTAACTAAGGTAGGTCCTTGGACGAAATGGATGTCTTGTCATGTTGGTACTGGATGGTTTGGACTTCTTTAGATTCTACCCATAAGGTTGTGAAGCCCTCTGATTTGACCTATTGCATCTCTTTTGCTTGGTCTCTCTCAAGGGTCCAACCACCAAAGTTCCAAAACTAGTCAACATGTGAATGTGGGGCTTTGTGGGTCCTTGTAAAGGAGTGCAGCTGGTAGATATCCCTTTTGGATATAGATATTATGCAAGACGGTCTTATATACTGAGAGAGGCAGAGAGATGTGGCCACATCAGTTGTCTTTCCCTTACCCTTGTTGGAGTCTAGGGATCCTAGCTTTGAAAGGAAGTTTGATAAGGAGGGTGAGGAGAATAGTTGGATTGTTCCCTATATGGGCGTAACATCTTGGTTGCAGGAAGTCAGCGGTCTGTCTATTAGAGTTGTGAGGTCAGTCGACCAACTCCACCTTGGTCGGTCGATCAGAGCAGTGAGATCTGCCAAGTTAGAGTTGGCAATGCCAAGGGAAGTTATGCAGGGAGGGTGGTGGTGGGGAAAACTCTTTAGATATAAGTGAGTGACTGATATGGTATGTTGGCTAGCTAATCCCAAGTTGTCATATCAGGAGATCTACTATAGAGAAGGGAGTGGGGTCAGAAGTTGTGCATGCATGCTCAACTCAGGTAACAGTAGAGATGAGCTTCTAGCAATGCACAAATGTAGATGTTGGGATTAGTTGATCCTTCATTGTGTGGCTCAAATACGGTGGAAACTCAAAGAAGGAAGGGAGAATAGGGAAAGGGATGTTCTGAGAGGGTGATGTTTGACCCCCTCTCCCAATTATAAATGCCTAGTAAATGTGTTTAGGCTATCTATGTAGTCTAGATCAGGAGATCAGGGTGTTAAACTTACAGAACATGATTTGGTTGTCGGGCGATCATCCAACGTGGATCAGCCAACCATAGAAGATATTTTCATTGAGGTTCTTCAGGTCGATCGGTCAATCACCATGTGTGGGCAGTCAAGTAGAGGAATTCTAGTGACTTTTGCCATTTTTGGGCCTCATAACAATCACCTGATCTGGTTAGGAGATGGCTTGATCTTGAGCAAACACAAACATTTCAAGAGATACTAATGAATTTAGCCAAGCTATAGTGGAGATCCTCTAGCTCGATTGACCGATCAAAGAAATGATCCTCAAACCAAAGATCTAGTGATACGATCGAATGATGAGGATGGCAGGAAAGTTCTTTCTATAGGTAAATTGGCCGACACAAGGATTTGGTCGGGCTATCATCCAGTGACAACAATGTTGGCAAAAATGGGCCTTCATGGTCATCCAATTGGTGAATCTAGTTGGCCGATCACGGAGTCCATAGGGGTTCTGTGAAGTGGAAGAACATGTAATAAAAATTGACAATGAAAATTAGATCAAGGGAAATTCGAACTAAGTAAAGGAAGGGACTAAGGAAATAGGAATGAATGCTAGCTAATTCAACAAAAATTTCAAAATTTATCTAGATAGATGTTGGCTCCCCTCCAGACAAGTGCCTTAGGTAACATCATGGCTCGATGCCTAGATCCTCATTGCCAGAGTAGAAATAAGAAGTGGGTATGCTTCTTTGTTGTGAGGTCTTTGGCAGTGATATATCTCATTAGTTGATGGTCATTCCCAAGAAATTCACCCTTTTTTTGTCCCACAACATGAAATCATCATGTGGGTGTATCTTCTTTACAAGATACAACCCAGACCATTAGGATATCAAATTCTTGAGGAACAATCTCAAGATTGAATTGTAAAGGTGGACTTGGTACTTCCACTGGAATGTCCTTTCACTTGAGGAGGTAATAATTCCACATCTTCATCCGCTCCTTGTAGATTCATGCCTTTTCATACACTAACATGCACAGTTCCTCCAACTCCTACATCTTAAGAAATGTCTTCTCTCTGGTGAGATAGAAGTCAACGTTTAGAAACTAGATCCCACATGTCTTCATGATCCATATCAACCGAAAGATGGTAGTTCTCTCCATAGATCAACGGGAACAATGTAGTTCCCAAGAGGCTCTTAAAAGAATCCAGGCATAATTGAGATTTCGTGCCCAATCCCTTCCTTGTTCTTCCAACTTACTTCTCTAGCATAGAATTATTTTTTGATAACATGCTTCTACTTGGACGGAAGTTTGAGGGTGGTATGGTGTGGCCACCTGGTGATGCATGACATACTTCTTCAACAAGAGCTCAAAGTTCTTCTTAAGGAAATGTGACCCTCTATTGGAGATAAATGTGTGTTGCACCACAAACCTAGGGAAAATAATATCTTTAAAGATCTTAATAACATGTTGGGAGATTGGAGATTTCTACAAATAATTTACTAAAATAATCCACAACAAAAAGTATATTCTTATATCTACAAGAAGATAAAAATGGACCCATGTAGTTCACACCCCAAACATCAAACATTATTACATCTTTCTAGGACATCATAGGCATATCACCATGCTATAAATGTTTCATGGAATTTGACATTGATTGCAAGAAATAATATGCCTATTAGTGTATTTTAAAATGGTGGTCCAATGGAACCCACACTACATAACCATAAAGGTGGTCTTCTTGGCACTCATGTGACCACCCATGACCCTGAATGGTACTACTCAAGAATTGAGCTCCCTTCCTCTTCAATCATGCACGAGAAGTAGGGGCCATTAGCAATAAGGCAGAAAAAATATGGCTCATCCCATTAGTATTTCTTTACATAATGGGCGTACTTCTTCTTATAGTGGGCAATGTACTCCAGGTAAAGAACTCTTGCATTGAGGTAGCTCAAGTAATTTGAAAACCAAAGAGTGTTAATGGATACTTTCAAGAGTTTATCATTAGGGTGAGAGTAATTAATTTGGTTGTTGCCATTTTCAAGAGGATGGATACGATTGAGGTGGTCAGCCACAACATTTTTTCTCCCTTTCATGTCCCATACCTCAAGGTGAAATCCCTAGAGCAATAGGACCCAACATATCAATCTCGTCTGAGCATCCTTCTTCATCATCAATTTATAGATTGTTGCATGGTTGGTGTAGACAGACACATTAGAATCGATAAGGTAGGATCTAAACTTAATGAAGGCATAAATGACATCTAGTAGAACCTTCTCTGTTGTGGAATAGTTGTGTTGTGCATCATTAAGAGTCTTGGAAGCGTAGTATATGGCTTGGTGCTTTTTGTAGATATGGTGGCCTAGTATTGCTCCCACTTTGTAGTTACTAGCTAGCATAGTATAGGATCTCATAAGGTTGAGACTAGTACATCACTCTAATGATGGGTTTTATGCTAAGAGTATGCTTCAAAATTTTGAAGCTATTCATGCAAGTGATATCAAAGGAGAAAGTGACATCCTAAAGTAGGAGGTAGTCATAGGTTTTGCAATCTTGGATATGTCCTTGATGAAGTAACGGTAGAATCCAATGTGTCCTAAGAAGGGTTGGATTTGTTTGACATTCAAGAGAGGTGGATTTTTTGCAGTAACTTTTAGTTTTTCCTTGTCAACTTCTATTCTTCTATTTCTTACTCTATGGCCCAAAATAATGGCTTCCTTCACCTTAGAGTGACATTTATTCCAATTTAGCACCAGATGTGCTTCTTCATATTTTTATAAGACTAGGAAAAGTGATGTAAGAATGATCCAAATGAATCATTATAGATGGATAAGTCATCAACAAAAACTCCCATCATTATTTCTATCAACCTGAAAAAAATGGCAGACATAAAATACTAGAAGGTAGAAGGAGCATTGGAGAGACAGATTGGAATCCTCCTAAACGTCATACTGACATAGAGATAGATAAATGTGGTCTTCTCTTGATCATATGAGTCTATAGGGATATGATAGAATTTCAAGTAACTATCAAGGTAGTAGAAGTATTCTTGATGTACGAGGTGCTCCATAACTTGATCAAGAAAGGGAGATGGAAGTGGTCCTTACTTGTGTCTTTGTTCACTCCATCTGGTAATAGTGAGGGTGGAGATGAGCTCATTCTTGTCACTATTCACTACAGTGGTACCACCCCTTTTGGAACAACTTGTATGGAGCTGGCCCAAGGAGAGTTTGAAATTGAATAGAGTACCTCTATAGTGAGAAATTTAAACACTTCAAGGCAGAATACCTCCTTCAAGTTTGGAATTAACTTGTGTTGAGGGTCCCTAGATGGCTTGTAGTATTTGTCCATAGGGATCGTGTACATGCAAATATCTTGGTTAACCCTATTAAGTTAGTCTACCCCAAGCCTACTCTTCTCTTCCTCAACTCAGCCATCAGCTTGTCCTCTTACTCAGGTGTATGGTTTGAATCCATGATCACCAACAAAGTCTCATGTTCATAAATCAAAACATATTTAAGCCCTTCAGGTAATGTCTTTATCTCTGGAGCCTTTGTCATTTTAGACTTCTCTTCAACAAAATAAATCACCCTTATTCTTCAAATTAAACATTGGGTGTTGCCTCAAAGGTATATAGATGGAACCTTCACTGGTGAACCTGCTCATCATCAAAATCTAAACTTGCTGGAATAGTGAGGATTGTATGCAATAGGTCTTCTGAGATCTCCAATTCTATCTAAGCGGAGATACCTTGTAAATACAATCAAACAAGAAAACTAGCTTCTTTGTGTATGCTTGGGCCTTTCATGATTGCAAACACACAGAATTCATGAATTTCTCTTCCTAGCCACTATGGTGTTGGGCTCTATTTTAATGATAGCAAGGGCTATTTATAATAGTGGGAAGACAAAAGCAAGAAGATAGAGAAGGTCTTCTTTGATGTCAATGATCAAATTGCAAGGGGCATAGGCATCCATGCCCACCTTTACTGGAACATCCTCTATGATAGCAATGTGCTTCATCATAGAGGAATCTACAAGCTAGATAGTCATGGTTTTAGGGAGCATCTTTGTGACCTAATCTCCAACACAAGTTGTTCATCAAGATGGAAATGCTTGCATCTAAGTCTGCAAGTCCCTTCCTGTAAGTATTGTCACCTAAATAACAATTAAATCGAAAGAACTAGGATCCTTTTTCTTATTTGGTATTTTATTTAGAATTATGCCATGTGTGGTTCTTGAAAATTTCATAGTATCGCATTGTTACATGGTCTACTTCTAGTCAGTACAATCTTAAAGTACTTTGACCATGTAAGGGTTTTAGCAACGGAACCAAGAAGGGGATGTCCACGTGAAGCTTATTCATAGCTTTCTTAAAACTCATGAATCTGGCATCTAACCTTGTCTTCTTGAGACATTCCTAGTAGGTAGGTTGTATAGTGTATACTGGCACATCGGGTTCAATTGTCTCAACTTGTGGTACTTTAATATTTGGAGCTTTTCCTGCATTGTGTCTTGCACTTTCTCTCTGTCAACTATCATAGTATCATCATCATCATCAAATTTTATAGGCATAGTGGTTGACTTCACTAGAGGAGGAGGTGATCCATACGCATTCCCAAAACATGTAGAGATGAGCTTCAACTACATAAGATGATTGGGATTGTTCTCAATTTATTCATCAAAAGAACCAGACGGAGCGAGGAAGACTGATGTGAGTTTGTCCAGATGAGAATCAATTTAGTATTGCTAAGAATATTGATTTGCCAAGATCATTAATTGAAATAGAAGAAGCTATTTTAGTGCAAAAATTTTGTCATTTATGGATGGAGAAGGAGTGGGTTTTTGTATCATTGGTGCTTGTTTTGGATTTTAGAACTACTAACCTTGGTAATTACCATGATTCTAGAAATTACCTCAGTAGTTTCCTTTGTTCCTGAAGTTCTTTGGATCTTGTATTGAAAGCTAAAGGGCAACGACCTTGATTATTCACTTGAGAAGTCTATTGTTGTGATTCATTTGTTGCACTAATTGGATTGCCATAGTGGAAACCAGAATGGTTCTTGGTTTGGTTCGGATTGTGGTAGACTTGACTAGGTATATTGTGCATGGAGTTGAGCTCCTCCATTAGTTGTCCATCTTTGGCCTATGTGAGGTTTTTTTTTGCCACTTGTAAAGGATTTGGCATTGTATAGTATAATGGTCATGGCCTTGATAGGACTCATGAAATAGATTTGTAGACTTCACTTGTTGTTGACAAGTATTTTGATGTTGCAGTTGTTGTTGATGTACTCTCCTTTCATATGCACTAAAGGAGGATCTAGGACTGACTTGCTTCAAGGTGAGCTTCTTGGGAGATTTAGCAATATATTTAAGCTCATGGTCATTTTTGGATGTTTCTACCTTGAGGATACCACATTGTCCTCAACTAGACTAGGTGTTTTAGAAAAAAAAATTGTGACTTCCCAAGCATTGTTGAAATTTTGGAACATGATGTTACCTCTACAAGAGGTGTCAAGGAAGATCTTGGTGTTGTCATCAACTCCCATGTAGAAAGTCTCGATCAACTAGACTTGAGGAGTGTCTTGATGTGGGAAACAATGAAGGAGCTCTTTTAATCACTCCCAAGCTTCAGCCAAGGATTCGCCCGGAACCATGGCAAGTTGTGTGATTTGTCCCTTGATTAGATAGGTGAGGGATGGGGGGGTAGTACTTTTCATGAAACTTGGACTAGAGGGCATACCCAAGTGGTAATTCAGTTTCCTTACATTGCATTATCCCAACTCCTAGCTTGATCTATCAATGAATATTTAAACAAGTACAGTTTGATGGTCATCAGAAATGGTTGGTATCTTGTGTAGGAAACATAGGTTGGAGAAGCGCTTGAGATTATCTTGGCAAGTTGACCCTTATAACTGACAAAGGGGTTTCTTTGGAGGATGATGATCCACTACATGTGGATTTGAAATTGTGGGGTGTTGATAGAAGGAGGCACAATGATATGTTGTGCCTCTATGGCCTAGGGGATGGAGAAGTCCTTAAGTTGCTTCTACTTCTCTTCTTCTTGTGTTTTGACTACTCATGCTCCATGGTCAGCAACCATTCCTTCTCTTGTTTCTTTGACTACATCCTCTCTCTCGGCATCTAAGGCTGCATTCACCCGTCAATTGATCAAATTCATTATCCATTCTATTCTAGTATACTAGTTCAAACGATGAAACATTCAGTCAATATATCTCTGGATTAAAGAGAAACAATGTAGATTCAATGCTTTACGGGCATCAAATACACATGAAGTACCTAAAAATAGAGTAGACGACGTTGACAATCAAGTAAGTGTTGATTCAAGCATACATGAATCATTATCAATTGAAAAGGAAACATACAAATTATTCAAAACAATGGGGCTCAAAAGAATTTCCATTGTCCCCTGCAACAACATCAAAATTTGATCTGAGTCATTTGCGTACACAAATTCACTACAGAAGGAGAACCCTAGAGTTTAGTCCTTGACAAATAGCAATTAAATTGCTTGAAAGAGAACAAGTCAATCATTTTGTGGATAAGTGTCGAAGATGAGAAAATGTGATTGATAATCAATTCTAGAACCAATCATCAAGAATAATATTTAAATCTGGTTGGTGAGAGTAATTGTGAACTAATTTTGAAAGTAAATATTGCAAGGAAATTGATTAAACTAAAGTTTATTTGAAATTATAAGAAGCATTGGGATGTTGAGTTTCATCATCACCTCCTATGTACTTATCAATTTGTTACAACTACTTTAATTTCTCATAGATTAAACTAGAACCAAGTGCATTCACCTCCTTATGGTTTGCAAATTTAGAAGGACCAAATCCCCTGTGGGTTCAAGGTCTCTCTTCCCATGGTTCACCATTTAGTCATCATCTAAGATCCTTTATGTTATCACATATAAAATCTTATGCATCCATTTGGAAATCTAACCCTAAGTTTTTTGGTATCTATGCTAACAGTTATACCAAACAAATCTAACAGAGTGGTCAGTCCAGGCTACAAACAAAAATCAAATGGGAAGCATTCTAATCATATGAGAATCGTCAAGTTTGATAACAACAAAATCATGTACGGGAGATGGGGATAATCCCCATGCCCCAACGAGAAAGTCTACCCACACTTATCTGGACAAATAATGTAGACACAAGGACAAAGAGAAGAAGTCATGTCAAAATATGGAGGAGGCAGCAATCAGTGGTCTCAAGTTATTATAGCCTGGCCCATCTTTGACGATCTAAAGAATTCCACAAGGATGGTCATCTTCTTCATTGTCTCATGTGGTATCCATCCATGGAACCTCCCCTCACTTGAGTGAAAACAAAATTGATGATGATAGGTCCAGTAGCCACCTTTTGTTATTTCGTTCTTTAAGGCCGACGGCTATGAAATTACTCTTTGTGTTCTGTGATGATCAAGTTAACTAGTTGTGTAGTCAGCCAATCACTTGCATGGAGGTATGTCTATTGGCCTTTTGGTTGGATGATCTTAGGAGGGTTTTGTTGATATGCTTCGTGGTGAGGGTTTGGGAGAATCTTGTGATCGGGCAATCTCAGGAGGGGTCACCTAATCTATTAAATGATGCACTTGTTGTATGTCTTTAGATTAGGAATCATCTCAAAATGGTCAACCAACCAACAATCTTGGTCTTCCAGTATCGTGGTCTTCAGAAGATGTTGATGTTATTGGATCAATAATGTGAGAAATTGGGAATTAATATTGGTCAACAAATCTTTTAAGGAGATTGCCTGATAACATCATCTGTGTGCACTCTTGATGGGGGGTGGATCGGTCAACCATCATGATGGGTCAGCCAATCATGAGGTCCATAAACCATCAGGGACTTTGAATCTATTATTAGCAATATGATCCGCCGATTGACTTAGGGGATTTATGCATCCATGGAGTCAATTATGAATGCTTTGAAATGGGCTAATAGGTTGGAAACCAGGTGGTCTAATTAACCAATCTGCCTGCTAGAATATGTTGAATAGCCTAAATAATGATGTGAATGTGCTCCAATTTAGATATGATCTTGGTGAAAAATCCCTTGAGTTCTCTAAAGTTGATGTGTGCATAAATATGCAAAAGAAGAAGGAAAATGATCAAAATCCTAGTTAATCAATAAAAGGAGCAAGAATAACTAAACTAAACAGAACATGATGAAAAAGGTAACTAAAATGGATGAAACTATGCTAGAAACTGCAATGAAAAGGTGATGAATATGCATTCATCAATAAACCCCTCTCTTGATAGAATTCTAAATTAGGGTCGCTATGTTTATTAGATCTTGGGAAATATTATACTTTTGTATGGATAGAAAAGTTGTGAATGCATGTGTAGTTGTCTAGATCACCATGTTAAGGTCCTCATTGTCTTTAGGCTTAAATTCTAACTAGGCAGCCAATTTCCTCCTTTGATTGATAAACTCAGAGAAGATTGTGTCTGTCTTTGTTGCACTGCTTCCAGATTCTCTTTAGTGGGGACCTAGCCTAGATTCTAGGCATATTGATCAATGAAACTTTTGTCCATCTTGGATCAAGTGGTGATTGTCCTCATATCCTATTAGTTGAACCATGCCAATTTTGGCCATGTTAGGGTTCACACAAAGTATCATATCAACACCTTTTCATTGTCTTTTACCTCCGCCATGTCTGAATAATATAGCTTGATATAGGCTAGTGGGTCTCCTTTTTGGTAATACTTTTAGAATTTTTGCATATTGAAGTTATCGGGTAACTTCACTTTAGGGAAATAATAAAATTCACCAAAGGTATTCCTTTGTCCTTCTTCCCTTCCAACTGTTTGAGCTTGTGTAAAATCTCGAGCATGAGGGGATTTGTAGTGGAAAATTCTTAGGTTGCATCTTCATGGTGGGTGGCTACCACAAGTATCACTGGAGGTTTGATTGTTATCGATGGGACTGTTTATATTGGTGGTGGGAACCCATACACCCTTTCCATGTATGGATTATAACAGGAGGGAGTCCCTAGATAAAATTAATGTAGACTAGGAAGGATCCATGATTTTTCAGGCTTTGTGTCTGAAACTTTGTCGCAGTGCTAACCTTTTATGCATCATTAGAATCTTCATCTATGGATTCAACCTCTCCTTCCTTCTTTTTCCCCTTGGCCTCAACCTTGAGGATTGGGAGGGACTTTGTCACCTTTGGGATGATAAGGACTACTCCAGTGTTCACGCATGGTGGATACTGGCACGACCCCACTTAAATGGCTCTATTTGGGGTTGATAGGGGCTCCACATGTCATATGGAAATAGAGACGTTGATAGACCAGTATATAGAGCTCCTTTTCAGGTGAACCATGGATGATGTCAACCTTCCATATAATGCATGTCATGTGGATGCATGAAGGTGGCTCTTGTTGGCTTCTCTAGCATGCATAGTTAAGAAACTTCTTAGGATTGAATATCTTTAGGAACCAACTTGTCTTCCTTGGGCTTCTCCCCTATGACTATATTGTATTTCTTCTTTATTCTAGAATTCCTATTGATTCATTGTTAAATTGTTGATCTATGTGTTTCTTCTAGCCATCTGAGTTGATCTTTTGCGAGATCGGGTGTAATAAGGACTACTTTTCCTTCCCATGCACCGTAAAATTTAGATCAATGATATTCATAAGTAGTGTCTAATATGAAATAAGAAATTATTATGTTCTTCAAGATGCATCCCTTATATTTTTTGGAAAAGTAAGAGGACAATCCCCTTCATTTATCATATTCAAAAAAGTACCTTGGTCTCTTACAATTAAGCTAGAATTAAGGGTACATGTTATGACATTTTCATATTAGAATTGAAGTGATGGTTATTTTCCCTATCTTGGGAGAAACAAACAAGTTCCTTAATTTTAACATGAGTTGTACTTGCAAATACCATGCCTAGGTTGATAAAAAAACAAAATTTGGAAAATGAACTTTCTTGAGTATCTAGCGAGGTGTTCCTCAAGGGGAGTGTGTCAAGAGGGTTATCCCAAAAATGTGGAGATGAAGGTTAAGTGATTAAAAAAGAGTAAGCTATCCCCTTCTAGGCTAGTAATTGTGCTCAATCAATCACTTTCCTCCCTAGGGTGTCCTTTCCCAATGGGGTTCCCAGACTAAAACCCTTGGTAGAATCCATGATTCCCTATTCTCTACCTAATTTGATGAGTTTCTCTTTGAGGGTTCTGCCCCTTGGAAGCGGTGAGATGCCAAAAGGGAGAGAGACTTATCTTGGAATCTCTTATTCAGTAATGAAGGTTGGAGTGGGTTGCAGTCTACTTTTAGGTCTTAGTCTGAAACCATAAATGTATGAGGATGAAAGAAGCATGATGGTATTTTTAGTCAAAGTCTAGGACCATATAGGTATGGGAAGACCATGCACTGACAACTGACATCTCAGTTTCCTTTGAGAAACCTTCTGGCTTGAGGTGGTGTATAAGCAGGTCATTTGAAAAAGATTGTTGACCTTCAAAGATCTTTTTTTTTTGGAAAAAGGTTGTTGATCTTAGTGAGATTGTTTGATTTTGAAATTGATTACTAATATTTGATAGATAGTTAGATTTTGGAAATGTTTTTCAACATAGAAAGATTGTTTTATTTTTAAAAAAGATCATTAATCTTAAAAAATATGCTTGATCTTGAAAAAGATTGGTAATTTGAAAGATTTCTAAATTTGGGAAATATTGTTAATCTTTGAAGAAATTGTTTAATTTTGAGAAAGATTGTTAACCTTCCAAAGATGGTTTTACATTGAAGAGATGGAAGAGACCCACCTTATTGAAGGTGGCCAATCCATGGGACTAAGACCTACCATTCATTAAGTCCCCTCAAAGCATTTTTGGTGAATTTTCTTTATTGGAACGTCCAAGGAGAAAAATCAATGGACAAAAGTCAACTTCATAAATCCTCTTCCCCTTTGTCTTCCAAATTTTTCATTTTTTTCTCAAAATATATTTTATAAATATTTTCTGGACTTTTTAGAAATAATTGGGAAGAAAAATGGGAGGCGAATTCTAAATCCTATCAAAAGAGGCAAACCAAAACCTTAAAACAATAGTAGGAAACCAAAATATTGGAAAGGTAAAGGACATGAAGTGGTAGAAGAGAAACAAAGCCACATTAGTCGGGGGGAGAGAGACACCATAGATCCTCTCGATCCACCACCTTGAAGGATGAAGGAACATCGGGGTACACTGCTTTCTTTTTTACCCCCTCATCAATCGGATCTTTGTGAAATAGATAAGAGAAGAAAAAAAATGGAGAAAACAACCCTGAAACCATTTGAAACTTGAATTTGAGGAGAAATGGAGAAATAAATGCAATATCATATGGCAATTCCCTAATGGAGTCTCTAATTTGTCGCATCCTACCCAACAAATATATATCAAGTACATATCTTTGACGATGAAACATAATCTACAATCTCATTAGAAAACTAGAAAACAAGATTTGATTGGATTTACCACCACGTTTTATTTGTAAAAAAGAGGAAAAACAAGGTAAGAAATGTATTCAAGGTTGGAAATGTATTGACATTAACATCCAAATGTCACAAAGATAAGTAAAAGCATGCATAACTAGAATTTGGATCCAACGATCTTGTTACAAGTGAGAATAGTCACCACCCCAATCCCACCCAATAAACTAATATTTAACTAATTCTAAACATTATTGAGAATGTAATGGTTTTAGGTGGGATTAAAAAAAGAAAAAAATGACAAAAAGTAATAAAAATGACTTTTTCATTGTGTGTGGGCCTTTGGGACTAAAGATGTCTATCTCTTTCTCATCATAGACCTAAAGGTCCTAATTTTTAGATTTTGGAATCCTAATCACCTCAAGACCTCTCACGACAAAGATTCTTCCTAAGCGATTCAGACTGATGTGCTAGAAAAAATTTACAGGACATGAGAAAAGATACAAATCAGAAGCAAGATTTGTCTTTCTATGAGTAACTAAATCGGATTATGTGAGTAGATCACATGATAGTATGATTTAATGAATAACTAAGCATACTGTGAGGATTGGATAAATCTTGATTGACAGAATACCATTATGTAGCCAAACAACGGTCAGAAGAAGATGGTGTCAAAGGAAGGATCCTATAATCACAACCAGTAAAGGAAAAAATAGGGGGTATTTGATGCTCTAGCTTTATGAAGGTCAAAAGGGGCCTTGAATACATTGAAGATAGGGATATATTTATAGATAGTTGATGAATGCATATTCATCATTATTTCCAGTCGCCTTTTTGGGACCAATTTGATGCAATACTTTCGATTTCATCTCCTTAATCTCACAAAATACAAGACTTCTTAACTGATTCAGTTATCACGATTATTTACTAGATTTATATTGATTTTTTGCAGGTCATGACAAAGTTCAAACATCATACAGAATTCATTCAAAAATCCTCTCAACATTGGTCTTGACCAATCGCTTTTTCCTAACAGTTTCACCAAACGATTTCACCCATTCGGTTTTGACCTCTTGGTCTTAGCCATTCGACCACACGATCCCCCTTCCATTCTCCCCCCTTATACAGTCTCAAAACCGCATGAGGCCAAATGTTCTCAAGACCATTTGAAGCCATACAGTCTCGAGATCGTATGAGTGTGGCCTACCCAAGACCATTTGAAATCCATTGGTCTATGAGACCGTTTGCATCGCCAAATCATTCAGACTACAAGACCATTTGGGACAGAGACCGTTTGGACAATGAAACCGTTTAACAATGAGACCATTTGGACTCGAGACCGGTTGGCAAATCAAGACCGATCAAGAGCAAAACCATTCGGTCCCAAGACCGTTTGGAGCCATACACTCCCAAGACCGTTAGAAGCCAGCACAAGCGAAGACCATTCGGCGCATATCGGTTTCAAACCATTTGGAGGCAAAGTTCTAGTTCCTTCCCAAGACCGTTTGGTTATTAGATCGGTCTACAAGACCATATGAAGACAAGATCCCAAGACCAGTTGGAGCTGTTCGGTCTCCAAGACCGTATGGTCATATATTCTCAAGACTGTTTGAAGAAAACCGATACAAGCCAAGACCGTTTGGATGTCAAACGGTCTCCAAGACCGTTTGCTCCATACCGATCAATCAAACCATTTTCTCCAAACCGTTTGACCCGAAACTGTTTGGGGGGGGATTCATGACAAAAACGTGAAGACCCCATCCATGACTATAAATAGGAGCACGAGGGTTCTCATTTTGGCATTGTATCTGGGACGCCGCCAGGCTACTTCTTGCAAGCTCGACCCCTGCTCCCTCTAATCTACAACTGCAACTCCACCTCCAAAGTTGTGCCTAAGAAGCACTTGACCCTTGGGTAACTCCTCTGCTTATACATCTCCTCATCATCCACTCCACCACTAGATTGTGCCTAAGAAGCACTTGACCCCTATTGGAGGACGATCTACATGGCCAAGCTGAGTGGCAGGCTTGCGCATCTGCCCGTCATCCACTTCATCATGCCATCATCTCTTCACCTACTCATGATGTGAGCAAGGAGGCCAAGTCGAGAAGGAAGGTCGACAAGAAGATCTGCTCGGTATGTCTTGATGGTTCTTCCTCCTCATCCAGATCTACCCCGACACGATGTAGAGGACCACATCATCTTCACCGAGTTGCGCCACTCTTCTGCATCATGCTCATGGCGGAATATTCCCTCTCTCTTATTCTTCTTATTCCTCGCACCATGAGTGAGTAGTCCACTTTCGCTGGGGTGCAGGTACTAGCCCCGCTGCCCATGGTTTCATGTCTTTTCATTTAACATTCCAAGGCAATGTACATAACCTTCCATTTCATTGTTAATTGATAAGTTTGTAGTTTGATTACCTACTTGCTTTCATCTTATTCTTCCTTATTTGTGATAACTTATATATGTAGGGTAGGATGTCGATTAATGAGGTAGACTCCTGGACTAGAGATGGAATGGGATTCCTTGATGTAGTAAGTGAATGATCTGTGAGGGGACGAGCCATCTAGCCCACGGTGACGCTTCTGCGTGCCTGCCTGCAAGGGGGGTCCGCAACCTTAGTTGGATGTTGTATCTTATTTGTTAATCGTCAATGTTTGCTTGTAGAATAATCTCCTACTTTCTTGTTGGCTAGAACGGTTGACTCCTTGATGAGAGATCTAATAGGGTTCCTTGAGGTTGTAAGTGTGTGATCTGTGGGGGGACGAGACATCTAATCTACTGTCACGCTTCTGTGTGCCTACCTTAAAGAGGGATCCGCAACCTTAGTTGGATGTTGTATCTTCGGAACCATAAGTGCATCATCTGGATGGTGACAAGAAATTTGATACCTAAGGGGATGCTTACACGGGCCTAAACATCCCTCTGGGAGGGTTCGTAGCAGTTCCATTTGGATAGTCAGTTTCTTGCTGGGATGTTATGTGTTTGGATATGATTGCATGTGTAGTGGTGGTGAAACCCAGTACCATCCCAGTGATTCCATATCATTAATCTAGAACAAACTTTAATTCTTCTCTTTTACTTTCTTGCAATTAGTTTAATCAACCACAAATCAACCAATCGTTTTAAATATTAGTCTTGCTTGAGCTAGATTTGACTGACAAAGATTCTTAAAAATGTTGTCCTTTGGTATTTGATCCTTAACTTATCTGCGATAAGACTCGTTTTCTTGCGGGTGGTATTATTGCATGAGGTTTTGGTAAAATCTCAGATATTTCAACCTTGAGTGAGTTTTTTAGTGCGATAATAAGCCACGTCAAATTCTGGCACCATTTCCAGGGACAATGGAATCAGTTAGTCAAATCTAGTTCTTTTAAGGTTAATCTAGGATTTTGCTTTTTCTTTTGAAACAATTGATCATCTACTTGAATTTGACTCTACTCTGTGGATCTCACTTTTGAAATCTTTCTTTTTCAGGTATTTCAGAAGGTCTAGTGCATGCACCATCTGAATAGTCCCAGACTCACTGCCAGCTTTGATACGGAGATTGACATAACCTTTCATCGTCAAAATTGAGAAAATCAAGCAAGGATGGCTCAGGAAGAGGACATCGCCCGAAGGGTAGCTCAAGCCCTTTTTGTACAAAGAGAAAGGCTCATGGAAGAACTCAGAGCTACACTTTGAGAAGAAATGCTAGCAGTACAAGCATCAGAATTGCAAAAGGACCTTAGGGAATTCTCAATCCCTAAAGCTATTGATGTTCATCACCCAGTTCAACCTCCTCCCATCCATGCTCCCAACTTTGAGATACAAGCACATTGGATTACCTTGCTTCAAAACAGCCCATTCTATGGTAAACAAGGAGAGGATATCCAAGAACATCTTCTAAGGTTTATCGATTTATGTGCTATGACGAAGCAAAATAGAGTGTTTGATGATGCTATTTGACTCCGTCTTTTCAAGTATTCTCTTGCTGATAGGGCTATAAGCTAGTACAACTCCCTACAATGTGAACCCATTACTACCTGAGAACAACTTCAAAATGTTTTTTTGGAAAAATTCTATCCTCCTTCACTCACATATGAAATTAGGGGACGAATAACAATGTTCACTCAAGTCCCTGGAGAAACCATTATTGAAGCATGGGACAGATACAAAGAGCTTTTACGTAAATGTCCACAGTATGGAATTCCCAAGAATCAACCCATCGAGATCTTCTATAGAGGTGTGGATGAAGATATCAAGAGATTGTTAGACTCTTCATCTGGAGGGAACTTCATGCGGCAAAGTTATGACAGTGCATGAAATATTGTCACCCTTGGAGTTGAAAATCAGGCTAATTGGGGTAGGTCTGTAGGCAAAGGAGTATTGAAGGTATCTATGGCTGAAGTTATCCCTAAATACAAGTCTATCGCTAAAACCCTCAAACTCTTAGTTGCCAAGCAAGATCATATAGAATCATCTCTTGCTACTTATGTTAGTAGACAAGGAGATAATGGCCAGATGGAAAGTCTGAATGTTGTCAACACTATCCCTAGTCAAGGTTATTACAATCCAAATCAGAATAGGAACCATCCCGGTTTTCAATATGGAAATCCTTCTAGAGTAGTAACCTTGCATCAATTTGGTTCAAACAACCAACAACATAATTTTGGAAGCAAAGGTAACTTTAGGAGTAATTTCCATAACAGGAACCAGTTCCAAGATCCAAACCAAGTTCCTTACCAGAATCTTCAACAAGGACATCAAGCCAGTACCACCTCTCCTGATGACAAACTTCTAACCATTAAAAAGATATTACAATCACAAAAAACTTTGATAGCTAGCTAGCAGACTATAATAGCTAACCAACAAGCCCATCAAAAGGCTATTGAATCTCAACTAGCTCAACTAGCAGTTAGTATGAAGCCACCTGCTGGAGTTATAGCTGGGCAACCAGAAGACAATCCAAGGAACATGGAACAACTTAACGCTGTGACAACTACTAGATTCAGCAAATTCAAGGAAATCATGAGAAAGTTGCATATCAACATGCCGCTCTTAGATACCATAGCTGAGATGCCCCAATGATCAAAGTATTTCAAACTCCTACTTAGTCGGAATACAAAAACTAAAGACCATCAGATAGTGAAACTAGGAAGAACATCATCTGATTTAGTGTTGGATAAGATGCCTCACAAACATAAGGACCCAGGAATTTTTGGAATTAACTGCTCAATAAGCGATGCTGTCAACCGACCAGGCCTAGCCGATCTTGGAGCAAGCATTTCTACCATTCCTCTCAGCCTATGCAACAAACTGGGGCTCACCAACTTCTCACCCACAAGAATGTCCATTGAGCTTGCTGACTCATCAATGATCAAACCAGTTGGCATCATAGAAGATATCCCTATAAGGCTTGGAGATCTATATGTCCCATGCGATTTTGTAGTTATGGACATCAAGGAAAATCCACGATACCCCCTCCTTTTTGGAATGCCTTTTTTCTCAACCACCAGAGCTCTTATAGATGTTGAAGCAAAAATTTTGACTCTAAGAGTAGGAAACCAATCTTTTGATTTCTATGAAACCAAAAGTGCTAAGGAGCACACTCAAGAAGAAGAGGCATATTTTGTTAACTGTGTTAATCAATTCACTCAAATGCAGTGGCAATTCCTTTCTTCAAAATCTGATGCTCCTTCAGAAAAAGAACATGAGGAAGAGAAAGCTGACAGTGAACTAGTGTTTGTAGAAAAGAAAGAAACACCACCAATTGTGAAGGAGTCACCTCCCAACCTTGTGGTTACACATTCCGGTAATTATTTAGCTATCAAATAGACCCCTCAAACAACTATCTTCTAGGATGCACTGGTAACCCAACAAACAGAGAATACTGATTTTATTTTTCTTCCACAACAAGATATGGATTGCAGTTTCTACCAAGACCACCCCCTGATCCATATCTGATGGATATCCGTGATCAAAATTTCTATGAAGAGGGGACAGTGCATCAATAAACGAACTTTCTTTCTGAGCCTCAACAACACTACTTCATCAATGATGTCGTTCAGAGTCACCACAATTTGTGTTCTGACGTCATTCGCACTATTTGGGGAAGAATACAAGAGGCTCGAATCCAAGCATGAATTGATGAATTGATGAGAAAGAAACATCCAAAAGAATACGACAATCCAGATCAAGCTCCGCTCACAGCACCACCATGGTGACAGTATCCATGTCGAGCCATCGACATAAAACAAAGATGCTTATTGGGAGGCAACCCGATCAATAAATCTGTTTTTACTTTTAATTTCAAATTAGAATGTTTCTTCAATTTTGTTTTTACCTTTTTAAATAATTTTTTATTTAATAAAAATTGCATCATGAGATGCTATCTTGAGTTCTGATTGATCATTATTGTCTATATTTTCAGATGGAGAATTGAATATGCACATCTAGTGGTCTGACCAGCATGAATTTTCCCCTCCATCTCGGATTTAGAGTTTGCTCAGGACGAGAAAAATTCTAAGTTTAGGGTGGAGGGTGGGTGGTACTTATTTCACTTTCCACCTACACCCATCCTTTCCTAACTAAAGATCATCCTTTCCTAACTAAAGATTTCATCATTGCATTTTTGACCAAAATTTTCAAAAATTTAAAGTTTTCCAAAGAAATTTGAACATATATTGGATGAAGTTTTGACACTTTTTTGATTTAATATTTATGCATTTTGAATCATTATACCCTCCTTATTCGAAGAAGATCCTCAAAAGGACCTTCTTCTAAAAACTAGCCTTTTGATTAAAATCATCTTGTGAAGCTTATGAATCCTAACATCATGATCTTTATGCCAAAATGGCAAGTGTCTGTCGAACTGATAGGGATCAAACATGTCGTGCTTCCTAACTGACTAGTGGAACAATAACATAGAATCCACACTGGATCCTCATCAAGTCATTATTTGAGCAGAGTGTGATAAAGAGAACAATGCGGTGCACTGAATTGTAAATCAAGTTGCATTCTGATCTGAACTCTCTTCTACACTTCTTCTATCATATTCATACCCCTCCATCCATCAAAAAGAAACAAAAATAGCCAAATTAGTGTCAAACCCTAAGTTTGGGGTGGCACGCCACCTCCCTCTATATCTTCTTCTTCCATACCCCTCGTAAATAAATAGGAGTGTACCATCAAGAAAAGATGCCAAAGCGCACACAAAGAAAATGCAATCTCGAGTCGAATAGAGGAGAGATTTGCACAAAAAATGCAATAAATAAAACTGCAAATAATATAATAAAAATCTTGAGTCGAATAGAGGAGAGATTTACTTCTTCCTTCCATACCACCCTTCACTACCTTTTCTACCTAATGGCACAATAAATGCCTCCACTACCCCAAAATACACGAGTATTAGATCAGATGCACACTTGTTGTTCGGTAGGTATCTCTGGACTCATACGAAACTCTTTGACATGCTTGTTGTTGGAAAAAGTGAGGAGGAAGTGATGTTGGAAAGAAAACTCAGGAACGAAGATATAGTAAGATGTGTTCAGTGGTCTCAGGAAATTGAGATG
The DNA here is from genome assembly GCA_963693085.1 of Alisma plantago-aquatica. Classification (NCBI taxonomy): domain Eukaryota; kingdom Viridiplantae; phylum Streptophyta; class Magnoliopsida; order Alismatales; family Alismataceae; genus Alisma; species Alisma plantago-aquatica. Next base: position 422,245,053 of record OY856415.1, read on the forward strand.
CTTAGTCATACTGAGCAAAAAGGAAAACAATCATGATGTGAAGAGGAGGCAATCACATGATCAGAAAGTATTCATTTGGCAACTGTTTCATATTTTGTGTTACTCGAGGACGAGCAACGTTTAAGTTCAGGGTGTTTTGATGAATGCATATTCATCATGATTTCCAGTGGCCGTTTTGGGACCAATTTGATGCAATACTTTTGATTTCATCTCCTTAATCTCACAAAATGCAAGACTTCTTAACCGATTCAGTTATCACAATTATTTACTAGATTTGTATTGATTTTGTGCAGGTCATGATAAAGTTCAAACATCATACGAAATTCATTCAAAAATCCTCTCAACATTGATCTTGACCAATCGGTTTTACCTAACGGTTTCACCAAACGATTTCACCAAATGGTTTCACCCATTCGGTGTTGACCTCTCGGTCTTAGCCATTCGACCACATGATCCCCCTTCCATCGTTCCCCCTTATACGGTCTCAAAACCGCATGAGGCCAAATGTTCTCAAGACTGTTTGAAGCCATACGGTCTCGAGATCGTATGAGTGTGGCCTACCCAAGACCGTTTGTAATCCATCGGTCTTCGAGACCATTTGCATCACCAAACCGTTCAGACTACAAGACCATTTGGGGCAGAGACCATTTGGACAACAAAATCATTTGACAACGAGACCGTTTGGACTTGAGACTGGTTGGAAAATCAAGACCGATCAAGAGCAAAACCGTTCGGTCCCAAGACCGTTTGGAGCCATACAGTCCAAGACCGTTTGAAGTCAGCACAAGTGAAGACCGTTTGGTGCCTATCGGTTTCAAACCGTTTGGAGGAAAAGTTCTAGTTCCTTCCCAAGACCGTTTGGTCATTTGACCGGTCTGCAAGACCGTATGAAGATGGGATCCCAAGACCGGTTGGACCTGTTCGGTCTCCAAACTGTATGGTCATATATCCTCAAGACCGTTTGGAGCAAATCGATAGAAGCCAAGACTGTTTGGATGTCAAACGGTCTCCAAGACCATTTGCTCCAAACTGATCAATCAAATTGTTTGCTCCAAACTATTTGACCCCAAACCATTTGGGGCAGGATTCATGACAAAAATGTGAAGACCCCATCCATGCCTATAAATAGGACCATGAGCGTCCTCATTTTGGCATTGGATCTGGGATGTCGCCGGGCTACTTATTGCAAGCTCGACCCCTACTCCCTCCAATCTGCAACTACAACTCCACCTCTAGGTTGTGCCTAAGAAGCACTCAACCCCTGGGAAACTCCTCCACTTATACATCTCCTCATCCTCCACTCCACCACCAGGCTATGCCTAAGAAGCACTCGACCCCCGTTAGAGGACGATCTACACGGCCAAGTTGAGTGGAAGGCTTGCGCATCCACATGTCATCCACTTCATCATGCCATCATCTCTTCACCTGCTCCTCCTACTATGAGCAAGGAGGCCAAGTTGAGAAGGAAGGTGGAGAAGAAGATTTGCCTAGTCCGTCTTGGTGGCTCTTCCTCCTCGTCCAGATCTACCCCAACACGACGTAGAGGACCGCATCATCTTCACCGAGTTGTGCCACTCTTCTGCATCATGTTCATGGTGGAATCTTCCCTCTCTCTTCTTCTTCTTATTCCTCGCACCATGAGTGAGTAGTCCACTTTCACTGGGGTGTGGGGACTAGCCCCGCTTCCCATGCTTTCTTGTCTTTTCATTTAACATTCCAAGGCAACGTATATAACCTTCCATTTCATTGTTAATTGATAAGTTTGTAATTTGATTACCTGTTTGCTTTCATCTTGTTCTTCCTTATGTTGCGATAACTTCTATATATACGGTAGGATGTCGATTAATGAGGTAGACTCCCAAACTAGATATGGAATGGGATTCCTTGAGGTAGTACGTGAATGATCCGTGAGGGGACGAGCCATCTAGCCCACGGTTACGCTTCTGCGTGCCTACCCACAAGGGGGGTCCGCAACCTTAGTTGGATGTTGTATCTTATTTTTTAATCATCGACATTTTCTTGCAGACTAATCGCCTACTTACTTGTTGGCAAGCACGGTTGACTCCTTGACGAGAGATCTGATAGGGTTCCTTGAGGTCGTAAGTGTGTGATCTATGAGGGGACGAGACATCTAACCTACGATGATGCTTTTGTGTGCCTACCTGAAAGGGGGGTCTGCAACATTAGTTCGATGTTGTATCTTCAGAACAGTAAGTGCATGATCCAGATGGCGATGAGAAAACTGATGTCTAAGGGGATGCTTACATGGGCCTAAACATCCCTCTGGGAGGGTTCACAGTAGTTCCATTTGGATAGTTAGTTTCTTGCGTGGATGTTATGTGTTTGGATATGATTGCATGTGTAGTGGTGGTGAAACCCGGTACCATCCCAGTGATTCCATATCATTAATCTAGAACAAACTTTAATTATGCTCTTTTACTTTCTTGACATTAGTTTAACCAACCACAAATCAACCAATCATTTTAAATATTAGTCTTGCTTGAGCTAGATTCGACTAACAAAGATTCTTAAAAACGTTGTCCTTTGGGATTTGATCCTTAACTATACTGTGATAAGACATGTCTTCTTGTGGGTGGTATTATTGCACGAGGTTTTGGTAAAATCTCAGGGATTTCAACCCTGAGTGAGTTTGTGATGGATCTAGGACTTACACCAAAATATTTTCAGTCTTCCAATGGGAGTCCCAGAATTCTATCACCAAAAACCCTAGAGAGGATTGATGTCTTCCCTAGGTTTACCTAGAACTGGTGCTTAGATAACAACTCCAACCCCATAAGAGTATGGAAGCCTTATCATAGTACAGATTTAGGATCGAACCCAAAAGACAACGGTCTTGTTGCAAGCAACAAGATGGAAAACGTACGGCACTTCACTTAGTTATTTTACTAATTGGCACTTATATCAAAAAGTTGGATTTTGATTGATTTTTAGACTAAAGCATGAAAAGTAAATAAAGCAAGTAAAACTAAGATTTAACAAATGATGGTGAATCACTGGGGTTAAGCAGGTATTTACCACCGCTACACATGCATTGTATATGTACTAAGCAAGCAAGACTTATAAGCTAGATGCATGGATGTTCCACAAGACCGATGCCTTATAAGACAAGAGTGATGCATTGCATCCAAGGATGTTCCACAAGACCGATGTCTCGTAAGACAAGAGCAATGCATTGCATCCTTCGATGTTCCACAAGACCGATGCCTTATAAGACAAGAGCAATGCATCGCATCCTTTAAGGGTTAAGTAGCTCTCATTCGGTACATTTCTACGTGTCAATGAAGATATGTAGTCTTCCAAAGAGAGAATCTTACTCAACCTCATGAAACGTGCATCTAAAACTAACAAGCGAGTGATAATTATCAAATCGAATAGTATCTTTGTAGGCCTAGTCTCCTATTCGGATAACCTAGCTACGAGAAGTGCGGGAATGTTGCAACGCCAGCCATTCCCGATCAAATGGTCACATGCTTTACATCATTCCTCTCGCAAAGCGTGTTCCTCGACTTACCAAGGTTACTTCCATACAGATGGAAGTGCAACGGATGATAGTGAGTTTACTCCACTCTTTGAGATACACTCCTAGACACCGAAACGGATGCGTGGTGGATACACACACCAGAAACCAACATTAAATCGGTATTCGAGTCTCGAGAGCGGTCATAGACAAACCACAACAAAAGACAATAGATGCATACAAGAACGTGGCCATCATTCAAGCATGTATGAAACGATTTAGTATTAAAACGAAAGGATAACATCTTTTTAGTACAAAGTACAAGACATGGGCAGCGGGGCTAGTCCCCGCGCCCCAGTGGATGGAACTACTCGCTCCTCATAGAGGGAGCAACAAAGGAGGAGGCAAGAAGAGATAGAAAGAACATCATCTCCACTGAGGAGAGAAGGTTGAACCCTTGGTGGAGAGAGCAACGATCTTCACCCTTCGTGGCTTGCTTGACGACGGATCTTCTCCTCTCACCTTCTTTGTTGATGAGAGAGAAGGTAGCTTTGCAATGGAACGTGAGTCTCAGACCGGCGGCCTCGGGCGGTGGATGGAGTTGTTCTGGTAGTAGAGAGACAGCCTATGGACGTCTGGACTTCCCTCAGGGATGGCCCTTGAGGTCTTATTTATAGGCCTTGAGTGAGGTCAAACGGTCTGGAGACCGTTTGGGTTCAAACGGTCTTGAGACCGATTGGCGTCAAACGGTCTTGAGACCGTTTGGCGTCAAACGGTTTTGAGATCGTTTGGCGTCAAACGGTCTTGGGACCGTTTGAACTCCATGCGGTCTTGGGACCGTTTGGCTTCATGCGGTCTCGGGACCGTTTGGCTTCATGCGGTCTCGGGACCGTTTGAACTCCATGCGGTCTTGGGACCGTTTGGCTTCATGCGGTCTCGGGACCGTTTGAACTCCATGCGGTCTTGGGACCGTTTGGATTCATGCGGTCTCGGGACCGTTTGAACTCCATGCGGTCTTGGGACCGTTTGGCTTCATGCGGTCTCGGGACCGTTTGAACTCCAAGCGGTCTTGGGACCGTTTGGCTTCATGCGGTCTTGGGACCGTTTGAACTCCATGCGGTCTTGGGACCGTTTGGCTTCATGCGGTCTCAGGACCGTTTGAACTCCATGCGGTCTTGGGACCGTTTGGCTTCATGCGGTCTCGGGACCGTTTGAACTCCATGCGGTCTTGGGACTGTTTGGCTTCATGCGGTCTCGGGACCGTTTGAACTCCATGCGGTCTTGGGACCGTTTGGCTTCATGCGGTCTCGGGACCGTTTGAACTCCATGTGGTCTTGGGACCGTTTGGCTTCATGCGGTCTCGGGACCGTTTGAACTCCATGCGGTCTTGGGACCGTTTGGCTTCACTCGGCCTTGAGGTTGGTTTATTCTTTTATGATTTTTTTGTGCTTTTTCTACAAGTGTAAAAGGAAAAAGTTAGTTTGATGATGTATTTACAAAAAGGGGTAAAATTAGGTTTATGTACCGTATAAACGTAAAAAGAGTATGGAAAACTAAAGAAAAAGACTAAGATAAACTACTAAAATAGGAGGTTATCACCCCCCTAACTTAGAGTCTAGCTTGTCCTCAAGTTAGATAGAGCTGAGACATGAAATGGCGAGGCGATCTTAATTAGGGTCTCCATACTTTTGCTTCAATTCTTGACCTGAGTTCCCCAGGGGTTATATCGAGGCTTATTGCATGCCTTGATTCTTTTGGATTTCGAGAGTTGCTTGGATCTCAGGGTTTTTCCGTATCTCAAAATTTGCCTTGGGACCACATTTATTTTGTGCATGCCGTTGACTCTAATCAACTTTATACCTCTCTGGAAACCTACTGGAAGCTAGAGAGGGTATGAGGGTTGGCTAAAGGCTTTGAAGTGTAGCTCCCCTTCGAGTGGGGGAGGGGCTGTCTATGCTTTTTAGGATCTCACTACCGGGCACGACACATCTGCCTTTATGAGGGCAACTGAATGTACCGTCCGGGCAAGTCCTTTATGAGCCTTTTCATATACTTGGAACTTTTAGGGTTTCACTACCGGACGCAACACATTTGCCTTTGTGAGGGCAGCGGAATGTGCCGGCCGGGTGAGCCCTTTATCAGTTCTTCATATAGGTCCTTATGCGTGGCACAACTCTCATGATTTTATTCGTCTCTCTGGCTTTTATTCAAAAACTCACATGCTTGGGTTTTGGAATGAGGATTTATTTTGGGCGGCCAAGCCTCTTTTATTTTGAAGAGAGGAAAGTTGTTCTTAAAGTTTTTCAGCATGCACTTATTTGGTTTGTGGTCCACTTGCAGAACTTTTTGATTTGGAAGTTGCCTAATTTCCCTCTCATCCTCGAGATCTCGGCTTATTTCTGCCCTGATTTTGACCTGTGGAGAGTCAGATAAAGAATTGAAGCAAAAATACGGGATCCATAGTAGGTGGAAATTGATAAATCGCCATTTGATGTCTGAGTGCTATTTACTTGCAGAGACTAACATGATTCTAGGGTTAGTTGAGGTGACTATTTTTGAAAAAGAATTGTGAAAAGAATTAAGACTTAAAGAATTGTAAAAAAAATTTTAAGAATGAAGAAATGTATGGAAGAAGGAAGTATAGAAGTTGATACCTAGCCCTTGTCTAATGTATCCCCCCCTAACTTATCACACACTCTGTCCCCAGAGTGGCAAAGTGATAGGTTGAGAAATCATTAGAACAAGGGCTGCAGGTTAAGGTAGATTTTCATTTGCCCCTGGAGAACGGAGTAGTGTAGATGCGAACTGGCCACGTAAGGTGTGGTAGTCCACGTCAGTCATTTCCTCCACTGGTCTTTGGAGAACGATTATGGTGTACATCCAGTAGAGGACGTGGAAGCCGCAGTCGTTGGATTGTCGTATTTGCTGGGGGAATTTGTGGCAGAAGGCGGGGCGATTGAAGTGTTCCTTGTTGTATGCCTTAGTGTGCTGACTCAGAAGCTCTATTAATTTCGCAGCGCACTCTTTTGCCGTTTCTTCTGTTGGCGTCTTGGGCGTTACGACGTAGTGTCATTGTCGGGCGTTGAACTGGCTGTCGGAACTGTTGTATATTGTAGTTGTTCCGTCTTGGAGGTTAGTTGCCAGAAGAATCTAGTGCTCTTGATGCAGGATTGGTAACATGATGAACTTCGGCATTGTATGTTGGAGATATGAGATCAACGCTTCCGTTGTGCCGAAGTTTTTGAGTTTGAGTAGATCATCCTTCATGTATGGGGACGCCATGTATGTATCGGGATTATGTTGGCCAATCTGAGACTGGTAAGCTGTCATGAGACTGACAGAAAGTTGCCCCTTATCTTGCAAAGTCTCTCGCAGTGAATCAGCCATCACGATAATGTCTTGAGACATGAATACTATGCCATCTTTTTCTGCGGAGAGATTCACCATGATGATGCGCATTTCAAGGTCGGTGAGACCTTTGCAAGAATCGCGATCAAAATCAGGAAAAGTTGGTTTAGTGGTGTAAGCAGGATCGTTCTTGCTGGTATCTTCTTCTGGCGACTTGTGTTGTTCAGACTCTTTCAGAATTTGGCGGAAGGGTCACCGTTGTCGACGTTGTACAGCTGAATAGAGATACCTTGGAACATCGTCTGGTGACATAGTCGGATCGTTGAAATATCTTCTGTCACAGATGAGCTCCATGGCGTAGCGTCCTCGTAACGAATGGAAGTCTTCAGCTGCCAAATCGGTGAAAGGAATTTCTTGGTTCAGCGCTTGGATATGTCGGATGGTGTAGAAAGCACTGTCCCCAGATCCCGTGGTGGCTTGAACTGGAGGGTTAATGATTCTGAACCAAGGTTGGCTCCAGTCTTGACGAAGAGAAGGGCGTACAGCCCAGATTACTTTGAGCAGCCGGAAGGGTATACACCGGGCTTCACCTGCTGCGTCTCTGACGAAGTTTATTATGCCGGCTGGTAGCTCGGCGCTATTGAAGTTGTAAACTTTAGTGTCCGTTGCTTCGGTATCCACTATCATAAAAAGCCAGTGGTCCGAGACTTGGAATGGCATTGTGATATAGCGTGCCCGACGCGCTAAACCGGCACGCAGCCGCTCAATCGACCGCGCGCGCAAGCTTTTGTATAAAAGGCCAAAAGACAATGCGGGTGAAGCGTTGAAGGCTGGTTGTATCCGCTGTTTACTTCTATAGATTTCTATACAGTTGGCGAGGAGGACACGGAAGATTGGCATTGGCATCGTAGACCGGGGTCGGAGGATGCAACGAAAATTTTCATGTGTCAACGTACGCCTGGTTTTTGTATTATTGTAAACTATGTCGTCCCCCGCTTTTGCATCGTCTACTATAGTGTTCAGGATGAAGATGTCCTGAGCATCTAAAGTAGAGATGGCTGTCGTATCAAGATCGTGCATTTTTTGTGGGAGAGGAGGTGGCGGGGGGAGGTCTTGTGGTGGAGGGGAGGTGTGCTGTTCGGGGGCCTCTTCATGGCCTTTGAGGTTGTCGTCTAGATCGGAGGCGGAGTCAAGATCTGCGTCAGTATCTAGACTCACTCGGTCTGCCTCGTCTAGGTAAGGGGGAGAAGGTGGTGAGGAGGGGGGAGAAGTTTTTGGCGAGGTAGCGCTGGCTCCTAGTATGCATTGTTGGAGCTCAGCGAAGGCCGCATCCTTGGCAGCTTCCCCCATTGACCCCATAGCGGAGTAATCAAAGAATTGGTCCCCGTAAGAAATGTTTACGTTGTCATGCTGTGGGGACTTGGGGTGGTAGTCACTTTCCTGGTGACCTTTATCAGACCCTTTATGGGACGGTCCTGCTGCGTTCCCTGGGTCTTCACCGTCATCGTGCTTGTCACCTGAAGATGTGTCTTTATTGGAGTCAGCAGATGAATCAGATTCGTCTTCTTCTTCATCATCATTGTCGTTTTCGTCCGCAGCTTCGTCGGTTGTCTTCTTTTTAGTCGACTTTTTGCACCGCCGGTGAGTGGCTTGTAGCTCATCGAAAGCCACTTGCAGATGCTCGTGTTTCTCGAGCAGTGCGTCGTGGGCTTCTTTGAGATCTGTGTATCTGCCCTCGGCGGAGAGGAGGCGTGCTGTCAGATCTGTGACTTGGGCACGTAGTTGTTGTGTTTCATTGATGTTAGCTTCCTCTTGATGATGATGGAGCTGCGTAATTGTGTCGTTGATGGTGGCCAGGCGCGTGCTTAGCTCTTCTTGATTCTGCTCAAGCTTGCGGAGATTCTCTTGCAGAGGGTGAGTCTGGTTAGAGATCTCATCGACTTTTCTTGTCGTAGCTTCTTGCTGGCACGTTGCCCCAAGGATCAGGTCTGGCAGGTTGTTGGTGTGGCTGTTGATATGCTCAACTTGCTTAGCCACTTCATCCTGTCGTTGCTGGATACCTTGTAGGACGACAGGAAGAGCTCGATGTTGGTTGTCGATCCTGGTTACCTGTTTAGATAAATCCTGTACACAAGAAAAAATAGAATGTAATAGGTTAGAAGGATCGGTGAGGAGGTTTCGGACAGCGTCAAATTGACGGCCGAATTCCTCACCGATGTTAGTAAGGGGGGCCCCAGAGGCGGAAGGGTGATGTGGCTGGGGCCTATGTGGGATGGTGGTAGTGTCTTGCGGAAGAGACACTGATGATGGCCTGAACTGCGTAGTGACTGTTGATGAAGTCACCAGTGGTGTCGGGGTGGTGGCGGATGTGAAGAGTGGTGGTATTTGTGGCGAAAAAGGTGGCACTGATGATGAAGGGGTGGGAACTGTGGATGTGAATGGAAAGGTGGTGAAGTCGGGCATGGAGGTGGAGAAAGGGAAGCCCGATGTTAGGGTGGGTGAAAAGGTGGATGTGAATGCTGGCGTGGATGTGGGGAGGAAAGTAGTGGTGGGGGGAGCGGAGAGCTGCTCATTTAGACTCTGGATGAAAGAGTCAAATGAGGAAGTTGTTAAGATTTCATCGTTGAACCGCTCGTCCTCCGGGTTTGGGCGGGACGTTGGTGTCCCCGACAGCTGTTGGGCCTGTAGCAACCTCCTAGAAGGTCGTTTGACAGGGATTTTTGTAGATCGAGCTGTCGGGGCTGTGATGCTCGTTTCAGTTGGGCCCGCAGTTTGTTTCTTTGCAGCGGGTGTGACCGAAGCTAGTAGATGAGTAAGCTCCTCGTCAGAAAAGAGGAGCTGTGTCATATCATAGTGTGCTAGCTCCGGTAACGGAAGGAGAGTTCTTGATGACTTAACCATCGGGCAGAATACATAGTGTAACTTTCCATCCTTTTCTTTGATTATAAACGAATTTTTCAAAGATTGTTCGTTTGTAAGGATGTCGCCCTTTATTTGCGTGCATTGGGGTAATAGCCTGTCCATCTTAAAAAAATTAATTATGGATGTGACATGGCCCCCCAAACAGATCTCTTTCCCTATGAAGGCGGCGGATAATTTCTGGACCATCAACCGTCCGATGTTAACTGGCCTTCCGTTGAGGATAGACCAGAGGACAAAGAGGTATGATATTGTAACGTTTCCTCCTTCCGTTCTTGGAAAAAGTGCGCCAGCTAGGATTTTGTGCAGAGTGCGCACAAATCCGGAGTGTATGTTGGACGCTTTGCATGTTTTGGCGTCGTATGTGGGAATCCCAGTTAAGCTTTTCCAGAATGTGTGGCGGTTGAATTCTGGATGATCAGTTCCCACTGATTTGGCCTTTTGTAGCTGCTCCAGGTCGTCGATGAATATGGAATTTAGCATATTCTCTGTTAGGACGACGCTGCTACCAAAGATTTGGGTGATAATCCTTCTATCACCCCCATCCCGTGACCTATCTGCAATGTCGACGGACTCCTTTGTCAGGCAGGAGAAAAATTCCGCTGTGGGCTCGATGTAGGACAATTCAGGTATTAAGCACAACCTGGTGAGGTTGGCTTTTTGTAGCGCTTTGAAGATGCGCTCGTGAATTCCCATTTTAGCTAGTATGCTGGAGCAGACATACTTGGTTGGTTTAAGGGTTTTATCGGTGGTGATGGAGGTTTGGATGGATAGGTGCTCTGGTGGTGGTATTGGGGCGGTGATGGAAATGAAGGTGGTAGGGATGGTAGCTGCAGGGGCGGTAGTGGTAGCAACAAAGGTGGATGGTTTGGCGAAGGGTTGGTCCATGGCAGATTGAGGGTGGACTTGTTTTCTTGCCCTCTTGGGGGGCTGCCCAGATGCAGCCTTTGCAGCTTTGCGTTTTCCCTCTGTCTCTTGGGCAGAGGAGTCTTCATCGGGATTCGGTATGTAGTCCGATCCTTCATCATCGTCAGAAGAGATGTGCTCAATGTCCTCTTCAGGGGCCTCACCCAAGCATTTGGTGAGGCGGGTTATCTCACACAGGACGTCGATGATCTTGGTCTTGGGAGGGACGGCGCTGGTGGTGTTGTAAGTGTCCCTGATCTGTATGAGCCTGTCTCGCTCTTCCATCATCTGCTCCCTTGTCAGAGCAGGGGCAGTTCCTAAGCAGGAAGTTTTGTTTGCTGGTGACGCCATTTCTGAAAAAGAATAAGAGTTTCATAATTAGAGAAGATTTGAAACAATGTAAATTTGATTTGTAGTTATATCTTTTATATATTGTGAAAGCAAAAGGGAAACGAAAACCAAACGGTTTCAAGACCGTTTGGTCTCAAACGGTTTCGAGACCGTTTGGTCCCAAACGGTTTGAGGACCGTTTGGTTCCAAATGGTTTCGGGACCGTTTCGTTCCAAACGGTTTGAGGACCGTTTGGTTCCAAACGGTTTCAAGACCGATTGGTCCCAAACGGTTTCAGGACCGTTTGGTTCCAAACGGTTTCGGGACCGTTTGGTTCCAAACGGTTTGAGGACAGTTTGGTTCCAAACGGTTTCAAGACCGTTTGGTTCCAAACGGTTTCAGGACCGTTTGGTCCCAAACGGTTTCGAGACCGTTTGGTTCCAAACGGTTTCAGGACCGTTTGGTTCCAAACGGTTTGAGGACCGTTTGGTTCCAAACGGTTTCAAGACCGTTTGGTCCCAAACGGTTTCAAGACCGTTTGGAAAGCGAAGAGTCACAGGTCGCCGGCGCGGAAGAAGGTGGAACGGCGCGAAGGTGAAGAACGCGCCAGCGCCTTCGAAAACGATGAGAAGAACGGCGACGGCGATGAAAGCGGTGGGAGATTCGGTGAAATCTTTTGACAGCGACGACGATGGCGAAGCAAGAGACGTCGTGCGATGGTAAAGGGAACGGCACTGGCGCCATGATGGTGGCGACAGAACGGCGCGGCGACGAAGGCGACGGGTCGGTTGATGAAACCATTCGATAACGACGGCGATGGCAGCGTAAGCAACGACTGGCGATGGACTGAGCAGCGTGGAGTCGCCGGACTACCTTGCGGATGGTGGACGGAAGGGTGACTTTGCGCGGATGCAACAGGAGCAAGAAGGGAAGTTCTTCGCACGAAAACTCTGGAGAATTCGAAGATTCGAAGAGAGAAAGACGGAGGGGTAGGGTTGATATTTATAGTGATTGGTTGGTGACCTTTTGTATTCCAAACGGTTTGAAGACCGCTTGATCCCAAGCGATCTCAAGACCATTTGGTCCCAAACGGTTTCAAGACCGTTTTGGTCCCAAACGGTTTCAGGACCGTTTGGTCTCAAACGGTTTCAAGACCATTTGGTCCCTAACGGTTTGAAGACCGTTTGGAGTCCAAACGGTTTCAAGACCGTTTGGCTCCAAACGGTTTGAAGATCGTTTGGAATCCAAACGGTTTCAAGATCGTTTGGCTCCAAACGGTTTGAAGACCGTTTGGCTCCAAACGGTTTGGAGACCGTTTGGCTCCAAACGGTTTGAAGAACGTTTGGAGTCCAAACGGTTTCAAGACCGTTTGGCTCCAAACGGTTTGGAGACCGTTTGGAGGGGCACAAAGGGTTTGTATATTTTTATGTTTATTTTTTAGTATGTATATTATTTTTTTGTATTTTGGTTTATGAATTTTTATGTTGTTTGTTTTATGTATTGTTTTTGTAGTTTTGATTATGTAGATTTTTTTGTATTTTTAGATTAATGATGAAAGAACTTAAAGAAAGCAAAACAAATTCAAAAGAAAAATAAAAGACTAGAAATTAGTGAAGGTGATACTGAGGTCTTGGGTTGCCTCCCAAGAAGCGCCTTGGTTTTATGTCGCTGGCTCGACGAAGTTAAAACATTATTATGCTGTTGGCATAGTATTTGATTGCTCATGTCTATTTGGCCCATGTTTAGGGTTCGATTCAGGCTGCCCAGCGAAAGTGCCTGTTGGGGGTTTCAATTGTGCAGCAATCTGGGCAAGCTGTGCTTCAACTGCCTTCTGTTGAGCTTGTTGGTTGGCCAGCATGGTTTGCTGAGATTGCAGCATCTGTCTTATTGAAGATAGCTCATCTTCCGGTTGTGCAGTGACGTTTTTCTGAGGGTTTTGTTGTTGAGACTGTTGAATATGCAATTGCGGGTGAAGCGGGGGATGAGTGTACTGATAGTAGGCTGATTGATTTCTAGGGTAGTTAGCCCTAGGGAAATTGTTCCTTGGGTTCCCTTGATTTTGGTTAAAATTGTTTGGAAATCCAGGAGGCAGCCTACTGTCAAGTCCCCCTTGTGTCTGATGTTGCGGATTCGCAGTTCCAGAGGGATTCCCATACTGGAACCCAGGATGGTTCCTTGGTTGACTGGGATTATAATAAACTTGTCCGGGAATAGTATGGATGGAATTGACTTGCTCCGGAATCTGATCTTCAGCCTGATTAGTGATGGCCTCATAGGATTGTGGTGGTGGATGCAGATCCATCATCACATTATAGAGCATTCCACAGGAAAGAGTCGGATGATCCGAAGAATGACAAGCCTCACAGGATTCTGTGACAGCTTTGACTTGATGAACCAGCGGGGTTTTCTTCTTATCAATTTCCCCTAGAGTTGTTTCAAGGGTTTGCTGTTTATGAGCGATTGTCTTCAAAGCTTCGGCTATTGACTTTAGTTCCATAGATTCCTCAGCTTTAAAGACTTTAAGGACGCCTTTTCCGGCTGACCGCCCCCAGTTGGACTGGTTTTCAGCTCCTAAAGTAACGATTTTCCAGGCATCTTCATAGTTTTTCCTCATGAAATTTCCTCCAGACGAGGAATCTAGGAACTGTTTAATGTCATCGCTTACCCCCCAATAAAAAGTTTCAATCAATTGATTCTGTGAAATTCCATGATGAGGGCATTTGCGTAGAAGTTCCTTGAATCTTTCCCATGCCTCAGCGAGGGTTTCTCCAGGTAGCTGGGAGAAATGGTTAATCTGCCCTCTGATTTCATAGGTAAGCGAGGGTGGAAAGAACTTCTCCAAGAATTTTTCCTCTAGAGGGGCCCAAGTGGTTATGATGGGTTCTCTGTCCAATGAGTTGTACCAACTCAAAGCCCTTCCAGATAAGGTGAAATGAAATAGGTGGAGCATTATTGCGTCGAAAGCAATACCAGCTTGCGGGACCAGGCGGCATAATGCCTTAAACCGTTTCAAATGGTCCATGCAATCGTCTCCTGAACTTCCTGAGAAGGAAATTCCTTGCATAATCTGGATCCATTGGGTCCGAATCTCAAAGTTTGGGATATTGATGATCGGAGGCCGGACCGGGTGGTTGTCTTCATAATTCTTCGGGACAGCATAGTCCCTCAGTTGCTTGTTTCGTAATTCGAGCTGAGCAGCCTCGGTCTCTGCTCTTATGCGGGCTTGCTCTTCAGCTCGTATCTCTGCTTGTATTTGGGCACGGGTGTCTGCAATGAGTTGTGCCCGTTGTGCGGCGATAGCAGCATTGACTCTCTCCATCACCAAAGCGGCTTGATGCTGTTCGTCAGCCATTTGACTAGCGCGTTGGCGATTGAGACGGATTCTGCGGTGGAAACTTCTCTCTACCTCGGAGTCGAACTCCGGATCAGGGGAGAATCCTCGATTATGCGGTGATTGCATATACGGGTTCTACCTGAGTAAAGAAAAGAGAACACCTTTAGATAATAGAGACAATATGAAAGCTTCAAGAAGATGATGAGTTATGATTCAAAAAGAAAGTGTAAAATCCTAACCAACTAGAAAAATAAACTAAGTGAAATACTAACGTTCCGTTGTCCCCGGCAACGGCGCCATTTTTTAATGGAGCAAGGACTTACACTAAAAGATTTTCAGTCTTCCAATGGGAGTCCCAGAATTCTATCACCAAAAACCCTAGAGAGGATTGATGTCTTCCCTAGGTTTACCTAGAACTGGTGCTTAGATAACAACTCCAACCCCATAAGAGTATGGAAGCCTTATCATAGTACAGATTTAGGATCGAACCCAAAAGACAACGGTCTTGTTGCAAGCAACAAGATGGAAAATGTACGGCACTTCACTTAGTTATTTTACTAATTGGCACTTATATCAAAAAGTTGGATTTTGATTGATTTTTAGACTAAAGCATGAAAAGTAAATAAAGCAAGTAAAACTAAGATTTAACAAATGATGGTGAATCACTGGGGTTAAGCAGGTATTTACCACCGCTACACATGCATTGTATATGTACTAAGCAAGCAAGACTTATAAGCTAGATGCATGGATGTTCCACAAGACCGATGCCTTATAAGACAAGAGCGATGCATTGCATCCAAGGATGTTCCACAAGACCGATGCCTCGTAAGACAAGAGCGATGCATTGCATCCTTCGATGTTCCACAAGACCGATGCCTTATAAGACAAGAGCAATGCATCGCATCCTTCAAGGGTTAAGTAGCTCTCATTCGGTACATTTCTACGTGTCAATGAAGATATGTAGTCTTCCAAAGAGAGAATCTTACTCAACCTCATGAAACGTGCATCTAAAACTAACAAGCGAGCGATAATTATCAAATCGAATAGTATCTTTGTAGGCCTAGTCTCCTATTCGGATAACCTAGCTATGAGAAGTGCGGGAATGTTGCAACGCCAGCCATTCCCGATCAAATGGTCACATGTTTTACATCATTCCCCTCGCAAAGCGCGTTCCTCGACTTACCAAGGTTACTTCCATACAGATGGAAGTGCAACGGATGATAGTGAGTTTACTCCACTCTTTGAGATACACTCCTAGACACCGAAACGGATGCGTGGTGGATACACACACCAGAAACCAACACTAAATCGGTATTCGAGTCTCGAGAGCGGTCATAGACAAACCACAACAAAAGACGATAGATGCATACAAGAACATGGCCATCATTCAAGCATGTATGAAACGATTTAGTATTAAAACGAAAGGATAACATCTTTTTAGTACAAAGTACAAGACATGGGCAGCGGGGCTAGTCCCCGCGCCCCAGTGGATGGAACTACTCGCTCCTCATAGAGGGAGCAACAAAGGAGGAGGCAAGAAGAGATAGAAAGAACATCATCTCCACTGAGGAGAGAAGGTTGAACCCTTGGTGGAGAGAGCAACGATCTTCACCCTTCGTGGCTTGCTTGACGACGGATCTTCTCCTCTCACCTTCTTTGTTGATGAGAGAGAAGGTAGCTTTGCAATGGAACGTGAGTCTCAGACCGGCGGCCTCGGGCGGTGGATGGAGTTGTTCTGGTAGTAGAGAGACAGCCTATGGACGTCTGGACTTCCCTCAGGGATGGCCCTTGAGGTCTTATTTATAGGCCTTGAGTGAGGTCAAATGGTCTGGAGACCGTTTGGGTTCAAACGGTCTTGAGACCGATTGGCGTCAAACGGTCTTGAGACCGTTTGGCGTCAAACGGTCTTGAGACCGTTTGGCGTCAAACGGTTTTGAGATCGTTTGGCGTCAAACGGTCTTGGGACCGTTTGAACTCCATGCGGTCTTGGGACCATTTGGCTTCATGCGGTCTCGGGACCGTTTGGCTTCATGCGGTCTCGGGACCGTTTGGCTTCATGCGGTCTCGGGACCGTTTGAACTCCATGTGGTCTTGGGACCGTTTGGCTTCATGCGGTCTCGGGACCGTTTGAACTCCATGCGGTCTTGGGACCGTTTGGCTTCATGCGGTCTCGGGACCATTTGAACTCCAAGCGGTCTTGGGACCGTTTGGCTTCATGCGGTCTCGGGACCGTTTGAACTCCATGCGGTCTTGGGACCGTTTGGCTTCATGCGGTCTCGGGACCGTTTGAACTCCATGCGGTCTTGGGACCGTTTGGCTTCATGCAGTCTTGGGACCGTTTGAACTCCATGCGGTCTTGGGACCGTTCGGCTTCATGCGGTCTCGGGACCGTTTGAACTCCATGCGGTCTTGGGACCGTTTGGCTTCATGCGGTCTCGGGACCGTTTGAACTCCATGCGGTCTTGGGACCGTTTGGCTTCATGCGGTCTCGGGACCGTTTGAACTCCATGCGGTCTTGGGACCGTTTGGCTTCACTCGGCCTTGAGGTTGGTTTATTCTTTTATGATTTTTTTGTGCTTTTTCTGCAAGTGTAAAAGGAAAAAGTTAGTTTGATGATGTATTTACAAAAAGGGGTAAAATTAGGTTTATGTACCGTATAAACGTAAAAAGAGTATGGAAAACTAAAGAAAAAGACTAAGATAAACTACTAAAATAGGAGGTTATCAGTTTGTTATTGTGATATTTGCCACGTCAATATTTGAAGGTTTCATGGAATCTAATGGAAGTACTAGAAGAGGAAGAAAAAGGCTTGGCAGGAAGATAGTGGAAATTTTCCATGTGTCACGTTGTTGATGGATCGAATCTGTTGGGTGGCCCGGGCAAGATAAAACATTTCTCACAATTTTTAAGGAACTTTTTAGAGAAAATTAGATAGATTCACTAAAAACATGGATTGTAAATAAATGTTAATAAAATAATTAAGGAAAGAGAAAATACATTAATTTGGTATTATCCTTCACCAATATCATAGAAATATGTATTCTAATGACAAAAAGGAAATTTCATATATGTGGTGAAAAATATTATTTAGGATATTCAACAGGGCAAATTATGAGAAAAGCTTGTAAAAAGTGAAATTGGTGGGCAAATTACACTTGTGTCTAGGATGGAGTACTTTTGTATAGGATTCCCCGAATTGGGTGAAAGTGGGTGAAAATGAATGATTTAAATAGCCATAAAATATGCAAAAATGTTGAAGAAAAGGATTGAACTCCATCATTAGCTAGATAATTAACAATAATATGGATTTCATTGAGTGATAAAAAATGAACATTTAAATGCATCTAATTAAATGGGATATTGTATGTACACATGTTAAGCATGGTGGGTGGTATTTCATGGCATTGGCCCATGAGGTTGTTTAATCCTTAACCTTGATTGATTTCCTTAATTAGAGCATCCACTATCCTAATTTCATGATTGGAATGTTTTTAAGATAATGTTTTGATTTATATGTCAAAAGTATCTAAATTGCATCATGATTGCTTAATTTAAATATAAATTTGCACATTGTGTAATAATGTGCAAATAAACCTATGAGGAAGTTCTAGTGTAATTTTATAGCATGTTAACTTGGATGGAAACCCTTATGATCTGCTTGGTTTCAGATTTGTTTGTGTCTTTTAAGACATAGCTTATTTAGGGTTTCAACTCGTTTCTTTTGATGTTTTAACCCAAGATTTTGTGTTGTGTGTACATGTACATGTACATGGTCATGGCTTGGTTGTGTGGACCAATTTTGTACTGCACACTCTAGGGCATAGACATCATTGAGCTCAAGAGCTATGGGAGGTAGCCACCAATTGCATCAAGTCTCTCATGGCAAGTGATGACAGTCTCTGGGAGTGAGAACAGATAAACTAATAATCACATGAGATGCCAACTGATGTTAGTAGTGCCTTGTGAATCAATGATATCCCATGTATGAATACCTTAGCTATCAGTGAAAACATGTGGTCACACAAATGCCAAAAAAAGAACTCTCACATAGACCAATGATCGGGAGTCGTAGCATGCATGGATCCACAAAGAGAGAAAGACTAAGAGACCAAAAATGACTGACTTGCTTGCCCAATGGACAAGAACCAACATTGTTCTCAAGTATGATAACTTACAAGATCCTAGAGCATAGACCAATAGTTATAAGTTAGTATCATGAACCAATGGAGAACATGCTTTCCATCGATGAAGAGGATGCAATAACTATGACAGATGGTGCAACTATGTTAAATTATGTTGTCTTTACTTCATCTCTTCTGTCTCACTTACTCTTCACCTATATATACATATGTTTCTCCTCTCCTTGAGCCTTGATGTGTGATCTACTTGTTGAAGAAGAAACCAGAGCCTTTAGTGTAGAGACCTCACTTTTTAGTGTCCCCCAATTAAGAAAGGACCTTAAAGTCAAGAGCCATTATCTAAATTCTCAAGATCCAGATATACAAAATTAAAAATAATAGAAAATAATATCCATTATTTCATTAATGTTGTTTACAAGTTGTATAATGATGATCCTTTGAGGAGTTACAAGCATTTCTATCACGATAACTACTACCTATGAGAAGAAGTATCTAACTAATCCTCCTTGAATTATCTTTAATGTCTTCAGTTGTTATCATTTGGTTCATCATGTTTTAATATATTCTTGTAAAGCATCTACCTAAATTGCATGAAATAAAATGTGGATCAATATATTGCTATATTGTGTACGCGGGGTGTATGCAAAAGTGTGAAAGTACATAACAACAGATAATCAATCAATTACTTGCAAATATGAATTGGAAATTTCATTGCATATTCTAACCCATACTTGATATGTTATCTTAGGTGTAATCATTGTCCCTTCTAGGTCTCATGTGCATCACTAATTGATACATGTCATTATAGGGTTCATAATATGATACCTTACTTTATGTGATACTTATAGTGGCATTATAATTGAACAAAATGTAAATAAACATCCAATAGTTTATTTCAGTAATGTTTGAGAAATCCTCAGCAAACATCGTCAGTCGATATTGTGAGTAGTCATAATTGTAAGAAAGTACCTAAATGTAGAATGATGCAGACCATCCAATCATACTTTTAATACTTTGAGCATATCATCCAATCAAGCAAGCAAAGATGAATCCAAGCAATCAACATTTAATTTGTATGTTTGTATATTCTAAAGTGTCACCATCAAATTATTCAAATTAAACCCAACTTGGTTCCTAATCTAGGATTGTCTTTTCAATAAGGAATAAGGGTACAAACCCTAGTTCCATTGTAAATATTAGGTGAAACCCTAATTATTAGATATGACATGTACTTGTATTATGAACTTAAAGATTTGATTATGTGCATTAATATCATGGAAATCTATGATGTTTGGTTTCAATATCCTAATTATAGATCATTATTATCATCATCATCTTAGATTCCCATTCATATTCAATATTATCAATTCATATCTAAAAGTAAAAAAATTATATACTCAACATGTTAATTATTAAACAAAAATAAAAAAATTAGGGAGGTGGCTGCACTCGCTCTACTAGGGTTTGTGATGCCCCTTAGTTATCCCACTTGCACAGAGGTGGCACCGGCGGCCGCGGTGGCCGTGGTGCTGGATGTGGATTTTTCAATACCCCCCTCTCCCTGATGGATAGGGGAGGCGGCGACCTATCTAAGGATCCCAACCTGGAGAAGACTCCTATAGAAGATGACCCGACTCTGAAGGTGATGTTGAAGACATCCCAACCTATCTTTGGAAACTACTTAGTTGTCCAATCATGGTCGTCAAAATTCCATCCCATAGATCATATTCCAAGGAAACTAGTCATATGGATAAGGGTCCTGGAACTACCAGTATTTCTCTACCAGAACCAACTATTAGTCAGTATAGGTGATCAAGTTGGAAAAACTATCAAGGTGGACACTATGACACTCTATGGTCATCGTGGGAAGTTTGCTCACTTGGCAGTTGACGTGGAATCTAAGAAGCCTCTATTACTAGCTATCTACCTCAATGGAGAATATTATTGACTAGAGTATAAGAATATACCAATTGTCTGCATGAAGTGTGGAAGGGTAGGTCACGAGGATAAAGATTGCACCTTTTTCATCCCCTTTTCCCCCACTGAGCCTCCATCGTCCTCAGGCTAGACCTTACTGAACCGAACATGTACACTCAGCAAATCCATGGCAAGAAGCTTGAGTGGTGACCGCCTCATGAAAAAAAACATGTTCATGTGCAAAGTGAGGAGGGGGTAGCCCTGGATACTACTGAACACATCTCTCAGACCAAGGAAGCATTGAACCTCCCACAGGATGAGTCAAAGAATGATGAAGAGGAGTGGCACATAGTCCAAAATAGGAAGCTAAAAAAGAAGAATACTCATCCTAAACAAGCTACCCAGTCGCACAACAACAGCGCCTTGCCTCCCAGACATTCAGTCAAGCAAGGTCCAAGCACCTCCCAAGCCAATACTACAGTGACACTATTTAATGATGAAACTAGCCAAGGCAGACAGCAGGAGGACCTCACCTGACCCTCTATTCCAAATCATTGCATGAGAGGAACCTGTGGTGTTGTCCCAAACCCAACAGCCCTTCTAGTGGGGAGATAATGGTAGTGGTGGAGGCGTCATTCTTCGTAATTGAAAGTTTATATACCATACTGTTAGTCCAAGTAGAGAAAGGAAGAAGGGTAAAGTTTCCTAGATGATTGGCAACTTCAACCAAGGATCATAGGCAAAGCAAACTCTCAACTTCCCAGAAGACACCACTGTTATATCTGATGACGAGATGGTTGGCGAGGACAAGTCGGTCGGCCTCTACACAGCCATTTCTTGATGGTTGTCCCTCCCTCGCCATATTTTTTAATGATTAAGTTCTTGTATTAGAATATACAAGGATCTTGTTTCAAGAAGAAAATCAATCTTCTAAAAGATTATAAATGTAGGTACAGACTACAAATGATGGCTATTGTTGAACCTCGTGTTATTGGTTTAAAGGCGATGGATATTATTAAGAAGATTGGCTTCCCTTCCTCCCATCGAGTTGAGGCTCTTAGTTCATTGGGGGCATTTGGTTTCTGTGGGATGATACCATTTGCTCTATGGACATCATCCAAAATCACTAACAATTTATTCACTATCACATCAACGGGGCCTGGTACCTTACGGTAGTCTATGGCAGCCCAAACCCTTATTTGCGGGACCTTCTTTGGAATCATCTACATGAAATCTCCTCTACAATCCAGGATGCACGGACAGTAGTTGGTGATTTTAATGCCATGCCAGACATTACAGAGAACCAGAATGGATGGCACTTTCTATTGTGCACTATCCTTATGGACATGAAGGTAGATGGCCCCTTCATCACCTTTAAACGTCTTCAGCTCCTAGAGAGACTAGATAGAGTCATTTCAAACACTCAGTGGCTAACTGTGGCAACTAGAACTTCAATAGTGGTCCTCCCCCATCTCCACAGTGATCACAACCCCATCCTCATGCATAGTATCCCTGTTCCCAACGGCTCATATCTAGCCCTTTCCAAATGAAGGCTAGCTGGTCTTTGACTCATGCTTTTAAGGACGTCTTCGCTCAGTCTTGGGACTCAAATATATGTTTTCTTGCGGCCCTCCCCTCCTTCTAGAATGCTGCTATGTGGTGGGATGTTATCCACACCAATCATATTGGTAAGCTAAAGAATAAAATCATGAAACACCTCAACGCTTGTCAGGTACACCCCAACTACATGAGTTTTGTTCATTATGAGCTAACCTCATCTCGCCTTCAAGAAGAATATAGCCATATCCTTATATAGGAAGAATCCAACTGGAGCCAATGGGCCAATATTAATTGTCTTAGTCTAAGGGACGAGAACACCAAGTGCTTCAATACCTATGTTAAGGTGAGGCGTCACTTCAACAAAATCTCTTGACTTAAATACGCTAATGGTGTTTGG
The DNA here is from genome assembly GCA_963693085.1 of Alisma plantago-aquatica. Classification (NCBI taxonomy): domain Eukaryota; kingdom Viridiplantae; phylum Streptophyta; class Magnoliopsida; order Alismatales; family Alismataceae; genus Alisma; species Alisma plantago-aquatica. The sequence continues at coordinate 422,267,381 of OY856415.1, forward strand.
TTCAAAGCTCTAAACTCTCTAAAAGATATGGTGCACTCCTTTTTTGGAGAACTTATGTCAGGATTAGGTCCAAGACATGGTGGTGAGGTCGATGAGGTTGTCTTTCCCAGCTCCTTCTCTCATCCTAGTGTTGACTTCTATACTGCTATCTCAAAATGCCCACTCTTGAAGAAATCAAACGCGTCATGTTCATGATGGCCCCTGAGAAAGCCCCCGACCCCGATGGTGTATATAATTCCTTCATCCAGAAACATTGGAATGTGGTTGGACCATCTATTATTTGTATAGTGAGAAATACTTTCATCAAGAGAATTATCAACGACACATTAGCAGACTCCTACATGTTGTTAATCCCAAAGTCAAAGCAACCTCAAAGTTGCAGTGATCTTCTACCCGTCTCCTTGAATAATTCATGCTTCAAATTTATCTCAATAATCATTGTTGAACGTCTCAAGCTGATTCTTAATTGTTGAGTGTCTGAAACCTAATCTAGCTTCATCCCTAGTCAGAAGATTACTGATAACATCATCCATGTTCAAGAAGTTATCCATACAATGCGGAATAAAATCGGGGAAGGAAATGGTGTGCATCAAGCTTGATCTAGTTAAAGCTTTTGACCACATGAGATGGTCATTCATCCTAGACACTATGAACAGAACCAGAATACCAGATAAAATCATCAACCTAATAATGCAAATCATCTCCAAAGGCCAAACTTCACTTTTATGGGAAGGATGCCCCATGGAGCCCTTCAAGGCTACCCAAGGTGTCTAACAGGGGGACCTTATAAGTCCATATCTCTTTGTGCTTTGTATGGAAAGGCTTAGTCAAGACATCTTTCACTCGATCTCAGTTGGTGATTGGAAGCTGATCCACCTCTCCTACCATGGCCCTCCTCTCTCTCACGTGTTCTTTGTTTATGATATTCTTCTCTTTACTGAGGCTTCTACTGAACAAGCTCGAGTTATTAATAAGGTTCTGAAGGAATTTGCCTATGTATCTGGTCAGATAGTTTCCAAGCCAAATTCTCACTGCTTCTTCTCACTGAACACCTCCAGGATAGTGAGATCATCTTTCTATAGATGATTTGGCATATAATGCACAACTGACTTGGGACGCTACCTAGGTGTCCCCATCTTCCATCATCATGTCAACAAATTCACCCATGGGGCTATCCTAACTACCATCCAAGAATGGATGACCAGTTGGTCTGCTCATCAAGTCTCGCTAGCAGGTCAGATTATGTTGGTAAAATCAACTCTACAGGTTATACCCAACTATGCTATGCAATCTGTTCAACTTTCACCCTCCCTTTGTGATGACTTAAACAAACACATTAAGAATTTTATTTGGTCTGGAGGGTGAGCCCATCACAATCTCTCTTTGGTATCCTAGAAGGTCATTACACTACATAAAGAAGATGGCAGAATGGGCATTAAAGACACTAAAACCTAGAACATTGCTCTTATGCTCAAGAACGTTTGGCAATTTATGAACAACTAGAATACTCTTTGGGTCTGAGTCATGCGAGAGAAGTATATTCCCAATGGTTCCCTTGTTAAGAAACCAAGTTCCTTGGTTTGGTCCTTCATTCTCAAGCATTCCCCTGCTATTATGGAAGCATCGACAGTCACTATAAATTCTGGTCTTCTTTCTAATGTCTGGATGAGTAAGTGGATGCATGCCTCATCCGTTAAGGACCTTGAGCCAAACTACACCCCACCACAAAATCTGCTAGACCTTTGTGTAGCTTCAATGGTCCTGGATGACAGATCCTGGGATTGGTCCTTTATCCACAAATACCTTCCTTCCTCTACATGGCAATACATCTCTCACACCTACCCTCCAGTACCCCCATTGGGAGTGGATACTTCGCATTGCCCTTTCAATCCCTCTGGCTCTCTTATTGCTAAGTCTGCATACCAGTAGCTGAGATAGAATTCCCACCCAGCCTTGGTTGGGTGTTGGGTCTCAATATGGAAATAGTGCATCCCTACAAGGATCAGAACATTTCTCTAGCTCATTGAGCACACGGCTATCCTCAAAAATGATGAGATGGTTCATCGGCATATTCTGATGCCTGACATCTGCCTCGTTTGTTCCAATGCATGGGATACCCTCATGCATTGCTTATAGGATTGCATTCTTAGTAAAGAAACATGGATGGCTCTTAGTGTAGGTCCTCAGTTCTTCTTTTCCACCGAGGATGATTGGATTGAGGTGTTGACATCTTTTAAATGTAGTGACCTCAATTCCATACTCCTTGTTGTTACTAGTTGGGTGATATGGATGCACATCAATGAGTTCACGCACACTAGAAAGGTTATTCCATTAACATGTTGCTTAACCTTTATTAAAGAAAAGATAAGGTCCATTCTCGCCATGCCACACCATGCTGGACCTCCCTATCCAGTGCCTAGAGAGAGTGGCAACCTACCTTTAGGCCATTTTGTCCTCATGTTTATCAACGCCTCCTTCATGCCATTGTCTTCTTCAGTTGGCATCGGGATTCATATAGTGGATGTGCACGGTAAGTTCATCATGGGTTAGGGCTCGCCCAGCCACTCTAACTCAGCGTTGGATGTAGAAATTCAAGGCATCATCAGTGCTTTGGAGATCTACAAAAGTATAGGATGGTGATCCCCCACCATCTTTTCGAATGCAACTTTGATAGTTTGGACTGTCACTGGGACCATCCCACCAGTAAACACCTTTGCCCCACACATGAGGCATATCAGGATGTTTTGTGAGGATGTTGGGAAACCACAAGTCACCTTTATCTCTAGATCCATCAACTGTGTAGATGATAGCATAGCTCACTTCTCTACTCAGTCTGTCTCATCCTTTACTTTTTCCTGTAAACCACCTTGGCTTACCAAGGATGTTAATGTTTGATTGTATGACTTATGGCGTGCACTAGAGAGAGGGATGAATGAAAACTAATCTCTATGTTTGGAAAAAAAAGGTTAATTATTAGATCTAGGACTTCCATCTATATAATCCCATGTAATCATATATTATCCCTACTTCTAGAATTTGTATCAGATCTAGGTCATGATATTATTTTATATATATTCTACTTGTTCTTTTGATAAGTTAGGTATATAAATTCTTATATTTGGGCAATCCTAGCAATTTCTACAAATTAAACAAAATAAGAATCCATACCCCAAACATGGAGTGATGTGGCAGCCTCTTCCATGGAGACTCATAAGGAAAGGGATGAGGGGCGAAGTATTTCAAAATACCCTAGACTTCTATGTCATTGTGACAAGCACCATGTTATGAGATATAACAAGACCATCATGGATGATGAAGATCATTGCCATGATGAAGGGAGAGATATTTTCTACCACCCAACTTTGGAAGAATGCACATTAAGGAAGGAGGGGATTGGGGTAATCCATCTCTTCACACCTCTTCTTATATAGAACAAGGGGTGAAGATCAATGGGTCTTGTTTTCATAAAGTTTTCTTATGCAATTATCAAGGGATTGTGCTAGGAAAGTTATAACTATATTCCTCCCTCATGTACCTACAATAACAATCTCAAATCTTTTACTTTATAGATCCAAGATTCACTTTAAGGAATCCACCCCTCATACTATTCATACTATTACCTTCCATTGGGAAAAGGAAAACTCCTTCATTATTCCCTTATTTAACTGAAACTTGCTTTCAGAGGCAAATATACATAATTACCAACTAAATTATTTGGGCCACAAAATATCTTAGAACATCCTATATTTTCTTTCATAATCCTATATTTTGATTATCTATCTCATAAATTATCTTAAGAATTTGAGGGTTTCATATTTTCATTTTTATATAATAATTGATTGCATGTGTTTCATATATATAATTAAAACCCTTCACATGATCATGAATGTCTTACTCTACATGCTTGCATGAGAGACTGGGTCACCTAAAATCATTTGGATTTCTTTTTTCCTCTTACCTTAATTAGATTTCATATGGGAAGGGTTACTATCTCACCCACAATATTCCCATTTCCCATGATTAGGGTTTAGGGTTCAGGTTAGGGAATACACCCTGTATCTTATGGGTTTATGATTCCCTCGACCACTGAGGGTTTTCCTAAACCAACCCTAGATCCATCCAGGGTTTAACCTTGCAAGGAAAAACCCATAAAACTATTTTTCTTTACTTTATCATTAATTCCACATTACATATACATTAATTAGTGGAAGATACCTTGATCCTACTTTTTCTCAAAAATCCTAACTTGAGATGAGGAGGGATGTATCTTTTAGTTTCTATTAAGTAAGAGGATGAGAATTGGATGAAATTAGAGATGAAGAGACTTATAGGAAACATTACTTTAGGCAAACCCTAGGTTCTAGACAAGAGTGTATCACCTTAGCTAAGGGAGTCCTCATATACCAACTTAATGATGCAGAGGAAAATATTGTCAATCCCAAAGACATGATCCTTTCTAGACACCATTATCATTAGATCATGCCTTCATAATTTTCCTTATGTTTCTATAGATTACTTGAAATTATAAACTATTAAATATTATTTGAAAATTTTGGGGCTCTGATACCAAATGCAGTGACTTCACTTTTTAGTGTCCCCCAATTAAGAAAGGATCTTAAAGTCGATAGGCATTACCTAAATTCCCAAGATCCATATTTAACTAAATAACAAAAAAATGCAATATTTCACAAATACTGTTTACAAGTTGTATAACAATGCTCCCCTAAGGAGTTACATGAATTTCTGTCACGATAACTAGTACATATGAGAAGAAGTATCTAACTAATCATCCTTTACTTAGCATTAATGTCTTTATTTATTATCATCTGGTTCATCATGTCTTGATATCTTCATGTATATAATTTACCTAAATGATGTGAAACAAAATTTGGATCAATATATTGATATACCATCTACGTGGGTTGCATGCAAAAGTGTGCAAGTACATAAAAACATATAATCAATCAATTACTTGCATATATGAACTAGCAATTTCACTGCATATTCTAACCCATACTAGATATGTTATGTTTGGCATAATCACTGTCCCTTCTTGGGCTCGTGTGAATCACCCCTCGAGGAATTTTAGTCTAGGGTTTATAATATGATATCTTACTTTAGGGATACTCATAGTGGCATTATAATTGAACATAATGTAAATAAAGATCCAATCATTTATTTCAGTAATTGTTGAGAAATCCTTGGTAAACATCGGCAATCGGTATGGTGAGTAGAATGATTGTAACCATGTACCTCAATGTAGAACCATGTAGACCATGCAATCATACTTCAAGTACTTTAAGCATATCATCATATCAAGCAAGCAAAGACGAATCCAAGAAATCAACATTTAATCTGCATGTATGTATATCCTAAAGTTTCACCATCATATTTTTCACATAAATCCTTACTTGGGTCCTAATCTAGTATTGTCTTGGGTTTGGATAAGGAATAAGGGTACAAACTGTAGTTCCACTGTATATTAAACATTAGATGAAACCTTAATTATCAAATCTATCATGTACTTGTATTATGAACTCCTAGATTTGATTATGTGCATTGATGTCATGGAAATCAAGGATCTTTGGTTTCAAGACCCTAATCATACATCATTATTATCATCATCATCTTATACTCCCATTCAAATTCAACAATATCAGTTTATATCTCAAAGTAAATGTAAGGACCCTGACCTGGGTTTTTGGGATAACCATATTTTTTTTGCTTAAGTAAGTTTCTTAAAAACTTAAATATAATCCTTTGATTTGTTTTGCTATCATGTGACATGCCTATGTTTCAAGTTTGATCCTGTTTGAATGATGTTTGAGCAATGTTTGCTTGTTTTAGACCAGAGTGTAATTTACCCAAGATAAGGGGTTATCTTGGAATATGTCACATTTTAGCGTGCCCATAGTGCTTTAGCATCAAAAGGGAGAGAATGATGCCAAGGGGATCCTCATGGAGAGCTTAATTTTTAAGTTTTATTTGGTTTGGAAGTTGCTTGTATCTTGTGTACTAGTTTTGGTGCAAATTGCAATTTATCTAAAGCAGAGGGTTAACATGCAATTTATCACCTCTAGAGTGGTTCCACTTTTTTTTTGCATAATCTAGAATATATAAAAATGGTGGTTGTCTCGCTTGGATCTCAGGCAAGAGATGACATCCTTAGTAGTGATAAGGTTCTACAGATGATGTGTGTTTTGACCTAGGAATATAGTGTATCAGTTTGCCATGGTGTTGTGTATCAGTTTGGAGAAGTCTTACCCTTGGTAGGAGACCAATAGGCTGAGACCCAACTTAGAATATATCACCATGTCTTGCATGTTGAGTTAGTATAAATACATGTGGCCTTTGTACGTGGACAAGTGTCATCTAGACTCCTAAGGTGATGACTCCTTTCTTTTGATCTCTCTCATCCCTCAAGTATATAACCCCCTCCCCCTTCACACAAGTGAACCAATTCGTCCATTCATGTTCTTCTCTTCTTGGTGGACAAGCTTGGGATCTTGAGGAGCTAGAAGAAGTCCCCGTGGAGCTTTGGAGATAATGTCAAGGTCAAGTTTGGGACTCTTGATGGAACATCTTCAACTTTGAGAAAACATGTTCTTTGGATCTTTGATCATGGAGCTTGAACCCTTGGTGAAGACATTCTTGAGGTGGGTTATATAACTCTTAGGCTTCACTATTATTTCACTCTTTTTCTTCTCTAAATCATTTTCTTTACATTCTAATAGATGACATTGATCTTGAGGATTATTTTGATGAAGGAATCTTATCTAGTTTGTTGTTTTAGATCTTGCTTTTTCTTTCTTGGATTATGCTGATGTTTCCCTAGCAATAGTAATGGTTGGTGGCCGATATCATAATCTTGAATATGACAAGTTGACATAACACTAAGGGGGTTAAATTGAGATGCAATGTGGTGCTTAAACTAACATGCTTAGTTGGCACATAAACTAACACACCTTGGGGAGGTTAACCCTTCATACCTTGCTTGTGAGTAATCAACACATCATGTGATAAGCCAACACACCATGTAGGTACTAAGTTGAGGTACCCTCCTATAGTTGAGATGCCGACACACTTTGTGGAGTAAGTGATTGACACATCAGGGTGAGGCTAAGCTGAGATACCATCTTGTTGAGTGAGAGGCCAACACACTTGAAGTGCTAAACTGAGAGACACCTTGATGTTAATCCGACCCACTTTCAAGTAAGGTTAAATCGATACCATGGAGAAGATGTTGCAAACTAAGATCTTACATGTATGTTGCAAACCGAGATCTCACATGAATGTTGCAAACTGAGATCTCACATGTAGGTGATAAACTGATATATCAAAGGTTGATCCAAGATGTTGTGAACTGAGACGCACCTCGATGATGTAAACGGATACACATAGTTGGTGTTAAAATCGTGACACACTTAGAAGATGCTTAAACCATGACACACCTTGATTCTAAGCCGATACCTCATGTTGGGAGGTGAAATCAATATCTCATGATTAAGGTGAAACCGATATCTTAGGTTGAATGTGAAACCAATATCTTAGGCTAGGTGATAGAACAAGACACCACCTAATTGATTAGTTGACACATGTATGATGAAGGGTCGTCACACCTATACTCTTGAATGTTGATGTAATCAATACATAGTGTAATGATCTATCTAAAAGGATGTAACTATGAATGGTCAATCCTTAACTATGATGCTTAATCCTAAGACTCTCCAAAAATGTGGGAAGTAATGGAAGTAGGGTTTAGTGGTGAAGTAATCATATAACAACCCTAATCTTCAGATAATACGACCTATGTGCTCACCCTATTGAAAGATTGTAATTCAAGACATGTATCTTCTCTAATTCCTTTCCATATGATTCATAACCACATGGTGAAGAATATTGTTGAAACCATGTGAGCACTCGGGTGAACGTTATATTGTGCATATGATGATTATAAGCTTTATTGAAATAAAAGGGTGTTAGCAATTGTGTAGAAATCATATGAAAAAGTTAGTGAGCTCATAAGTTCCTTGTGTATAGTTTGAAGTAAAATCCTCCATATATGTAATCTAAGGATTTACATCCGTTAGTAACATAATAATGGGTAACGACTTATGAGAGGAAATAACATATGAATCACTTAATCATGAGACATTATGTCGGTGCATGGCCAATATGTTTATATAATGTATGGTTGTAACACATACATAACCTAATCAGATAATACACATATACATATATGTAATGGTGATACCTAATAATGTTGCTCAATCTAGATCCATTCCAAGAAAGTGGGAAATGGTGTATTTGGGTTTGGAGATAATAATAATGAAGTAAAAACTCTAATCAGGTTATGTGTGAATAACATTGACCCTAATCCTAGGACATGTTACTTTTGTTGAGTATGCATGGTTAAAAGCATGAGATTATTCTCTCTCTCTCTCTCTCTCTTATTCACATAACTTTAATCTTACAAATTAATGGAATGTTATAGCTTGTGAGTGCTATGAAGATGATTAACTAATACTAAGTGAAGGCTATGAGCCTTGATAAGGTAACACGCGAAGTATGAATATGTGAACGTGTAGACTTAGTTATTATAAATAGTGCATAACTTTATACACTCCAAACTTGTGGGAGGTAGTGCAATTAGAAGATTAGAATATAAATGATGCTTGGTAACCCTATGTGCTTAAGCATGAAACCTAACCTTAATTGAGGGGACATATGATGCATGGCATGCTTTACCTAAAAGTATTTATTGTGTTGAGACATCATGTGATAAAGTGGATTTTCTCCTTTTTGTTCATAATTACTCTTGTTACTTTAAGACCTCACTATTTATGTCTCCTTTGACTTAATAACTCGATAATGTCCACCAAAGTCAAGATTTCACTTTTTGAGTCAATATGGTACACATATATACATGAAATGTTAGGGTTGTTATACCCTTGAACCCTTTGATTAAAATCTTGATCATACATGATCTTTATGATTTGTAATTTTGCACACTTGTGATTGACCCTATTATGAAACTATGTTCCAAATTTGATATTATTTGGACATTGCTACGATTTTATATGAATTTTATATGTTTTATACCTTGTTTTAGCCCAATGCTATGTCTCTATCTCTGTTGGGCCAGCCGTTTAGGCCCAATGCAACTCTGTTACCCGATCGCTTGTTCCCTTCCCTTCCTCTTCAGGAAACCAGCGACAGGGAAAGAGTTTCCCTGCCTCCACCCAGATGGGGTAACGGACGACAACCCTAAACCTTGCTCCCTTATATACCCCCCCTTCCATTGGACTTCTTGCTCTTTTCCTAGATTAACCCAGCCGCCAACGTGATCGGAAAGGGGTCCCTCGCCCTATTCTTCTGTTCTCGCCTCCCAAGCAGCCCCCCTTTTTTCCTGTCGGCACCCACGCCAGAGCCCAAGAAGAAGGGTGCCGCCGCCCCTCCCCTCACGAAGACCCGTAGATGAGGTCGAGTCCGCAAGCCTCTATGAGCTTGGGCGGCGACAACAGTGGCTGCTTCGGTCCTTGCTGCTGCGCCGTCCTTCTGTGCGGCCGATGCTACAAGGGTAAGACACCCTCTCACCCACTCCAGTTCACGGAAGAGGACTGGGAGGCTAGTAGGTGATCGGCATGCCCCAAAGAACCAACACGACTGCCTTTTCTCCAGGTCAGACGCAGTCAATGGATCACCAAAGAACGGGAGCGGAGCTCCCCTGTTTGTCCCCTGTTCCAGCCTCAGAACAGAGGATCGCGTGAAGGAGAAGCACCAGTCTGTGCACGTGTGGGAGAAAGCCGGGTCCAGTAGAGGCCAACCCTCGTGGGCCAGGGCCGTCCAGGCGTGAGGCCCAGTGAGCCGCGACCAAGGCCCAATCCGATTGCAAGGTGAATAAATGACATCCTTATTCATCCTAGTTTTTCCTAATATGGTATAATGATGATAACTTTACATTCCTTTGGCCAAATCTAACATATAATATATGAAAATTCGTCCACGCAACGAGATCTACACAATGGACTAGGTTTCACAGTCTAATTCCACCATTTGTTCCCTGCTTTTCTAAAATATGCATATGTTAATCATTTGGAATATAGTTGATGTATGACCATGATTGCAAAATTGGGATCTGGGCTACTCAATCTATCCCTGATCCTTAAATCAGTAACAATAATTTCTTTGTAGCCCTAATGAAACTCCTACTCTCCCTATTGCTCATAATTTACTCCTTTTGTACATAGTTGACCACATTGGACTATAACGATGTACATTGCACTTTTGATGCTAATCTTGCCACTTAATGATGAAACAATGCCTAATCAATTTAAAATCAGTAATATATGTCTCTGCTTGACCTTAACATCAGCCCCTAGCATCCTCCTTGCTATGGTTGTTTCTTGTGACATCTAATGCATGTATATGCCCCTATTATGTGAATGTTTGATTATACTTTGAACCAATGTTGGGTTGACCTAACCTATGCATGTCTCTATGTCTTTATGTTGCTGATCTTGACCATCCTTGATGCTTGGTCCCCTTGAATTGATAATCTATGACCTGGATTACCCTATTATGAGTCTCGTGACCTAATTTGAGCATAAGTGTCCTAAATCTTGTCATGTTCACATGAAACATTGAAATAATATGAAACTTGAACCACACTCTTATGATGGACCCTAAATCAATATGAGATCATTAAATGACCTAATAACCAACTGGTAACCTAACTTGGCCAAAACCATCAAATAAAGATAATAGGATTAATGATGAGAATCTAATGCATATATGTAATCATGTTCTTAATCAGGTTTGGCATGTGGCTAGATGGTGAAGAATATGTTAGGTTATGAAATCTCTCAATCAGGTATGGGCCTTATCTAGTTATATGACTACCACTTTCTTGCTTGTAAAGACATATATTATATGCTTGTTTGTCTATTTTCTCAAATATTGCCATGTAGTATTGCTATGTCATATTCGATGTTTGCTTCGTCTGTTTTATAACTTGAACACATATATATATATATATGGAACTCCATTATAATATTGTTGATAAAGGGATCTTGGTTACGACCTTGAGGTCCCTCTCGTATAAAAGGGTTAGCTAAGCTTGAGCACCCTTACGGACCCTTCCGACGGGAAGATGGTCAAAGGCCTTAAACATGTTTGATATTGTTGGTATAATGGAGTGAAATGACATAAAATATGATTTCGCATTTGTTAAACAATTAACATGTTTATTCTTGTTCGTTTAATCTTGAAATCTTTTCAAAATTATGCAAAGCTTATATATTTGTGTATCTTTCGGCCCCATACTCAACACCTCGTGTGTTGACCCATTTCTCGTATGTTGTTTTTAGGTTCAGAGATAGCTTGAAAGATGAAGGGCTTGGTGAGCTATGCTAGGTGTACTTGTTGTAAGATCCAGATATAGTATACATGAGCAGACTTGTACAAAGTAACTCTTGAACATGTAATTCAAATCATGTAATATAATGAAGTTTCTTAATATATCTTGTTGATTGTTGAGATTATGTTGGTGCATTTATCTTGTTATCTGTTCATGTGTGCTAAGCTTTATGCTTCCGCATTTCGCCTTTGATATACGTTTGGTTCATGGGACTGGGATTCCGGTTCCGTGACAGATGGTATCAGAGCATGAACAATAACTACACCAAACATGGCTCACATGAAACACAAACTAAACTTACCTTACATCTCAACCCTAGAAACTTAATGAAATATCCTTGTGGATTAGGTTGACTTAGCCTCTAGGTTAGAACCTAGATGTTCTAGAACTAGGTGTAGACTTGTGTAAGTTACCTCCCTAGACATGATTCATGACATGTACTTAGGATGTCTACACAAGTGTTAACCATGTTCTTACTAGTTCTCTAGGTGTCATGATACTAGACTGCCTAATGAGTGTAGTAACTCGTTTTGGTTTTGGTTTTATTCGAATGGAGTATGGTGGTTTTCATCGCCTGTTTAAACGTTGGAGAAAACATATTTTATGTATTAATATATGTACATATGAAAAATGTTACCACACGCAGAAATGCAGTGAGTTTCCATGCAACCTAAGAGAAAGAGATGTAACATCAAGTCTAGATGAGAGAGTTTAGATGATAGTGATAGTTGTCTAGAGCCATGATATAGGTTAGCCATGTAAGTAACCTGGAAACCTAAGATGATGATTATGATATTGATGATGATGTCGATGAGACCCAAGTTGTTTGAGGAAGGTCGAGTATGTTTGATGATATGGAATGAGTTTGACCACTTGGTTGATGTGCTAAACATAGCTAGTGGGTTGACATGCTCACTTGCACCTAGTCTTGTATGTGTGGAGATATGATATATGGTTTGAAACCAACACGGGCCTCAATCTCTTTACAAAGGAATACTTCTAGCATGGGACATATGAATAGGGTGACCTGTTGATATGAGTTGACTCGTATCGGGAGAAGGTTAGAGTACCTAAACTCCAAAATATTTGAAATGTTGAATAATATGAATGATGAAATACTTGATGATGAGTTCCTAGCTAGAATACTTCTAAGTATATGAGTTGAGTGACCTAGTGGACGTTTCCTTGAAATGTTGTACCCTAGATGTCCTATGAAAATATCTAACCCTAGAGAAAGAGGCAATTGAATATTTGATATATAGGTGAGGGAGATGTCCCAAGACCCAAGATGATGTATATGATGTGTGATATTCATGATGAGCCTCATGCTCGGGTTAGTAATTGTATATAAAGGAGTCTAGCGGGTATCCTTGTTTTTCGAAAGATGGGTAGAAATTTTGTTACACGTATAAGGTTGTGGTTAGCATGTCTTGTTGGACACATGTCTTAGCTTGACTGGCTTGAAGCTCTTTTTAATACAAGTGAGAAAGTTATAAACCCTCGACATTGATGATAATGTTGTCCCTCATATGGTGCTTGATGCATGAAATAATATCAATTACGTTTTGATATATACCCAATAAGTCACACTCATAAGCTAGACCTAGTATGAAATCAAACCATACATGAAGATGTAGTTTTGAAATCATGAGCTCGATACAGTAATGCCTAGAGATCTTAGCTTGAATAGTTCGGGGTAATGCTCCTAGTCTCATACCCCGAATGAAAAAAAAACAACATAACTGAGTAGAAAGTTTGGGAAAGGCTACTGTAAAGATTACACACTGATTGATAATCTCGCTTGAAGCCATTCATTTCAGAATTGATAAAATGGATTTTGATGATACCCCTTGGTCTCATATAAAGATATGAACAGAAACCCTAATGTGTGGACACTAAAGGATGTCAAAACCCTTAATAATGATGACTAGGTGTGAATCCCATTGTAGGGAGTGCCATGATAACTATGGTAAGATGCCTTAACTTAATGGTCTCCTGACTCTTGTCTATGATCTTGGAAAAAATTTCGAGGACAAAATTTCTTGTAAGGAGGGAAGGATGTGATAAAGTGGATTTTCTCCTTTTTGTGCATAATTACTCTTGTTACTTTAAGACCTCACTATTTATGTCTCCTTTGACTTAATAACTCGATAATGTCCACCAAAGTCAAGATTTCACTTTTTGAGTCAATATGGTACACATATATACATGAAATGTTAGGGTTGTTATACCCTTGAACCCTTTGATTAAAATCTTGATCATACATGATCTTTTTGATTTGTAATTTTACATACTTGTGATTGACCCTATTATGAAACTATGTTCCAAATTTGAGATTATTTGGACATTGCTACGATTTTATATGAATTTTCTATGTTTTATACCTTGTTTTAGCCCAATGCTATGTCTCTATCTCTGTTGGGCCAGCCGTTTAGGCCCAATGCAACTCTGTTACCCGATCGCTTGTTCCCTTCCCTTCCTCTGAAGGAAACCAGCGACAGGGAAAGAGTTTCCCTGCCTCCACCCAGATGGGGTAACGGACGACAACCCTAAACCTTGCTCCCTTATATACCCCCCTTCCATTGGACTTCTTGCTCTTTTCCTAGATTAACCCAGCCGCCAACGTGATCGGAAAGGGGTCCCTCGCCCTATTCTTCTGTTCTCGCCTCCCAAGCAGCCCCCCTTTTTTCCTGTCGGCACCCATGCCAGAGCCCAAGAAGAAGGGCACCGCCACCCCTCCCCTCACGAAGACCCGTAGATGAGGTCGAGTCCGCAAGCCTCTGTGAGCTCGGGCGGCGACAACAGTGGCTGCTTCGGTCCTTGCTGCTGCGCCGTCCTTCTGTGCGGCCGATGCTACAAGGGTAGGACACCCTCTCACCCACTCCAGTTCACAGAAGAGGACTGGGAGGCTAGTAGGTGATCGGCATGCCCCAAAGAACCAACACGACTGCCTTTTCTCCAGGTCGGCCGCAGTCAATGGATCACCAAAGAACGGGAGCGGAGCTCCCCTGTTTTTCCCCTGTTCCAGCCTCGGAACAGAGGATCGCGTGAAGGAGAAGCGCCGGTCTGTGCACGTGTTGGAGAAAGCCGGGTCCAGTAGAGGCCAACCCTCGTGGGCCAGGGCCGTCCAGGCGTGAGGCCCAGTGAGCCGCGACCAAGGCCCAATCCGATTGCAAGGTGAATAAATGACATCCTTATTCATCCTAGTTTTTCCTAATATGGTATAATGATGATAACTTTACATTCCTTTGGCCAAATCTCACATATAATATATGAAAATTCGTCTACTCAACGAGATCTACACAATGGACTAGGTTTCACAGTCTAATTCCACCATTTGTTCCCTGCTTTTCTAAAATATGCATATGTTAATCATTTGGAATATAGTTGATGTATGACCATGATTGCAAAATTGGGATCTTGGCTACTCAATCTATCCCTGATCCTTAAATCAGTAACAATAATTTCTTTGTAGCCCTAATGAAACTCCTACTCTCCCTCTTGCTCATAATTTACTCCTTTTGTACATAGTTGACCACATTGGACTATAACGATGTACATTGCCCTTTTGATGCTAATCTTGCCACTTAATGATGAAACAATGCCTAATCAATTTCAAATCAGTAATATATGTCTCTGCTTGACCTTAACATCAGCCCCTAGCATCCTCCTTGCTATGGTTGTTTCTTGTGACATCTAATGCATGTATATGCCCCTATTATGTGAATGTTTGATTATACTTTGAACCAATGTTGGGTTGACCTAACCTATGCATGTCTCTATGTCTTTATGTTGCTGATCTTGACCATCCTTGATGCTTGGTCCCCTTGAATTGATAATCTCTGACCTGGATTACCCTATTATGAGTCTCGTGACCTAATTTGAGCATAAGTGTCCTAAATCTTGTCATGTTCACATGAAACATCGAAATAATATGAAACTTGAACCGCACTCTTATGATGGACCCTAAATCAATATGAGATCATTAAATGACCTAATAACCAACTGGTAACCTAACTTGGCCAAAACCATCAAATAAAGATAATAGGATTAATGATGAGAATCTAATGCATATATGTAATCATGTTCTTAATCAGGTTTGGCATGTGGCTAGATGGTGAAGAATATGTTAGGTTATGAAATCTCTGAATCAGGTATGGGCCGTATCTAGTTATATGACTACCGCTTTCTTGCTTGTAAAGACATATATTATATGCTTGTTTGTCTATTTTCTCAAATATTGCCATGTAGTATTGCTATGTCATATTCGATGTTTGCTTCGTCTGTTTTATAACTTGAACACACACACATATATATATATATATATGGAACTCCATTATAATATTGTTGATAAAGGGATCTTGGTTACGACCTTGAGGTCCCTCTCGTATAAAAGGGTTAGCTAAGCTTGAGCACCCTTACGGACCCTTCCGACGGGAAGATGGTCAAAGGCCTTAAACATGTTTGATATTGTTGGTATAATGGAGTGAAATGACATAAAATATGATTTCGCATTTGTTAAACAATTAACATGTTTATTCTTGTTCGTTTAATCTTGAAATCTTTTCAAAATTATGCAAAGCTTATATATCTGTGTATCTTTCGGCCCCATACTCAACACCTCGTGTGTTGACCCATTTCTTGTATGTTGTTTTTAGGTTCAGAGATAGCTTGAAAGATGAAGGGCTTGGTGAGCTATGCTAGGTGTACTTGTTGTAAGATCCAGATATAGTATACATGAGCAGACTTGTACAAAGTGACTCTTGAACATGTAATTCAAATCATGTAATATAATGAAGTTTCTTAATATATCTTGTTGATTGTTGAGATTATGTTGGTGCATTTATCTTGTTATCTGTTCATGTGTGCTAAGCTTTACGCTTCCGCATTTCACCTTTGATATACGTTTGGTTCATGGGACTGGGATTCCGGTTCCGTGACACATAACCTCACTCTATTTGTATAATGTTAACCTTGCATGTGAGATGGATGTCATAGATAATGATTATATGGTGTATATGTGATGTGGCACAAGTGATGCTTGACATGAGTAATGCATATATGCTCAAAAAGGTATGATGAGATAACAATAAATCACAAGAATGATGTGATGGGATGACCTGGAAGAGGCTTAGTGCCTAGTTGAGATGATATCCTTTAGTACTTAAATGAGGGATTAGCATCCCATGATAATGTGTTGATGGTGATAGCCTTGTGAATGGCAGCGATATAGTGTTATGAGATGAATGGGATTAGTTTATAGTTTAAACAATTATATCTTCTATTGTAATATTATGCCCTCTCTTTTGAAGAATTTTTCTATGGTTTGTACGTTATATCATGATTGGTTCTAAAAGACATCTAATTGGTCTAATTAATCAAGTGGAACCTAATCATGTAGTTTCCATGTGCCATAGATCCATCTTCAACGTCAGTATTTGCTGGATGGTGAAACGAGCAATTCCTAAGGGAAATTTGCAGCACATATTGTTAAATATTTGGGGTACAAATTTAGGTGTCTCCTTGTATCCTTAATTCATAGGATTGGTTGCGGCCCATACCCTGGTAGGAGTGTGGCTGCAGGCCGTAGCTCAACGATATGATTCGGTATATATTTATGATGTTTCACAGGATTAGTTTCGGTCCATACCCTGGCAGGAGTGTAGCTTCGGACCATAGCTCAGTTTCACTAGCGTCGTTACCTATACCAATGTTTGCTAGGTGTTATGTATTGGTGGCCATGCATGTGCCAACCCCTTGATATCACTATATGTCATTTATGCAGTTGACTGATATCTCTCTATGGTGCACTCGTGTACTGACCACGAGGTGTGGTGAGGTCATGGATTCTGGCTCTTCCATAGACCTTGTATGGCACTAATTTTGACTTTGTAGTGGTCAGTTAGATTTTGGTGGTGCGACTCAAATTCACAGTGCATAAAAAACTCGTAAACAATCGTGTAGAATATTCATTTAGAATCAAATACAAGAACATTGGTAGATGCCTTGTCTTGCTTTTATATTGTTTAGCTTACAAAAGTTATACATGTTCTTCGTATTCCCTCTTAACCATAAAGATAATATATTATGTAGTGTAGATTCCTAAACTTCTTAAACAAGTGATAGTTGCCTTGCTTAAGATAGTTTGCAGAACCTGCTCATCTATTAATAATTTTCCTTTCTGCTTAGTTATATGTGATAATAATAGAGTTGGTGGATAGTTATATCTCTCGTTGGGACTTTTGTCTCACCCCATTGGTTAAATAACTTTTAGGTGGACGTGCATGCCAAGCTAAATATCCGATAGTTGAGGATATAATATGAAGAGGAACTGCACCTGGTGGATCATGGTATATAGATAACGTCTAGTAATAGATTCATATGTGTCATCGATGTACACTCAGGTCCTTGGAGGTGTGCTCGATGTATTTTGTAGACATGATGATCGATGCATGGTTTTTTGCTTGTGTGCCTTTTCTAGTATGTACATACATGTGCAACTATTTTCGTATGTAATAGGTTGATTGGAAAACAATGATGTATCTCCTTGAATATATGTTATGAAATGCAAGTGTTGACTCATGTGTAATAAATCCCAACTCATGGTGCTTGTTGCAAATCAGTTTTAATTTCTTGTGATTTTTTATAATCCACTAATAAGTGGTTGATCATGATTAAGCTTTGAGTAATATCACCTTGTGTGGCAAAGAGTGTAAAAATAAATGTGTTTTTTATATACTCAACATGTTAATTATTAGATCTAAGACTTCCATATATATAATCACCACTTAATCGTGTAGTATACCTATTTTTGGAATTAGGATCAGATATAGGTCATGATAATAGTTTTTTTAGATTCTTTTACTGTCATGATCAGTTCGGTTCCATATTTGGGTAATCCTAGAAATTTCTACAAATTAAGAAAAATAAGAGTCTATATCTCAAACATGGGGTGATGTGGCGGCCTCTTCCATAGAGACTCAGAAGGAAAGACATGAGGGTGAAGTACATTAGAACATTCTAAACTTCTATTCCACTGTAATAAGCACCGTGTTACGAGATACAACAAGACCATCATGGATGAGGAAGAGCAATGCCATGATTAAGGGGAAGAGATTTGCTACCGCACTACTATGGAAGAACGCACATCAAGTAAAATGGGTTTGGGGTAGTCCATCTTCTCTTTGTAACACTTATTATATTTAACAAGGGTTGGAGATGAATAGGACTAGATTCCATAAAGTTTCCTTACGTTATTAGAACGATATCATGCTAGGAAAGATACAACTAAATTCCTACCTCCTGTCCCTGTAATAACAATCTCACATCTTTTACTTTACCAAAAAATTCATGTAAAGGAAACCACCCCTCGTAGCATTATATTGAAAGAAATCTATTCATATTATAACCTTCTGTTAGGAAAAATAGAACTCCTTCATTATTCCCTTATTTAGCTGAAACATGGTTATAAAAGCAAATCTAGTGATTACTAACTAAATTATTTTGGCCACGAAGTATCTTAGCACTTCTTGGATTTTCTATCATAATCCAATATTTGGATTATCTATCTTATAAATTATCTTGAGTATTTTTCATGAGCACAAAAATACTTATTTTCCTATATGGTATCCCAGGGACCCCTATGTAAACCTTGATTGTAGAAATTAAGTAATTTGTCTCTCACTCTCATCTTTACTCCAATTGGTCTCAAAATTAGATACTTTCTTTATTATCCTAAAATATAATGTTCTTCCATGTTTGGTAACTAGCGGATGTTTCTAGATACCCTTTTCTCTTTCTTCAAATAAGTGAACCACATTTAATTATTACAAGCAAGTCCCTCTTTCTTCTCTATTTTTCATAGGCTACTAGGAGCATCCTTTCACTATGAAACTAATTAATACCATTCTAAACTTATATTTATTTTTTGGGATTTAATGGGATAACTTTCACATGAGAAACTTTTCCATTATGTATTCCCTTAAATTAATCGCCCACGTCATATGGAAAGTCTTTTTTACCTCAAATTCTAGAATTATCTTAATTTCCTCATTATCTTTAAGTTTTCCACAAATCAGATCAAAATATCTTTATTTGATTCCTCAAAACTTGTGTTATCATTCATAGTTAGATAATTACTCCATTGATTTTCTAAATTACAAATTGTTTTATAATATTTTATAAAGTTGTGTATTATTACATAACTCTATTTGCTAACAACCAATAAAGTCATTATCCTTTATTTATGAATGAATTCCTTTTATTTCTTAAACTTGTTCCACAAGAACCTATTTACAATTAAAATATTATCATGGGCCTCACTTGGGCATGGGTTGAACCCATCTCACAAAGAAAACATTATTATTCCATAAATTAGGGAATTTATTTATCAATTTGAGCCTTATATTTATATATTGCAAATTCACCAAATTGAGCATATTACATCTAGGGTCATCTCAAGTTGTGGAAAAATTTGCAAGATTTCTATAGTGGTCAACAAAGATGCTCAAAGCCTTACATACTCATGCATACTTCTTCTCCTTCCCTTTGATGATTGCAAGACCTCCTAGTATCTTCAAAACCCTAAACCATGTAAGCATGCTCTTCTTCATATCATTTTCTACTTTTAAACAAATGTCTTCTTCCTTGATCCATTTTGATGGTTATTCTTAACCCAAGATCGATTAAGTGGATGAAGCTTCTTCTTCTTCCTCCCTCTTTCACCATGGATACCCTAGGTATATGAAGGAGTTGTTGTTTGAATCTAGATGGAGGAAATCTCAGAGCTTCAGTTGAGTTTGTGGATTGTTTATTTTTTATGTTTATTTGAATGTTTTGGGGTAAATCTTGGAGATTTACATCTGGATGTGTGATCCTTGTTTCCAATATTCCTTGAGTGAGTGATATATCATTTTATGCATTTATTTCCTACATTGTAAATGCAAAACATAATCTTGTTCTGTAATCCTTTGATTGCTAAAATGTGGTATCTTTAGGAGTACTTTAGGCAAGTAAGAAGGAAATTTCAATTTACATGTTCATATTAATATCTTCAATACACTCTATGATTTTAATCACATGTTATTTAGATGTGCATGAACTAAGGTTCAAAAAAACATGTGTAAATACCCTTAAAGTGGTAACTATGTGGTGATTTTTTAATCATATGATGGAAATATGAGCCACATTATGTTCCTAGTTGTATTAGAGCTCTCCTAAAATATATTTAAGTCTCTTCCTAACCCTTATTGTAACATCTCTTTTCTTTATATAACACTAATAAGCCTATAAGTCGAGCTTGAAAATTTTGAGTACAATTTTCCCTAAGTCATATCATAATACATAATTTAGTTAAGGTGCGACTCCAATTAGATGTAATACTATTATGAATAAATCAAACACACATCAAACCTAGTTCCTCTAAAAAAAATTAGCATGGTTTGAACATTATTCATCCTATTGTAATTTGATTACACATATTGTAATCCTAATTGATAAGAAAATGACAAGTTAGGGTCACTTATGGAATTGATTTGGTTAATATCCATAATTTGTCCTATAAAATTGGAATGAGTTAAATACGATAATAAATTACTTTCCTCAAAATATACAACTTTAATTGATTATAGATAATCCTATATGATTAAATACATGCTTATCCTAAAAACACAAGGACAAATTGTTTTCACTCACAAATCAGAAACTAGATAGTTTTTCAAAATCCTCATCGCCCAATTAGTCAGACTACCAAATTTGGTTTTCTTTAGATAAATCTAGAACCCCAAATTTAAGTAGGACAAATTAAAATAATTAGATGCCTTGATAAACCCCCTCACTCTGATTGTAATTTGTTATTAATTAGTTGTGTCACGCAGCCCATTGGATGGAGTCTGAGTCTAAATGGGACTCACAGATCAGACCTTTCTATGAGTGGGGATCTCATCCCCTCCACCTGAGACCCATGCTCTATGGACTCCTTCATCGCACAGTTACACTCCCTCCCTGATCCATCTCTCTAATCGGTGTCATTACAAAGCAAACAATTTTTACCATCTCTGAACCTACCTGAGTATGTAGACCCCAATCGCGATGGAATTTTGTGACTCAGAGAGCCCCCAATTGACAAAAACTCTCACTCTCACCCCTGCTTCACCTTCCATAGAAGTTGCAAGCCACCCCAAACCTCAACGGGTTGGAAATCCTAGACCTGACCCTACCCGACCCGGAATTCTGACCCGAAATGACCCAAATTAAACTAAAAATGCTAATTTAGTTGTTAACTAAAATTCTTCCATTTGTGCAAATTTTAGTTTGTATGGACCTGAATATCCCGAACCCAACCCGTTCAACCCGAGAGTAACCTGAAATGACCAAAAATAAACCTTTTGGTGGATTTTATTAAGATTAATTAAATATTGATAGTTGATAACATTTTTGGCATGTCTTATAAACAATGATATAATCAAATATACAATAATTTTATGTATTGCATAAATTTTATAGTACAAACCCGAATTAGACCAGAAATTCACTTTACATGTCAGGACCCGATCTGACCTGACCTAATTTCCAGCCCTCAACCTATATAAGAGACACACTAGAAACCCCTTTAAAATGATATACAAACTTTCGAGAACGAATAGTCTCCATGTGTTTGCCCTCTTATTTCTCGTGCAACCCCCTCTCTCTGAACTTCATTGTACACCACTTGCTGGAATGTCGTGATGAAACGTAGAACTACATTGAACCCCGCCTTCGCTCCAAAAATGTTTTTAGGGCCTCCTCGATGTCATCTTGGTCGCAAATTGAGCGTCCCATGAGGTATATCTGTTTCCCTCCTCCGCACCTATTTTTAGAACCTATGAACAATCTGGAGTATATCTCCATGATTTCCCTTAGTTTTCTTGCAAATATCTTTGCCAAGAAGTTCTAGATCAATCCTTGATTACGACATGGTTTGATGATCTATTTTGGCTTCCTGTTGCTACTCACATAGCCTATAATGGTAGTGTGACATGATTAAACCATGTGTAAAATGTAAGTGCACGCGTCAATGTAATATAGGCCTTTGTGAGGCCCGAGTCGAACTCAGGGAACGTAATTTCGGTAGACTACTACTAACCCCTTGCAATTAGCTAGACCGATTATAAAAGTTTGAGAGTTGATTTGAAAAAGAAAATAAAAACAAAAGAAAGTAAAGCAATCGATTAAATAGTTGGTTTAATCAATTAAAATGGAATCTTGAGGATTGCGGTTTCATCACGGATTGTCGTTGTACTAATTTCTATATAATTATCACAACTTGTCTCCTATCCCAGGTACTGGCATGTGAATAGAATTGTTCGCTTCCACGATACAATTCACTACCTTAATTTAGATCAGTTCCACGTCAGTAGTAACCTATACCCTAAATTAGGTGCATGAAAAATATATCTCTAGCTTTCCACCATTAACCGTACATCGCCTTTTCCAAAGGATTTATAAGTTAATGTGATTATTACGTCTTTTCAACCATTAATTCTTCGTCAAAATCAATTAAAGGTATTAAATTACCATTATGGTGATCAATAACAATGATAGAATTGAGAAAATATTATAATACCACATATTTGAGAGACAATATATGGTTAACTATGTAAAAGGTGTCATACAATGATTATCCGAGCTACTCCCGGTCCTAAAGACAAAGGGGATTAGCCCTGCATGTTCATCACAATGAGAAACACGATGAAAGGAGAAGAAAACATAGGGGAAATGTGGATGGAGATGGTGTAACCCCTGAACGAAGGAGAACCAGACGATCCTCGACACGGGATGGGCATTCTGCAGCCTTCCGACGGTAGAAAACTATGTCTATAGCTCTGGAAATGTCTGGGGCGCAGCTCTGGTCTTCGTTCTTCATCATCTCCTCTTCTGAGACTTGTAAGGAGGCTAATGACGTGATAGTATGGCTTGGGCCATCTTTTCTAGGTATAGGATCACTTACGGCCGCCAAAACATCACGGTCGTTCGTTTATATTCGATCTGTAGAAATTCCTAATCCGACGGCATCGATACCATTGACGGTGAGTCAATGGTATCGACCCACAATAGTACCGGTGCCCCTTTTCTTTTCTGGGGTTTTCTCTAACGTCACGTCGATACTATTGACATCTTGCGTCGATGGTATCGACATGTGGATGTTTGGCTCACTGAAGACATCTCGCTACCATCGACTTCTGGGTCGATAATATCGACACATTCTGCTCTTTCTGAATACCTCACTGTGACTGTCTCGATAGTATCGACAGTCGTCGATGGTGTCGACGGCTACATATATGCGAATTGCCTGAAATTCAAAGATAAACTCAACTCAACTCTGAGAAATATGATCAATAATACCAAATAAGATAAAACAAGGTAAATTTGATGCATAACAAGATTATAGGCTGAAGGAAATAAATCATGCGATATTAACCATGAAAATGACCAATAGACGCATAAAATGCATATGAAACTAGCCTATAAAAGCGACTTCAAAATCCTCGCATCAAACTCCCCTAAGCCTGAACTTTGCTCGTCCTAGAGCAACAAAACTATAGATTATAATTGTGAGGGTCAACTAAAGAACATACTAGCATAAAAGACATCATTGTATGATTCCCACCTGGCATGCACATACCAGCCCTCACTAACCACAGAATGATAACTACCCTAAAGGTGACAATTATCGTCCGTAAGAGATGTCCACCCCATAATCAAAGAACACTATCAAATAAAGCATATAACATAATCAAGTCCTCCAGTTCAGGCGTGGTGTATCTTGTGATCTTCTATCTACATTTCTCATACCCTAACTACCATCTACATGGAAGCAAATCTCCTTTTATGAAAGAATGATGAGATAATCACGGGTGGCCTACCATTTTGAGGAACGGGTGGATGGAATGGGTGGCTATGGAAGAAAAAAGAAGCACATAACAGTCAATCATGCAATATAAAGATTAATGTCCTATCATGATGCAACATGCAAATGAAAATGTCCTAATGCTACATTTTTGGTGGAATGATGCATGCACTATCATTTTGTCTCAGGGTGAGATGGAATATCTAAGAAAACTACACCATGTGTTTATTATTCTTAATTCTCAGGTGACAACATGTTCCTTTCTCCCTCTTCTCCTTTATTACTTTTCAATTCTTTTTTTTATGAGCCCTCATTTTCATAAATGACAATGAGTTATTTGTTGGGCCTCCTTCCTTTTACATAACTTGTACATTTGATGCATTCTTTTTGGAGGGTATGGAACAAGTTCAACGCCTTTAATGTTTTTAGAAGAACATAGGACACATGATGTACTATATGCTCAAAAGATGCAAATGCAACTATATAATGATAGTTATGCAACTACTATGACATGCACCTAAGGATAATGTGCATGTATAACTACTTTCTATTTTTCATTTTTTTATGGAAGGATATGCGACAATAACTGTAATGCAACACCTATCTACGTGGAATGCAGTCAATGAGTGAACGATAGTAATGTGCTTCCAGTTCTTATGGTGGAGTAAGAATGAAATGAGGTGGATATATCACAAGACTAATTGACATAATCATTGGACAAGATTATATGTCCCTCTTTACTGACATGTGTACAAATCAATCAATGGGTTTCTCTCTCTCACTTATGATTAAAGTCTCATTACCGTTTGGTCAGTTTAGGCTCAACATCCAATTCCATCCACATTTCTTGAATCATCCAGATGTACAGTTATGATCATATGTTTTAAAATTGACCTACCCAATTATTTTCATAAGTTAGGTGCTCAATTTCAAACAAGGCAAGCTTTCAATTTCTTGAAAATTCTTTTAAATTAATGCTCAAATTTCAAATTTCCCCCATACGACAAACATAGAGATGAAATACATTTATATTAGACATCCACGGATTACAGTAGATAGACTGTGGATCCTAGAAAGTTGTAAACAATAAGCAATACTAAACAAAGTGCAAAAAGCTAAGAAAAATACTAAAATAAAATAAAATAAAAATAAAAATTAAGATAGAAATTGTTCCATCTCCCCCCCAAGCTTGAATTCAACTATGGCATCATACTCAAAAACAACCTCAGAAGGTGGAACGGTGATACCCTCTATTGCTCAGGTGGCAGGTACTGTGGGTATTGTGAACCACGGGGATCCCATGTAGGATATTGCCCCTAAAATGAAGCATGAGATGGGGGCATCGGTGACGGCTGTGGGTAGCCTCCAAAGTAGTCCCGACTCCAGTAGTGGTCATAGAAAGGTTGATGCTGCATCTCCATCCTATGCAACCGGTTGTGTATGTTCTCTTGGTTGGCAAGGAGGAGGAGCTCATTCTCATAAATTGCTTGTTGATTCACAAATAGTCGGTTCGTCATTTCTTAAATACTAGCGAAAGATGCAGTATGATGTTGTTGCATCTGTTGGATGTCTTGGAGCATGGAATACATGCCCCACATGGAATAAACATCCTCTCCTTCCTGAGAGGGTTGTGGTGGCGATGGTTGAGAGGAAGATGAAGCTCCCAGATACAATCTTGGATGCCTCCTCAGGGCTACTCGTGATCGAAGAGGTGTGAGATTCTCCTCTTCCTCCTCATCATCATCGCCTGCATCGTCGTCGTCGTATGTAGCTTCAACTTCTTCCTCAGACTCATCAATAGGAATGATTGGCCACCGAAAATGCTGGCCTAGCTGGATGTTGAAAACGGGGTCTGGTAGTGATAGCTCCAATTAATCCTTTCCTATGTGGCAATGAGCATATACCACACTGTCGCGGAATGTAAGAAGGTTTGAGCGGTGGAAGTGGGCAAGATTGACAGGGTTCTTGTTGACCAGTGGAGGGAGTGTGCACAGGTTTAGCCCAAGGTAGAGGGCTAGTGGTGTGATAAGTCCCCCAAAATGAATAGGGGCTCGTCTGGTGATCCTCTTCACTGCCATCATGCGCGTCAAGAAAAACGCGCCCCAGTTAAGCTTTTCCCTCTTCAGCAGCTTATAGAGGAAAAATAGGTCCGTCTCCTGGAACTTGCTAAGCGATAGTTCGCCTCGAGCAAAGAAAGTGATGCATAACATGTGATGCAAAACTCGCACGAACGGGTGCTCAAAATCAGCCATGGCCGCGTTGTGGTAGCTGATCGTCTTACCCACCGGAGTGGTCACCAACTCCATAAACATTGTGTCATAGTCGGCCCTACTGTATGGCCGTCTGTGCTGCTCAGGCGAATGCCACCAGTTGTAGACTGAGTTGAACTGGTTGAGCATGATGGTGTAGTTGCGGTTGAAAAGCCAAAAGGAGACTCTGCCCTTTATCCACTCACGGTCGGTGGCGATAAGGTCGTTGGGCACGACACAAATTTGAGAGATGTCACAAACTCCGCCACGATTTCCTTGTATGTCGGTCACTCTCCAAAGAAAGGATGGCCCTCAACATGATAGGGAACTCATTCCTCTGCATATGTCAACCTCCCAACTTGGCCACGGAGGACATAGTTGAGGTTTTCCTCAAAGCCCAGGTCTCGGATCACGGCCCGATCAATATAATGAGTGGGCTCAATTGGCCGCTTCATTAACTCATTGAAGATCTTCTTCACTTCCGCCAAGGGATGTGCAAGCCTCGGATGGGGAATGGAGCTTGGCGGTGGTGGTACAAATGTCTCAATCTCCATTGGGGTAGCGCGCGAGGAAGATGAAGTTGCGTTCCTCACCATGATGAATAGAGAAAAGATAGAGAAAAAGAGCTCGGTGAAGGTTAGATAATATGATCTCCACAGTCGATGACAGACTCAGGGAAGATTTCTCACTCGCTAGATGCTCGTTACGCGCCTCTGGTTGCTCGCCAATGCTCAAGGTCAAAGTTGAGGAAAAATGATTTGAAGGTGTGAAGAGAAATGAACTACAATCCCTCTTTTTATAACTGAGGTCGGCACCCCTGGTACCCCGTTGATACCATCGATGGGGTGTCGATGCTATCGACACATGTAGCACAATCTGTCCTTCACTGCCATCAACGGTCGTCGATTGCTAGATGTGGGGACCTGGATCGATGACGCGTCGATACTATCGACGCTGGTCGATGGTATCGACCCTTCCCACGGATCAACCTCCCTATTTGGCACGCTTTCTAAATCTGTCTCGCGGATTGTTGACGTGTTGCATCGATACCATCGAGAAGGTGTCGATGGCATCGATTTCTGTTCTCAACCCTTGTCCTCACGAGACATGGAACCATCTTTTCTCTGAAGCTGACATGGCCATCGATGGTATCGATATCTCTACTACCATTTTTTCTAAAAATCTGCAGGGATCTCACGAGCATTGACCGTGGTGTCCATACTATCGACCTCCTCCATAATTTTATCCAAATCTACTGTGAGGTGGTCGATACTATCGATGAGGCCATCGATAGTATCGATAGAGCAAAATTTCTGTAGTGTATGCTCTGCACCCTTATCGCTACCATCGACACCCAAGCAATCTTGCACACTTAACACACATATCAGGGCATCATTTTTACAACCCTCAGTACTAAATTAATGAAAAATACTTCAAAAATATGAAAAATTAACTCAATGAAAATACAGTTACCAATGGTTGGGTTGCCTCCCTGTTGGGTTTTAGGAGAGGCAGAGAAGACAGTGGAAACAAAAAAAATTCTCCTCCCCAAACCCAGAACAAGGAAACGCGTCAACGTTTATAAAATAGGAAATTATGGTTTGTGGAATCATACCTTGTCCTGAGTCTTGCTCGGCGACAATACCTTGCGGCTTGCATGGCCTTCACCTCCGGTCTTGGACGGTGTCTGTGCATCTCCTGGTCACACCGGGACTGACGACTCCTGGTCTCACCGGGACTATCGGGATTGATAGATGTCCTCCGAGCAGTAGAAATCTCTCGCCTCTGAAGTAGTCCACATGGACCACCTGGAACTCCAATCTCCTTATCCCATAAGGAATTGGAAGGAGTCGCACCCTCCTGTCAGTGTACTAGTCACCGACACACTCTCCTGCCACCAGTCACTTTCTACAGTTGTCTTTCCCTTGTTGTGCCTCCCTTATCGGGTAGCACTTGCTTGGGCTCTCTCAGTTACCAAAACCAGAGAGAACGACAACTTTACAGAGCAACTGGTTGCACTGAGTTGTTATTTGAGAAGCCCCTAATACCCCTATATATATAGGAGGGTCATGGGACAGGGTTCTCTATCCCGGGCAATGCGGGACTAAAGCAGGAGTAGAAGGGTTCGAGATTTTCCACAAAAACAACCAACTGTGCAACCTGAACCGATCATTTCATTTCTGGAACGGTCAGTTGGGGACCTGAGCCGGTCGGTTGACACCTCAACCGATCGGTTGGGACCCATGAAACGGTCGGTTCACTTCTGAACCGGTCGGTTCGTGGTCCTGGTCAGTTCCCAATTGACTTTTCCTCTTTTGTTTTGAATTGGTACCAAATACCAATCCTAGTTCCAATCAAATTGGGCAAGTGAAACAAAAAGAAATTTCTCACCAATCCTACTTTCCCAACTTGCTCAGTTGCACCAGTTGAACCGATCGTTTCACCCTGTCCATGAGCTGATCGACTCACCACCTGAACCTATCGGTTCACCAAGATCATCTGATTGGTTCATCACATGAGTCGATCGGTTGCGAATGCAGATTGAGCAGAATTAGTCAATTGCAGTTTCAATCAATCCAATACTCCAATCAATGTGTCCAACACCTTGAACATTATGACATTGAGCTATCAATTAATTGAGTGTTTAATTGAACTACTAAACTCCTTTAGTAATCAATCTAAACATTATTTGTGGAAAAAACTCCTCTTCTAGGTTAAATCCTATGTGTATGACCCTGCAGTTCCATTTCACGTTGGCAGTGAAAGTCCATAACACTTATGACTTCACAAGCAAAGAGTGGTGCCTAGTCACACATCAATGCTACCCAAGTGAAATAGAAAGTTGGAGAACAACTTTCAATCCTACAATCCATGAATGGTGTTACAGTGAATGTATAATTCCTTTGTCATTGATATCCTGAATGAACTCGAGGCATGGAACAGTCATCCTGTCAACGTTCATTCACTTTCTTGATCTTAGAGTAGATTGGAAGAGATATGTATGACATCAATATCACATACTGATTCACACATGCGTGCACGCCTTTCTCAATCCTACTCATCAAGCGGCCATGGATATCAAACTCCCTCAGGAGAGACAAATCCCATATCGATCACTCACCCCTCAAAAGCCCCATGTGTCAAAGCCACCCAATCATCACCTTTATAACAACCCATGTTTCAGGATTGCGTTTGATGATGTCAAAGTGTGCCCAATGACATGTGTTGAGTGTAGTGATTTCAGGTCAAAGAATCACATTCACCACCATCACTATGAGTACTGACTGTGACTACCATGTCATGGTTCCATGTCTCAAACTCACGGTGGGTCTTTCTGGTACACTTGTTCTCTAACAAGTACCTATGTGTTTGGTTTGATATCTCTATATCATGACTAATGAGATTATGTCATCAACCAACACCACACTCTAGTCTTGTGTGTCATTGGTGTCTATCTACCTTCCATAATGACATCCGACTAGGGACATAACAAGAATGTACAAACTGTTAGCATCTGTATGATCTCATCGTTCAGGTCCTTAACCTGGAAGCATACGTCATTGAGTACTATCATTCTCTAGACATTCAATATGTTCTATCACTATCTCATATGACTGAACTAGAAAGAATTGGAAGCTTTCCTTTGATGTTTATCAAATCAATCTTAATGTATCCCATCAATCATCCCATGATTGGCTCTCAGGGCATAAATACCAACACTCCCAACAAGTGCCCTACTTTAACGTCTTAGGCTAGACAAAATCAAGTTGTTCATTCTTCCTTAAGTGCCATGAGTTAAACCTCATGCACCTTCCTTGTGTAGTCCTCCCCATAATAGTGCTTCAATCTTTGACCATTTACTAATAATGTTCTATCACCATCCTTAACCATGATAGCACCATGGGGTTCCACCTCCTCTACCACAAACGGTCCACTCCAGTGGGATCGCAATTTTCCAAGATGCAACTTTAACCTTGAATTGAACAAAAGCACCCTATCACCCTTTTTGGACACTCACAGCTGAATGTGGCGATCATGGATTTGCTTTGTCTGCTCCTTATAGATCCTTGAGTTCTCATAGGCATTCATCCTTAGCTCCTCTAGCTCATTGAGCTCTAACATTCACTTTCTCCCTGCCTCATCCATGCTCAAATTCAATTTCCTTAGTGCTAGTGTGCTTTGTGCTCCATTTCTACCGGCAAATGGCAGGCCTGTCCGTACACCAACCTAAAAGGTGTAGTGCCTATAGGTGTTTTAGATGCGGTCATGTATGCCCATAGTGCATCCGGTAGCAACGCACTCCAATTCCTCCTTGACGAGGCCACTGTGCGCTCTAGGATCTTCTTAATCTCTCTGTTTGACACTTCCACCTGACCTTGTATTTGCGGGTGATATGGGGTACCTACATTGTGCTTGACCCCATATTTTCTCAATAATGCAGTGAATTTCCGATTTGTGAAGTGGGTGCCCCCATCTCTAATGATCATCTGTGGCACACCAAACCTGTAGAAAATATGATCCTTCACAAACCTGCACACTACTGTAGCATCATTAGTCCTTGTGGGTATTGCCTCTACCCACTTCGATACATAGTCGACAGCCAGCAAGATATATAAATTAGAATTAGAGGATACAAAGGGTCCCATGAAGTCAATACCCCACAAATCAAATACCTCAGCTTCTTGAAATACATTGAGGGGCATCTCTTGCCGTTTTGAGATATTACCTGCCCTTTGACCGGAATCACACCGCCTCACATAGTCATAGGCGTCTCTAAAAAGTGTAGGCCAGTAAAGGCCACTCTTTAGCACCTTGACCGCCGTCCTTGCACTCGCATGATGACCGCCGGTGGGTAGTGTATGATAGTGACTAAGCACACTATCATATTCATTTTCCGGTACACACCTGTGTAAGATTCCATCCCTGCATTATCTCAACAAAATAGGGTCATCCCAAAAATAATATCTCAAAGAATGGAAAATCCTTTTTTTCTCTTGATAAGTCCAATCATCCAGGATTTCCTTACATGCAAGGTAATTGACAATATGTGAAAACCAAGGATCCGTAGATTGAATTGAAAGAATTTGCTCATCCAGAAATGTCTCGGTAATGGGTATGTTAGTATCCCTCTCATTAACCCGCTCTAACTGAGATAAGTGGTCCACAACCACATTCTCAATGCCCGCCTTATACTTAATTTCAATGTCAAATTCTTTAAATAATAAGATCCACCTAATCAATCTAGGTTTAGCATATTTCTTCTCCATTAAGTATTTTATGGTGGCATGATCAGTCCACACCACAACCTTAGAACCCACTAAATATTGCCTAAGTTTTTCGAAAGCGAAAACCACAGAAAGCAATTCTTTCTCGATAGTGGTGTAATTTAGTTGGGCATCATTTAAAGTTTTAGATGCATAAAAAATCATTGTAGGTTTTTTCTCAAGATGTTGCCCAAGAACAGCCCTTACGGAAAAATCTGACGTGTCATAGATAAGTTTGAAGGGCTTAGTCCAATCCGATGTTTGAACAACTGGCGCAGAAATCAATTTTTCCTTAAGTACCTTAAAAGCATGCAGACATTTATCGTTAAAATAAAAAACTGCATCTTTCTCAAGTAATTTCGATAGCGGCTTAGCTATTTTTGAAAAGTCCTTGATAAACCGGCGATAAAACCCCGCATGACCAAGAAAACTTCGCACCCCTTTCATCGTATTCGGTGGAGGTAGTTTGGCAATATCCATTATCTTTACTGGATCCACCTCCAGTCCCTTGCAGGACACCTTATGTCCTAGCACTATGCCTTCATTTACCATCATATGGCACTTTTCCCAATTGAGGACTAAATTTGTGTCCTCACATCTCTACAACACCTTATCAAGATTTTGCAAACATTCATCAAATGATGCACCGTAGATGGAAAAGTCGTCCATAAAAACCTCTAAATAGCGCTCCACTATATCAGAGAAAATAGCAAGCATGCAGCGCTGAAAAGTGGCTAGTGCATTGCACAAACCAAAAGGCATGTGGCTGTAAGCGAAAGTTCTGTAAGGACAAGTAAAGGTTGACTTCTCTTGATCCTTAGCATCAATGGAAATCTGATTATAGTCGAAATAGCCATATAAAAAGCAAAAATGAGAGCGGCCAGCCAATCGCTCTAAACTTTGATCAATTAATGGGAGAGGAAAATGATCTTTTAAAGTAGTGGAGTTCAGACGATAGTAATCAATGCAAACACGCCACCCAGTTACCAATTGGGTGGTGACCAGTTCATTCAACATATTCTGAGTGAAAGTGATTCCCCCCTTTTTAGAGACTACCTGTGTGGGGCTTACCCATGTCAAATCTGAAATAGCATAAATGATGTCCATCGAAAGAAGCTTGATTACCTCCTTCTTGACAACCTCCATCATGCTAGGATTGAGTCGACGTTTTGGCTTAATCACTGTCTTGGCTCCTTCCACAAGCCGGATATTGTGCTGGCATAGAGTAGGGGAGATCCCCTTGATGTCAGAAACGGACCACCCAAATGCACCACGATGGTTCTTCAACACAATCATCAACTGCGCTTCCTCGTCGGCACTCAGATATGTCGATATTATCACCAGAAGCTTCTCATTATCCGCCAAGAAGACATACTTCAAGTGGGGGGGGGGTAGTGGCTTAAGTTCCAACTCAGGTGGGCTGACCAAGGAAGATTGAATCGGTGGTGGCAGCGGTCCCAGATCTTCATAGTGCTTTGCGTAATAGCAAGGAAGCACTTGAAGCATCTTTACACATTCTTGTAATGAGGTGCTTCTCATCCAATCTTCCATTAAGTTGAAAATACATGCCTCAAGGGGCAGTTGCGAGTATGAGTCAAACATGGAGACTACTATAGCCTCATCCTTAGTAGATGGTGAAACTTATTCTTCTTTATCGTTGGGATAACCCACTGCTTTCACAAGAGAAATTACCTTTGTCTGCTCCATGATGTCCACAACAATTGTTCCCTTATCTACCTTCGTCATGACGTGAGCCATATCAAGAAATGGCTTCCCTAGACAAAGAGAGATGTGGTGCTCAAAGTGCTTTATTTTATGAAATTGTTCATTTGCTTGTGACTGCTTTGGATTTAGTGGCATGAGTATTTCAAATCTATCATCGGCTATAACCATTGTCAACCGGCCTCTACCCATCTCCAGTATCATGTCGGTAGTGGCTTGAAAGGGTCTTCCCAAAAGTATCTCATTCCCTAGTTCATCTTGCATCTCCATAACAACAAAATCATCTGGGAACGCAAACCTATCAACCTTTAGTAAGACATCCTCGCAAATACCATACGGCCTCACCACAGAATTGTCTGCCAGTTGAATTGTCATATTGCTCTGTCGAGATTCTTTTAGCCCAAGCTTTTTGAATGTAGAGAGGGGCATCAAGTTGATACTTCCCCCGGAATCACATAGTTCCTCACCAAATTTTACTTTTCCAATATAGCAGGAGATGTTGAAGCAGCCCAAATCTTATCTCTTTGGCGGAAGTTTACCCAGAATGAAGGTGTTGACCTACTCCTTAAGCACTACCACCTTTATATCTGGTATCCTCCTCTTCTTGGTAATTATGTCTTTCAAGAATTTACCATACGAGGGTATCTTCCCAATCGCCTCCAATAAAAGAATATTAACAGAAAGTTTTCTAAAACTATCCAAAAATTTCTTGAATTGTACGTCCACTTTCTTGGCTTTGAGACTGTTGGGGTAAGGGATGGGGTTGATCTGTGCCCTCTGATGTGGTGGCACATATGGCGTCATATTATTCTTCTCCTTCTCTGCAATAGGCTCCTCTGTGGCCTTCCCTCCTTCATCTTCAACTATCTCTACCACTTCAGTATCCTCTGCGGTCTCACCTTAATCTTTTGGCTGTGGGGTGCTCGGTTCATCGGCCCTAGGGTTTGAAACTTTCTTTCCACTCCTCAGTAGAATGGCTTTAGCCAAGTGGTTCCCTCCTGGAACATTTGTATTCCTAGAAAACCTTGCATTGTGGGCTTCTTCAGACTTGCTATTTCAACTGCCATCTGTGTTATAGATGTCTCAAGAGTCCTCATCTGAGCCCCATGACTTTGTAGAGTTTGCCCAAACTGGTTCATAAATTCTCCTTGTTGCTTGATTTGTTGGCCAAATGTGCTCATTCACTCTTGATTTTGTTTTATCACCTGATTGAGAAACTCATTGTTCTTTCCTCTACCTTTGGCTGTGGCTTAGCATCAGGATCTTGCAAGAAATTATTTGGATCCTTCCATGAAAACTTTTTGTCCTTCCTCCAAGAATAATCATTATTTTTGTACCCCTATTGCTGGCGCATGAATTTCATTTGTGCCTCGTCATCAGATCCTCCATATTCTTTTGCTAGAAGTCTCTTCGCAATCAAGTCCATCTTGTCATTCAGTTCTATGATGGCTTTTGTATCCCCTACATCTCTAACTTGTTCTGGTATATCTCTATCACCCCAGGACTATTTCTTAGCCATGTTCTTCATGATCTCCCAACACCTTGTGTCTATGTTGTTCAAGAAGAAACCTGAGTATGCTGAATATAAGTTACTTCTGTCATGCTCATTGAAAGCAAAGTAGAAAATTTTTACTTATTTTTTCTTGTCCAGCCCATGATGTGGGCACCTCCTCAGCATGATCTGGAAGCATTCCCACGTCTCAGAATAGGTTTCTCCCACCTTTTGGCTGAAATTGTGAATTTTCCTCACTAGGTCATTGGTCTTCTCAGGTGAGAAAAATCGCTCAAAAAAGACCTCAATCATTTGATCCCAAGTCTTAATGATTTCATCATCAAAGTTGTGCAGCCATTCTCGTGCATTTCCTGTGAGAGAGCTGGGAAATAACTTCAAGTAGAGTGCTGATGCGATGATTTTGAGTCGCATTTATAGACTTGTTTGATATGGGTTTTATGCATTTATTAGTCATTTTCATGGTTAATGTTGCATAATTCATTCACTTTGGTCTATGCTACTTCTTTATGTCAAATTTCCCCTATTTCAGCATTTTGTGTATTAATTATCAGAAAAATACGTTTTATGTGGACTTATGTGGTTTCGTGTGTTAATTTCAGGAAAAACAAGTATCTGCTGCCGTCGATACCATCGACGGTCATCGATACCATCGACCGGACCACAGGTTGCCAGCCGCAAGGACGAGAAGAAAGTCGATACTATCGACAGGGATGTCGATGGTATCGAGATACCATCAGGTTGCTGACAAGAAGTGAGTCGATACTATCGACACATATGTCGATACCATCGACTAGTGGAGCTACAGCGACGGTAAAAGGGCAAAACTGACGCCTTAGAGTGTCGATACCATCGACTCTCGTCGATGGTATCGAGCTAGCATCAGTCGTGATAAAGGAAAGAAAAGAAGACCGGCCGATACAGTGCAGGGTCGATACTATCGACTCGCGTCGATGGTATCGACGCCGTCAGATATGAGTTTGTTTTAGATTGATCTTAATCGGACGGCTGTGATTAATTGACGACATAATTGCGGTATTATACCTAATGACGGTGCCCTTGAGTAGAGGAGGACGTCATTAGTTGCTGCACAGATCCCGAAGAGCAAGGAGAGAAGAACGGAGCACGAGAGCATGCCCCAGCCGATCCGAACATTGAAGAAGATGAATTCCACCACCGAAAGGCGGGAGAACGTGTATTCTATGCCAAGGATCGATTGGACCTTCTCCGTTCAGGGGTTTTACCACTCAATCATGTTTTTCTTCATGTTTCCCTTTTTCTTCACCACATTGTACTCTGAGATGAACATGCGGGGCTAATCCCCTTTGTCTTTAGGACCGGGAGTAGCCCGGGGATTCATTGTATGATGATTTTATAATAGTAATTCATATCTTATCTCTTAAATCCGTGGTATAATTTCATTTTCTCCAATATATTGTTATGCTTGATCACCATAATAATAACCTAATGCCTTTAATTGCTTTGAAAGAAGAATTAACGGTTGAAAAGAGATGGAATTTACATTAATTGACAAATCCCTTGAACAAGATGGTGTAAGATTAATGGTGGATACCGAGAGGTCGTTCCTAAGGCACCTAGTTTAGGGTATAGGTTACTACGACGGTGGAACCGACCTAGACATAGGTAGTGAGTTGTACCACGATAGTGGGCAACTCTGATTTCAGGCCACTACCCGGATAGAGAGATAAAATTGAGTAGCTATATATAATTCAATACAATGAAAACCCGCGGTGAAACCAGAACCCTAAAGATCTTCTATTGAATTGATTAAACCAACATTTAATCAATTGATTGTTTTGTTTTATTTTTGTTTTCTTTTAATTTTGACAACAACTCTCAACTATTTAATTGGCTTAGCTGATCGCGAGTAGTTAGTAGGAGTCTCCGACGATTTCACGTATCCCTGAGTTCGACTCGGGCCTCACAAAGGCCTGTACTACTTCGACGCGTTCACTTGCGTTTCTACGCACGGTAAATTTGCGTCAAGTTTTTGGCACTGTTGCCGGGGATACGGCGAATTTTTGGCACTTCGAGTGCTGCGAGCGGCCACTCTAGGCCAAATTTTTATTTTTTTATCATTCCAAAAATTTATAATCCAGTGTCTAAATATTTGCGGGTAATCAATTCAAAAGAAGATTTGTACTGAAATAAAATTTCTCTATTTGTAGGTACTGTGCATGGTGCATACGCGTAGTACAGATTACACGCATCACGTACCAGAGGTTCCGCTTCCGGGATCGGAAGACGAAGGTGAGTATAATCAAGACCATCTAGAGGATATACTTTCGGAACCCGAACAAGAAGAGATAGACGAGCCACAGACAATATGGGAGAAGATCAAGGCTTCTTCCTCGTCTGCTTCCAAGGGGCCGATCAAGAAGCAAGTGTTGAATATTCCGACATACAAGATTGATCCATCTTTAATCAACTTGGTGAAGTCGAATGCTTTTCATGGACTCAAAAATGAAGACCCCGTCGCGCACATAAGTCAATTTGTGGAAAATTGTGATATGATAAAAATAGACAGATTTCCACAAAATGTGCTCTACTTAAAGCTCTTCCCGAGTTCTCTAGCGGGAATTGTGCAAGAGTGGCTAAACAACCCGGATGATGAATATGTGGAGTCTTGGGACCACATGGTGGATGTTTTCTTCGAGAGGTTCTTTCTGCCTGAGAAGACCAATGTCATGATCAGAAAGATCCACAACTTCACCCAACAAGCTGGAGAGACCTATTCTGAGACCTGGGAAAGGTTTCAGATTATGCTCAGGAGGTGCCCACATCATGGGCTTGATAAGGAGACACAAGTCAAGATCTTCTATTTTGCTCTCTCCAAGCATGATAGAAGCAACCTTGATTTAGCCGGTTCTGGATTCTACTTGAATAACACGGACACGAGATGTTGGGAGATTTTAAAGAACATGGCCAAGAAACAATCATGGGGCGAAAGAGGCGCCGTGGAGCAGGTCTGAGTTGCAGGTGAATCTAAAGCCATAAAGGAGCTGAATGACAAGTTAGATCTTCTAGCCAAGAAATTGTTAGCCAAGGAAGATGCATCTGAGGATGAGGAAGCCCAAGTCAAATTCATGCAACAACAGGGCTACAGAAATAATGACTATTCATGGAGAAAAGACAAAAAGTTCTCCTAGAAGGATCCTAATAATTTCCTACAAGACCCTGATGCAAAGCCACAACCTAGAGCTGAAGATAAGAGCACTGAGTTACTTAGTCAAATGGTGCAGCAGAATCAGGAAATGATGACTATGTTCAGTAAACAACTGCAGTCCCAGGGTGACATCTTGACCAAATTTGGGCAGACGCTGCAAAGCCATGGAGCACAAATGTGGGCGTTAGAAACCACTGTGACCCAGATCTCAAATGAAGTGGCGGCCATCAAACACGCCAATCAGCAGAGACAGGCTGGGAATGCAGATGTGGTCCAAGCACATCATCAAGTTAAATACATGTCTGTGATCAATGAGGAAGAACCCCAGGTGGTAGAAACAAAGGATCAAAGCAAAATGATGTTTGATACGGAGGCTACACCGGAAATACTGTATCCTCACAGTCATTATGGACTGCCAGGCAGATACACTCCTTACCGGAAATCCCGCCAAGAGCCCATGATGGTTGTACCCCCGCCTAGGCAAGAAGAGCAAGTGAAGACCATTTGTCAAGGTGCGGATACATCCATTGCGAGAGAGAAGCCACAACAAGTTATATCAGTGGAAGATGATCCGACAAAGTCCACGCCAGAGGGAGTCATTGAAGCAAGCTTAGGGGAGCTGACCCCAAAAAGCTCATATGTGCCACCTCATAAGCGTGTTAATGCGGCAGTTGTGTCAAGTTTGGACAACCCTAAGCCGAAGAAAGCGCACCGACATTA
This sequence comes from Alisma plantago-aquatica, assembly GCA_963693085.1. Taxonomy (NCBI): domain Eukaryota; kingdom Viridiplantae; phylum Streptophyta; class Magnoliopsida; order Alismatales; family Alismataceae; genus Alisma; species Alisma plantago-aquatica. The sequence goes on from OY856415.1 coordinate 422,306,338, forward strand.
TAGGAAATTCTTGGAGATGTTTAGAAAACTTCATATCAACATTCCATTAGTGGAGATGATTGAGAAGATTCCCGCCTATAGGAGGTTTATCAAGGAGATCATCAATAAGAAGAGGCGGATTAAAGACACAGATGTCTGCCGGATGAATGAAATGGTGAGCTCAATCATGCATGGGAGTTTACCACAGAAGAAGAAAGATCTAGGGAGTTTTTACATTCCATGCTCAATAGGTCATCGACACTTCCCACGAGCCCAGTGTGATTTGGGTGTGAGCATAAATCTCATGCCGCTGTCCACATTTAAACAGCTTGGGTTAAAGGACATGAAGAAGTCAGCGGCAACCATTGAATTGGCGGATGGATCTATAGTAAGGCCACATGGAGTTTGCGAAGATGTACTCGTCAAGGTGGACAAGTTCATCTTTCCTGTAGATTTCGTCATCATGGATATGCCACAGCTTCAAAGTTGTGAGATGCTACTGGGTAGGCCGTTTCAAGCAACGACCGATGTAGTAACTGCAACTGGGAGGGGTACGATGACGTTGGGGATTGGTCAATATAGGGTGGAGTTCAAGCTGCCGCACAATCCTTTGAGCACCTTCTCCACACTACCGAGCTAATGAAAAGTTTCAAGTTGTCTAGCCTAAGATGTTAAATAAGGGCGCTTGTTGGGAGGCAACCCAACCATTGGTACCTTAGTTTAGTTCATTTACATTAGTAGTTTAATTTGTTTTAACTTAGTTTGTAGTGTAAAAAAGATACTGTGATCGTTTGCTGCATGTGCAGGGCTGAGGCAGAGTCGATACCATCAACCCTTGTGTCGATGGTATCGACCATGGTACAGGTTGGCAACTGTAGGAATCGCACTGCGTCGATACCATCGACGGCCTCGTCGATGGTATCGACATACCAACAGGCAGATCGCAAGCAGAGGTTGATGGTATCGACATGGCTGTCGATACTATCGAGATCTCTGAAGATTTTCAGAACAAATCGTCTCAGTAAAGTCGATACCATCGACGGGCGTGTCGATGATATCAACCCAATCATGCAAAGAAGGCGGCGGCTGGGCCTCGCGAGGGTTTGCCCTAATCAGAGAGTCGATACCATCGACTTGCGTCGATAGTATCGACGAGCCACGTCAACAATCTGCGAGGAAAGATCAACGGCGATCGCAGAAACAAGGAAGTCGATCCGGGGGATGGGTCGATACCATCGACTTGTGTGAAATCCGGGCCCTGCAGATCCAGCCATCGACAACCATCGATACTCGTGGAGGTATGGATCGTGCTACCTGAGTCGATACCATCGACTCGCGTCGATGGTATCGACGGGCGGATAGTAGCGCCGGCCACGGCTATATATGGAGAGTATTTGCATCAGATGACATCACACCTTCAGTGCAACTCTCCTTCACTTGTGCCGAGTGTGTTCCAGAGTTGTCCAAGCCCGACAACATGCATCACCGAGCAACGTTCTTCATCGAGCGGAGATTCGCTTCTCCGATCTTCACCGAGCTCCTTTTATATTCCCCTTTCTCTCGCAATCATGGTGCACGTAGCTGGAGCGTCATCTTCATGCGCGAACCCAATGGACATCCCGGAGTTGGTGCCACCTCCGACCGCATCAGTTGCACGCCCGCAGCTGATCCATCCATCCGCAGAGGTGAAGAAGATCTATGAGGATATCTTAAAGATGAAGATCGAGCCGACCCGTTATGTTGAACGGGAAACCATCCGCAACCTCGGGTTCGACGCCAACCTCGACTACGTCCTGAAGGGTCAGGCCCAACACACGGGAAGACGGCCTGACGAGTTGGAGTTTCATGCTGATGGCCAGCCGTTCTTCGGCAAGTGGCCTACTTACAAGGAGTTGGTGGCTGAGTTCATGGTGTCACTGGACGTCTGCATCGTGCCCAACGACGTCATAGCCACCGACCGCGAGTGGATCAAGGGCCGAGTGTCGTACCGGCTGTACAACAACGACTATACCCTTACACTCCGGCAGTTCAATAAGATCTTCAATTGGAATCACTCGCAACATGATTACCGGCGACCGGACAACCACACCGACTATAATGCCATCTTCGCCGAGCTGGTGACGGTGCTTCCGAGCAAGTCAGTGAGCTAGCATAATGTTGTGGTAGCTGATTTCGAGCACCCTTTCGTCCGAATACTTCACTGGATGCTCAGTTCTACATTGTTTGCTCGGGGTGATTTGGCCCTCAGCAAGTTTCAGGAGACGGACTTATTCTTCTTGTATAAGCTCCTGAAACGTCAAGAATGCAATTGGGGAGCCTTCTTTCTGTAGAGAGTTTTGGCGGTGAAGAGGAGTACGAGGAAAGCACCGATTCACTTCGGCGGGCTCATCACCCAGCTGGCTTCATACCTCGGTTTGAATTTCCAGCAGCTTACTCCTCTATCTACCAGGAGCAAGGTGAACTTGCAACATCTGCACCGTTACAATCTTATTCTTCTTTGAGATGGTTTGGCGTATGCGCACTTCCACGTCAACCACGCCTACCAAGAATGCTCGCTGCCCGATTCAGTCTTCAACATCGAAGGGGCGCAACACTTTCGATGGCCTATCATAGCCATCGCCGACTCCGATGAAGACGGCGGCGATGACGGAAATGACGATGGGGCTGAGGAGGAAGAGGAGGCATTTACACCTCTTCGAGCACGAGTGGCACCACGGAAGCGTCCTCGGATGCATCCTGGTGCATCTTCATCATCACAGCCTACGCCGCCACTACCACCGCCCTCGCAACCAAGCGAGGAAGCCTATTCCATGCAGGGTATGTATTCTATGCTGTAGGAGATTCAGCAGACGCAGCAGCATCACATGACGATGTATGTCGGTATTCAATACACTACCAACCGGCTACTAGACAATCAACGGGCGATGTTCAAAAATGAGCGTCTTCTTCTTGACAACCAGCAACAAATTCATGATCGGTTGCAACGGATGAAGATGCAACAGGAGCCCTTTTACGACCACTATTGGAGCCAAAATTACTTTGGAGGCTATCCACAACCTCCACATAGGGCCTAGTTTGATCCAAGCTTCCAGGGGGAGTATCCGTCTTGGGACCCTACGGCTCCGCAGTACCCGCCTCCACCTGAAGAGTAAAAGCGGTATCTCTGTTCCAACCTTTAAGATTGTTTTTGACTATGAGGCCATAGTCGAATTCAAGCTTAGGGGGGGTATTAGAACAGTTCTATCTTTATTGGAACAGTTCTATCTTTCATTTTCTGTGTTTTTAGTTTTATTGCTTTTTTTTCCTGTCATTTGTTTTCTGCAATCTTAGTTTGTTTTAGGATCCACATGTATCTAGTGTAATCGTGGATGTCTTTAATGTTGAGTCATCTCAGTTGCATGTGCATGGGGTATTGGGGGAAACGAAAATTTTTTTTGAGTGTTCACAAGCTTGCGTGCTGTTTAACCTTGATCACTTAACTTAGAAAATGATTGGTTTTGTCAACTTTAAAACAAAAAATCACAACTGTATTTTCCTAATGAATCATGAAAGTGGACGGAAATGGTTGTTTGAGCCTAAACTGACCAAATGATAATGAGACTTTAATTTGAAGTAAGAGAGAAAAAACCTCTTACCTACTACACAAGTCAGTAGGGAGGGACATATAATATTTTTCAAAGGTTCAGTCAACTAGTCTTGTGATCTGTCCACCTCATTGTTTTCACAATCCACCCAAGATTTGGAAGTAAAGTACGGTTTTAACCTTTTTGATTGCATGGCATATAGATAGGACTTGCATTGCAACCACCTTCATATGTTTGCATGAAAAATAAGAAGAAAAAAAAATTTTAGAATAGGTATACATGCACATTACCCTTAGGTGCATGTCATGTAGTTGCATTCATAACTTTTATGCATAAAGTATGTCATGTACCTCATTTATTCTTTAATGGTTAGTTAATTTGTTCCATACCTTCCAAATAGTGCAAATATTCGAGCTATGAAGAAAATATAAGCCCAATAAGTATTCCTATCGATCATGGATATAAGGGTTTGTAATGAAAAAAAAATCTGAAATTAAAAAAAAAAGTTATTCAGAAGCAACAAGAATAAGAAGGAGAAAGGAACATAATCTCACCTGTATTTCAAGATAAGTGAGAACATGATGTAGTTGAATTAGACATCCATCTCATTTTGAGACGGATGGTTAGTGCATGCATCATTTCACCCAATCTTAGGCATTAGGGCATTTTTCATGTGCATTTGCATCATTTAGGGCATTTTTGTTGTATGCATGTTGAAATCGTATAATGCTTCCACTTCTTCCATGAGCCACCTATTTCATCCACCCGTTTCTCGGATTGGTAGGCCATCGTGAATTTCTCCTCACTAATGAATATCAAGAGAACTGCTTCCATGTAGATGGTAGTTAGGGTGAGCAGCGTAGTATAGGAGATCACAAGATGCACTAAGTCTGTACCGGCAAATTTTATTATGTTAACTGCCTTATATGATAGTGTTCATCAGTTTGAGGTTAATATCTTTTATGGATGATTACTGTCACTTTTAGGGTAATTATCATTCTGTTGTTAGTGAGGGCCGGTATGCGAATGTCCGGTGGGAGTCATGTGGGATGTCTGTTGTGATGCTTTGTTCTTTAGTTGACTCTGGCAATTCTATTCTAAGGTTTAGTTGCTCGAGGGCGAGCAATGTTCAAGCTTAGGGGAGTTTGATGCGATGATTTTGAGTCGCATTTATAGACTTGTTTGATATGGGTTTTATGCATTTATTAGTCATTTTCATGGTTAATGTTGCATAATTCATTCACTTTGGTCTATGATAATTCTTTATGTCAAATTTCCCCTATTTCAGCATTTTGAGTATTAATTATCAGAAAAATACATTTTATGTGGACTAATGTGGTTTCGTGTGTTAATTTTAGGAAAAACAAGTATCTGCTGTCGTCGATACCATCGACGGTCGTCAATACCATCGACCGGACCACAGGTTTCCAGCCGCAAGGATGAGAAGAAAGTCGATACTATCGACAGGGATGTTGATGGTATCGAGATACCATCAGGTTGCTGGCAAGAAGTGAGTCGATACTATCGACACATATGTCGATACCATCAACTAGTGGAGCTACAGTGACGGTAAAAGGGCAAAACCGACACCTTAGAGTGTCGATACCATTGACTCTCATCGATGGTATCGAGCTAGCATCAGTCGCGATAAAGGAAAGAAAAGAAGACTAGCCGATACAGTGCAGGGTCGATACTATCAACTCGCGTCGATGGTATCGACGCCGTCAGATATGAGTTTGTTTCATATTGATCTTAATTGGACGGTTGTGATTAATTGACGACCTAATAGCGGGATTATACCTAATGATAGCGCCCTTGAGTAGAGGAGGACGTCATTAGTTGCTGCACAGATCTCGGAGAGCAAGGAGAGAAGAACGGAGCACGAGAGCATGCCCCAGCCAATCCAGACGCTAAAGAAGATGAATTCCACCACCAAAAGGTGGGAGAATGCATATTCTATGACAAGGATCGATTGGACCTTCTCCGTTCAGGGGTTTTACCACTCAATCACGTTTTTCTTCATGTTTCCCTTTTTCTTCTCCACATTGTACTCTGAGATGAACATGCGGGGCTAATCCCCTTTGTCTTTAGGACCGGGAGTAGCCCGGCGATTCATTGTATGATGATTTTATAATAGTAATTCATATCTTATCTCTTAAATCCGGGGTATAATTTTGTTTTCTCCAATATATTGTTATGCTTGATCACCATAATAATAACCTAATGCCTTTAATTGCTTTGAAAGAAGAATTAACGGTTGAAAAGAGATGGAATTTACATTAATTGACAAATCCCTTGAACAAGGTAGTGTAAGATTAATGGTGGATACCGAGAGGTCATTCCTAATGCACCTAGTTTAGGGTATAGGTTACTACAACGGTGGAACCGACCTAGACATAGGTAGTGAGTTGTACCACGATAGTGGGCAACTCTGATTTCAGGCCACTACCCGGATAGAGAGATAAAATTGAGTAGCTATATAGAATTCAATACAATGAAAACCCGCGGTGAAACCGCAACCCTAAAGATCTTCTTTTGAATTGATTAAACCAACATTTAATCGATTGATTGTTTTGTTTTGTTTTTATTTTCTTTTAATTTTGACAACAACTGTCAACTATTTAATTGTCTTAGCTGATCGCGAGTAGTTAGTAGGAGTCTCTGACGATTTCATGTATCCCTGAGTTCGACTCGGGCCTCACAAAGGCCTGTACTACTTCGACGCGTTCACTTGCGTTTCTGCGCACGGTAAATTTGCGTCAAGTGCCTCCTGTGGAAACATGTCAATCTTTATCATGTCACAATTTTCCACAAATGTACTAATGTGAGAAACAGGATCTTCATTCTTCAACCCATGAAATGCTTGAGACTTGACCAGGTTTATCAATGTCGGATCAATCTTGTATGTGGGAATGTTGATTGCCTGCCTTTTGATCGGCCCCTTTGATGCTGATGAGGAAGAAGACTTGATCTTCTCCCATATTGTCTTTTCTTCATCCATTTCTTCAGTTTCTTGTTCAAATTCCTCATGTGGTGGATTTTTCAACTCAACTCCTTCACCTACTAGTGGAATTACTGGTAATTCTGCGTAGTCTATGCTATGCGTCTTTACCATCAACTAGCACCTGAAAAGATGGAAATTATTTCAGTACAGTGCTAAAAAGGAATAAATAATTAAAAGTTGTGAAATTAAATTTAAAATTTTAAGAATTATATGAAAAAGTGGCCTAGTGTGACCGCTCGCAGCACTCGTAGTGTAGAAAATTGCCATTCCCCGGCAACGGTGCAAAAAAATTGACACGATTAAACCATGCGTAAAACACAAGTGCATGTGTCAATGTAATATAGGCCTTTGTGAGGCCCGAGTCAAACTCAGGGAACGTAATTTCAGTAGACTACTACTAACCACTTGCAATCAGCTAGACTGATTATAAAAGTTTGATAGTTGTTTTGGAAAAGAAAATAAAAATGAAAGAAAGCAAAGCAATCGATTAAATGGTTGGTTTAATCAATTAAAATGGAATCTTTAGGATTGCGGTTTCACCATGGATTCTCGTTGTACTAATTTCTATATAATTATCACAACTTGTCTCCTATCCCGGGTAGTGGCATGTGAATAGAATTGTTTGCTTCCGCGATACAATTCACTACCTTAATTTAGATCGGTTCCACATCAGTAGTAACCTATACCCTAAATTAGGTACATGAAAAACATATCTCTAAGTTTCCACCATTAATCGTACATCGCCTTTTCCAAAGGATTTATAAGTTAATGTGATTATTGCATCTTTTCAACTGTTAATTCTTTGTCAAAAGCAATTAAAGGTATTAAATTACCATTATGGTGATCAAGCACAATGATAGAATTGAGAAAACAATATCATACCATAGATTTGAGAGACAAATTATGGTTAACTATGTAAAAGGTGTTATACAATGATTATCCGTGCTACTCCCGGTCCTAAAGACAAAGGGGATTAGGCCTGCATGTCCATCCCAATGAGAAACACGATGAAAGGAGAAGAAAACATAGGAGAAACGTGGATGGAGATGGTGTAACCCCTGAACGAAGGAGAACCGGACAATCCTCGATGCGGGATGGGCGTTCTAGAGCCTTCTGGAGGTAGAAAGCTTTGTCTGCAGCTCTGGAAATGTCTGGGGCATAGCTCTGGTCTTTGTTCTCCATTCTCTCCTCTTTCGAGACTTGTGTGGCGGCTAATGACATGATAGTATGGCTTGGGCTGTCTTTTCTAGGTATAGGGATCACTTAGGGCCTCCAAAACATCACGGCCATTCATTTAGATTCGATCTGTAGAAATTCCTAATCTGACAGCGTCGATACCATCGACGGTGAGTTGATGGTATCGACCCGCTATAGTACCAGTGCCCCTTTTCTTTTCTGGGGTTTGCTCTGACGTCACGTCGATACTATCGACATCCTACGTCGATGGTATCGACGTGTGGATGTTTGGCTTGCTGAAGGCATCTCGCTACCATCGACTTATGGGTCGATGGTATCGACCCATTCTACTCTTTCCAGCTACCTCATTGTGGCCGTCTCGATAGTATCGATAGACGTCGATGGTATCGATGGCTGCATATATGTGAATTACCTGAAATTCAAAGATAAACTCAACTCAACTCCAAAAAATATGATCATTTATACCAAATAAGATAAAACAAGGTAAATTTGATGCATAACGAAATTATAGGCTAAAGAAAATGAAACATGCGATATTAATCATGAAAATGACCAATAGACGCATAAAACGCATATGAAACTAGCCTATAAAAGTGACTTAAAATCCTCGCATCATAGTGGCAGGTTCTTTGGCCTTAGACCACCCCATGGCTTCTTCTTTGGCTTGTCGTGTTTGGTTGATGATGGGAAAGCATAGAGACCTACAATTCTGTTGGAAGGCTGACAAGATCAAGATTTGAATTTTGACCATTTGGGAGGCTGATGCCATTGATATTTACAAATCACACGACATTGCTTCTACTCAATCTTTAAAGGAGTGATTTTACGCGATCACCCTGAGTATCGTTCTAATATGTAACACTACCTTCGGATCATATTAGACTTTTGTCAATTACTGGATGAGTTGTGTCACGCAAGTGTTGGTTTAGTTTGAGTCATGATGCATCAACCACTTGCTCCGCTTGGACAAGCCCAAAGGCGGAGTGGATAATGTAATTTTTTTTTTGTTTTTCTCAAATCCTTATTGGTTAAATCTTCATAAAATCACAGTAATCCAATGGGTGGTTAGAATATAATTATAAATATTTTTGGAAAAGATATTGAATAAGGAAGTCAACTTTCTAGTTTTCAAACCCTAAATCTATCATCTCAAACCATGTTTTCACTAAGAGCCTATTAGGGTTTATATGGTAATGAAAACAAAGGTTAATTTGATTATGATAGTTTTAGGACTTTAAACCTTATACCAAATTAAGGATTATGGGGTGAAATTCTTATCTGTAGTAAGTACACTCGTGCATTGTAAGTAACAAGTATGGGTAAAGGGTTTCATATTCACTTATCTTTATGAAATTCAATTATATTGATATTAAGTACATATTTTAATGAATAGTTGCAAGAAAATTGATTATGAATCAATTTATGGCTTTAATAATGCCCTTTTCACATATTGTTATCATCATAACATGTATGTGCTTCTAAGTCAAATTTAGTGCTTTAAAGTTATTTTGATCAAGATCAATATAAAGTAAAGATGGATGAATTATGATTGTTCCTTCCTGTCACATCCTAATTTTCAGAACCTAGGAAGTACATGATTAAGTCATTGATGAAACTAGATATAAAATGTATTTATGTTTATAATAAAGTTCCATCCAATTTTGTCGAGTATTTGGATGAATAAGAAAAAGAGATGATACATGAAGGCATATCGATATTTTCATAAATAAGAGTGCTTAAAAAAATTCTTAAGTGAAATTTCACTAGTAATAATTGTTTATAGCGTGAGATCAGACTTCTATTTTGGATTTGGTATCATTCGAGGCCATATATACGTTAGAAAAAAAAAACAAGGAAAATGCTATTAGTTGGGTCTTAGTTTTGTACCCGATCAATTTAAGATTATGATCCAGATTCTCCTTTATAATCATATGTATGAATGAATTTTCAAGAGCTCTTATAATAAGTAACCACTCGTTAAGAAAGTAAATCATCAGTCCCACATTCGTATGGAATTTGAATTAAAAGTCTCGTTTCCAGGCTTATTTGAATTAAAAGTCTTCTACTTCACATCTCGGGCAAGATAATTTGCATGGGGTTTCTTAAATACAATTAAGGATGATGGAAAGATATTTGTGTGTAGTTGGGAGTCTCGTCGCTTGTATACATGCGAAGGATAGCCTTTGCAAGAAGAGAATATAAATTTAATAATCCCAACACCTTTAGGATATTGGTTTTATCTCCATATTCTATTAGGATCATCATAACGGCAAGGTCTAGATATCAGAAGTAGATGACGCGACGGATTATAAAGGATTCCGTATTACTTCAGAGCCTCGAAGAACTAGAGCACTATGCCATAGCAGTGTGACATCTTTGACTTCCCTATACAAAACCAATGCGACTGGAAGTGCTCGTTAGGAAGTAGGCAAAAGGCAAAGTTCATCGGCTGAAGGATGTGACCTGCATGCCAGTCGGGGAAGCTGAAGTGTTGACTGGTGCGAACCAGTGCAAGGACCTGGAGCATCCTAGTTATTCGGAAAGTCCAGTATGTATATATATCAGACCACCGGAGGACCTCAGTGTGAGCAGGGAGCCTTCGGGTATAGGATCTCAATGATGCTCAGCTCTGGCGCGTGCGTATAGGACGCAAGATCCTGGACTTTGACCACCGGCGATGTCTCATCGGATGATGGATCTAACACCCTTCTCCTTCATGACCAAGAGCCATTCAAGGGGACTCTCCCTAGTTCTTGTGGGCCTATTGAGGAATTTTTAGCTAGGCACGAAGACTTTCAGATAAGCTAACTATGTCTTTTCTTAGCAAGTTGGTGGTCGAGGATCTGCAATCTTGGTCACTAGAGTTGTGACCAGCGACCACCTATTAAGCAGCACTCGCGTGCATGATGGGGGAGAGAAGGCAAAGGCTAGTCAATTCCTGGGTCAAGAATTAGTTGGGTCCTGCATGCGATCCACGTGGGCCAGTGTTGAGCGATGGTTTTCTCACTCGATGTGGCGCAATACCAACAATGGATCAATTTTAAATGATCAAATCTCGTTGAATAGGTGATTAGGTTATGGAACTTGCAATCATGACTTCTTTAAAGATACACTCAGTACAAGAGGTAAGTGGTTCATGCCCATGAGTATTTCAGTTTATCAAATATAGTATATTTACATGTATCTTAAATGAGAACTTAATATCCAATGTTCTAATCAGATATGTAGGCAAGATTTTCTATACTTTACGATTGTGATATTTCATAGGCTCAATGTATTAATTAGAGATGTGTCATGAGATGGTAATGAATTAAGAAGGATAGACGGTTAAATTACTCTCATGTTTCTTAATGTTGTTCTATATGAATTTTCAAGACCACAAGCCAAGAAATACAAGTTAAGACTGACATACATCCACGGTAATCAGATATAACCACTACTACAGAAGTGGCCTTTGGCGTCGGTCGTTTAACCCCATATGGCGTCGGTTTTCGACCGACGCCTATGCGGGCGCCGCTAAAGGTCGAACACTTCGGCGTCGGTTGTTTAACCGACGCCTATTTAAACTATCGGCGTCGGTCGTTTAGTTGATAACCGACGCCAACGGGGTTCGCGCCACATAAAACGGCGTCAGCTAGGGCACTTATCTGCGTCGGTTATTTACTAGCGGACCGACGCCTGTACTATTTATAGCGTCGGTCTTTAAGTAGATAACCGACGCATAAAGTGTCCTAAATGACGCCATTTTGTGGACTGCTTTGGCCACAGAAGGCGTCGGTTATCTGTAAATAACCGACGCTGTAGATCTTTGCTGACGGTTTTTCTAAATAACCGACGCCTATTTGTTTTTTTTTTTTCATATCAGTTTGCAGGCCTGCTATGGCTGGTCAGCAGGATGAGAACTTGCAGTTCAGTAACTGAACTGCAGGTTTACGACATCCATTGATATCAGCCTACAAACAGGCCGCAAACCTGCAAAAGTCATAAGCAAAATTTCACACAAGTACATACATTCAGACATAAATTCAATTCTCACATTCACACATATAGAAACATTCAAATACATGTATTAACATTCAGAAATATTCATTTACAAAGTATCATTCATTATCGCTATCAACATCCCAATTATATTTTACAGTTGCCACTGCTTGTATGGCTTTTGACCATTCTTCTCTTACTTCATTTAATGCTTCCATCGTATATGGAGCATGTATATTTTTTAAGCGTTTACCTGTAGTGTTGTCAGTTTTAAACACCTGCAAAGAGAATGATGTATATATATAAGTAATAATATAAAAATAAGATAAGATTGATATATTGCATACTAACTAATGAAAGTATATATAATACCTCATGTATGGTATCGATGTCCAATGCGGCATATTTGATAATCATCTGCATAAATCGCATCACATAGTATGCGCATGCCCAACCATTGTCTTGTGTAGCACACTATAAATTGAAACATACAAAATAATACAACTAAGCACAATTCACATCAATAATATATATATTCAAGTCGGGAACTTACTTGTACGTTCTGCCAATTTATTGGCTGGTTCTTTTTCCTTGGGACCGTTCCTCCAGCCTTTTTGAATGCATCTAAACCCCTACATGTTAATATAACACAATAAATTGCATAAGTAAATAGTAATGTAATAAAAGATGTTAACGGATATAAAAATGAAATATTTCTCACCAGAATAATGGCATTCTCATTACGTGTCCAATTTTAGTGTTCAATGTACTCCCCGCAGGATCTAGATAATAAACAGTGAATGTCCCGGGGACAATAACTAGTAACTCCCAATGTCTACCGCTAGAAGTAAGAAGTTAACAATTAATAACTCAAAATGCAAAATAAAAATGGAATTTTCTTAAGTCCAAATTATAAATAAAGTAAACTTACTTGACATTGAATGGAGCTATTATTATCGTCTTCTTTTGCTGACCAAAAATTGTAAAAGCATCTATACAGTATTGTTGAACATTATCAGGGTCTTTAGCTACCAAACTAATCAATGATGGAATCAAAAATCCCACATGATCAAATGCAAATTGTTTGCAATGATCTTCGACTAGGTAGCTGCAAAACATATAGGCGTATGCATTAATATATAAGAAACCAGATCATCGGATCTTACACAAGGTATATGGATGTATAAACAAGATCTCACCTTATCCATGTCTCTATCATTGATGTATTCAGCCAATCATACATAAACAGCTCAATAATATCTTGTATAAATAAAGAGCTATCGTATGATTGACCTGCATAATCTGCATCTAAAGAAATAATTATAGGGCAATGTACATTATGTGACCGTAGCCAACATGCCATTCCCCTACAAGCAGGACCTAACGGATATGTTAGGTCAGTTGGAACCCAATCGGGTAATGCGGGAAGTGGAAGTGGAGGCCTAGGTGCTCCTGGTGTCTTCTTTTTAACCTGTACATATAATTTCAGATCAGTTGACATCATATATACACATTAACAGTCTAAATCAATGTAAATTTATCTTACAATTTCAGTCTTGTAGACGACATCTGCTTTGGGCCACAATATCACCCCGCCTTCTGCCTCACCAAGTGTATCAATATCTGGGTGGGCATATGGCAACGCAACTTCCCTCCAATCGGGTAACACACGTAATGGGCTCACACGAACATAGCCCTGTGGCATTGGAGTCCCGTGAAACCTTTCCCCAGGAAGGGACGGGTAAGCTTGCGCCTCTGCAACAACGTAGTCTTGCATTCTTAAGCGGCATGGCTTCAATGCCTACAAATTTACGTAAAGAATATTATACATATATATATCATCTTGAAAACATAACAACTTGAAAAGACTAACTACAATCCCAGAAACAATACTTACAGCAGACGTGCTAGGCGATGGGTCTCCAGGATTACTCGCAGTATGTGCATCAGGAGAAGAGTGGGTCGCCATAGGCGTATTGGAAGCCTGAGATGCCTGCCACCGCAGCAATTCTTCCTTGACCTTCTCAGAAACTACATCGTTGATCTTCTTAGCAACTAAATCCTCAACTCTCTTATTCTCCTATACATGGATAAAAGAAACATTAGCTTCTTATTAATGAATTTCCTTTTGCAGTAACATTCTAAAAAAAGAATAGGTTACCTCTTCTTGAGAAAGTCCCGCTCTGGGTTTGCGCTGGGATGGCCCAAAGAATGCTTTGATGCCAACACCAGCGCCGGCACCTCTAACACGTCCAGGATGCTCTGGGTTACCCAGAGCAACTGTCAATTCATCCCTTGTGCCCTGAGGGATGAACGTGCCTTGTTTCCTCTGCTCGTGCAGCTCCCGCTAATCACCATAAATAGAAATTGGTAAGTTAACATCACAAATAATCAATATTCAAACGATTTCTCTAAGAGTTGTATTTTACCATTTTTGCAGCCGCCTCAGCAGTTACAGGCTTCTTTATTTCACCCTTCTTATTTTGCCTGCCAGCTATCCAGATATCATGGTGAGGAATGGGTGTGGCAGACTCCTGAGTAGGAGCAGACTCCTGAGTAGGAGCAGACTCCTGAGTAGTCGCAGACTCCGCCTGTAGTCTTTGGCGAATGCTTGCATAGCCTTTTGGACCCATAGTGTGGTCATGCACATTCAGTGCACGCCTTGCTTTTTGTGCGTCACTGAGGGCCTAGTTAGTATGCACATTAATGATTTGGTTAGTAGCACTAAATGCTAATCTTGAATAGGTGAATACAATGTATATTAATTAAATTAGGAGTGACGCCTAATACCTTGAATTCTTCAGATTTTCTTGAAGCAACAAAATTGTCCCAATCTTCTTTGTCCAAGAAGTTCCATTGTTCAAGGGCTGACTTCTTCTTCTTATCACCCTCTTTTATGTATTCTCTGTTCAGATTTGTCCTATAATTCCTAAGCATCTTTCCAGCGTGTTGCATCACATTTTTACGATGCAACTTCTCATCCAATGCAAACAGATTCTGTAAAATAGAAATGTTATTAACTAGTATCCAAAATAGAATTGCAAATAATAGAATTTGTAATCTACAAAATAGAATTGCAAATAATAATAACTCACACATAAATCCTTCCATATCGAGTCTTTTTTCGCTTGAGGAACTTTATGCCAATTGTCATACTTAACACCACAATGGCTCCAAGTGGTACACCCAAGATAGTTCACAAAATTATTGCGGTTCACTCCAATTGGATTTCCTCCATTATCAAACTCCACCACCAATTTAGATCCACTACCACTTAGCGCTAATAACTTCTTCAACAGAGTGATGCCCCTTTTCTTGTTAAGTGTCTGGTGTTGCGCATCAAGTTGCTCCAGTGCTT
Source organism: Alisma plantago-aquatica (assembly GCA_963693085.1). Taxonomy (NCBI): domain Eukaryota; kingdom Viridiplantae; phylum Streptophyta; class Magnoliopsida; order Alismatales; family Alismataceae; genus Alisma; species Alisma plantago-aquatica. The sequence goes on from OY856415.1 coordinate 422,321,441, forward strand.
CAGTGGGTACAGGTGCATCAACCTAAAATTTGACAAAAATAAAACACACTAACTTAGCCCAATATAGAAATATAGGATATATGACATAACTAGAAGATAATGAATTTTATAGAAATACAGGATATGTTTTTAGAACTTACATTAGTATCCTCGCCATGCTCATCATGGACTTCATGCTCATCATGGACATCATGCTCATCATGGTCAGCCATCTGAAAATGTCATTAAAAAGGCAAACATTTAGCATTTGTATTAACTAGAAAAAGGCAAACATTTAGCATTTGTATTAACTAGAAAAAGGCAAACATTTAGCATTTGTATAAACATACATGTCTCTAAAATTGTGATCTTTTATCAATTAACAATCCTTCATTGTGATCTCCGCGCACATATAAGTCATCATTAGCTTCAATATTTTGTGGAGTTGGCAACCCAACTGAGAATGGACTGGAGTCATCATACTTATCATAGTACTCTTCTTCATCTATAGGATCTTCAATGAACTGTCTTTTACCATGAAGAACAACCGACCATTTATCATTTGCAGGATCATCGATATAGAATATTTGTTTCGCCTGTGATGCCAATATGAATGGTTCACCCTTCTCGCCAATCTTTTCAAAGTTCACCAAAGTGAAACCCAATTCATCCACTATAACTCCTTTGGTGTTATCAACCCAATTACATTTAAAGAGCGGAATTTTGAAATCTATGTAGTCAAACTCCCAAATGTCCTCAATGACACCGTAATATGACATTTTAGCTTCACGTGGACTCTTATCCTTTGCACTTGCAAAGTACATAGTCGACGCTTGAAGAGTGACCCCACTATTTTGGACGACACTCTTATCATCTTGGCGCTTTGTGTAATATGTGAATCCATTAATGTCAAACCCTTCATAAGACATAACATTCAGTTTTGGTTTAAAGGCGAGGCATTTGATAGTTTCTGTAATATCATTTGGTGTTTGAGATAGTTGATGTAAGACTTTATCTTCAAACCACTTAGTAAAAGTCTTATTATGCTCTCTAGCAAGCCACATTGAACTTGCTCGAGGATGTTGTCTCTTTATGAAATTGGTATGTTCCTCGATATAAACACTCACTTCATCCATATTGTGTAAAATATACAAGTGAGCTTGTTCCAACTGCTCACGGCTGATTACTTTCACCCGTGATCCCAAAATTCCTTTGCCCTCCTCAATATTCTTGTCATTATCAGGAGTGTCATTACCACTGAGAAAGTCATTGCAAAAATCCATAACCTCTCTCGCCACATAACCTTCAATAATACTCCCTTCAGGCCGATAACGGTTTCGAACATCACTTTTGAAAACGCTCATGTATCGTTCAAAGGGATACATCCAATGCAAGAAAACTGGTCCCAACATTTTCACTTCCCTAGTCAAGTGGACAACAAGATGTACCATGATATCAAAGAACGAAGGAGGGAAATACATCTCAAGCTGACATAGGGTAACAACCACTTCTCTTTGCAAATTATCGAGAGTATCAGGGTCAATAACTTTGCTGCATAGACTGTTGAAAAAGAAACAAAGTCTGGTAATTGCAAACCTTACATGCTTCGGCAATATAGATCGAATTGCCACGGGCAATATTTGTTGCATTAGAGTGTGACAATCATGAGATTTAAGACCTATCAACTTCAGATCTTTCATTGATACCAATCTACGGATGTTGGATGAGTAACCATGTGGCACCTTAACATTTACCAAGCATTCACAAAAAGTTTTCTTCTCCTTTCTAGACAACGTGTAACAAGCGGGAGGTAAGTATGTTCTTTTATTACCCATTTCACGTAATTCTGTTAATTCTGACCTTATTCCCATTTCACGTAGGTCCAGTCTGGATTTTATCCCATCTTTAGTCTTACCTGGTATATTTAATAGAGTACCAATGATGCTATCACATACATTTTTCTCAACGTGCATTACATCGATACAATGCCTGACCGTCAAAGAACTCCAATAAGGAAGATCCCAAAATATTGACTTCTTCTTGAATGAAGAATTGTCACTCCGTGTGGCCATACTACATTGTGATTTCTTACCAAATTCATTGACAATGTCTTTTACTCTTTCATAAACAACATCCCCTGGTATAGGTTTAGGTGCACTCCGTTCATCATTCCATCCATTGAATGCTTTGCGCTTCCTACGATACGGATGGAATTTTGAAAGAAACCTTCGATGACCAAGATATACAGTCTTGCCGCCATGTTTTAGTCTTATTGAATCAGTGTTTTCTTCACATATAGGACACGCTTTAGCTCCTTTGACACTATATCCAGACAAATTCCCATATGCTGGAAAGTCATTAATAGTGCAAAACAACATAGCGTGCAAACGAAATGTCTCTCTTGCTGAAGCATCATAGGTCATCACACCTTCAGCCCAAAGTTTGTTTAAGTCATCAACCAAAGGTTCAAGATAAACATCGATATCATTTCCGGGTTGTTTAGGACCCGATATCAACAATGACAACATAACATACTTATTTTTCATACACATCCAGGGAGGAAGATTGTATATAACAAGCATGACTGGCCAAGTGCTATGTTGGCTGCTCAATGTCCCGTACGGATTCATCCCATCTGTACAAAGCCCAAGTCTTAGATTCCTATCTTCTTCACCAAATTTAGGGTACAATAGATCAATCTTCTTCCACTGTGGGGAATCAGACGCATGTCGTAGGATCCCATCATTATTTTTCTTAACATCTGCATGCCACCTCAAATACTTCGCATCTTTCGGATTTGCAAACAAGCGTTGAAACCGTGATATTATAGGTAGATACCACAACACCTTGGCAGGAGAACCAGTTTTGGACTCCCCCGAAGTCGTCAATTTATACCGTGACGCACCACATTTTGGACAATCTTTCAAATCTACATAGTCCTTTTGAAATAATACACAATCATTCGGGCATGCGTGTATCTTCTTGGCCTCCATTCCCATTGGGCACAACATTTTCTTTACCTGGTATGTTGAGATTGGAAGCTCGTTTCCTTCAGGAAGCATTTCTTTCAACAAAGTCAACAATGAAGTGAAGCTTTTGTCGCTCCATCTATTGTTAGCTTTCAACTTATACAATCTCAAGACAGCGGTAAGCTTCGTAAACTTAGCACAACCTGTGTATAACGGTATCTCAGCATCATGCACAATGTTTGTAAAGATAGGAGGTGGATCGGTGTGCTCTACCCTACAACTATCCAGCATCGCATCAACGATGTCTGCTGGAACTGGTTCGTTCACATTTACGTCATCAGAGGCAATTTCTTCTTCCACCCAAGCACTGCTATCGACATCTACTGGTTTCGATTTTGAAATCTCTCCATGCCAGTGCCATTCTGTATAGCCTTGTACAATCCCGTTGCACATGACATGACTTTTGATTTCCTCACCAGTGTTGACTTTCAAGTTGTTACCGCAATGCCTACATGGACAGTAGAACCTATCTGTAGGTTTTTTCCTATGTTCCTCGGCAAATCTAATAAACTGATCAAGACCAGATATAAACTCTGGGGTGCAACGATTACGAATGGACATCCATGATGTATCCATTCTATGATCAGAGAAAACAAGTATATATTAGGAAACAAGTATATATTAGGAAAAGATTAGGGTATACACTTACATCCTAAGCATATAATGTGATGTCATTCTTATATATAATAAATGTGTACCACCTATCCCATCCTTGAACACCTAATCTCACTAGTAAGTGTATAATGTGTATTTGGTTTTCAAGAAAATTTCGGCAGCATTTCCCCGCTGTTCTCTAAGTACATATGTACTTAGAGAACAAACGGGGAAATGCTACCGAAATTTTCTCAAAAACCCAAAACACATTATACACTTACATCCTAAGTGAGATTAGGTGTTCAAGAACAGTCCCAAACCGGGGACTATCCAAGATTTACTCCTAATGAGTAAATCTTGGACGGGTTTCTAGGCCAACAAACACATTTGATGTCATTCTTATATATAATAAATGTGTATCACCTATCCCATCCTTGAACACCTAATCTCACTAGTAAGTGTATAATGTGCATTGGGTTTTCAAGAAAATTTCGGCAGCATTTCCCCGCTGTTCTCTAAGTACATATGTACTTAGAGAACAAACGGGGAAATGCTACCGAAATTTTCTCGAAAACCCAATACACATTATACACTTACATCCTAAGTGAGATTAGGTGTTCAAGAACAGTCCCAAACCGGGGACTATCCAAGATTTACTCCTAATGAGTCAATCTTGGACGGGTTTCTAGGCCAACAAATACAATAATAGATATCTACAATGAAGCCAGACTCCATACAAACAATATATAATTTAGTGATTGTTCATTCTAATTTATACCACTGTACAAGTAATATAAAGAACAATGTGGATTATATGGGACATAAATTCATTGTTCATTGTCCAACATTAGGTTCAACACTTGAAACATACATTCATTTACAACATAAAAAATTTGTATCATTAGGGTCCAACATGTGGATTATATGGGACATACACATCAAGGTGGTCATAAGGGAGGATATTTCCTTATTTATGAGTAAGCGATATAAGACTAAGATCCATATAAAAATTAGGGCAGAAGGAAGAAATAAATCTTCTTTAGGATACAATAAACCCTTATGGATGTATTTAGGGTCATAGGCACCATCATAGAACAAAAGAGGTAGACTCTAGGATTTAAGATCACACTACATCATGTATTTTATACAAAATTACATGTATGTGTATATAAAAATATATTTATAAGGAACTTCTATACATATCTAATCAACAAATCAGTAATTAACTAAGTATTCATCAATACCTACTATTAATCAGTATCTCTAATCATTAAAATCGGCAAGCAGATGAGTAATTGTAAATAACAAACTACGAATTGTTGAATTAAAGTAATCACTAAAGTAATACTAACCAGTAGTACCAATCATTAATCACTGAAAGTAGCAAGGAAATCGGTAAAACTAATCATGCATTACTAGTATAATAAAGCAATATGATATTTACTTCGATGCATTACATCAGTACCCAATTATTTCAGCTTACATACCTTTCGTTAGCGGCGGCGGACAAGTAGGCGAGCTCCCACCAGTGGTGGCAGTGACCGGCGAGCTCCAGGCGGCAGGGCAGCAGGTGCAGCGGTGGCCAGCGAGCTCCAGGCGGCAGCGGGCAGCGGCGTCGGTGGGCGGCGGCGAGCAAGGACGAGCAGCAGTGGCCGGTGAGCAGCAGTGGCCGGTGAGCAGCAGGGAGCGGCAGGAGGCGGCGGGCAGGAAGGCGGCGGAGAAGGAGCAGGCAGGCGGTGGCGACACCGGCAGCAGAAGGAGCAGGAAGCGGCGGCGGCGCACAGCGGAGGGTCGGGCAGCGGCGTCGTCGGTGAGCAGCGGCGTCGTCGGCGTCGTCGGTGAGCAGCGGCGGGCAGGAAGTCGGCGGAGAAGACAATGAAACAGGAAAGGGGACCTAAAGTCGATCGATCGTGCGTCTAATAAGTTCACAAAGGGCGTCGGTTATCTAAAACGCCGACGCCTAAGGTCTTCAGCGTCGGTTCCTAATAAAAAACCGACGTCCAATTAGATAAATTTGCCCTAAATAAATTGGCGGGAACCACTATCGGCGTCGGTTATCTAAGGATAACCGACACCTAAGCTGTAAATTTTCGCGCAAATTTTCATCTTATATAGGCGTCGGGTTTGAGGTAAATAACCGATGCCGTATGTGACATATTTTTTTGCTCGAAAATTGGTTTTCGCGGGCAGTTTTAGGCGTCGGTTTTTTACCAAAAAAACCGACGCTTAATACAAGCGGTACCCGTGTCTTGGCTACAGACGTCGGATGACCTAGATGACCGACGTTGAATGTTATAGGCGTCGGTTTTCCTAAATAACCGACGCCCAGAAAAGCGACACTGAATGTTGTTTCTGTAGTAGTGAACCATGTGTTAATATTTTTAAGTATGAACATATTATAGGGTTCCTCACTTTTATACATATAATTAAGTATTAATATTTCAAGAAGAGACATGTTATCAAGATTTCTTATATATATAAAGATCTAAGAACTAAGGAGCTAATCAAATTTCATAGAATGAGCAACATCTATAAGCAAAATACAAAGTGAGATTTGAATGTATTAAGACATGATCTATTTTCAATATAAGGGCCCTATTAGAGTGTATTGTAATTTGAATTTATGATGATAGATATAAGATTATGATGCATTAAGTTATGTTTAAGTTTCAAGGTACAATGGCATAAAATTCCTATTGTAAGACTTAAGGTTTAATACATAAGTTCATATGAATATATTAAGATTCAAGGCATGATCTATTATAATGAGTTTTTGTAGAGATTGAATGATCTTGTCAGATAGTATGTTTATAGATATTCTATGCTTAAATTACCCTCACATACTTTATTAAGTTACTTTTTGTATCCTCAGTATTTATATATTCAGAATATATGCTCCTTCCCAAGCCTTGAGACTCATTTGTTATATTTAGTACCAACGAAGTCATACTCACAAATCAGAGATTCAAAATAAGGTTTACCCAGATAATGAGAATATGAGATATAGATTGAGACTTAGACTACTCATTGTATGAGTAGCCAGTTTTTGAATAAAGATACATGATAAGGGTTTTAGACCCAATCTCAATTATGAAGTAATTGAGATCCATATTCACATTCAATTGTAGATTTAGTTGATCACTTAAGGATAAAAGATTTAGTTTTAGATTTGGATTCATATTTAGAATTCAATATATGCTTAGTACTCAGTAATCAGTTTCAGATAAGTTCAGTTATCATTATTCAGTTTTAATATAAGATAAGTTCAGATTCAGTAAACCTATCAGTATTCAGCTTCAGTTCAGATTAAGGGTTAAGTAAGTTTAGACTTAAGATAAATAAGTTGAAACCTTTACATAAGACATTATATGATAAGTCCTCATTCAGTAGTCCCGGGACGATTCAGAGACAATTGTTGCCAACTCAGAGGCATTTGTTGCCAATTCAGAGGAGTGTTTACTCCAATTCAGAGGTGTTGCGGCACCAATTCATGGCATAGCCACACCAACTCAGAGACACTTCGATGTCATTCAGAGACATGTAGTGCCATTCAGTGTACTTCGGTACCAATTCAGGGCATAGATATGCCAATTCAGGAGGACTTATTGTATAATGGTGGCCACAATCAGATAAAAATTGTAAGTAAAAGATACCTTAGGCTAGAGTATGCTCATAATCTCATCCATAATTATGATGGGAGGGAATTAGATAAGATAAGTATGATCCATGCCTATGGTGCAGGTCTTGAGATCCATGTACCAGGGTACATGTCTTCAGAGAAAGATAAGGTAGAAAGATAAGGGTTCAGATTAAGTAATAAGAGAGAATATGTTATAGATTTTACTCAGAGTTTGATGTTAGTTTCATGTTTATAATGTTTAATTTCAGTTCATTAGCAATGTATATTTTAGAATACTCATGCCACTTACTCTAACGACTATTTTTTTCAATGCATGGCTTGGGACGCGATGTCCGCAGGATTTGAAGCGGCTGAGGATCAAAGGAACAAGTAAAGGTCTAGGAGATTTTCAAGCTCAGCCTAGTGGGGTGCCATTTACCTAGATGATCCAGAGTTTTGACATCTTTTTATTTTGTCTAGTTATGCTGTCAATTAGATTAGATTTTATAGTTTAACGTGATGTAGTTTTCTATTGACAAAAACTATGTATGGATCAGTTTTACAGCTATGCAAAGTATTTCATTTACTTTCATTGCAATGATAATCATGTGTGTGAACACTCCTAGATGAAAAAAAAAATATAACTTCTGCTCATGTGTTATAAAAATATGGGTGTTACAATATGGTATCAGAGCAATTTGGTAAATGGCCACTAGGCAAATATGATTCTCATAGTCACTCTAGGATGAAGATAAGAGATTAGGGTTTAGGGATAGATTCCTAAAAAGAAATATATAATGACCTAGAATGACTAATAGTTTTCACCTTAGAAGAAATAGAGATGTCATAGATAGATGTTTACCTATTCTAGGTATCAAGTTTCAACCTAACCCTAGCTAATGACGTTGCTTATCCATTCTCAATGGTTAAGGACAGCCAATTGACAATTGAAGAGGAATGTCATAAGCACTAGACTTTGATGTGTCTCTCATTTCTTACTGGTCTGTGTGGTATAGGGAACATGTATTTGTAGGTTGGGGAGAGATAGCATGTCAGGATCTCACATCTCTAGGTATGTGCCTGATCACCACATATCTAGAAATGTAGGAGGTACCTGGAAGACCTAAGATTAGACAGTCAACTACACCTAATGTTAGGAAGTCATGACAAGATTGAGATAGATACCCTAAGTATAATGCAAAGTTTGGTTCTACAAACCCTAACAATGAGTTGATCAATAGACCAAGATAAAGATTAAAGCTCACATAAATATTTTATGAAAATACATTACATACCTCTTTTCATGCAATTTTTTTTCATAAATATATCGAAATATGTTGACTATTAGTGGATGAAGAGGTAAGAAGAACCCTAAGGTGGGTAGCCTCCTATAGTTTAATTGAATTTCGGGGACGAAATTCCCAAAAAGGTGGGTAGTATTGTCACTTCCTAATTTTTAGAACCTAGGAAGTACATGATTCAGTCATTGATGAAACTAGGTATAAAATGTATTTATGTTTATAATAAAGTTATATCCAATTTTGTCGAGTATTTGGATGAATAATAAAAAGAGATGATACATGAAGGCATATCGATATTTTCATAAATAAGAGTGCTTAAAAAAATGCTTAAGTGAAATTTCACTAGTAATAATTGTTTATAGCGTGAGATCAGACTTCTATTTTGGATTTGGTATCATTCGAGACCATATGTAAATTAGATTAAAATACAAGGAAAATGCTATTAGTTGGGTTTTAGTTTTGTACCCGATCAATTTAAGATTATGATCTGGATTCTCCTTTATAATCATATGTATGAATGCATTTTCAAGAGCTCTTATGATAAGTAACCACTCGTTAAGAAAGTAAATCATCAGTCCCACATTCGTATGGAATTTGAATTAAAAGTCTCGTTTCCAGGCTTATTTGAATTAAAAGTCTTCTACTTCACATCTCAGGAAAGATAATTTGCATGGGGTTTCTTAAATACAATTAAGGATGATGGAAAGATATTTGCGTGTAGTTGGGAGTCTCATCGCTTGTATACATGTGAAGGATAGCCTTTGCAAGAAGAGAATATAAATTTAATAATCCCAACACCTTTAGGATATTGGTTTTATCTCCATATTCTGTTAGGATTATCATAACGGCAAGGTCTAGATATCAGAAGTAGATGAGGTGATGGATTATAAAGGATTCTGTATTACTTCAAAGCCTCGAAGAACTAGAGCACTAGGCCATAGCAATGTGACATCTTTGACTTCCCTATACAAACCAATGCGACCGGAAGTGTTCGTTGGGAAGTAGGCAAAAGGCAAAGTTTGTCGGCTGAAGGACGTGACCTGCATGCCAGCCGGGGAAGCTGAAGTGTTGATTGGTGCGAACCGGTGCAAGGACCTGGAGCATCCTAGTTATTTGAAAAGTCCAGTATGTATATATATCAGACCACCGGAGGAACTCAGCGTGAGCAGGGAGCCTTCGGGTATAGGATCTCAATGATGCTCAGCTCTGACACGTGTGTATAGGACGCAAGTTCCTGGACTTTGACCACCGGTGATGTCTCACCGGATGATGGATCTAACACCCTTCCCCTTCATGAGAGCCAATCAAGGGGACTCTCCTAGTTCTTGTGGGCTTATTGAGGGATTTTTAGCTAGGCACGAAGACTTTCAGATAAGCTAGCTATGTCTTTTCTTAGCAAGTTGGTGGCCGAGGATTTGCGATCTTGGTCACTAGAGTTGTGACCAGCGACCACCTATTAAGTAGCAGTCGTGTGCATGATGGGGGAGAGAAGGCAAAGGCTAGTCAATTCCTGGGTCAAGAATTAGTTGGGTCCTGTCTGCGATCCACGTGAGCCAGTGCTGAGAGATGGTTTTCTCACTCGATGTGGCGCAATCCCAACAATGGATCAATTTTGAATGATCAAATGTCATTGAATAGGTGATTAGGTTATGGAACTTGGAATCATGACTTCTTTAAAGATACACTCAGTACAAGAGGTAAGTGGTTTATACCCATTCAGTTTATCAAATATAGTACATTTACATGCATCTTAAATGAGAACTTAATATACAATGTTCTAATCAGATATGTAGGCAAGATTTTCTATACTTTATGATTGTGATATTTCATAGGCTCAATGTATTAATTAGAGATGTGTCATGAGATGGTAATGAATTAAGAAGGATAGACGGTTAAATTACTCTCATGTTTCTTAATGTTGTTCTATATGAATGTTCAAGACCACAAGCCAAGAAATACAAGTTAAGACTGACATACATCCACGGTAATGAGATATAACCATGTGTTAATAATTTTAAGTATGAACATATTATAGGGTTCCTCACTTTTATACATATAATTGAGTATTAAGATTTCAAGTAGAGACACGTTATCAAGATTTCTTATATATATAAAGATCTAAGAACTAAGGAGTTAATCAAATTTCATAGAATGAGAACCATCTATAAGAAAAATACGAAGTGAGATTTGAATGTATTTAAGACATGATCTATTTTCAATATAAGGGCCCTATTAGAGTGTATTGTAATTTGAACTTATGATGATAGATATAAGATTATGATGCATTAAGTTATGTTTAAGTTTCAAGGTACAATGGCATAAGATTTCTATTGTAAGACTTAAGGTTTAATACATAAGTTCATATGAAGATATTAAGATTCAAGGCATGATCTATTATAATGAGTTTTTGTAGAGATTGAATCATCTTGTCAGATAGTATGTTCATAGATATTCTATGCTTAAATTACTCTCACATACTTTATTAAGTTACTTTTTGTATCCTTAGTATTAATATATTCAGAATATATGCTCCTTCCCAAGCCTTGAGACTCATTTGTTATATTTAGTACCAATGAAGTCATACTCACAAATCAGAGATTCAAAATAAGGTTTATCCAGATAATGATAATATGAGATATAGATTGAGACTTAGACTACTCATTGTATGAGTAGCCAGTTTTTGAATAAAGATACATGATAAGGGTTTTAGACCCAATCTCAATTATGTAGTAATTGAGATCTATATTCACATTCAGTTGTAGATTTAGTTGATCATTTAAGGATACAAGATTTAGTTTTAGATTTGGATTCAGATTTAGAATTCAATACATGCTTAGCACTCAGTAATCAGTTTCAGATAAGTTCAGTTATCATTATTCAGTTTTAATATAAGATAAGTTCATATTCAGTAAAGCTATCAGTATTCAGCTTCAGTTCAGATTAAGGGTTAAGTAAGTTTAGACTTAAGATAAATAAGTCAAAACCTTCACATAAGACATTATATGATAAGTCCTCATTCAGTAGTCCCGGGACGATTCAGAGACAATTGTTGCCAACTCAGAGGCATTTGTTGCCAATTCAGAGGAGTGTTTACTCCAATTCAGTGGTGTTGTGGCACCAATTCAGGGCATAGCCACGTCAATTCAGAGACACCTCAGTGTCATTCAAAGGCATGTAGTGCCATTCAGTGTACTTTGATACCAATTCAGGGCATAGATACGCCAATTCAGGAGGACTTATTGTATAATGGTGGCCACAATCAAATAAAAATTGTAAGTAAAAGATACCTTAGGCTAGAGTATGCCCATAATCTCATCCATAATTATGATGGGAGTGAAATAGATAAGATAAGTATGATCCATGCATTGTGGTGCAGGTCTTGAGATCCATGTACCAGGGTACATGTCTCCAGAGAAAGATAAGGTAGAAAGATAAGGGTTCAGATTAAGTAATAAGAGAGAATATGTTATAGATTTTACTCAAAGTTTGATGTTAGTTTCATATTAATAATGTTCAATTTCAGTTCCTTAGCAATGTATATTTTAGAATACTCATGCCACTTACTCTAATGACTATTTTTTTCAATGCATGGTTGGGGACGCGATGTTCGCAGGATTTGAAGCGGCTGAGGATCAAAGGAACAAGTAAAGGTCTAGGAGATTTTCAAGCTCAGCCTAGTGGGGTGCCATTTACCTATATGATCCAGAGTTTTGACATCTTTTTATTTTGTCTAGTTATGCTGTCAATTAGATTAGATTTTATAGTTTAACGTGATGTAGTTTTATGTTGACAAATACTATGTATGGATCAGTTTTACAGCTATGCAATGTGTTTCATTTACTTTTATTGCAATGATAATCATATTTGTGACACTCCCAGATGAAAAAAAAATATAGCTTCCGCTCATGTGTTATAAAAATCTGGGTGTTACACTTCCAAGATTAAGACACCCTTTTTGGATAAGCTTTTTGTGACAATGAGCACTTGGGTGCATAAGCTCTGTGTGAGCAATGAGATCTTGGAAGCATAAGCTTTGTATGAGAAATGTAATAATGAAGGATAATATATTCAGTGTAAGATAATGATTAAGATAATAAAAGATGAAGTAATATGACATGACAATATTCAATGTCATCGTAATTAAATTTATGATTTTCAAAAGTATAGTATATTTATGATTGTTATAATGTTACTCGTTGCCACTTACTCTACAAATATTTGTTTTTCTTTGCATGACTAGGGACATAATGTCTGAAGGGAAGAAGGATTATGGAGTTTAGAAAAGGAGCATACATCTAAAGAACGAATCTAGATGACAAAACATGGTGGGGTGTCAACTATTATAGAACATTAGTTTAGTTTTACTTTCAAGTTAAGAGAATCATGTTATAGTTTAAAGTGTGAGTGTTCTATTGATAAATAGAGTATGAGAACTACTATATTTTCATGTGTTGGTTGAACAAACTCTATTTTTATGCAGTGACCATCATATTTGTTACAATCCCAATAGGATTTATGCTTTCTCTTAGTATATTATATGTCTTAGAAAATTGGGGTGTTACACTTCTTATATTGGATTATTGTTTGAAATACACCCACTATCATAAGGTATCTTTTTTATGCATAAAGTTAGCCTTTTAAGGAAAATTCATGTACTTCATGCAAATTGCATTTACTTTTGAATCTAAACACTAGTACATAACCGACCTTTAGTGTCGGTTATTTAAGGACTTTAGTGTCAGTTTCTAAGCGACACCTATGTGGGCGACACTAAAAGACCAATCGTTACGCGTCGGTTCAAAAACCGACGCCAAAACCCTTTGCGCGCCACCGAAAACGTGCCAGCAGGGGACTATAGGCATCAGTTATTAGGTAAGAAACTGAAGCCATATACCTTCGCACCACAGAAAGGGCGCCATCTGGGGCACTATCAGCGTCGGTTTATTAGTAATAACCGACGCCATATCACCCACTGCCACGGCCGTGTTGGCCAGCACGGCCGTGGTGTCTGGTACGCTGCCACGGTCGTGGTGTCTGGACCGCTGCCACGGCCGTGGTTTCTGGCCTAATATAGGCATCGGTTATTAGATAAGAAGCCGACACTGTAAATATGTGGCGTCAGTTGTATACAAATAACCGACGCCTATTGTTTTTTTTATGCAGTCTGCAGACCTATTGTGGTTGGTCGCAGGATGAGAAACATGTTCAGTTATGAAATGCAAGTTTTATGACATCCATTGATATCAGCCAACAACAGGCCACAAACCTGCAAAATTAACAACAAAAATATTCACACATTTAGCAATGCAACCTGCAGTTCCATTTGATTTTCACACATTTAGAAACATTCATGTAGCTAGCAATCTGTAGTTCCATTCATTTTAACATTCACACATGTAGAAACATTCATATAGCTACCAACAGTTTCATTCATTTTCACTCAGACACATGTAGAAACATTCACACATATATTATAATTCAGAAATTCATTTACAAAATATCATTCTTTAGTCATTATTCGCTATCAACATCTCAATTATATGTTAAAACCCCCACTATTTGTATGGATGTTGCCCATTCTTCTCTTACTTCATTTAATTCTCCCATCGTATAGGGAGCATGTACATCTGGTAAGGCGTTTCCTATAGTGTGGTCAGTTTTAAACACCTGCAAAGAGAATGATGTATATATATAATTAATGAGCTATAAATAAGATTGATATATTTCATATTATCTAATGAGACTATATAATACCTCAGCAATACAATCGATGTCCATTGCGGCGTATTTGATAATCATGTGCATAAATCGCATCACATAGTATGCACATGCCCATCCGTTGTCTTGTGTAGCACACTATAAATTGAAACATACAAAATATTAAAAAATACAACTAATTAAGCATAAATAATATATACATTGCAGTCGGGAACTTACTTCCACGTTCTTCCAAATTATTTGTTGTTTCTTTTTCTTGGGGACATTTCCTCCCACCTTTTTGAACTCATCAAAACCCCTACATGTTAATGTAACACAGTACATTGCATAATTAAATAGTAATGTAATAACATATGTTAACGGATATGAAAATGAAATATTTCTCACCGGAATAATGCCATTTTCATTTTGTGTCCATATCTTGAATTCAATTTACTCCCCTTAGGATCTAGATAATAGACAGTGAACGTCTCGGGAACAATAACTAGTAACTCCCAATGCATACCACTAGAGGTAAAAAAAAGTTAAAGATTAATAACTCAAAATCCAAAATAAAAATGTAATTTTTTAAAGTCCAAATTATAATAAGCAAAGTAAACTTACTCTACATTGAATGGAGCTATTATCACCGTCTTCTTATTTTGAGCAAAATTTGTAAAAGTCTCACAGCAGTATTGTTGAACTGACGTAGGGTCTTTAGCTACTAGACTAATCAAAGATGGAATCAAAAATATTACATGTTCGAATGCAAAATCTGCACATATCTTGTCTAAGTAGCTGCAAAACATGTATTAATTACGCATGCATTAATAAATAAGAAACCATATCACCAGATCCTACACAAGGTATATGGATGTATAAGGAAGATCTCACCTTATCCATAGCTCTATCACAGATGTATTTAGCCAATCATATCGAAACAACTCCAAAATATCTTGTATAAATAGTTTGCTTTCTATGATTGACCTGCAGCATCTGAATCTAAAGAAACAAGTATAGGGCAATTTATATCATGTTCGCCTAACCATATTGCCATACCCCTATAGTTAGGACCTAACGGGACAGGTAGGTCATGTGGAACCCAACTGGGTAATATAGGAGGTGGAATTAGAGGCCTAGATGATGTGGGTGTCTTCTTTTTAACATGTATATGTATAATTTCAGATCAACCGACATCATATACACACACTAATAATTGAACGTAATGTAAATTTACCATACCATTTCAGTAAAGACGACATCCGCTTTTAGCCACAATATCACTCCGTCTTCTGCCTCACCAAGCGTTTCACAATCTGGGTGGGCATATGGCAATGGAAGATCCATCCACTGGGAGAATATATGTATCGGGCTCACATGAATCCAACCAGCTGGTAATGGAGACCCGTGAAACATTTCCCCTGGTAGGGATGAGTAAGTCGACGGCTCTACAACGACATATTCTTCACTTTTTAGACGGCATGGCTTCAACCCCTACAAATTTTTGTGTAAAGAATGTTATATACATATATACATTTCATCTTTTTTTGAAACAACTACAATTTCATATATACATATCATCTTGAAAATATATCATCTTGAAAATATATCATCTTGAATTAAAAAACTAGTTACTATGTCATAAAAATACTTACGTCAGATGTGCTAGATGGTGGGTCTACAGGATTACTCCCAACCTCTGTAGTAGGAGTAGAGCCTGCAGTAGGAGCTATAGGTACTGTTTGGTAAGTGGCAGTCTGAGATGCCTGCCACCTTTTCATTGCTTCTTTGAGTTTCCTATCAAATAGCTTATCTACCTATACATGGATAAAAGAAACGTTAGCTTCTAATTATTGAATTCTCTTTTACGGTAACATTATAAAGAAAGAATATGTTACCTCTTCTTGTGAAAGTCCCACTTTTGGGACATGTTTGCGCTGGGATGGCCCAAAAAAGCTTTGATGCCCACACCAGCGCCTGCAGCCCTAACACGTCCAGGATGCTCTAGGTTACCCAGAGCAACTATCAATTCATCCCTTGTGCCCTCAGGGATGAACTTGCCTTGTTTCCTCAGCTCGTACAGCTCCCGCTAATCGCCAAAGCAAAAATTTGTAATTAAGTAAATATCACAAATAATCAATATTCGAACGATTGCTGTAAGCGTTGTATTTTACCATTTTTGCAGCCGCCTTAGCAGTTGCGGGCTTCGTTATTTCTCCCTTCTTATTTTGCCTCCCAGCTATCCAAACATCATGACGAGGCAGAGGTGTGCTACCTATAGTCGAGGACACTTGAGTAGAAGCAGACTGAGCAGTAGCCTCAGACTGTAGTCTTTGGCAAATGCCTGCATACCCCTTTGGACCCATTGTGTGGTCATGCACATTCAGTGCACGCCTTGATTTTTGTGCCTCACTGAGGGCCTAGTTAGTATGCACATTAATGATTTGGTTAGTAACACTAAATGTATTAATTAATGAGATTGGGACTGATGCCTAATACCTTGAATTCATCAGTTTGTCTTGAAGCAACAAACGCGTCCCATTCTTCTTTGTCCAGGAAGTTCCACTGTTCAGTGGTTGTCTTCTTCCTCTTGTCAGCTTCTTTTATGTATTCTCGGGTGAGATTTGTCCTATAGTTCCATAGGACTCTCCCACAGCGTTGCATCACGCATTTACGATGCAGCTTTTCATCCAATTCAAATATACTCTGCAAAATAGAATTGCTATTAACTAGTATCCAAAAAAATAGTAATCTACAAAATAGAATTGCAAATTAATAATAACTCATGCATAAATCCTTCCATATTATATCTTTCTTCTCCTTAGAAACTTTATGCCAAGAATCTATCTTACAACCGCAATGGCTACGAGTAACATGCCCAAGATATGAAACAAACGAATTACGATTCACACCAGATGCATTTCCTGCATTATCAAAATCCACAACAAGTTTGGGTCCATTGCCCTTTTGCACTATTAACTTCTTCATCATAGTGATTCCCCTTCTCATGTCAACTTTTTGGTGCTGCTGATCAAGTGCCTCAAGTGCTTCAGATGGTACATGTGCATCATCAACCTAAAATTTGACAAAATAAACACATTTACAAGATATAACTATAAATGGACATATAGATATAAATATATGATATATTTTTAAAACTTACATTGTGAGGAGGCGCATTGATGTCCTCACCCTCACGGTAATCATCAGCACGGTCATCAGGAGAATGCTCAGCCATCTGAAAATTCACATTCACATTGTAAAGTTCACATTGTAAAGTAATTCAAATTGTAAAGTAATTCACATTGTAAAGTTCACATTGTAAAGTAATTCAAATTGTAAAGTAAATCAAATTGTAAAGTTCACATCAGGAGATACTCAGTTTTGAACAACATATTAAATTTTCAGAATTTTTGGAAGACGTTTTGTATCACAACAGAACCTTGATCGGTCGAGTTCTGAGAGAGACAAACTCGACCGACCAGATTTTTCTGGAAAAATAAAAAAGACTGAAAAATGTTATAATTAATTATTCCAAGCACCTTAATGAGTATATAGGACTCTATTATAAATTCTGTATAGATTATAAATCTTTACTAAGTTTATTTGTTTTACTAGATTATAAATTTTGTATAGATTAATCACCTTTGTCGAGAAGTTCACATTCACATTGTAAAGTTCACATATTCAGAAAAATAAAACATAAAAAATATAAACATGCCTCTAATATTGCAATTTTTTATCAATTAACAATCCTTCATTGTGATCTCTGCACACATATAAGTCATCATTAGCTTCAACATTTGCTGGTGTTGGCAACCCAACTGAGAATGGACTGGAGTCATCATACTTATCATAGTACTGTTCTTCATCTATAGGATCTTCAATGAACTCTCTTTTACCATGAAGAACAACCGACCATTTATCATTTGCAGGATCGTCGATATAAAATACTTGTTTTGCCTGTGATGCCAATATGAATGGTTCACCCTTCTCGCCAATCTTTTCAAAGTTCACTAAAGTGAAACCCAATTCATCCACTATAACTCCTTTAGTGTTATCAACCCAATTACATTTGAAGAGCAGAATTCTGAAATCTATGTAGTCAAACTCCCATATGTCTTCAATGACACCGTTATATGACATTTTAGCTTCACGTGGACTCTTATCCTTTGCACTTGCAAAAAACATAGTCGATGCTTGAAGGGTGACCCCACTATTTTGGATGACACTCTTATCATCTTGGCACTTTGTGTAATATGTGAATCCATTAATGTCATACCCTTCATAAGACATAACAGTCAATTTTGGTTTAAAGGCGAGGCATTTGATAGTTTTAGTAATATCATCTGGTGTTTGAGATAGTTGATGTAAGACTTTATCTTCAAACCACTTAATAAATGTCTTGTTATGCTCTCTAGCAAGCCACATTGTATTGGCTCGAGGATATTGTCTCTTGATGAAATTAGTATGTTCCTCGATATAAACTTTCACTTCGTCCATGTTGTGTCAAATATACAAGTGACCTTGTTCCAACTGCTCACGGCTGATTACTTTCACACGTGATCCCAAAATTCCTTTGCCAAATTGCTCGTCAATATTCTTGTCATTATCAGGAGTGTCATTAACACTGAGAAAGTCATTGCAAAAATCCATAACCTCTCTCGCCACATATCCCTCAATAATACTCCCTTCAGGCCGATAACAGTTTCGAACATCACTTTTAAAAATGCTCATGTATCGTTCATAGGGATACATCCAATGCAAGAAAATGGGTCCCAACATTTTCACTTCCGTAGTAAAGTGGACAACAAGATGTACCATGATATCAAAGAACGACGGAGGAAAATACATCTCAAGCTGACATAGGGTAACAATCACTTCTCTTTGTAATTTATCGAGAGTATCAGGGTCAAAATATTTGCTGTACAGACTGTTAAAAAAGAAACAAAGTCTGGTGATTGCAAACCTTACATGCTTCGGCAATATAGATCTAATTGCCACAGGCAATATTTGTTGCATTAGAGTGTGACAATCATGATATTTAAGACCTATCAACTTCAGATCTTTCATTGATACCAATCTACGGATGTTGGATGAGTAACCATGTGGCACCTTAACATTTACCAAACATTCACAAAAAGCTTTCTTCTCCTTTCTAGACAATGTGTAACAAGCGGGAGGTAAGTATGTTCTCCGATTTTCCATTTCACGAAATTCTATTAATTCTGACCTTATTCCCATTTCACGTAGGTCTAGTCTGGATTTTATCCCATCTTTAGTCTTACCTGGTATATTCAACAAAGTACCAATGACACTATCACAGAAATTTTTCTCAACGTGCATGACATCGATACAATGCCTGACTGTCAAAGAACTCCAATAAGGAAGATCCCAAAATATTGATTTCTTCCTGAATAAAGATTTTTCACTCCGTGTGGCCATAGCACATTGTGATCTCTTACCAAATTCATTGACAATGTCTTTTACTCTTTCATAAACAACCTCCCCTGGTATAGGTTTAGGTGCACTCCATTCCTCATTCAATCCATTGAATGCTTTGTGCTTCCTACGATACGGATGGAATTTTGTAAGAAAACTTCGATGACCAAGATATACAGTCTTACCGCCATGTTTTAGTCTTGTTGAATCAGTGTTCTCTTCACATATAGGACACACTTTAGCTCCTTTGACACTATATCTAGATAAATTCCTATATGCAGGAAAGTCATTAATAGTGCAAAACAACATAGCATGCAAACGAAATGTCTCTCTTTGTGAAGCATCATAGGTCATCACACCTTCACCCCAGAGTTTCTTTAAGTCATCAATCAGAGGTTCAAGATAAACATCGATGTCATTTCCAGGTTCTTTAGGGCCCGATATCAACAACAACAACATTATGTACTTATTTTTCATACACAGCCAGGGAGGAAGATTGTATATAACAAGCATGACTGGCCAAGTGCTATGTTGGCTGCTCAATGTCCCGTACGGATTCATCCCATCTGTACAAAGCCCAAGTCTTAGATTCCTGACTTCTTCACCAAATTCAGGGTATAATAGATCAATCTTCTTCCAATGTGGGGAATCAGACGCATGTCGTAGGATCCCATCATTATTTTTCTTAACATCTGCATGCCACCTCAAATTCTTCACATCTATCAGATTGGCAAACAAGCGTTGAAACTGTGATATTATAGGTAGATACCACATCACCTTGGCAGGAGAACCAGTTGTGGACTCCCCTGAAGTCATCAATTTATACCGTGACGCACCACATTTTGGACAATCTTTCAAATCCGCATAGTCTTTTTGAAATAATACACAATCATTCGGGCATGCGTGTATCTTCTTGGCATCCATTCCCATTGGGAACAAAAATTTCTTTACCTGGTATGTTGAGATTGGTAGTTCATTTCCTTCAGGAAGCATTTCTTTCAACAATGACAACAATGACGTGAAGCTTTTGTCGCTCCATCTATTGTTAGCTTTCAGCTTATACAATCTCAACACAGCGCTAAGCCTCGTAAAATTAGTACAACCTATGTATAACGGTATCTCAGCATCATGCACAATGTTTCTAAAAATGGGAGGTGGATCGGTGTGCTCTACCCCACAACTATCCAACATCACATCAACGATGTCTACTGGAACTGGTTCATTCACATCTACATCATCGTAGGCAATTTCTTCTTCCACACAAGCACTGCTATCGACATCCACTGGTTTTAGGTTTGAAATCTCTCCATGCCAGTGCCATTCTGTATAGCCTTGTATAATCACGTTGCACATGACATGACTTTTGATTTCGTCACCAGTGCTGACTTTCAAGTTGTTACTGCAATGCCTACATGGACAGTAGAACCTATCTCCAGGTTGTTTCCTATGTTCCTCGGCAAATCTAATAAACTGGTCAAGACCAGAAATAAACTCTGGGGTGCAGAGATTGTGAATGGATATCCATGATCTATCCATTCTATGATCAAAGAGAAATCAAATAACATTACATCAAGATTAGGGTCTAGGGTTAACAAATACATGTGATGTCATTCTTATATATAATAAATGTGTACCACCTATCCCATTCTTGAACACCTAATCTCACTAGTAAGTGTATAATGTGTATTGGGTTTTCAAGAAAATTTCGGAAGCATTTCCCCGCTGTTCTCTAAGTACATATGTACTTAGAGAATAAATAGGGAAATGCTGCTGAAATTTTCTCAAAAACCCAATACACATTATACACTTACATCCTAAGTGAGATCAGGTGTTCAAGAACAGTCCCAAACAGGGGACTATCCAAGATTTACTCCTAATGAGTAAATCTTGGACGGGTTTCTAGGCCAACAAATACATGTGTTGTCATTCTTATACCTAAAATCCTAGTTCTTCAAGTTAGGGTGATTATTGATGTCTTTAAAAGCATGATTGGCAATTTAGGGAAAAGTTCAACATTTACATTCCAAGCATGTCACATGTGTGCATTACAGTTCATCATTAAGAAAGAAGGGTGATTAGGATTCTCAATATACTCAACAATGAAACAAGTTACCAATTTCATAGTTAGGACGGTAGAGATACCCTAATTAAGATCCAGATCTAATGGTTCATAATGAGCTTGTGATAAAGTTACATCACTATAAAGTTACATCACTAGATGATTATATAATTTCAAAAGTAGTACACAAATAAATTCAAATGATTAGATAACTAAATAAAAATAGTAGACAAAAAAATACAAATAAGTAGATGAATAAATACAAATCTATTGATAAACTAATATAAATCAGTAGATGATGATCAATTAATTGTTGAATCAATACATAAATAAATACAAACATTAGATGAATACATACAGATCAATTGAAAAATATAGTTAAATCAGTCGATAAATAAATTTCATTAAGTAGATGATTAAATCAGAACAAAATCAGTACATAAATAAACACAAATAAGTAAATAACTTAAAAATAAATAAAAAATGCCCAGCAGCAGCCTAGGCGTGCCTTGGCACCGCCCAAGCAGCCGCCGGAGCAGAGGAAGAAGGAAGAAGGTAGGGCGGGCAGACCTTGAGGGCAGAGGAGAGCAGCGGCCAGAGCAAGACCTAGTAGCAGCTAGCAGCCGGCACCGGTGGTGAGGAGAGGAGAGGAGTGGAGACGAGGACGGCGAGGAGAGAATAGCATCCACCGGCGGGGGCGGCGGTAAGGAGAGGAGAGGCGCCGGCGAGGAGCGGCGGCGGAAGGGAGAGCAGCAGGAGCGGCGGTGAGGGCGTCGACCAGGAGTGCTGGCGGCGCGGGGGAGCAACGGCTGCCAGGGCAATGACGGCGGCGACGGCGGGGAGCAGAATCGCCAGACCTAGCAGACTTGCAATGAAACAGAGACAATGGGGAAAAGATTTGTTTCGCAGGGCTATTAACTGTACCATAGGCGTCGGTTATTCAAATAAACCGACACATAAAATTAACAGTGTCAGTTCTCCACAAAAACTGACACCTATTCTCAACTATAGCCGTCGGTTGTAACTACAAAACAACTGACGTCTAAATACATATGTCGATTAAAAAAATTGTTCTCGATTAATGACCATAGTCGTCAGTGTCTTCTGACAACCGACGTTTAAAGGGTGTGAAAAATTCCCCGCGGACAGCGCGGGAAAATCATAAGCGCCGGTCATTGTGGTTAAACCGACAACCAAAATGTGCCCAATTTCTGTCTCGCGAATAACCTTTAGTCGTCGGTTTATTATTTATCAACCGACGCCATATGTTAAATTTTGGAGGTAATTTTTTCCGCTGGAAATTTTGGATTTGGCGGTTAATTTTAGGCGTCGGTTTTTTATTAAGTAACTGACACTGAATAGAAGTGGTACCCGTGTCTGGGCGCCCTTCATAGATTAGATGTTGGTTTATGTTATCAACCGACACTGTATAGTTTCGGTGTCAGTTTATTTATACAACCGACACCTGTAAAAGTGACTTTATAAGCCATTTCTATAGTAGTGAAAGTTGAAATTTTGCATGATGAAATATATTGTGATGAGGGTTGGAATCTTGAATCTTTGGTGGTCATGATGTTCCTTTGAGGTTTTGACCTCGGTATGGACTATGTGAAGATATGGCCTTGTGGTTCCTTAATTCTAATAGGTGGCCTCAGTATAGCCGAGAGTGGTTATAGGCACCCTATTTTTGGGTAGTTGGGATGAAAGTTAATATATTATATATCTTTTGAAGTTTAGGGACTTGATTAATGCAATGTTGCTTGTATGTAATTTGATTGATGCAATAAAAACAAGTAATTTATCTAATTAATTATTAAGCCCTAATAATATGGTGTCTTGAGTCTGCATATTTATTTTGTTATATCAATGGGATGCACAATCATACATGCTAATCTAGTAGCACTTTGAAATTTGTGGGAAGATGATTGGAGATGTATATTAGTGAAATTGTAGGGATGTTTGTGGTCGGTTTACACTAGCATCCTTAAGTTCTTGTTTGGTCTCAATTGCAAATGATGGTCCAATGACATGTGATAGAGAGAAGATGTGGTTGGAACATAGTATTTTGGGTTACATACCTTTCTTTTCAGGTGTCGTTAGTTGAGTACATGTCTATTAGGGTACATGCCATGTTAATATCTCATCAAATAATCTGTTGTAAGTAATAAATAATGTTTGATGTTATATCATAAAATTTGGGACTTGGATTTTCACCCCATGATTTTTCATATCATTTAGGTTACTCGCAAGGCAACCAAGTTTATGGTAATGAGGATTTTTTGTTTGAATGGCATCTATGAAAAGGGATTTGGTGATGACTTTTAGAGTAGTTTATTAGAGTTGTCAATGTACCCTTAGGTCTGGGTGCAGAGTTTTATAATGAGTATCTCTTATGATTTGAGGCTTTGTCTTATATACCATGTAATGGCATACATGTTATAATTAAGCTAGCCATATTTGACCGACCTAAATCACGCGTCCTAAAATTGGAGGTGGATTTGAGGTAGTCGAGCTTTTACATTTATAAACCTGAATCCTTCTAGGCCCCCGCAACTTTGTTTACGGGGTCGAACACAGGGACAAGGGGGGTAGTTTTGAGAACCCAGAATCGACACACTACACTTCGGAAGGTATAAAGAGAGATAAATTCCCAGAAAGGGAAGCAGTAAGATGTCACAAATAAAACAATAAAACTATCTCCAAGTGGAGTTACTAGACAGATTTAAGGTTTTAAGCATTTAGCAGTTTTTAGGGGTTTTCATGCAACGGAAACAGAAAGATACTACTCAAGCTAAGGCGGGGTACGAAGGATAAAACTTTGAAAAAACAAGCGGCAGTAGAACCAGTCCTGTACCCCTCCTCTCGAAGCGGGTACCTCTAACAAGGCATCAGCGCCCCTCTCGAGGTCACTGGACTAAAATTAGAGTGGAAAGGTCACTAAGGCAACTCCGTTCCAGGCACTCTCGTACTCCAGAATCGGACCAAACACTAGAGCCACAACACAACACTCGAAGCTGTTGCGACGGGAAAACACTATTCGGTAGCTAAGCGAAGTGCGATCCAAAACATGCAAGCTAGAGTTCAGATATCAAATATAGCAGTCATCCAACATATTGCACCAAGCATAGAGCAGCTAGTAATTAAGCTTTTCTATTTCTATAAGCATTAAAGGTCTTAATTACAATGTGTAAGGAATTAAATAACAGAATTAAAGATATGTGTCGCCTTCTTGATGTAGAAGGGCGACAGGCTACAGTAACCATCCCGCCCGATATCGGACAGGGGCCTCGCCCGATATCGGACAGGGGCCTAGCCCGATATAGTCGTGTCGGGCGGCACGCTCTCTCAAGCGGCACTCCACGACAGGAGACTGCATCGCTCAAGGACCTGGCCGATACGCTCAAGTCGGGCGGCACTCCCTCTCGGGCAGCACACATGACGGGCGGAGCGTATCGGGTTCGATATCGTGCTGGGCATGGAGCTGTGTGTCCTACTGTCAGGTACTGGCGTCGGGCACTCGTGTTGCGTATCTACATCGGCCGATATCGGCTCTCAGTGTCACCCGGTACAGTCCTAGGTGAACCAGTCCCCTCCCTCTCGGGAAGAGGAAGAGCTCACCTAGTGTCGCCCGGTACGAACACTGGAGCACGATACGCCTGCTCTCGCAATCTCCTTCGAAGATCACTCGACTATCCGAGACCTGAAGTGACCAAGGCTTGTCCGAACTCCACACTGTCCGAACTGTCTTTTCGGCTCCCTATAGCTACTATTTATAGGCAGCTGGTCGGGAGAAGATATGGTGCTCAAAGCGCCACGTGTCGTTCTTACCGCCGCTCAGTCGGTGTCAGTTGATGCAAGTATCGCCCGGCACAAGGATGTCGGCTATCGGGCATTGTGGCGAGAGGCGCCTGCCGGTGGGTGGCCGATATCGCGTGGCACATGGAGTAGTTGCGGCGTGCTTGGCTCTTTGTTGGGTAAAGAGGCATGTCGTCCATCGGTACCCTCTCACGTGACATCCTTGCGTCGCGCGTCGTCGCCCTGCCGGTCAGCGTGCGCATCAGCCTTTAGGGGGCCGAAACAGTCTTGGACTTATTTGCGGGCCGGGATGGCCTTATTGGTGCTAAATGGGCCAAAATAGGAGGAAAACTCTGCAAAGATGGAAATATTGGATTGAGAGCATTGCTTGGCTAATTATTGTGAAAATGCATATAAAAGAGAGGAAAATAGCAGAAAAGGACAGCTTTGATAACAGAATAAAGGCCAAAAACATCACAAAATTTGGTGTTATCAACTCCCCCAAACGTAGCGTTTTGATTGTCCTCAATCAATATTTAAACTATATTTTGTGATGCTTTTTCTTGCTTGGGAAAGCTTCTTGCTCAAAAAGTGAAACAAAGATCGTAATGCCTTAAGGATAATGCTATCTCAATACGAACAAAAGACTTAGTTTTCCCTACCTTATTGTTTAAGTAAGATTTTTCTCTACAGCTTCGGCGAGACTTAGTTGTATGATTCCGAAGTTAGCTTCCACACCAAGCAGCTTTATTTTTGGGGCAGAAAGTTGTGTAAAGGGTAGGATAAGGCTTTTTGGGTTTTTCATCTTGTTTCCCATCAGTCCATCCAGGTAAGGGTCCGTTAGCGGGCAAGTGGTCCCTGCAGTCCAAGCCAGTTGGCTTTAGAGAAGTGATTTCACATCCTACGTACCACTGCCCCGGATCTACCATGCCTAAAGATGGGTACTTTTGGAAAACAAGTGTGTAGATATATTTTTTTATTGGGCACAACTCTCATGCTTTTATTCACACTCATAAGGCTTCTCTCTCTTTTTGGGATTTTCATTGGGTAAGGTAAAACAAAGAGATTTCTTGTCGTTTGGGCAGCTTTTTCCTTCTCCATACTCGTCTCTTAGCTATTTGCGAGATTATTATATTTTCGAAATTTTTGACAAGACAAAACATATTCTTTTGTTCGTTTGAAGCAGCATTATCAAAAAGATATAACAGAACTTGCATCTCATTAAGTATAATGAAAACAAACTTTTCAAGCAGTTGCATCAGGGTTTTTACTAATATAACAACTTTGTACATATGCATGAGAACAAAATAAGCAAAATTTTCGAAATTTTCATATGAGCAAGGGTGCAAGTACATGATATAGAGGAAAAGCAAAATGGCATAAGAGAATTTTATACCTCCTTCACTGGTACATGGGTACCCCCCCCAACTTGTCCAATACTCTATCCCAGAGTAGTGAAGAAGAGGGTGAGTTCATGTTGGTCCAGTGAAGGTTATTTAGCGGGTTCGCTTGTGCCTTGTAGAAGCTGCAATATGCTTCTTTGATGTCGCCTCCTTTCTCATTTGGAAACAGCTTCAATAAGTGTGGACACTTGTGGCTGCTTCCTCTTTATTAAGTACCTGGAACCGGGATTCCCAGGTTCCCTCTGGAGGTCATCGGCAAAGCGCTTTCCAAACTCAGCCTCCACTTTATTTCCCAGCTCATCCGGAACACGCGCAATAGCTCTCGGTAGACAGAGAGCTCGTGTGCTCTCCCGGCAGTCACCGGGGTTGTACTCGTGCTGTCTCTGTAGTTGGCCCCAGGCTACTACAGAAGACAGACTATGATAACGAAACGAGCCTCTTTCGAGGCTACCTAATCAAGGAAATTTCCCCTTGCTTGTTTTTTGGTGGCTGGTGGCCCGTTGTGACGTTTCTGTCTGATAGTTGCTGCTTCGGCTGCGGCTGCCATTCTGCCTGTTATCAAGTTCATTAATCATTTAAAATGTTAGATAGGAGAAAAAAAACTCGATAAACTTATTACAATCTCCTGGTATCATCCATCAAAACAAAAAGTCGAGTCGATATGAAATCAGGCGATACGAGGGGGGGCTGCACGACACACATACCTCCCGATACAAGTATATCGGGCGATAATGTCGCCAAAGAGCAACTTCTCGACAGGATTGCACCAAAGAAAAATGTGTCGCCCGACATGGTGTGTCGGGCAGACACCATCGGCCGTTATGTCGCACTTACTGCGTCGGGCAATACAAAATCGACAGTGCGCGATAGGAAAAACCCGTGTCGGGCGATAAGCATGTCGGCCGATAAGATTGTCGAGCGATAAGCATGTCGGTCAAGAGGTCTGTCGGTCGATAAGCTTATCGGGCTATACCTTTGCTCATAGGAGCCATCGCCCGATACCACGACGAAGGCAACTGGCTGACATGGGAGCAAAAGGGCGGACTACTGCATGCGTTACAGGTGGCTAAAAGAGTAAAGTGTGATAGCCCGACACGGCAAAACCATCGTTCTTATTTATAGCAAGCTCGGTCGGGGGCGAAACGGACATCTCTGGGGCGCGCGTCGGCCAACGAGTCAGGCGGTTCCCGAGATGATGGTCACATCCGTCTCATTAAGGGCATTTATTCCCATGCACGATAGGGTGCATGCCACCCGGGAATGCCAACTGTCACTGCCGTTGCGATGCTCGAGAGACCAAAACCCGGTACGGGCGGTCCTGCGCGCCAGCTGAGCGGCTGCCTGACGTGGTTAAAATAGGCGGGCGTAGAAACCTAAGAGCAGAAACAGCGATCAAAAGGTAAAACATCATCGGCCAAGGGTTAAGCCCCTGACCTCAGAGTGCAATACTCTTCAAAGCTTCGGAGAATTCCGCGATGACCCATAAAACAGAAGAGTCGGCACGCTCGGCGCATGCTCTGACTCGGGCCTTATTACATACCATAAAGTTCGTTTTTACTTTTTATAAAATGCAACCTATTCTATGAAAGGGAAAAAGAACTCGGGCAGCCTCCCAAGGAGCGCTGGGGTTTGCGTCGCCAGCTCGACTGGAGTAAGATCATCTCGATCAGCTCTCAACTGTACCCATATTTTGCAGACTGATCTCTGCTCTCCTGACAAATGCTTCATCTTCGTAGAACCTTTTCACCCTGTGCCCATTCACCTGAAAAGCCTTGGTCGGGTCGTCTTTGTCGTAGAGCTCCATCATCCCTGATGGATATATCCTTGACACTGTGAACGGTCCAGACCACCTCGTTTGCAACTTCCCAGGGAAAAGGCGAATAGAGGACTTGAATAACAAGACCTTATCCCCTTCGCTTACATCTTTTCTCCTGAGATGGGCATCATGCCACAACTTTTTCCTCTGTTTGTAGATTTTTGCATTTTCGTAGGCATTCATTCTCAGCTCTTTGAGCTCTTGAAGCTGCAAAAATCTCTTTTCTCCAGCTTTGTCAAGGTCCATATTTAGGAACTTGATTGCCCAGAGGGCCTTGTGTTCCAATTCTAACGGTAGGTGGCAGGATTTTCCGTAGATGAGACGGTAGGGGGTGGTTCCAATGGGTGTTTTGAAAGCGGTGCGGTAGGCCCAAAGTGCATCGTCGAGCTTCATTGACCAATATTTTCTTGTTCGGCTGACAGTTTTCTGCAAGATTTGCTTGATTTGTCTGTTGGAAACCTCTACCTGCCCTGACGTCTGGGGATGGTATGGTGTAGTGATCTTGTGCTTCACTCCGTACTTGCGTAGGAGTGCTTCAAACTGTCTTTCTCCAAAGTGTGATCCTCCGTCGCTAATAACTGTGCGTGGGACGCCGAAACGAGGGAAGATGGTCTTCTCGAAGAGCTTGATAACCGACTTGGTGTCACAGGTTTGGGTGGCTACCGCTTCCACCCACTTCGATACATAATCCACAGCCACGAGTATGTACTGATACCCCCGAGATGGGGGAAATGGTCCCATGTAGTCGATCCCCCATACGTCAAATATTTCGACTTCAATCCAGCTCGCCATTGGCATTTCATCCCTCCGCCCTATGTTCCCCGTAAACTGGCACTCTTTGCAAGCCTTCACAAACTGTGCAGCGTCTTTAAATAATGCAGGCCAATAGAAACCTGACTGTAGCACCTTTGCAGCTGTTCTTTCGCTGCCTAGGTGACCACCATAGGGGGAGGCGTGGCATTGCTTCAGGATGTCTGCGGTTTCTTCTTCTGGTATGCACCTCCTGTATAAGTTTTTGGCACATCTTCTGAATAAGAGAGGATCATCCCAGTAGTAGTTTTTAACCTCCGCGAAAAGCTTCTTCTTCTGGTTGTACGTTATGTCAGGGGGCAGTTCTCCGCAAGCAAGATAATTGCAGATGTCAGCGAACCAGGGTAGGCTTCCTTCTTGGGCTTCGGCCAACATAAGAGCTTCGTCGGCGTAGTCGTCGTTGATAGGAGGCCCTCTCTCTTTCTCAATCACAATCCTTGACAGATGGTCTGCGACCACATTCTCTGCGCCCTTCTTGTCAATAATTCCGTGGTCGAATTCTTGGAGCAGTAAGGCCCACCTTAACAGTCTGGGCTTCGCGTCTTTCTTTTGCATTAAGTATTTTATAGCCCTGTGATCTGTGTATACCTTGACCTTTGCTCCGATGAGATACGACCTGAACTTATCAAACGCGAAGACGATCGCGAGCATCTCTTTCTCAGTTGTTGTGTAGTTTACCTGAGCCTCGTCTAACGTGCGACTAGCGTAGCAAATCACATGGTGCTTTTTGTCTTTCTTTTGCCCCAGGACTGCCCCAACCGCGTAGTCTCTTGCGTCACACATCAACTCAAAAGGTAAACCCCATTCTGGCGCTTGAAGGATAGGTGGTGATATTAAAGCATTTTTAAGGGCCTGAAAAGCACTTAGACAATCGTTAGAGAAAACAAATTCAGCGTCTTTTACCAGAAGATTGGACAACAGTTTTGAAATCATTGAGAAGTCCTTGATAAATCTTCGGTAATATCCTGCGTGCTCGAGGAAGCTTCGCATCCCCCGTCACGGATCTTGGTGGAGGAAGCTTGGATATTGCTTCAACCTTGATTGCGTCCACTTCGATCCCACGCTTCGAGATCTTATGCCCGAGAACGATGCCCTCCCGCACCATGAAATGGCACTTTTCCCAGTTCAGAACTAGGCTATTCTCCTCGCACCTTTGAAGGACCAATGCCAGATTCTTTAGACAACCGTCGAAGTCCTTTCCATAGACAGAAAAGTCATCCATGAAAACTTCGATGATGTCTTCTAGAAAATCTGAGAACATCAATATCATGCATCTCTGAAAGGTAGCGGGGGTGTTGAAGAGTCCGAAGGGCATCCTTCAGAAGGCATAAGTGTCGTAAAGGTAGGTGAGCGTTGTTTTCTATTGATCGTCGGGCAAGATGGGTACCTGGTAAAAACCTGAAAAGCCATCAAGAAAAAAAAAAGAAATCGTGATGCGCCAACCTTTCAAGAACCTGGTCAATAAAAGGTAGCGGAAAATGATCCTTCTTTGTAGCCTGATTTAGCTTTCGGTAATCTATGCACATCTGCCAGCCGGTGACGGTCCTAACCGCCACCTCGTCACCCTTCTCACCCTTAACCACTGTCATTCCACCCTTTTTGGGCACTACGTGGATCAGGCTTACCCAATTGCTGTCGCTGATTGGGTAAATGATCCCCGCATCCCTAAGCTTTATTACCTCTTTCTTGACGACCTCCTTGAGCATCTGGTTCAGTTTCCTCTGGGGTTGGACTAGAGGTTTGGCAGATTCATCCAAGTTGATGCGGTGCATGCACAGGGCGGGGCTAAGGCCTTTGATATCATCTACTGAATATCCTATAGCCCTCCTGTGGAGCCTTAACTCCTCAAGGAGTCGGTCCAGCTGGTTGTTTGAAAGATCGGCATTTACAATGACGGGGTTTCTGTTCTCTTCATCTAAGAACTCGTATTTCAAGCCTTCGGGCAATGCTTTTAACTCTGGCTTTGGCCTGGGTGCCTTCTCCCGAGGCTCCTCCTCGAGAGAGGCATACATCAAATATCCTACCACCTTATCCTCTTCCTACAAGTCTTTGTCAGAAAGGTTGAAAAGGTTGAGATACTTCACGACCTCAGGATCTTCGAGGTCGGGATCTTGACAGTTTATAGCCCTCAAGAGGGGGTCTACTGTCTGGATATCTTCCTCTACTTCCTCGCAGAATTTATTGTAGCTGTCTGCGAAACATGCTGATTCAGAGAGGGATGGGTTGCTCATGATTTCTTTCAGCTTGAAGTCCATATGGTCGTTGCCGACCCTTAAAGTGATCACCCCCTCGGAAACATCAATCAGCGCCCTCCCTGTCACCAAGAAGGGGCGCCCAAAGATGATCGGACACCGGGGGTCTTCAGCTGTGTCGATGACGACTATATCGCAAGGGATGAAGAAATCGCCAACCCTTATCGGCACATCTTCGACAATGCCAACGGGTCTCTTAAAGGTGTGGTCTACCAATTGAATCTGCATGTTGGTTCCAACCATGTCGGTCAAGCCCACCCTTTGCGTGAAACTTAGGGGCATGAGGCTAATGCTCGCCCCCAGGTCTGCTAGACCCTTGCGCTCGACGTTGTCTCCGATGTCGAACGGGATCGTGAAGGCTCTGGGATCCCTTCTCTTATTTGGCGTGTTGGGATTCAAGAAGGTGGAGGAGGCAGAAGCTAGATGCACAGTCTCTATCCTCCCTTCCCTTCTCTTCTTTGTGATAAGGTCCTTGAGGAACTTGGCGTACGTAGGCATCTCTTCCAACGCATCAAGGAAGGGGACTTCAAGATGCCGTTTCCTGATCGAGTCCATGAACTTCTCATGACGCTTCTTCAGATTCGCCTTTATCAACTTGTACGGGAACGGAATCCTAGGAGCGTAAGAATTCCTTCCGCCAGGAAGCTCCTCAGGAAACCCTTGTGCAGACTCTCGAACGTCTACTTGTCTTTCTTATCCTTCTATTGGGGTATCACTCTCAGGCTTTAGCTCGGGCTCAGGCCTGGCTTCATCAGGGCGCTCCAGCGTCCTCCAGACCTCAGGATTGCCATTACAGCAGGCTCAGGGTGTGGGAGAACTTTTATTGCAAGATTCTCCACCAGAGAAGCCATCTGGGTCAGTCGTTGATCTACCTCACGCTGGCGCATCTGCAAGTTGGCCATCTGGCGTTGCATTGAATTCAGAGCCCCAGGGCTAGGGAGCGTGTTCTGCACCAGTTTGCTGATGATGGTATCATGTCTCTTTATGTAGACTAAAAGCTGACCAACCAAGCTAGGCTGGATCATTCTCCCGCCTCGGCCCTGACATTCACTCTCAGAAAGGGACTGCTCGCAGCGAGACATGGTCTCAAAGCTTGGCGGAATAGGTCACAGTTTTTCAGAGTTCCTGAAAAGGCATAGAAAATCAAGTTTAGAAAATTGAATCATTGCCTTTGTGCAAGAATGACTTTAAGAGAAAGAAAAAGAAAAAGAGTGTTGTCAAGCTCATTGCTAAGCTTGAGGCACAGGAGTGTAGTTAGTGGATTCGGATTCGTCAACAGTGCTATATTGCCTTGTCCCCAGCAACGGCACCAAAAAGTTGACCGGCCTAAATCACGCGTCCTAAAATTGGAGGCGGATTTGAGGTAGTTGAGCTTTTACATTTATAAACCTGAATCCTTCTAGGCCCCCGCAACTTTGTTTACGGGGTCAAAGTAGATATACGGGGTCGAACATAGAGACAGGGGGGGTAGTGTTGAGAACCCAGAATCGACACGCTACACTCCGGTAGGTATAAAGAGAGATAAATTCCCAGAAAGGGAAGCAGTAAGATGTCACAAACAAAACAAGAAAACTATCTCCAAGTGGAGTTACTAGAAAGATTTAAGGTTTTAAGCATTTAGCAGTTTTTAGGGGTTTTCATGCAACGGAAACAGAAAGATACTACTCGAGCTAAGGCGAGGTACGAAGGATAAAACTTCGATAAAACAAGCGGTAGTAGAACCATTCCTGTACCCCTCCTCTCGAAGCGGGTACCTCTAACAAGGCATCAGCGCCCCTCTCGAGGTCACTGGACTAAAATTAGAGTGGAAAGGTCACTAAGGCAACTCCGTTCTAGGCATTCTCTTACTCCAGAATCGGACCAAACACTAGAGCCACAATACAACTCTCGAAGCTATTGCGACGGGAAAACACGATTCGGTAGCTAAGCGAAGCGCGATCCAAAACATGCAAGCTAGAGTTCAGATATCAAACATAGCAGTCATCCAACATATTGCACCAAGCATAGAGCAGCTAGTAATTAAGCTTTTCTATTTCTATAAGCATTAAAGGTCTTAATTACAATGCGTAAGGAATTAAATAACAGAATTAAAGATATGTGTCGCCTTCTTGATGTAGAAGGGCGACAGGCTATAGTAACCATCCCACCCGATATCAGACAGGGGCCTAGCCCGATACAGCCGTGTCGGGCGGCACACTCTCTCAAGCGGCACTCCACGACAGGTGATTGCATCGCTCAAGGACCTGGCCGATACGCTCAAGTCGGGCGGCACTCCCTCTCGGGCAGCACGCATGATGGGCGGAGCGTATCGGGTTCGATATCGTGCCGGGCATGGAGCTGCGTGTCCTACTGTCGGGCACTGGCGTCGGGCACTCGTGTCGCGTATCTACATCGGCCGATATCGGCTCTCAGTGTCGCCCGATACAGTCCTAGGTGAACCAGTCCCCTCCCTCTCGGGAAGAGGAAGAGCTCACCTAGTGTCGCCCGGTACGAACACTGGAGCACGATACGCCTGCTCTCGTAGTCTCCTCCAAAGATCACTCGACTATCCGAGACCTGAAGTGACCAAGGCTTGTCCGAACTCCACACTGTCCGAACTGTCTTTTTGGCTCCCTGTAGCTGCTATTTATAGGCAGCTGGTCGGGAGAAGATATGGTGCTCGAAGCGCCACGTGTCGTTCTTACCGCCGCTCAGTCGGCGTCGGCTGATGCAAGTATCGCCCGACACAAGGATGTCGGCTATCGGGCGTTGTGGAAAGAGGCGCTTGTCGGTGGGTGGCCGATATCACGCGGCACATGGAGTAGTTGCGGCGTGCTCGGCTCCCTGTCGGGTAAAGAGGTGTGTCGTCCATCGGTACCCTCTCGTGCGGCATCCTTGTGTCGCGTGTCGTTGCCCTGCCGGTCAGCGTGTGCATCGGCCGTTAGGGGGCCGAAACAGTCTTGGACTTATTTGCGGGCCGGGATGGCCTTATTGGTGCTAAATGGGCCAAAATAAGAGGAAAACTCTACAAAGATGGAAATATTGGATTGAGAGCATTGCTTGGCTAATTATTGCGAAAATGCATATAAAAGAGAGGAAAATAGTAGAAAAGGGCAGTTTTGATAACAGAATAAAGGCCAAAAACATCACAAAATTTGGTGTTATCAATATTTTTATACATGTGTGACTGAGGTCGTTGAGGTTTTATGTATAAAGATACCTATGGAAATAAGTATATGTAAGGGCCTTTGTGTAATTCATCTATTGTTATGTTTTGGATGTTATCCATGTTTCTTATGTACATGTTTTTTGTAATTATGTTTTATTGGTGTTGATCGACATTTTTTTAGAAATACCTCTCATGTGTGGAGGGTGATCACCGTATTCAACCTAAATTTACACTCCAAATGAATGTTTAATAAAACTATTGCCAATATTATTGAAAAATGAAAGATCAAAGATGCAACTAGTTGAATTTCATCATGACAAATACTACATCACATGACATCCTTGGATCTTAAAAATTAATAATCCAACACATTCTCCTCTATGAAAATATGTGATAGAATGGAAAACACTCCTAGACGATGTTATCCAAATTTGACCGCATTACTAGGGTTCTTCTATTATTGGTATGACTCATGATCCTCATTGTTTCGATAAAAGTTCCTTAAAAATATATGTTAACATCTCAACTTCTATCAAGAATATCTCCTTAGAAAACTTACAAACTCATTTTCTATGCTTGAGACAACCTTCTAAAAAGAACTCTTGACGGATTAGGAATCAAGGATCATATGACTAACTTAAAAACTATAATCTTAAAACCCTACAACAAGATTTGCATCAATTGTCCTTGGGGAAACTTATAATGTCAACAAAGAATATAGATTTTTCATAAAGACGAGGCATAACTTCTATTATGAAAAATATTTATAGCGAATAATGTCCCAAGAAAGTCCATATTCTTCTTTGGTTGATTAACAATAACAAAATTCATTTGGGAAAGAATTGTGAATCGTGTGGTTTTTATGGCCCACATATTTGCCACCTATGTTTCAATCATGAAAATTCAATGTTTCATCCTATTCTTAATTGTCCCTTTTTACAAAAGTATGGAGTTACTTTTTTTATAATCAAAACTGCTTGGTTGATTATGTCATACTCTTTATCAACAACAAAGAGGCATGCATTGAGCATGAGCAAAAGACAACTATTGAGCCTCTAGCAACATATAAACTATAGAATATTTGGCTTGCTAAAAACAATATCTTTTTTAGAACAAATGTCACAAGATTCATTTCACTATTGATAAAATTTAAAATGATTTACACTATTGGTCTGTGTATCTTTTCTAGGAGATGCATCATCAACACAAAAGCTAAAAAGTACTTCCCGGGTATTCGTAGTCTCTAAACAGGATGACACCTCCCCCACTGCTTCCTCAACTTTGAAACAAGGGAGGATGAAGATATGAACTCTTTTGATGGACGTTAGATTTACCTATTACCGTAGTGGGTTGTTATAACGGGGGAGCCACCTCTTTCCTTTTTCTTAGGACTCTGCATGGTTATCTCGAGTTCAAATCCTCCATGCCCGGCACAATGTGCCTACTAAATCCAAGCTGTACACTCTCCGATGGGCCCCACAATCTAACGGATGAGATCTCGGTGGGAAAAGAGAATGATCGCAGGAGATTTGGACCCAGTTATCTCCTGGCCCTGTATGCGGCTTTTGTGGGACATTATATGGTAGATTGCCTACTTCTACTCTTATAGCAGCACTTTTGTGAGCTACGCTACACACAACCGGTCAGCCACCCGTTGGTATACCCGGTTCTCGGAACTCTGCACCTTCTGCGCCCCACTACCTGCAATAGCATTTAACAGCAATTAATGTAATAAAGGATGAGAGAAATAGAAGAGAGAGAAAATAGTTTTTTCCATAACTTTTAATCTTAAACGTATTTTTCGACGAAATAAATTGCATTAGAATCCTTGTAGAAAATACTTTCCAACGAGACTAGTGTTGACATATTTTGAAATAATGATATTACACGAGAAACATAGTATCATATATTAGGATATCATACATATGTTCTGGGTACAGACGAGTATTGTACTTTTGAATGAAGGAGGATCAACAATACTCATGAGTACTGTACTTATGGATCCATAAGTACTGCAGCCACTTATTAATACTCAAGCATAAGTACAGTACTTACAAATTACAAAATCAAGCATAATCGTATAACTGATGTAGAAGTATAAGTACAATACCTTCGGAATCACATAGCAACATTAGTCATCTGGACAATTTCTTTTACATAATGCAGACATAAGGAGTACCTACTTGTTAATGATCTCAAAAGTACAATGCACATCATGTCAAAAATCACCAATAAAATGCAACCATGAGTATTGTACCCACTACATGTTAATTTCAACTCAGTTACTGACGCATAAGTACAATACCTAACAAATTATAAATCAAGCATAATTGTATAACTAGTCTAGAAGTATAAGTACAGTACCTATGAATTGCCATAGCAACATTTGTCATCTGGACAATATTTTTTTACAAAATGCAGACATAAGTTGATCATTTGTTAATGATCTCAAAAGTACAATTCACTTCAGACCAAGAATCAGCTATAAAATGCAACCACAAGTATTGTACCCACTTGTTAATTTCAACTCATTTACTCAAACATAAGTACAATATCTAATAAATTATAAAATTAAGCATAATTGTATAACTAGTCTAGAAGCATAAGCACAGTACCTACAAAATCTCATAGCAACATTGGTCATGTAGACAAATATTTATTTCAAAATGTAGGCATAAGTTGAACATCTACTTGTTAATGATCTCAAAAGTACAATTCACATCAGCTATAAGATGCATCCATAAGTACAGTACTCACGAGTATTGTTGATCATCCTTCATTCAAAAGTATAGTACTCACGAGTATTGTACGTATGTACCCAGAACATGTGTATGGTATCCTAATATATGGTACTATGTTTCTCGCGTATTATCATTATTTCAAAATATGTCAACACTAGTCTCGTTGGAAAATATTTTTTACAAGGATTCTAATACAATTTATTTCATCGAAAAATACACTCCGGATTGAAAGTTATGGACAAAAACATTTTCTCTCTCTTCTACTTCCCTCATCCTTTATTGTTTTAATTGCTATTGACGCAGCAGGAGGCCAGTCTCGAGGACCGGGTAGGTTCCCGGGGATGTGGCCGTTTATACTTAGAATTTTTCTTTGGGGATGTGCTTCTGTGGTGCCATGTCATCCGTTAGCAGTTACAGATTTAATGATTTTTTATAAATGCATGAATGGTTTATCGTAAAAAAACGTTTATAGATACTAGATCAGGAACCAATAGTGATTTGAAATTAGTAAACTCGAAAGCAGATTTTGTATCTATAATACTTATAAACTAAAATGTCAGTTTCCGATAATGTAGTTTACAATACTTGTAAGGTGATATGATAATTATGTCTATAACACCCCATGAACAGCATGTTCGAATAGAAAATGAGACATGAAAGGCTGACGCAAAGGTGACGGCAGGTAAAGCAGCATTTGAAAACGTGGAGCTACAATATCAGGAAAACTCAGTGATTTTGACGAAAAATTCTTTTGGGAAATAACATCGAACAGTACAAAACCAAGAATTACAACAAGCAGACAACGACAGCCCAAGGGCCACTTGCCTATGATCCTATCGTCTGAGAGGTCATTCTGTTATTGAACAGAAAGCAACATGTATTGTATATTTGGTTGCTCTTACGTTTCGGATAGCTAGGCCAGTAATTGATCCGATGACAATTTTTTCTCACATTTATTTGGAGCAAAAATGTGATCTTATCAATAAAAATGAATATGCTTGCTCCAGTGCATGTTATCTGATTGTAGTTAAAGGACATTCCTGTATTGTGACGAGGTTTAAACTGCATAATCCGTTGAGAAAACCTGATTTTTTACTTGGTGAAATAACTTTGACAATAAGTATTCACCACGGATGTCTTATATTTGGAAGATTCTGGAAAGGCTGTTAGATGCTAGGATTTGCGTTCCTCTGTTTGCTGGCTTACGAACTAAAATGTCTGTGCGAGACTGCGCCATCTAGCTAGTATTAAGGCATATCTCTGGGATTGGGTGAGGAGCAATTCTGGTGAATACCACTTCCGAACTGGCCGGACAAGAACTGCTACTGAATTTCAGCAAAAAAACAATCTTTGTCGTCAACTCATTTACATATTTTACATGGTACATTATTATTGCATCTTCCTATTTCTCCTTCACAAGCCCATAAAAAACAAAACTACAATCTGGGAAACACTTGTGCTAGAAGCAAAAGCAGACTTTCCTACGCTTCTGAGACGCAATGCAGCGGAGTGTGCTGAGGAAGCAGTCTTCCTCACAAGGTATGCACAGTTTGGTTGTTGAGCTGAACCCGTACTCTTGCTGAGCAAGATCCAGTAAGGCCTGGAACAGTGGGTGACGCAGGATGGTGATTCTTATGACAAATCGCTTGAGCTCGTTACCGACATAAACAACCAGATGGCCCTTTGGGACGTCTTGCGGGATGTCGTCGGGGCCTCCCTTGCCAAGTGAAAGGCGATTGTATTGCATCGAGCTGGAGGTCTCTGCTACGCTGGCTGACTTCCACGTCTTGAGAAACATCTTGATGTGCGAGCTTTTGGACAAGGAACTGTGTCGGGAAGAGAGTAGAGAGCAGATGCAGAGAGCAGAGAGCAGGTGTAGTGCAGAGAGCTAAGAGCAGATGGCGGTTTGGAGGAGAAAGAAGGATGTGCCCACATTTATACTGGTACTGCTAATTTTTTTATATCTTGGAAGTTTGTGTGATTGAGAGGGTTGTCCTGCAGCATTCTGTGTGCACTGTAGATAATCGGGTGGTTGTGATGGGTGTGGAGGTGTCAGGTTTCATTGATGGGTACATGGAGTTTGTAGACACTGACAATGCAGGCGGCTTTGGTCTTATTTTGTCCAAGCTTTCTTTACTCTCCTAAGGCCTCAACTTAATAAGGATTGTGTGGGAGTACACTTAATCTTAACCTGGTTAAACCCCTGCCTTGTCCTTGCTCCAATATTTGGATAGGCGTATCCCAATAATTGATGAGAGGTGTACGGTTCAACGGTAAGTCTACTTTGCCTATGACCCACTTGGCACTTATAACTGGTTTAACCGTTCAAGAGTAGCTAACCCCTCTGCTACTACACATTAGAATAGTTCAAATCTGTTGTCCTGGACTGCTGTCTCAGACATGTCCCTGTTAATCTCTGTCTTACACATACCTCATTAATCTTTTTAAGGAGGA
This sequence comes from Alisma plantago-aquatica, assembly GCA_963693085.1. Lineage (NCBI taxonomy): Eukaryota > Viridiplantae > Streptophyta > Magnoliopsida > Alismatales > Alismataceae > Alisma > Alisma plantago-aquatica. The sequence continues at coordinate 422,361,580 of OY856415.1, forward strand.
TTTTGGGGTAGATGCATGGCAAGGATTCTTTGGGACATAACCGAAATAGCAAGTTCGGAACGTCATATGTGGCGGGCATCAGAATAGTTAATCTGGGCATATGAATAGTCAATCTGGGTTGAGCAGGGAGTAAGTCCGCAATTTCAGGTAATGATAGAAAAAAAAAGTATTTAAAAGCTTGGTTAACTTTTCTGTTCTTGAATTGGATACGGAAGCTTCCCTTGACAAGATGATATGTGATAAACAATCAAAGTAATTTGCAGTTTCAGACAATGACTTGGAGTTAATTTGTCTGCCTTAACCCAAAGCAATGTGCTTGAATTAACTTCACAATCGTACTTGCAAATAGTTATCAGATAAATTACGTAACTTAACAATCGTGATTGCAAATTAAGTCAACCATCGTTGGCAAGATGATATCTGATAACATAAACCGTCGTTGGCAAGATGATATCTGATAAAATAATGTATGAGGATTAACTCCACAATTGACAGATATCATCGCTTAAGTTTCCCTTATAGGATTTACTCAAAGCAATTGGCAGTTTCAGACAATGATGTGGAGTTAATTCGTCTGCTCGCTGGTATTGAGTTCCAAGCTTCCAGTCCGGAAGGTAGCTGCAACAGTGCGTCAAGTGGACCTCACATACGGATTTATCTGATCTGTCTCAACTTCCATAGATCTGCTCTGCGGATTCAGACACGCCCTACCTCTGCTGCCATATGAGTGACATGTGATTGCAAGGTAAGCGGATCTGTGGACCCCTGCTCTTTTATATAAAACAAGTGCCCGTCAACTACGTAGATCCCATATGAGTAGCCACACGTGTATCTGACTCTTTCCTCTCTCTGCAAGGCACTTGTAGCTCGCCATTTGTGAAAGCAAGCAGCCAGATTTAAGGTGCATATGTTTCAGCCAACAGAGTTTTAGTTGTCAAGAAGGCCTTTGTTCCTTTTTAACCCTTTTTCCATCTAGCAAACATCGGACGTCTTTATCGATAAGAGTACAGCAATCAAACGGTTTCCAAAGCATCACAACGTGTTTAACAATCTGCTGAATTGTATTGTATCAGAGCTCAAACGATTTCCCTCTTGGCTTAAAGTTCCTTCAATTTTCAGCTATCAGAAGCCAAAAGTTGTTGTTTTGTTTGCATGTACAAATTGACATTTTCACCTTGTGCACGCACGATTTCACGTGCCCAAGCATATAAGATCTTGGGTATGATATACATATGGTTCTCCTTCACGATTCCTTCTTCCCTCTGCCACAATCGTCCAATCTGCTGAAGCACACGGTTCAGAACTCAGTGAGGGATCTTTGTGGGTTGAAGTGTTGTTCTGTTTGCGTGCACAAGTTGACCTTCTCATCGTGTGGTCGCACGACTTCACGTGTCCATAAATACAAGATCTTGGCTATAGTACACCTGTAATTCTACTTGGATGGTTCCTTCTTCCCTCTGCCCCAATCGCCCAACCTGGTAAGTGCTGAAGCATACCGTTCGAAATTCAGTGAAATATCCTAGTTGGTTGAAGTGCTTTCAATCTTCAGTGTTCAGAGAATGGCCAGAGTTGCTATTCTGTTTGCATGCACACGTTGACCTTCACACCGTGTACATGCACGATTTCACGTGCCCAAGCTAAGATCTTGGCTATGATATACCTTTGATTCTTGAAAGTTTCCTTCTTCCCTCTGCCACAACTGCCCAATCTGCTGAAGCACACAGTTCAGAACTTCCAGGATGGTTGACGTGCTTCTAATCTCTACCATTCAGAAAATGGTCAAGACATTTGGCACAAGTTGGCCTTCTCATGCATGTGGACGCTCGACTTCACGTGTCCAAGCACACAAGATCTTGGCATCTTGGCGATGGTACACCTGTGGTTCTCCCGCTTAGGGTCTCCTTCTTCCCTCTGTCACAATCTCCCAATCATCGATGATATGGAGATCTCCAGTACCCTCTACCTGCATGGTACCCACGGCATGTACTGGAATAGTTAGTTACTCCGGTGTGCTGCATTATAGCTCTATCATGTGCGGCATGGCGATGGACGGCTGGAGGGGATATATCCTCTGCACGTACAGCTGGAGATGGCAGTGACTTCAGCCTTCTCCTCTTCTTCCTTCCCCCCATCTATACCGCCCTATAGAATCATATTGGCTACTCGAATTTCACCATTTATTGCCGATGTGAAGGTTGCCAGCTATGACCTCCGTATTATAAATCTCCCTCCCACGGTCCCACCCCACCAAGCCCCCAAACACGCGAAAAACATTACCAGTATGCCAATAACATTTGACTGTTTGCAAAATCACAAGGCTTGCACGGATTCATTTATCAAACCACCAAAAAACATTCATTGAGTTTCCTTCCCTCTTGGGTGTTCACTAGAATCCACAAGGTTGTTATAAGGCAGAGCCCACCCCAATGACGATGTTCTTCATGTAGGCAGAGGTTTCGGCCCTAGCTTTTTGTGGTAAAGCATTTGAGCGGCGAAAACTTTGTTGAACGAAGGCGTGGCGTGTCGAGCTGGTAACGAAAGACAAACTGTATCTGGACTAGCCGATGGATCCCAGGCAAAACCAGCCCATGCATCCCAAAAAGATGATGAGCTTATTGTTGTTAATATTTATTATTGTGTTCAAGTAACAACGACATGTGCAATGTAATTAACAATTCAGGCAGATCCAAACACTACCAAAAAATATAGTATAAGTGACAGTCATGTAAAAAGTTATGCACTTTAGGTGATATGTTTGTACATGACTTATAATCTGTGTAGACCTACGTAAAACAGATGACATACATTTTTGTATATTTGAAAGGGTGACATACTTTAGGTGACATGCATGTATGTCACCTATAGTTTGTGCAACATAGATGACAGATATTTTATCATACTTGAAAGGGTGACACACTATAGGTGACATATATTTGAATCACCTATGTTCTAATGGAGGTTTACACATGTATATGAGTCAAGTATAATATACAAGGAGACATAACATTTAAGTGACATGTATGTGTGTCACCAAAGTTATAGATGACATAAATTCATGTCACCTAACCTTAGAATTTTTACAGAATTACTATGAGAGGACACTGTCTTGATATGGGCCTTGAACTCTCGCAAATGCATTGCGGGGGACTTATTGTTAGAGGAAATTCTCATGATATGGGCCCCAACCCTCACATATGCATTTTTAGAGAATTGTTGTGAATGGGCATTGTCACTATATGGGCCTCAGTTCCTAAGAAATGTATTGAAAGGGACTATTTGTGAGAAGAAATGTGTCATGGCTCCTCCCGAGTGTATTTTTGTTGGAATATATCAACACTTATTTGGTCATCGCGCGTTGGACGACGTCGCGATGCGAGGGCGCTGAGCCACTGCACGTGACATGGGCACCGATGACGATTCTATTTATCTCCCACCTACCTCTGATTAATTATTGCACCTACCCTGGTGTCGCTGATGGCGGGGGTTCTCTGCTCGTCTCGTTGCCCCACACCATAGTATCCAGATCCGGCTTCCATAGTGTCTCTCGAACGCGAATGGAAGACGACCAGAAAGGTCCGGTGGTAACTTCAAGTCTGATTCAACTTATCAACTTTTGTTGGACTTGGCCAGACCGGTGGTGGCTGCCCTTTTTTCGGCAGCCACACCCATAGCAGCAAGGGATTAGGGCACGAGCGCGCTCGGAGCATCCCTGGTGCCTAGTTGTCCAGGTCTCACCACGTTGAGGATCGATACGATAGAGACCAGCATCAATCCCCAGAGGAAACAGCCCATACACGATTCCCTATAGTCGTGTGTTAAGCAGGCTTGGCGCTGGTCAACCCATCAAGAAGGACTACCCTGCTGGCCGCCATACACAGGAGGGTTCCCTCCATGTCTCGGTTCTGCTCTCTTTAATGGCAAAATTCAGTTCTCCCACACCGACAATGACACATTATCACTGTCTTGCTACGTCACAGGTGAAAAGTCGTGAGGTTGTTCCTGTGGTCCCTTGCCGCGTGGGGCCTACATCCTGCATGGTTAGACTTACTACACAAGTTTCATGTCCTTTTAGGAGCCTCCATACATGCCGCGGCAAACCGTTAGCAGCTAACAGTTTTGCTAATCATCTTCGGGTTGTTCATTTATCTTCACTGAGTCGTATTGATGGAATTCGTAAGGTGTTGGAGTATGCTGATGTTTGGAAGGCTTGGTGTTTGCTCTTTGTTCTTCCAAGCGTTGGATGTGTGGTGTATGCCTTGGCATCCTGCCATGGTCTAAAGCATATCCTCATCAAGCTTCTGATGGCTCTGATGTTACTACCACTCTACCTCGACAACCTGGTGAGGCATCACTCAATGTGATAGTTGGTTTTCCTGCTCCCATCAATTTTGACTTTCCAGATTCTGTTCCTTGCACCCTATTAACTCGTCAGCGTATTGAGCCACCGCCTCTGCCTATTGACCAACTACATCTCGACACAGATCTTCTAGATTCTGTCTTCTGCACGGGTGTCCCTACCGTAAAGACCATCCCTCTTCTTTGTCGTTTGCCCTTTGCCGACACTCTTCGTGCTTGCTTACTCCAGGTGGCTTCTTGCCCATGCTCTATTGATGCATGGATTTGTATTTTGTTTCTTCCAGCATGTGTTCTGTATCGCTTCTCCCCTAAGTCTACTCAAGAACTGTCTTCTCAAAAACGATCTTTCTACAACAACTTATGATCCTTAAGGCTTTGGAGAGTTTGAATTCAGGGCCTAAAGGCATTCAACAACTCTTGGCTCAGATTTTGGCTCATTGTTGTCCTATTAGGCGAGAACATTCTTCTGAAGCTTGTATTTTACGTGCCAAGTCTAAGATCAAAGATAGCCAATTTTATACTGCGTGTTCTATCCTCTAGTGGTGTTTCCCCCCACAAAAGCTACTACTCGTTCAGATTTTGAAACTAAACACCCTCAACCTCCATTGCCTTTGGTACAACCTCAGTCTGAAATTTCTAGCTCTCCGTTTGTTGCTTCTTGCTCCATGGTTGAAGAAGCAATTTTATCATTCAAGAAAGGGACCGCTTGCATACGTGATGGCCTATGAGCATAACATCTTATTGATTATATGTGTGGGGATGTCGCTGCGGTGAAAGATGATTTTTTGAATGCAGTTTCAACTATGGTGAATCTTTGGATCACTGGTCGTTGTCCAGATTCCCTAGCTCCCTACATTGCCAATGCTCCATTGACTCATCTTTTCACACTAGACAATGGCATTCAGCCTATTTCTATGGGTACTATTTGGCAGCGCCTTGTATCCAAAGTTGTGGCAATGGGTGTAAGTTATGATGTCGTCCCTTATCTTAAGGATCATCAGTGTGGTGTTGGCATTTCTGGTGGTGCTGAGGCCCTTCTACATCCTGTCATTTGACTTGTTATGAACAACAACACTGCACTAAGGTCACCATGGCTCTTGTTGACTTCAACAATGCCTTCAACATGGTTGATAGATCTACCATATTCTGAGAGGTTCATCTTCATTGCCCTTCTATTGCATGATGGGTTGAGTTTTTCTACAACTCTCCATCTCCTCTCTATATGGATCGTGGAGAGCCTCTTTTTTATTCTGCCGGGGTACAAGGTGACCCATTGGGCCCCCTTCTTTTTTCCCTGGGACTCCACCCTCTTATTTTACAGGTAAAGGATGCATGTCAACTTTACCTCCTTTCTTTCTACCTTGATGATGGTACCCTCATTGGGGACACAGAGGTTGTTTCGAAGGCTCTATCCCTCATTCAGGAGCGATGCCCGATGTATGGTCCTCATCTCAATACTAAGAAGATAGAGATTTTTTGGCCATTTGATGACCCTAGACGAGGCTCGAATGTGGGCTTGTTTCCTATTGACATCTCTCGTCCAGAACGTGGAGTGAAGATTCTAGGTGGCCCAGTTTCTACAGATGCATCCTTTATAAAGGAACTTCTCCAAAAATGTGTGATGAAGACCGTTGATATGATGGATCGCATGTTCTCACTCCAAGACCCATAATGTGAGCTTCTTCTTCTTAGGTCTTGTGTTGGGATGCCCAAACTATTGTTTGGTCTTTGTACAACACCTCCTTCTATCACACATGTGTTGGATATTTTTTATCACGGTCATCATCATTGTCTGGAGTGTATTGTGGTTGGTGACGGCCCATGTTTTGGTGATGTACAATGGTGTTTGGCTACACTTCCTATGCATATAGTGGGATTGGGGATCAAGTCCTCTCATGATGTCAGTAAATTTGCTTTTGTTGCCTCTCATATACACACTACAGATCTCCAAGACCATATGTTGTGTGAGGTCACATGCATTCCTACAGGGCTCCCCTTTGTCAGCACATGCTAGCATATGCAATATCTTGCCATCTTTTTGTTGTTATATGTTGACAAGTACGCCTTCTGCCACCTCAAAGACCCAGTCTATTTTGACAGACACTTACTACAAAATGGTCATCCAGCAAATCATGGCAAGAGACCTATCCTTACGGTAGGAGGCTATTCTCACTTCTTTACAAGCTGATCACACATAAGATTTCTTGAGGGTTGTTCCTATTGATGGCCTTGGTCTATCTATGTTACCCATTGAGTATCGAGATATCCTTCAGTATCGGCTTATGATTCCCTTGTATCTAGGTAATGAACATTATACAATTTGCAACATCATAGATCTTGATGCCTTTGGTAATCATGCAGTGCACTACCGCTCGTGGCCTGGTTATAAGTTTCATCATGATGTTGTTCAGGATGCTCTCTTCAACATTGTCTCTCGAGTTGAGTTAAAGGTTTTGAAAGAAGCTCCTTTGGCCGTCGTTGGCACTCAATCTGATGGTTTTCATTTGTTGCGACCTGCAGAAATTCTTTTATTTCACTGGATGAATGGAAAACATGCATGTATTGACCTAACAGGAGTTTCTCCCTTGACAGGTATCCTTTAAAAAAACTTCTTGTGTAGACCACCACCCCCAACACCAATTGATAAAAATAGATGGTGGCTTCCGCAAGCACCCAACTGAGTGTTCTTCAATTGTCCCCAAACGCATACACAACTCATTTATGAACAACTATGAGGACAATGCATACATGCATGTCTCTGATCAAAGCATTTTTAAGGACTTGTTATGAGAGGACACTGTCATAATATGAGACTTGACACCTACCAAGTGCATTTTTGGAGACTTGATGTGAGTGGACATTGTCATGTTATGGGCCTTGGTTCCTAAACGAACTTTTATATACTTTTTATGAGAGTACATTGTCATGATATAGGCCCCAACTCCATCCAAATACATTTTTAGGGACTTTCGATGTGAGGACATTATCAAGATATGGGTCATAAATCCTCCGTAATACATTTCCATGGACTTGTTTTGAGAGGATAATATCATGATATGGATCATGAATCCTCTCAAATATACTTCTATGCACTTTCTATGGATGATATTTGTCATGTTATGGGCCTTGTAACCTCCCAATATATGTTGAGGGACTTACTATGAGAGGATATTGTCATGATATGGACCCTCTCTCCTCCCCAAAGTATCTTTAGGGACTTGTTGTGAGAGCACATCATTATGATATAGGCCTTGGTTCCTCATAAATTTATTTTTAGAGACTTGTTGTGAGAAGACAATGTCATGGAATTAGTTGTGGATCCTCCCAAATGTATTTCTAGGGACTTGTTGTGAGAGGACATTGTCATGATATGGGATATTTCTCCCCTTAAATGCGTTTTGGAGGACTTGTTGTGAAAGGATATCATCATGATGTGGGCCATGGATCCTCACAAATTTGTTTTGAGGAACATGTTGTGAGAGGACATTATCATGATATGAGTCATGGATCCTCCAAAATATATTTCTATGGACTTGTTATGACAGGACATTGTCATGATATTGAATGTGGATCCTCCTAAATACATTTCTAATGACTTTTTGGGAGAGGACATTATCATGATATTGGAGGTGGCTCCTCTCAAATGCATTTTCAAAGACTTGATGTGAGAGGATGCCATAATGATATGGGCCTTGGTTCCTCCCAAAAACATATTCAATGACATGTTGTGAGATGACACCATCATGATATGGGCCCTGGCTCCTCAGAAATTTATTTTCAGGGACTTACTGTGAGAGCACACTATCATGATATTGGTCACATATCCTCCCAAATGCAATTACAATGACATGTTGGGAGAGGACATTGTCATGATATTAGAGGTGGCTCCTCTCAAATGAATTTCCAAAGACTTGATGTGAGAGGATGCCATAATGATATGGGCCCTGGTTCCTCCCAAAAACATATTCAGTGACATGTTGTGAGACGACACCATCATGATATGGGCCCTGCACTACTACAGAAACAACGTTCAGTGTCGCTTTTCCGGGCGTCGGTTATTTAGGAAAATTGACACCTATAATATTAGACGTTGGTTATTTATGCAAACCGACGTCTATATTCGAAGACCAGACAGACACGGGTACCGCTTTGTATTCAGCGTCGGCTGGTTATAACAAACCGACGCCTAAAATCGCCCGCGAAATCCAATTTTCGTGTGAAAACATTTTAGGTCACCTACAGCATCGGTTTTTTAACAATTCACCGATGCCTGTTTAAAATGAAAATTTGCGCGAAAAGTCCCACTTTCAGTGTCGGTTATCCTTCGATAACCGACGCTGATAATGGTTCCTGCCAAAAAAATTAGGGTAAAGGTTGTCTAGTTGGGCGTCAGTGTTTTACTATCAACCGACGCCGAAGACTTTAGGTGTCGTTTGTATTTGATAACCGACGCCTTTACGAACTTAATAGACCCACGATCGATCACGCCGGTACCTGTTTCATTGTCTTCATCGCCCTCTAGCTGCTGCTCGATCGCCCGCTAGCTGCCTGCTGGTTCTCGCCGTCGCCGACGTTGCCTGTGCTTCCTCACCTCGCCTCGCCGTCACCGCCGACGGTGCTGCTGCTCTGCGTCGCCGCCGCCGCCGCCTGCCACCCGCTCTGCTTCTCCTGCGTCGCCGCCGCCCTAGCTTCATCCTGCGTCGCCGGCGCCGCCTGCTCCTTCCTCCCTGCTCACGCCCGCTGCGCCACCTAGCTTCGGTCTTCTCTCCAGGTATTAGCCGTAGCCTTTCTCCCTAGCTTTTTACCTACATGCAGCAAACACGGCTGTGGCTATGTTGGCCTACCACGGCCGTGTTGGGCAGCACGGCCGTGGTAGGCCAACACAGCCACGGTCGTGTTTATGTCGGTAAGGATATGAACAAATCTATATGTAATGCTTTATGTAAATTCTAGGATACGAATAAATCTTTTGCTTGCATATATTTGTGCTTCTAATCCTAATGCTTGACCTAATTCAGTAAATTTTGATGCATGTTGAAATAATATTTAAACTTGTCCATTCTAGCATCCTAATTTGATTTGATTAAACCCTAACATTGATGAAACCCTAACATCAATTGTGATGAAACCCTAACATGTACATATCTATTATTGTGTTTTTTGGCCTAGAAACCCATCCAAGATTTACTCATTAGGAGTAAATCTTGGATAGTCCCCAGTTTGGGACTGTTCTTGAACACCTAATCTCACTTAGTATGTAAGTGTATAATGTGTATTGGGTTTTCGAGAAAATTTCGGTAGAATTTCCTCGTTTGTTCTCTAAGTACATATGTACTTAGAGAACAGCGGGGAAATGCTGCCAAAATTTTCTTGAAAACCCAATACACATTATACACTTACTAGTGAGATTAGGTGTTCAAGGATGGGATAGGTGGTACATATTTATTATATGTAAGAATGACATCACATGTGTTTGTTGGCCTAGAAAGTGAACAATCATTGTTCTTTATATTACTTGTACATTGGTATAAATTAGAATGAACAATGTTTGCCTTTTTCTAGTTAATACAAATGCTAAATGTTTGCCTTTTTAATGACATTTTCAGATGGCTGGCCATCATGAGCATGATGTCCATGATGAGCATGAAGTCCATGATGAGCATGCTGTCCATGACGAGTATGGTGAGGATACCAATGTAAGTTCTAAAAACATATCCTGTATTTCTATAAAATTCATTATCTTCTAGTTATGTCATATATCATATATTTCTATATTGGGCTAATTCAGTGTGTTTATTTTTGTCAAATTTTAGGTTGATGATGCACATGTACCCACTGAAGCACTGGAGCAACTTGATGCGCAGCACCAAACACTTAACAAGAAAAGGGGCATCACTCTGTTGAAGAAGTTAATAGCGCTGAGTGGCAGTGGATCCAAATTGGTTGTTGAGTTTGATAATGGAGGAAATGCAATTGGAGTGAACCGCAATAATTTTGTAAACTATCTTGGGTGTGTCACTCGAAGCCATTGTGGTGTTAAGTATGATAATTGGCATAAAGTTCCTCAGGGGAAGAAAGACTTGATATGGAAGGATTTATGTGTGAGTTATTATTATTTGCAATTCTATTTTGTAGATTACAAATTATATTATTTGCAATTCTATTTTTGGATACTAGTTAATAAGAATTCTATTTTACAGAATATGTTTGCATTGGATGAGAAGCTTCATCGTAAAAGCGTGATGCAACACGCTGGAAAGATGCTTAGGAACTATAGGACAAATCTGAACAGAGAATACATAAAAGATGGTGATAAGAAGAAGAAGTCAGTCCTTGAGCAGTGGAACTTCTTGGACAAAGAAGATTCGGACAATTTTGTTGCTTCAATAAAATCTGAAGAATTCAAGGTATTAGGCGTCACTCCCAATTTAATTAATATACGTTGTATTCACCTATTCAAGATTAACATTTAGTGCTACTAACCAAATCATTAATGTGCATACTAACTAGGCCCTCAGTGACGCGCAAAAAGCAAGGCGTGCACTGAATGTGCATGACCACACTATGGGTCCAAAGGGCTATGCAAGTGTTCGCCAAAGACTACAGGCGGAGTCTGCGGCTACTCAGGAGTCTGCCACACCCATGCCTCGCCATGATATCTGGATAGCTGGGAGGCAAAACTAGAAGGGTGAAATAAAGAAGCTCGTAACTGCTGAGGCGGCTGTGAAAATGGTAAAATACAACTCTTAGAGCAATCATTTGAATATTTATAATTTGTGGTGTTAACTTACCAATCTCTGTTGATGGTGATTAGCGGGAGCTACACGAGTAGAGGAAACAAGGCACGTTCATCCCTCAGGGCACAAGGGATGAATTGACAGTTGCTCTGGGTAACCCAGAGCATCCTGGATGTGTTAGGGGTGCAGGCGCTGGTGTGGGCATCAAAGCATTCTTTGGGCCATCCCAGCGCAAACCCAGAGCGGGACTTTCACAAGAAGAGGTAACCTATTCTTTTTTTAGAATGTTACTGCAAAAGGAAATTCAATAATAATAAGCTAATGTTTCTTTTATCCATGTATAGGAGAATAAGAGAGTCGAAGATATAGTTGCTAAGAAGGTTAATGATATAGTTGCTGAGAAGGTCAAGGAAGAAATAGTGCGGTGGCAGGCATCTCAGGCTTCCAATCAGCCTATGGCGACCCACTCTTCTCCTGATGCACAGACTGCGAGTAATCCTGGAGACCCATTGCCTAGCACGTCTGCTGTAAGTATTGTTTATGACATTGTATCTAGTCTTTTCAAGATGATATGTTTTCAAGATGATATGTATATATGTATAACATTCTTTACGTAAATTTGTAGGCATTGAAGCCATGCCGCTTAAGAATGCAAGACTATGTTGTTGCAGAGGCGCATGCTTACCAGTCCCTTCCTGGGGCAACGTTTCATGGGACTCCAATGCCGTAGGGCTACGTTCGTGTGAGCCCGATATGTGTATTACCCGATTGGAGGGAAGCTGCATTGCCATATGCCCACCCAGATATTGATACACTTGGTGAGGCAGAAGGTGGGGTGATATTGTGGCCCAAAGCAGATGTCGTCTACACTACTAAAATTGTAAGATAAATTTACATTACTTTAGATTGTTAATGTGTATATATGAGGTCAACTGATCTGAAATTATATATACAGTTTAAAAAGAAGACACCCGGAGCACCTAGGCCTCCACCTCCACTTCCTGCATTACCAAGTTGGGTTCCAACTAACCTAAAATACCTGTTAGGTCCTGCTTGTAGGGGAATGGCATGTTGGCTACGGGCACATAATATACATTGCCCTATAATTGTTTCTTTAGAAGCAGATTATGTAGGTCAATCATACGATAGCTCTTTATTTATACAAGATATTATTGAGCTATTTATGTATGATTGGCTGAATACATCAATGATAGAGACATGGATAAGGTGAGATCTTGTTTATACATCCATATACCTTGTGTAAGATCTGGTGATCTGGTTTCTTATATATTAATGCATACGTAATACATGTTTTGCATCTACTTAGTCGAAGATCAATGCAAACAATTTGCATTTGATCATGTGGGATTTTGGATTCCATCATTGATTAGTATGGTAGCTAAAGACCCTGATAGTGTTCAACAATACTGTATAGATGCTTTTACAATTTTTGGTCAGCAAAAGAAGACGATAATAATAGCTCCATTCAATGTCAAGTAAGTTTACTTTATTTATAATTTGGACTTAAGAAAATTCCATTTTTATTGTGCATTTTGAGTTATTAATTTTTAAATTTTTTACCTATAGCGCTAGACATTGGGAGTTACTACTTATTGTCTCTGGGACGTTCACTATTTATTATCTAGATCCTGCGGGAAGTACATTGAACACTAAAATTGGACACACATTGAGAATGCCATTATTCTGGTGAGAAATATTTCATTTTTATATCCGTTAACATATGTTATTACATTATTATTTAATTATGCAATTTACTGTGTTACATTAACATGTAGGGGTTTAGATGCATTCAAAAATGCTGGAGGAAATGTCCCAAGGAGAAAGAACCAGCCAATAATTTGGGAGAACATAAAAGTAAGTTCCCGACTCCAATGTATATATTATTTATGTGAACTGTGCTTAGTTGTATTTTTTAATATTTTGTATGTTTCAATTTATAGTGTGCTACACAAGAAAACGGCTGGGCATGTGCATACTATGTGATGCGATTTATGCAGATGATTATCCGACATGCCGCATTGGATATTAATACCATACATGAGGTATTATATATAGTCTCATTAGTTAGTATGAAATATATCAATCTTATTTTTATATTACTACTTATATATATATATATCATTCTCTTTGCAGGTGTTTAAAACTGACCACACTATAGGTAAACACTTAAAAAATGTACATGCTCCATATACGATGGAAGCATTAAATGAAGTAAGAGAAGAATGGGCAAAAGCCATACAAGCAGTGGCGATTGTAAGATATAATTGGGATGCTGATAGCGATGCTGAATGATATTTTGTAAATTAATATTTCTAAATGTTTATACATGTCTGAATGTTTCTACATGTATTTGAATGTTTCTACATGTGTGAATGTGAGAATTGAATTGATGTTTGAATGTATCTACTTGTGTGAAAAAATATTTGTTGATTTTGCAGGTTTGTGGCCTGTTTGTAGGCTGATATCAATGGATGTCGTAAACCTGCAGTTCAGAAAACTAAACTACAGGTTCTCATCCTGCTGACCAGCCAAAATAGGCCTGCAAACTGATAAGAAAAAAAAATTAAAGTATAGGCGTCGGTTATTTATAGAAAATTGTCATCAAAGGCCTACATCGTCGGTTATTGGATAAAAATCGACGCCTAATATGACAAACAACCCGACCGTGCAGGAAAGCACGGCCGTGGTGGAAAAGGCGTCGCTTATTCGTATAAAACTGACGCCTATAGTACTAAACACGGCCGTGCTTCGCCGTGTCGTCTGGGAGTATGGCGTCGGTTGTTCAGTTGTTAACCGACGCAGAAAGTGTCCTAGGTGGTGCTCTTTTTTGTGGCGCGAACCCTATAGACGTCAGCCAACTATATATAACCGACGCCTATAGATCATATAGGCGTCGGTTAAAAAATCGACGCCGAAGAGTTCGACCTTTAGCGGCACCCACATAGGCTTCGCTTGAAAACCGTCGCCAAAGGGGGTTAAACAACCGACGCCAAAGGCGTATTCTGTAGTAGTGCTGGCTCCTCAGAAATTTATTTTCAGGTACTTACTGTGAGAGCAGACTATCATGATATTGGTCACATATCCTCCCAAATGCAATTACAATGACATGTTGGGAGAGGACATTGTCATGATATTGGAGGTGGCTCCTCTCAAATACATTTTCAAAGACTTGATGTGAGAGGATGCCATAATGATATGGGCCCTGGTTCCTCCCAAAAACATATTCAGTGACATGTTGAGGTCAAGACAGTTGGTATTGTTTTGGTTGTGATGGTTGGCCTTGTTTCATTTGTGGTGGTATGTTCTGCTTCTGGACATGACACTTTGTTTTGGTCTGGTCGGGACACTGTGTTTGATGCAGTTGTGATGTTGTGCTGTGGGCGTGGATCGCGATGTTGTATTGTGAGGGTGGGTTGTGAGGGTGGGTTGTGACTTACTATGAGATAACATTATCATCATATGTCTCATGGCACCTCCCAAATGTATTTTCAAGGACTTGGGATGGTTTTGGTTGTGTTAGTTGGCCTTGTTTCAGTCGTGATGGTCCATTCTGCTTTTGGACGTGACACTATGTTTTGGTCTGGTCGTGATGCTACGTTTGTTATGGTCGTGATGTTGTGCTCTGAGGGGCTTATTATGAGAGGAATCTATCAATATGGCATTGTGCTCTGACGTCGCGACACTGCGTTTGTGAGAGGAGATTGTCATGATATGGGCCCAAACTTCACCCAAATGCATTTTTAGGGATTTATTATGAGAGGAATATGTCAATATATCAACAATGGCTCCTCCTTAATGCATTCGAAGGTAGATGTTGTGAAAATACATTATCGTGATTTGGGTCATGTCACCTCCCAAATGCATTTTTAGGGACTTGATGTGAGATAAAATTTGACTTGAAATGGGCCATGAAACCTCCCAAATGCATTTTCATGGACTTGTTGTGAGAGGACGTTATCATGATATGGGACTTGACACCTCCCAAATACATTTTTAAGGACTTATTGTGAGATGACATTGTCATCATATGTGTCATGGCACCTTCCAAATGTGTTTTCAAGGACTTGGGATGGTTTTTGTTGTGATTGTTGGCCTTGTTTCAATTGTGATGGTCCATTATGCTTCTGGAATGTGACACTTCATTTTGATCTGATCGTGACACTTCATTTTGATCTGATGGTCCATTATGTTTTGTTCAAGACTATCATTTCTCTTGTGTTTTAGGTCGAGAAGGATGTGCACCATGTGCGTTTGAGGTCGAGACATTTGGTGTTATTTTGGTTGTGATGGTTGGCCTTGTTTCAATCGTGATGGTCTGTTCTGCTTCTGGATGTGACACTTCGTTTTGATCTGGTTGCCACACTGCATTTGATGCGGTCGTGACGTTGTGCTCTGAGGGTGGGTCACGACGTTGTGTCGTGGGTTGGTCGCAAAGCCTATGTGTAACACTAGTCATAGCGCTTTGCTTTAATGTTGTTGTATCACATTCTATCACGGTCACGATGTGCGTCGTGGAGACAATTGCGATGTTGCATTGTGAGATATGGGTCATGGCACCTCCCAAATGCATTTTTAGGGACTTGAGTTGAGATAACATTTGTCTTGAAATGGGCCCTGAAACCTCCCAAATGCATTTCAAGGGACATGTTGTGTAAGAACACTATCATGATATGGGTTGTGGAACCTCCCAAATGCATTTTTAAGGATTTGATATGAGATAACATTTGTCTTTAAATGGGCCCTGACACCTTCCAAATGCATTTTTATGAACTTGTTGTGAGAGGGCATTGTCATGATATGGGACCTGACAACTCATGAATGAATTTTTAAGGACTTATTGTGAGATGAAATTATCATTATATGTGCCATGACACCTCCCAAATGTATTTACAATGACTTGGGATGGTTTGTGGCTCTAGGGTTTTATGGTGTCTCTAGATACACCATATCAGTTTGTGGCTATAGGATTTCATCCCTATTGACTTGTGAAGGGAGGCAGGTTATATAACTCTATACTCTCTTTGTTATTATCACCTTTTAGTTGTTATCTTTCTATTGATCTATGGCTCATTATTGCTTTCATGCTAGTAACTTTTCCTTGGTAGCTTCGTGTTCTATTTTGGGAAAATGAGCTTGCTTAGTTTCTTCCTGTGTTGCACCTTATTTTACCTTGTTTATAATGCTATCTCAAGGTTGAAGATGAAGTGGCTGATATGCTATAGAGGGCGACATGTTGCGAGGCCGATAGGTAGGGTAGGCCAATACGTTTGGGTGGCTGTCACGACTTGTGATGCCCCGAGATGTTACCTTTGTGGCAGGTCGTCACAACCTTGGTTAGATCTAGGACGACTCGTTCTAACCGTCATGCCTTTAGGAATGAGTGGGCCGATGTTATATGAGGGTGATAGTTTGTTGGTGGTTGTTGAGATGACGTGGTGTTGGATCGTGATACGTGGTGTGCTGGATGATATGCCCTGAGCCGTCACGACTTAGTGTCACAGCCATAAACGTTTTGCTTGAAGCGTGTTGAACCTTAAGAGGATCGTTGCTCTGCTATGTCGACACCCTAGGGCATTGTCTGTTACCCCTGGTGACTGTCACACCTGTGTTGATGTTGCCAAATAGGAGAGGGTAGCCGATACACCCTGTTGCTCGATATCTGTGTGTTAGTAAGCCATCACGATGGAGGTGTTACTGCCCGATAGGACTAGGGTTGTGTTGCCCGACACACCTATGACCCATTGCATCATTGTGTTATCCCAATATGTCGATGCCCATTTTGCCTTGGAGACTCTACTTTTAAATTATTGCCTTTGTCCTTCCTCTCTCATGAGAAAAACTAAAAGAAGACAGAAAGATGAAGCAGAAACCATCCAACTTGCAAAAATTCGAGCACTTTCGTGCAAGAACAGATGCCCACCTAGCAGAAGGACACATGAGTTTTCACCATCCCTTCCAATGTTGAAGATAACAAAGAAAGAAAATTGTTAGCTGATGTGGGAGAAAGTATAAGCTTAATGCCGTTAACACTAGCCTAAAGCCTTGGTCTAACACGGTGGAAATTGATATGAGAATCTAGGTAGCTAGCCACCTTTATGTATCATGCACAATTGATATAGAAGTTTGAGAGGACATTTTCTCATTTACATGGAACTCCGAGGGTCACATCATGAACTACTTCCTACTCGTTTATTTAGTTTGTGAGGAACCCAAGTGTAAAACTTGAAATAGTAGGTAAAATGGATCTCCCCTCTTAGTCCTAGGTCAAAGGGATGTAAATATAATATAATGAAAGTAAGTTTAGGGAATGCAAATTTTCCAGCAGCCCCAATTGACCCCCCTGAATCGGTCAATCTTGTGCATCCTTCTATTTCCCCACTCATGCATAGCTCTCTCTTCCCTATTTCATCACCGCCCAACTTCCGCCCCTCTTTCGCCTTGCACCTTCTGCTTCATCCTACCCACAGACGGGTTGCACAATCTCACCCAGAGTCTCCATAGATCGTCGAGGAGTCCGTTAGAGGGTCAGCGCACCTTTGGGGAAGACACGATCAATCTGTCTCTCCCTAAATTGGAAACCACCATCGTCTCGGCACTAGGCACAACTGCTGATGGCACGTCTCCCATGTAAGCTACAATGCTTTTCTTTGTTCTTTTTCTCCAACATACCTTCTCCTTCATTTTCCCTCTATTTCTATATACTTTGATCCCTTACTTTCATTGTTACCTTGTGCTGGTGCCGACAAAGACCACATGTTCGATGAAACACCTTCTAGTATTGATGTGCCCTTCAGTCACAGAGATGAAGAGTGGCCCATGGTAATAGCCTCTGGGTTCAGATCAATGTCTTGCAGCCTAGCTACATCTGGGAATGGCCATGGGAAACTGATTGGATTGCCAAAAGACTCCTAATTGGATATTGTACTACAGTAGGACAGTAGGACGACGCCCCTCATGCCAAGATCAAGGCCTTCACACAAGGTAACAACAAACATGTCACACTGACGAAACTCACCCCTTTCAGTAGTTATGGATACAAAATTTCATTTCACAACTCATCACTATGCTCACCCTCTTTATTTAAAACTAAAGGGCTTGTCAAAAATGTTACTCTAAGATTCACATTATTGCACATTCCCAATAGAATTCACCTACAAACTGACCTAGGCATCCTGGTAGACTTGAAAATTGCATTGGAATGATATGCCTCTACCATTCACTGACCTTCTAAGTGGCTCTTACTCTTAGCAGTCAAAACAAATATGGACACGAGTTTACAGTGAAAGTTCCAGACATCAGAAATAAATTTAATGTAATTTTCTTGAGTCTTGATCACCCTGTACAGCCGATGGCATAGCTGATATGTTTTGGTATGACAACATCATTAAATAAAATAGTGATTTTTGTCCCTAATAATTATTTGCATGATTTTTTGATAGAATCAAGGCTAGGGAAAATATGCTAGATTTTTTACAACCATTATGGCTCCACTATCATTTATGTACTCTTGTGTTTGAAATCTATGACTCACATGGCTTGTGATATAGAAATGTGGGTTGCATCTTTGCTTCATTCATGGTACATGGTTTCTTATGACTCAGTTGTCCTGTGCTATACAGATATAAGCAAATTATACTAATAAGTATTTGGAACCACTAAGAAGTGAATATACTCACATTAATAGAACACTAATTCTTGCTTGCATTTTCAATTTTCTTACTCTAGCCTTCCTATAATAGATTTCTATTTATTGAATCAACTCACTTATAGGCAATCTTATTTCCCACACTACTCAAGTCCACCAAATCAACAAAAATCTCATCCATGATGGAGTTTGCTATCGAATTAGCTATTGCATCAGTAATGTGATTTGCTGGACCAGACAAGGTATCTAAAATGTGTGTGAGGAGGTCAGTTGCTTGTGTTTGGTCACTGGAAGACATGATGCCTACAATTAAAATGATAACAACATTGACATGGCGACTACAACAAGAGAATAACTACTTGAACATAATACAATTAAGCAAATTGAAATTTATGTCCTCAAACATAGCAAACATAATGGAAAAAATAAAGTTCCCACTTATGATCCCTAAGGGCCAGCATCATTGGGTAGAGTATATCACATGGATGGCATACTTGACGTGCTGTTGAAGTTGGGTGGTGGGGACTGCAAAACAAATCCCTGCTGAGATGGCACAAAAGAGGATGGCATTGATGAATGTATTGGTGTTGTAGTACCACCTTGGGACCTTTCCCAAAGGTCTTGCAACCATATTGTTATTTTGTGAGGTGTGTGTCTAAGGCTGAGGTAGATGTTGCGGTTTGTTGAGTCCTTTATGGCGTTTGCAAGGGTTGTAAATACAAGGCTGGGGGCATTTGGGGAAGTTTCATTGAAATGTTGTAAAATGGTTGTAAACTCTTCTTTTTCAAAGGCTATGGTGGCCATACTAGTGCCTAAGTAGTGAACCTTTGCGTACACCTGTGTGAATTCAAATAACACTTCATTAGAAAGAACACATTGGTCTTGTACCATTGATGGTCGCTTCCTACACCTATGGATAGGAGGAGTCCTCCCCCCAACACTCTAGGTATCTGTTCCACCTACCCCGATGTCACCCTCACTTTGCATCCCAGGTGCGCCTATGTCCGGTTCCCCTAATGGGGTTCCTATGTTCATGGGTGTATCAGACGCATCTAAGTCGACACTAACATCATCCTCAGAGGCAACGTCGAAAGGGATTTTCCTATCTGTAGAAGACATTGCATGGTGTCCTTTAGCAATGTTCCTCCCCGCCATCATCTCGATGTTGTAGTAGTGGGGAAAGGGGCGGTTAAGTGACTTAGCAAGGTCCTTGTTTGCCAAAGTATTAGAAAATTTTGTATTAGGAAATTTAAGTGTAAATGTTGGACATTACTTTTGGGTTCAAGGTATGATTATTGTGTATACCACAAGGCTCTCCCTCCACTCAGGGGTGTCAGGAAGTGTGGGCTTGTTCCTAGTCTCATCCCATCTGACGCCACTCTTGTTGGTCACAAGCTTCAATCTGCCATACTCCCTCCTCATGTTCTTCCACTGAGTTTTGATCTGGTCTAACTTACATGCATCCTTCCCCATCCTATTTTGCAAATCACAAAGTACCTCCCTCCAAGAGTCCCTAGTAAAATGATTGTCAATACACCTGCCTATGCCATACTATCTCCGCAATGATGATATTAGAGCGGCGTCAGACTTTCTTGACCAAACAATATGGTACTTTGGGTCAGCGGAAGACATGCTCGCGTAGGTGCTGAAATATATAATGACAGTGAGGGGTGTTTATAATGATAATTAGTATTAACATGTATGATTTTCAATAGGCACATCCCATGACAATAGATAAATCCTTCTGCTAAGAATAATTTAGTATATAACATAATGTTACATCTCCCCTCGCACAAATCAGACCATGCATCTATTGTAATGTACGTTTGATATCAAACCTACATGTATGTAGCATACAAATTATGCAGGCACCCAGCCTGGTCTCATGAGCTAGCAGTCATGCTGGAAGACCTTGCTTTACTAGGGGAAACACACATTGACATTTAGATAGATAATGATGAAAATTTTGAAGAAAACAAGTAAGCACATCCTTTGAAACTCGAGTCATACTTTCAAAATTTTCACATTATACAAACAATCGAGTCATCCTACAAAATCCTACAAAGATCCATGTTGAAACTTGGCTACACATTTTATATTCACTAGTTATGTCAAAATAATTATAGATTTACATGGAAAAGCATGGGTTAAGACTTTCTCTAATTTGTAACATGTCAATAGTAAAATGACATGTACTTTCCTTTTTGAACATGCACTAATTTACAAATTGCCTAGTCATCCCTTCCAGTTTGCGTAGTGAACCTCTTTTAAATCTTATTTTTCTGTCAGACTCATGATCAGCACATGTTATACTTTGAAATTACGTACAACCAGTAAAAAGAACCAAGCAAGTAAAATTCTAGTGACTCCCTCCAACCTGTTATACAGATACAAACTACCTAACCAAATAGACAGAATGGAAAATTGTGAATCTAATGTAGCTTGATAATCAAATATATCTAAAACTTGACACTTCTATAACAACTATTTTCTTTACCTGATGAAATAAAATAGAGGGTCAATCGAGCAAAGGGGTTAGTTGGAATAGCTGCCAACTCAACAACTGGAATAGATGGAGAACAACTAGTGGGGAAGAAATTCTAAAATGGATTGAAGTAGACGGCCATCCAGCTGAAGCAAGAAGAGTGATAGTTGGAATAGTAGACTGACAACCTTGTCACCTCTGCTTATTCATAGGGTAGTAGATACAATATTCCATAGGTCTTTTGTCTTAATTAGTAAAAATAGGTTTACTTTCAATACTACTTTCAATTCATTAGACTCGGTTTTAACAAAACAATTATTTTAGCAATTGAATCATCGATCTTCTTATATATTAATGACTTTTTTGAGGAGATATTAAAAGTATAAGGTATGTGATAAAGAAAGTTTTAGTAATTAGACTTGGATCAGAGGAAGGTAGTAGTAGAATGTTTGGAAGAATAGAGTATTTGTTTCATAATCATTCTTTCCTTTTCCTCAATATTCATTTATTGAAAATAAAGTGATAAACTTACATTGAAAAGGACCAATGAGAAAGTAAGGGGACATTCAAAAGTGTATTTCAATGCAAAAGCAAAAGTAGATATTTCTAAGGCGTGTGACTAAGATATCAATTTTGAAATTAGATACCTTTTGGATCAATGCAAACCATAATTCAAGAGGGATATTCCACTATGAATATCTCTAGAAAAGAGTTATGAATCTCTTAAAATCTGAAGAAGGTGATAGTTTCACTTTTCAATAGTATAGCCCTTCTCATATGACAATGTTAGTTAGTTCAAACATAGAAGAGATACATTATCCTCGTGTTGATGCTATGGAAATATAATAATAATACCCTTGTCTAATGAGGGAGTTTGAGATAGAGAAGCAATATTGATCTCATCTAGTGAGGAGACTGACTTCTGAATGTTCCAACACACAAACCCAAATGGTCATCCTTCAATTTATATAACTTCCAAAAATAGAGCTTAAAGAGTAAGAATGAGCAAGGATTAACAAGTAAGGATGTGAAGGAGGTATATTGAAGTATTAGAAATATCATGTAAAATAATAAAATTCCTAGAAGTAAAATTTTAAGGGCATAATAAGGATGTAGAAGAAAATTCAGCCATGTACATGGGTGTAATGTACAAAATAAAAGAAATAATTAGTTGTTCTTTTGTTCTTAATTGGTTAGTGGTTCAATATAGTTTAGTTGTGATAAAATCACATTTTCTATTTAAGGGTCTTCACATTTGAATCCATGTATGGTAGAAGAGGATAAATTATGTCTTCTTTTATTAATTTCATATGTATTCAGAAGTATTGAAAACCATATTGCATAAGTAAAACACAATGTAGGTCAGAATACCAACTAAGGATGGAGATTTTAGAAATGGCATTCAGTATAAAGGATGATTTATTTTCATTGACTTCGAATAAGCTAGACAATTTTTGTTGTGTTTGAGATGTTTTACTACACTATGATTGTTGTTTTGAATATTTAATAGGAAAGTCATATGAGTTAATATACATAAATCTAAACTTTTTACACCATTCTTGTATACCTATACATTTCTTAATTGTTGTTACAACCATATCTTATTTTATTGGTAATATATTAGGGGTTAAGAAAATCAGTAAGGAGAAAGAATCACATTTGACGACAGTACTACAAAAATCAATAAGGAGAAAGAACGATTTAGGATCAGTTGTCAGTTTTGAATGGTCAAAACAATTTCAAATCAGTAACACTGAATCCATTTTCATTAAAAGAAAAAAGATGATCACGCAGGCATTTCCATCAAATATGTTCGTAACCTTTCTTCACCACTAACAGTAACAGATATGCACCATGGCAAAATATTAGGTTCGGATACATGTCATCAAAAGCAACTACCAAATATACAGACACCATTACTGATAAATAAAGTTCTACCCTAAATCGACCTTCCCAAACAAATCAAGTTCTACCCTACAATGTCACCAACATGTTCAGAAGGGGACAACAACCAGGGAGTGCAGAATCGCCAGTTTGTGCAGCGCTGTCGGAGAACCAAGGGTGACCACCACCGGAGTTGAGCCAGGGACGACAACCAGCTTCGGCGAACAACTGCTCCAAGAGGCGTAGGTGGATGTGAAGAAACTCACAGCACAAGGCGAGGAATATGAAGGCACACAGACACTGCTTGGACGAGCTAGGGTTTATTCTGTTCATCGACAAGATGGGACGATGTCAAGTTTCAGATAGGTGATGTTCAGGCCAGGGCATGGGTACCTTGTTGCTTTTGCAGGTTGTAGCCGCCCCAGTAGACTGGCGGTTGCAGACGGATGCATTGATTCTCCACGCGGATGCTTCGCCCGACGAATGATGCCCTCCATCCGTGATCTGCTCGAGGTACCAGACACCGCTTTAACTCCTTTCACAGACCAACAATATAGCATGTAGAGGGTCGAGAGGGAGGCAGAGGGGCGGCTGGGAGAGGGCCGAGAGGGAGAGGGATAGGGCAAGAGGGAGAGGTACGAGAGGGAGAGGGAGGGGCGCGAGGGAGTCAGGGGGTGGGGTGTCGGGGCCAAAACTCGGACTGAGATTTCCAATCCCGCCTCTACGGGGACTGGTTTTTCACCCAAAACACGATTCTATAATCCCAAAATGGGGGTTGAATGGGGTTGGCAACCAAATGCAATTTTTTCCCAAACCGGTCTGGGTTACGCTGGCACGGCACAAAAAGACAAGAAGTAAACCGGTTCTGATTCGGAACCAAACAGGGGCTATGGGTCCGAGTTCTATATGGATTGGGTTTGTTCACATCGGATCCAACAAAACTCAATCCATTGTCAGACCTACTTACATCATGTTCTTATACCCAACTCAAGGTAAATTTGCATTTTAATGAAAATACATGTTTAATCCCTCAATTTATCCATCCTATCACTCTCATGATCTCCCCTTCTCCTAATCTAAATCCAATGAATCAATAATAACATTGATAAAAAAAATTCCCCTCCCATTACCACACATAATTGGCGTGCCTACCAAATGTTATCCCGCTATGCAAGGGAAAACACCGGCCTCAAATTCACCAACAGTCATGCCCCAAAACTCGGTCATCCTATATCCCAAACTGCAATCAACCCTGTAGTGGTGCTCTCCTTTCCGCTCACCCGGTTGGCCTCTCTTCACCTGTCGTACGGTTGGCCCCTCCTCGCCAGTCGCCCAGGAGTTCTCTGCTCACCAGATGCCCAAGAGTTCTCTCCTTTCCAGTCACCGTTGGAGTTCTCTCCCAAATCGCAGAGAAGCCCTTCTGGCGTGGAAGCGAAATGCTACCTAGGGCCGACAGGTGTCGTTTACGACCGCAACAATGGCATTCACCCTGTGGTATCCAACACCAGTCGTCAGCTGCCAACCACACCCCTGTCGCCCACTGTCATCTCGGGAACTAGACATCCCAAATCACAGAGAAGCCCTTCTGGTGTGGAAGCGAAATGCTACCTAGGGCCTTCAGTTGACGTTTACGACCGCAACAATGGCATTCGCACTGTGGTATCCAACACCAGTCGCCAGCTGCCAACCACACCCATGTCACCCACCATCATCTCGGGAACTAGACACCACCGTTGGTGGTGCATACTCTATGTAAGCTATCACAACTTTTATTGTTCTTTTCCTTCACTATACCTCTAATCCTTCATTTTCCCTCTTTCTCTAAATACTTTAATCCCCTAGTTTCTTTGTTACCTTGTGGTGGTGCCAGGCGAAGATTAGTTTCTCGATGAAATGCCTTTTTGTGCTGAATATGCCCTCGAGTCACAAAATGATGAGTAGCCCCTACAACACAATGTAAGCAACAAGTATGTCACATTGACTGAAATGCTTCACGCTCACTAGTCTTCCAGTCAATCACACATCCCACTTGTGCACATTTCTCTACTAAAACACCTCCCCTAAAAACCCATGCCCCTAAAATCTGCCGGTGCACGAAGAAAACTCCTCTGGCCCAACCTCACCCCCTCTATGCTCATCTTTGTTGCTTGTTACAGGAAAAATGGCTACCACTGTCATTAGAACTACTGAGTTCAATGGCTCAACTTGTAGCCAAGTGAGTCCAGCACCCCTGCTTGTAACTGAGGTGTTTGGTGCTCCATTATTTAACCAAGGAATATGTTCCCTAGCTTGGCATCGGTGTCCCATCTACAATGAATCCCACAAAGGGGTGGTTTTTCTTTGCTGGTCCTTGCTGTTGAAGATCAGCCACTTTACTGACATTGTTAGGTCAAAACAATACCATCAAAATATGGCATCTTGACGCTAGTAGGGTGACCGTCTCTCTATGGAGACACTTTATGGATGATGCTTGCTCATCACTTCTTATTTTGATGCTAAGTTCGTATTGTAGTATTTTACCCTTTTATCGACCTATCTCGGGTAGTCGGGCTATTTATTATTATTTTTTTCCTTACTGATATGGACATTGAACAGTGTGAGAGATATAATAATATTGACATATTCATCTTCTTTTATCTATAAGTACTTGTTTCTTATATTCCATTATGTTTCTTTAACTAAAGGGGATCTCCACTATCAGATGTCAAGTTCTGTGTGGATGCTAATGATGGGTACCCCTGCTCCCTACAGATTTGATTGACGGCGAGGTGACTCAAATATGTGACTGTCCTCCTCTGGTTGTGCGAATGCAGGATATACAAGGGGATGACTCCACTTAAGATGGCATTTGCACTCTATTACAAACAATTTATCTTGTGTGGATTGAATTGTATCACTATCAAAATATTTCAATTCCATCTTCTTGTTTGCAAATGTGATGTGTATACAAACCCTGATCCACACAACCATGCTCTCAGACTTCTCCATGCAATCCGGAGAAGGTAAAGCCATAGTTTCCTATTTGTAAATTTGTTGCTTCCATTTATCTAGTTTCTTTTCGTTCTATTTCACATACCTGACACCTCTGTGTGCAGATGGTCACAACTTAATACATAAAATCACAACCATTGTGTCATGAACATCTTCAAATCATAGGTAATATAAAGGATTGGGAAGGAAATCTTTTTACTTACTTCATATTCACTGTAATGTGGTTTGTTATCCACATGTTCTATGAAAATGTTTTTATCCAGTTATTTGGGGAATGGATGCCATTTTCCGAACATGTCTAGGATAGAAAAGATGTTTTTGTTGTTTCCATCCTTCAAAAAATTGATCCTGTTGATGAATGTAGTCTCTACACGATCTTGGGAATGATAGTGAACACCTTCTAGATATAGTTTAGATATATGGCTTTGTTGGAAATGGACATTTGAGACCAACATTGGAGGTACGATATTTGGTCATACTCTTGTATTTTTCAGTATGTTGTCATTATAAATAGAACATGCACGTTTCTTAATTTTCAATCTATTTTATCTTAAGTTTTTATCTATGTATATACTTTTGACATGGTCTCATAAATGTTGTGTCCAAGCTGTATGTCTTCTTTGAGTTTAATTGATTGTTACCATTCTATTGTATAATTATCGAATTTACTACGAAGTCAAAAATTTATATTGTTTTTCATGCAGTTTGTATCTCCCACTTTTAATGATGAGAAGATCAAGGCATGGCTATATGATACTTCAAGGTTCAAGAGTTGATTATGATGATGGTGCACCACAATGTGATATAGTGCTGACAGAACAAGGTAAAATTCTGTCATTTTGAAAAGCCTTTGCCATTTTGGTGCACTTGGTTGCTTGGTCATTAAATTTTGTGTGCTCTAGTTGTAGGGATTTCAAGGGACTTAATTCATACCACATTGTTTCTGCACTCACTTGTACAATTTAGAGCTATGAATGAAATTGGATATTGGTCATATTGAATGGACTATAGCAGGGTACTATCGTGTATGGAGTAGTGACTCTGGCCAAATAGTAGTGAAGATGGCTACGGTGGATAACCTCTAGAATATTTTGAGAAAGTTGTCTCATGCAAATTGGAAAATAGGTTACTTCTAAAACATCTTAGGTATTGACACCTGCATTTACTTATTTAGTTGTTCTTTCTTAAAGAGAAGTAATAAGAGGGGGCAAATCCCAGGTGGGGTGATAAATTGTTGGTGGTATTTCGCAGGGATCAAACCTAGGTCACTTCATTGGTGGCCCTTGGTCTGATCCAGTGGGCTCTTTCTTCCTGACTTAGTTAGTTATTCAGTTTGGTAATGTAGTTTGTGTTATAAGTTAGCCTTGCTTTCTATTTTCGTTACAATTGAATTAGAGAACTCCATCACCGGCTCCATACTAGCATGACTGAAATGCTAATAAAGGATAACCTTAAGGAAACAAATAAGTGTCTCGAAGAATTTAGCTAACAACGTAAACAAAATGTCACACAAAGAAAATAGTAAATTAGACATGATAGTTACATCCATATCTGGTGGTCCTAGTGTTTCAGTGAGAAGGAAATCCGCAAGAGTCTCCCTAGTTTCAAGAAAAAAGGGTAGAAAAGAGTGAGAAGCTCCCTGACACAACATCCACATGCTCAATTGTCACTGTGAACAAGTTTCTAGTAGAGGAAATATGACTACCATTAGTCTAGTGAATTAGTATGAAAACACCCAACTCATGCAACTGTTGAGACACTCAAACCTTTTGATTTACCAACAACTTCTAATGCATCTTTATTTATCCAACCATTCACAAACTCCTAGCAAGTCAAATTAGATGCACAAATATTTGTATATGGGTCACTACTGTACGTAATTAATTTTTTTTTGTGATATTTTGGTTCTTTTCTTATTCATTTGTGTGGTTTTTCAAAACTACATTCAAGGAATGCCACATGATGAGTCCATAATGATCTCAACTTTTGGCAATCTAGGTACTTTTTTCTTAATTTTTTGTTGGTTGGGTTTGCTATATCGTGATTGTTAATCTTCACTCACTTGTTACTTTTGAAGATGGTGGACGAACCTAATGGGATGGTGTGTGGCGTGTTGTGGCTGAAAAACACTATAATCAAAGGTCACCACATTGTGAAGCCCCTTCACGTCCTGGTATAATGTGCTCTGAAAAACACCTAGTTAAGTTGATTATTTTACAATGTAATATTGATTTTAAAACTTCATATTGCAGTTATCAAGGGTGTGGATTTTTATCCTAAAGGCACTCCTTAGAGATAAGCAGCTAGTACCCCCCCCAACTCCTACTGCGTTGGGATCTTAAGTCCTTCTCTAGTCATCATGTCTTCTAACATTAGTCTTCCTTCAGCCTAGACCATTCTCTCTCACTATACATCAGTTTGTAATGTTTCAAGAGACAAATAGATCCTGGTCATCCATTTCCCCAATGTAGACCTACTATTCTTCAAAAGTTAGACAGCAAACGGGGCTTTCTTTAGCTGTGTAGGATGTTGCCAAAGTGGCTGCTTGTGTTTCAGCTACTCAAGCTAAACTCATGGTTGATGAAACAGCCACACAAAGCAAAGCAAGCTCAGTTCCTTGAGGCCTTCATCGCTGCTGGAATATTTGTTGGCTTTCACAAAGCAAACATGCATTTTATTTGTGTTACACATAGAGGCGTAAGAAGAGTGGAAATTGCTTCTGCTGCTGCCAAGCAGGCTAAGATTTTGGATGCCAAAGTAAAAGTAGTTGAACTTGTAGCAGGAGCTCTGATTGTCAGTCTTTGCATGTTCCCCTGAGTGCTAGGCCTAGGGATTTTACTGGAAATCTTGTCCTTAACCTCCTACTGCAGATCCACTAGTGAACAGATTGTATGTTAGAAAATGCACAACCCTTGAATGGAACTATAGAAAATTTGGATCTAAATACCAAGCAGATCCATCTACTTCCATCAAGTGCTAGAGAACAATGTTTGAAAGTTGTTCAAGGGGCAAGGGTCATGTCCTCCCCTTTGTAAATTGATATTACAATTTAATAAAAATGTAGATTTGATGTGTCCATTTTACTGGTCTCTATTGACAAGTCAATTATAGCTTCGTGTTGGAAATGACTTGCAATTTTCTTATAAAAGGTGTATGTATCAGATGTTATGGGTAATGTTAAATTGCATGGTTTCAATTGTTGGGCATTACATATATGCACATGTCGTGCATGAGTATCACCTACTGTCATCACTTTTATGAAATGTGTGGCATTGCTTAATGTTATCTTCTAAACGTGGGTGATATTCTATGTTGTCACCTATTATTATGTTTCAGAATCTGAAAATCACTAATAGGTGACATTCATTCACATAGGCTACATAGCACAAAGCCCACACTTTATAGGTGACATTCATTTTATTGATGATACGTATGTATGTCACCTTTTCACTTAAACTTAACATGTTTGAATGTCACCTATACCTCAATTTTTAGTAGTGAAAATAAGAAACGAAGTTCAAACAAAGTAGGAGAACAGAAAAACAGGAGTTAGATTCGCAAACCAGATCGTTCGTTGAGAAACAAACGTGTTACTTAAAGAAATCAGTGCCCGACAATCCTCGCAGATAGGCATTGTTCTCCCAGTCATGATCCGGCATGAACCTGGAACAGACACGTCGCTCGCAGTCAACGTCGTCTCGTTGCACCACCACCGGCGCATCACAGCAACCATAGGAACCACCGCCTGACAGTTGCGTCTTGGTGAAGGGAAGGAGAAGTTGCACTTTGCACAGGATAAGGACTCCACGAAGTGACTCCGGGATGACAGCTCTCGCACTCTGGATTAGGGCTCTCAAAACACACGACAGCAGAAGACTAGTTTTTGGTGTGTTTAACCCTAATGAACGGAGGCATATGTATAGCCACGCACGTCCCTAATCCTATTCCCAGTGAGACGCAAACACTCAGTTGCTCTTGTACACAATACAGAATAATCCGCAAAAGAGAAACACTTTCCAGTTAGGATTAAGCAATCTGAATAGGAAAGAAACAATTAATTACACAAGTAATTAATTACTTAGTCGTATCCTAGTGCAAAAAGAAGATGGAAGACATTCTCCACAATCCACAATCCACAATCCACAAGCCACAAGCCCGAGCTCGAGGCCGGCCCGGCCAGGCCAGACGTGGTGTGGCGCGTGCGTGCGTGCGTGCGTTGTGATGTGGTAACCTCACCCACCAAGGAGGTGAGCATACCTCCCTCCTAGGACTCCTCTGGACACTAGTGCCCCCATGTGTTCCTACATATGAGGACCACAAAAGTTCTAGGAGTGAGCAATATGGGATAAAACTTCTTTGCCATTTGTACTAGAAACAACACTACATTCTCACATGTACTTGCTGCAGTACATTGGGCTTAACCCATGTTAAATAAGTGATTACTACAGTAACATCGCTATAGTAATGAGCTGCTACATTAACTAATAGCTACAGTAATCATTTATCTAACAATCCCCCACAAAGTCCAATGTGTAGTGTGCTCTACCATTCAGTCCTCCATATTGTGCTTTCAGCAGATACCTTTTGGTTTGAATCTACCTGAGTTATCCAACTGTGACCCCCGTAGGAACTAGGTGAACAAAAATCTTGAACCTGAACCTTGGGTACAAGAGTATAGGTTGGTAACAACACAATAAAGACATGGTAGTAAAGAAAATAATGCATTAAGGCCATGCATACAAAATTTTATATCATGATTGATAACAGAGAACAACCTTATTCTCCTGTTGTAGCCTACACAACATCAATCACTTAGCTGGAGTCTCCAAGGATGTACTGCTAACATCCTGTCCTAAGACTTGACACCATTAAGAGACTACTCTCTTACTAACTTGCAGTCATGACACTAACAGGTTTCCCAGGGAATAGACACACAGATGATAGAAGCATCAAACAAGAATACACAGTGTCATCTGATTTACCCGATAGCTTGTTATTACCACATTGAACCCAATTTGTGGGATCTCCACTCTTTTGGGTTGGGTTGCTACTGCCTGCAAATCTATAGGGGTTTCAGTCCCATCCCCAACCTAGATTTTTCCACTAAAGCCAAGGTAAGACCTTTAGTAAAAGGATCAGCTGTATTATCTTTGGTACCGACGTAGTCCACAGCCACAACCCCATTAGACACTAACTCCCTTATAGATTTCAATCTGACTTGGATGTGTCTACGATGTTTTTTATTGTACTTGGAACTCTTTATCTTAGCAATAGTTGTAGTGCTATCACAATGAACTGAAATTGCAAGAAGCGGCTTCATTACCATAGGTAAACTAGACATAAGTCCATGTAGCCATTCAGCTTCCAATCCAGTTTCATCTAAAGCACACAACTCTGTCTCAAAAGTGGACCGAGACAATATGGTTTGTTTCTTAGACCTCCAGGAAACAGATCCTCCTCCCAACAGGAATACATATCCTGAGACACCATTACTCCCAAAATTCATGGCAATCCTGCTTGCATCACTATATCCTTCGACTACGGAAGGATGTTTACCATAATGCAGCCCAAGGAAACATGTTCCCTTGATATACCTCAGAACCCTGTCAAGAGCTTCCCAATGCATCTTGTCGGGACAACTGGTGTATCTACTTAACTTATTCACAACAAACACAATGTCTGGACGTGTACAGTTCATAAGATACATCAAACTTCCGATAATCTGAGAGTATCGTAATTGAGACACTGGAACCCCAGTCTCATTCTTGAACAAGGGCTTGGATGAATCATATGGAGTCTTAACAGGTTTACATGATGTGTACTCAAACCTCTCCACTATCTTCTCAACATAGTGAGACTGAGAAAGAGTTATACCATCAGTAGACCTTATGATTTTAAGCCCTAAAATCACATCAGCGACACCCATATCCTTCATCTCAAACTTGCTACACAAGAATGACTTTGTCTCATTTACAACTTTCATATCGGAACCAAAAGGCCGGATATCATCGACGTATAAGCATAACAAAATGAATCCATTATTGACAATCTTGCAGTAGAGACACTTATCAAATTCATTAGAAATAAAGCCAAACGATGATATCACAGAATCAAACTTCTCATGCCATTGTTTAGGGGCTTGTTTCAAGCCATATAATGACTTAACAAGTTTACACACTTTGGACTCATTCCCATGACCCACAAATCCCTCAGGTTGTTCCATATATATATATATATATATATATATATATATATATATATATATATATATATATATATATATATATATATATATATATATATCTCTTCTTGAAGATCACCGTGTAAGAACACGGTCTTCACATCCATCTGATGGATATAGAGATTATAAATGGAAGCCAATGCTATAAGCACTTGGATTGTGGTCATACGGGAATAGGTTAATAGGTATCAAAATAATCTATTCCTTCCCTTTGTGTGTAGCCCTTAGCAACTAACCTAGCCTTATACTTATTGATTGTCCCGTCCGCATTAAGTTTCTTCTTAAAAATCCATTTGCAGCCAACTGCAGAACAACCAGGAGGCAAATCCACCAATTCCCAAGTTCCATTCGAGAGAATTGATTGTATTTCATCATTAACGACTTCTTTCCAAAACTTAGCTTCTGGAGATTCCATAGCTTGTTTGAAAGTAACAGGATCATCCTCAACATTGTAAGTAAAAAACTCACTTCCAAAGTCCTTGGATATCCTAGGCCGTTTACTTCTCCTTGGTTCAACTATTTCTTCAGAATCATCTGATTCAGAAATAGCTTGTTCTGTGTCGCCCCCCACATTTATCATCCTTTCCACGTGCTCGGGAATGGAACATGTGGTAAATGAATCTTCTTGAGATACTTCATTGGGCACACCAGTTTTCATAGGAAACACATCCTCGAAGAATGTTGCATCACGTAATTCCACAACTGTATTGACCTCAATGCCAAAGATATCTGATTTTACAATCAAGAATCGGTAAGCATAGCTTGTCTCTACATAACCCAAAAATATGGCATCAACCATTTTCGGTCCCAATTTCTTCCTTTTGTGTTCAGGGACAAGTACCTTTGCAAGGCACCCCCACACTCGAAGATATTTAACACTCGGTTTCCTTCCTATCCATAACTCAAACGGACTACTCTCTGAATGTTTATGGGGAACTCTATTCAGAATATGGCAAGCCATATTCAAAGCTTCCCCCCACATAAAGTTGGGTAATTCAGATGTTTGGAGTAAGGTATTTACCATATCTATTAAGGTTCAGTTTTTATGTTCAGCTATTCCATTTGATTGTGGTGAATAAGGAGTGGTGACCTCATGAACTATACCATGTAATTGGCAAAATTCCAAAAACAAGTTCAAGGTATACTCTCCTCCCCTATCAGACCTTAATCGCTTAAGAACTTTGAGTTTTTGCTTCTTTCTTATAAATTTGAAATTTATCCAATGCCTCATCTTTACTTCTAAGTAAAAAGACATAATAGTATCTACTCGCATCATCAATAAAAGTTATAAAATAACGCTTTTGATCCCTCGTAGAAACACCATTAAATTCACAAATATCTGTATGTACTAAATCCAAAATTTCCGAATTCCTATTCACAGAATGAAAAGGCTTCCTAGGAAATTTAGCTTGTACTCAGATTTCACATTTATTGTTGCTAATTTCAGATTTAGGGATCAAATTTAGATTCATCATACACTTCATTGAGGCAAAATTAACATGTCCCAAACGTGAATGCCATACATCAGAAGAAACAAGATTCATGCAAACAGAACTATAATCATTCAAATTTAAAACGGAATTTGAAACAGGTTCAACATGAATCTTAAACAAGTTCTCCACATCACATAAGTACCCCTTGCCAAAAAACAAAGAATCACGAAGGCGTTTAATAATAGCCTTATTACATTTACAGTCTACTCTATAACCTTATCTAACTAATATGACGCCACTAAGGATATTGCGTCGAATGGTTGGAACATGTTTGACCCCGTTAAGAGTCAAAACCTTCCCCGAAGGGAACTTCAAGTCCACCCATCCTTCGCCTTTGACTTCTGTCAAGCTGGAATCGCTGAAAGTCACGGACCAACCTCGAGAGGCCTGGTAAGACACAAATAGGGATTTATCAGCACACACGTGTACATTAGCCCCAGTGTCAATTATCCAATAAAGTGGTTCAAAAATAGAAAGGATTTTAGGTTTAATAGACACATACCCATCATTGAGGTTCAAGGATGTAGTCATCATGTTGACCAAATCCTCCTCAGTTGCAGACACAGTAGCTTTCTTTGCCTTCTTAGTAGGACAATCCTTGTTCCAGTGGCCAACCTGTCCATAAGTCCAACAAGGTTTGTTCTTCGGTTTCTTTTGGATCTTTGCCTTGGGTTTATGTGCATTCTTATATTTCTTAACTTTGGTGTTTTTCCTAGAAGTAAGATTAACAGTTGGATTTGCATCAGTAGGCACCTTGACCCCTTTCTCCTTTAAGTGTTCTTATTGTATATTAATATCCATCATTAGTTCATCCATGGTGTGTGTCCCTTTGCGATGCTTCAGAGACATACCAAACGATTCCCAAGACTTAGGGAACTTTTCTATGATAGACATAACAACGAACTTCTCAGGCAATACCATCTTGGCATCTGAGAGTTCATGAACTAGGAGTTGTAGATCATGTGTTTGATCGGAAACTGACTTACCCTCAACCATCTGAAACTTAAGAAATTTAGACACGCAGTATTTTTCAACACCTTGATTTTCAGTGCTAAAATTCTTAATTAACAATTCCCATAAAACCTTGGACGTAGTGACAGGCGGCTTTGATTAAGAATCATACAGTTTGTTATTTAAACCAAACAGAATCAAACCGCGGCACGTTTTATCCCCTTCTTCCAATTAGCAATTATATTTGCATTATCAGGAATTGTTTCATCAGATACATGTTCAGTTTCAACTAAGTATTGATCATAACCCGCAATATTCAGCCAAATTTCCATATGACTCGGCCAACGGGCAAAGTTCGTACCAGTAAACTTTTCAGGCATACTCCTTGTGTCAATTTTATTTCCCGAACCACCCTGACCGGCCATTGTTAATTAACGACAGAAAATTGATTTCTTTAAGACTATTGTTAATAATTATTATTGTGGTTCATGCAACCGCGATAGGTGCAATGTAATTAACAATTCAGGCAGATCCAAAATAAGAAACAAAGTTCAAACAAAGCAGGAGAACAGAAAAACAGGAGTTAGATTCGCAAACCAGATCATTCGTTGAGAAATCAGTGCCTGGCAATCCTCGCGGATAGGCACTGTTCTCCCAGTCACGATCCGGCATGAACCTGGAACAGACACGTTGCTCGCAGTCGATGTCGTCTCATTGCACCACCACCGGCACAACACAACAACCACAGGAACCACCGCCTGACAGTTGTGTCTCGGTGAAGGGAAGGAGAATTCGTGCTTCGCACAGGAGAACAACTCCACGAAGTGACTCCGGGACGACAGTTCTCGCACTCTAAATTAGGGCTCTCAAAACACACGACGGCAGAAGACTAGTTTTTGGTGTGTTTAACCCTAATGACCGGAGGCATATATATAGCCACACACGTCCCTAATCCTATTCTCAGTGAGACGCAAATACTCAGTTGCTCTTGTATACAACATAGAATAATCTGCAAAAGAGAAACTCTTTCCAGTTAGGATTAAGAAATCCGAATAGGAAAGAAACAATTAATTATATGATTAATTAATTACTTAGTCGTATCCTAGTGCAAAAAGAAGACGGAAGACAAAAGACATTCTCCACAATCCAGAATCCACAAGCCCAAGCCTGAGCCCGGCCAAGCCAGGCCAGGCCAGGCGAGGCGTGGTGTGGCACGCACGCGTGCGTGCGTGCGTTGTGATGTGGTAACCCCACCCACCAAGGATGTGAGCATACTTCCCTCCTAGGACTCCTTTGGACACTAGTGCCACATGTGATCCTACATATGAGGACCACAAAAGTTCTAGGAGTGAGGAATACGGGATAAAACTTCTTTTCCATTTGCACTAGAAACAACACTACATTCTCACATGTACTTGCTGCACTACATTGGGCTTAACCCATGCTAAATAAGTGACTACTACAGTAACATCGCTACAGTAACAAGCTGCTACAATAACTAATAGCTACAGTATTCATTTATCTAACACTTATGGCCTCTGAATTGATTATTGAACAAAAAAGTTTGCTAGATCGAGGAGCTCATGTTGGAGAAGGAGAACAATTAAAGTTCATCATCATCATTATCATCATCTAAGTCTCAATCTCTATCATGTTGGAGTCAACTACATGGATCCTTCTTATCCAATCATTTGGGATATCAATGAGATTATGATCAAGAAATCTTTCTTTAAAATTCTTCTCAAGTTAAATTAAGTTTGTCTCTTCTTCTTATAATTGTTCTTGACTCAATACCACTACTTAGAGTGGGTGCATCAGTCCATTTGTGTTTCACATGCACATACCACAATTGTCGATGGCCTTCACACAACTTGTCCTCAATACTCGACATCCCCACTTTATTCTTGATGTAGTCATTTCTCAAGTGATCTTCCCAAACTTCATCTCAACCAACACCTTTCATCCTTATTTATCTTGTTGTAACCTTATTTCTTTATTAATAAGCTCGAATTAGACACATATTGTTAACATAAGACTCCAAGTCCCAAGTTCCCTCCTTGAAACATAGAAGTTATGACAAGAAAACTAATGAGAAGCAACAACATCCTAAAATATATTACTTTTATAGATATACCTTAAAGCCCCCTCTAATACCCCAAATGTTTATAGTCCCTCTTTACTATATCCTAAATTCCTTTAAACCTCTGCAAATAACATGCACATGACTTCCTTTACAAATGGAGTTAGCAATACTTTATATGACATTTTACCCATTCTAGATGTATAATATTATAAGTTATAAAATAATAGTTTTCTATTGAACATTAAAAATCAAGTATGAATATTAAATTCTTATGTTGTGTTAGTGATTGCACTATTTTAAATTTGAATAATTAAAGTCTTGTAATTACAATTATAATATTTTAAGAAATACTATTTTCACTTTGACCACTCTAAGAATGTCAAGAAGTTCAATTGAGTCCACTAATATGGACTCAAGATTTTAAATGATTAACTTATTGTAGACTATCATTGAGAGGTACCATATGGGCATGCTTGGACTACTAGCCCAAGAGCCAAGGATAAGCTAGCATGTCAAGTGATGAGGTGCATGTATGACCTCCTTACTAGTGATCACCATTTAGAACCTGGTGAACTACAACAAAAATTATCAATGGATAGACATAGAGATCGCAACAAAAAATGCATCATGTAAACTATAAATTGACAAGGACTGGTAAACTAACAATAAAATGATGCATCTAGCTCTTATTCAATTGGTGATGTTCTATAAAATTTATTTATGGTTTATTTTAGATCCAATAAAGAAGAACAAAGACATTTCCATGTTTCTTAAGTTACAGGAGCTCCAATCCTATGATGACTTCATGTTAGTTTTCTCAAAATACATGTTTGGAAACTATAAGAGAATGATACAACACCATGAAATCTAAATCTGAATACAAATTAGAAAGAGTGGAGTTCTTGAAGATGTGATTCAAGAAGATAATAAAGTAAAAGACAGATAAGTATATGATTATAAAGTGAATCCAGGTATGAAATCCACATAAGATGGAAAGAACTCCTATAATAAGTACAAAATCAGAAGATAAATGGGAACAATGACAAAGGAATAAGGTGTAACCTAAGTTAATCTCAGACCAACCTATGTGTGTAAGAAAGTGTTAATGTAAAATCAGCATGGCATGTGAAAGAAATTAAGGGAGACGATCCATGTTTAATGAAGAAAATGTGGAATATGAGTATTTACCTATTGATAAGTTGTTGAAAAATATAATAACATAAGAGAACATACCCAACTGTGATAAATGGTCATCAAGGAAGGAGTAATAATATATGTTAATCATGATGATTCCTATGCTAATAGCAAGGAATCCAAAATGAAAAAGGTAAAATGATACATAAGAAGTTGTAACCTGCATAATTAAAATAGAATTGGTTGTCGTTCTACTAGTGACCCTTGAAAAATACTACTATGGTATGGGAAGTGTGTTTCCCTTTGTTTCTTTCCTTTCTCGGTCACAGCTTTCAAGTGGATCATTTCCACTTGCTACGTGTGGATTTGCTTCAAACATGAGGGTGGATAGCTTATTATAGAATAAGGTTTATTGGACTATGGTTCCAAGATCATAAAGTTAATTTGTGATGAGTTTGCTTTTGAGCCTTCCAATAATTTGGGAGACTCCTCTTATATGTTTTGAATTTATTATGTTGGTAAAAGTAGATGATATAAGGATGTGAGTTCCTTATATCACATGAGGTGGATACCAAGGTAATGAATCCTAGTATCCAAGATGTATCAATAGTATGGGCAGTATGTGAAGATTGGAGATGTTTAATAAATGAACATTCTAAGTATTCCTCTCTATTAGAGAGAGAGAGAGAGTTGATGATGACCCTCTAAATGTTATTTGGAAGGAAAAACAAAAGTGATTCTATAATCTTGTATATGGTTCAGTGATACTTGGGTAAGACTACTATCAAGGATAGATGGTTTGTTGTTCAATAGATATGTGATACCATGTTCCTTTAAGATAAACCTATGATGAAATATCAATGCATAAGAGTTAGATTGGATGACATAATTCACATGACCATGATGAGTTTAGAGTTATGTCCTTTAGACTAACCAATGTACAAATAGAATTTATAAATAGGAGGAACAGAGTGTTCCAGTCATGTCATACAAGTTATATCAAGCTTTGAATGATGACATGTCAAAGTATTGCAAATATAGTCAAAATATGATCAATATTTCTTCAAAAACCTTAGGGTTGTCAAAGCAGTAATAGCTATGAGACAAGTTGAACAAGAGTGAGATGGGTTGATTAAATGTCTTTATGAGATCATGATATGTCTTCTAAGTAGGTTGTGTAAATCCTAGTAAGGCGAAGATAGTGTTGTTGTTTCACCCCTAACAAGGTTGACTAGGAATGATGTTTCCTTGTATGGAATGACAGGTGCCAGCGCCAACATTTCTTTTGATGCTGAAAAAGAACTAACAAATGTTCTAGTGTTAGTGTATCTAGAAAAAAAAAGGATGGATACATCACCTTTTTTTTGTGCTTCAAGGAATGGTATGGGACAAATGCCATGATTGGTAAAAAGCTAGAAAGTATGACTTTTGAGTAATGTGTTGATACAATAGATATAATTTTAGGATGATAGCTAGAATTTAAAGTTGAACATTACTACTAGAGTTGTACAGATGACACAACAAGTTTCTATATTCCATATTGAGAATGTCTTCTTAGGTGGGGGTTTTTGTTCTGACCCAAGATGAGATATGTATGAATGATGTGAAATCACCATGATATGCAAGTAACCATGTGAAGGTAATAGGATGAGGTGCAAAGTAAGTACCCATCTTTTTTTACCTTGGATTTTGGGGGCGAAATCCCTGTTAGGGGTTTATAGTTGTAAGGCCCCTAAACTTGCTTAATGAGTTGAATAAACTTAATTATCATATTTAATTATTATAACCCTAATATAACCTTGTGATATTCTTTTAAATCATAATATAAGCTTAAGTTTCAAATTGTGTCCAATTTGGACATTGTTTGAGCAAGTTATGCAATTTTATACACATTTTGGACTTTTCTGCAATTTACCCAATTGAGAGGTTTTCTTTGCAATTTATCACTTTCATTATGTTCCTTGTATATTCTCTCATCATTATTGATCTTTTTGATCCATGGGGTTCCTATTTAAACCTTGGTTTGAAGGTGTTTTCCTCAAGGGTATTTTAGGGTTTACCCCTTCATGGATGAGCAACCTTTAGTAGTTATCAACTAATGAATTATTTGTTTTTCTTAGAAATTCAAGAAACAAGGGATAAACAGGTCTCTATGGACAATGGGGGAGCTTCTTGTGTGTGTGCTTGTATATTCTTAATAGTTTAAGGCCATGGACACTTGGAAAGATACTAGAACTTCAACTTTTTCTTTTTCTTTATCTTAAAGTTTCATATACTTATCCCTAAGCACCCAAATGAGCCATTTGCTCTCACCACTTCCCTAATTCTATGAACCTCGTTCTCCCTTTGTTCTTCTGCAAATTTCCTATCCAAGGAAGAAGAAAGAGGGGATCTTCTTGGAAAAAGAATCTAGGGTTGCAATTGACTTCCTTTTAGGGTTTGAAAAGCTTTCTTCTAGTGATCTTGACCTAAAAGAGTAAGAATCCCCTTCTTTCCTCAATTTATTTCTTTTTTATCCTTCCTCCTACCTTTGTCCAGGTTGGAACCTTGTTGTTCCATGGTAGAAATTGCTCTAAAGCTCTAAAACCCTACCTTTCTTGCTCCTTTTTTTTGCTCGGTAAGTGCCCTCCTCTTTACTAGATAAAAAACAAAGTTTATGCATAGAACAACACAACTGAAAGGAAATATCCCTATACAGTTGATCTATAACAGCTAACTATACAAGTAAACTATATCAGTGATGCTATTCCAGCATTTTATACTATTCGATGAGAAGCCTCTGAAGATCCTCATATTTCTCTCTTTCCAAATAAAGAAAAGAGTAGCCAAACAGAAAAGTTGTTGTTTCTTTCGCCCTTCCTTCAAGCAATCAGAAGGTGATCTTGGAGCACGATCAATAAAGCCACAGTTCACACCTTTCTTCCACAAACAAGCAGCAAACTCACATTTGAACATAATGTGATCAGTATTCTCAATCTCAGCCTCACAGAGGGTACAATAGGAAGCCAGCTGGAACCCCATCTTCTAAAGATGATCTAAAGTAGGAAGCTTGATCAGAAAATTTTTCCAAGCATTCAGAATCATGTTCTTAGGATGATCATATTTCCATAGCCATCTGGCCCAAACAACTTGGATATTTTTATTCCTGAAAAGGTCCCAAGCATCTTTGATCTTAAGAATAGAATGCCCTTTAATACTGATGAAATCCTCATTATGCAGCAGAATGTTGACTTCCTCCAAATAGCTCTTGAAATCTTTAAAGCATCTTCTGTTCAGAATAACCCAAGTTCTATCAGAAATAAAGTTGCTGAGAAACCCATTAAAGCCACAGCCAATTCTGAGTATATTTTTGGTATCAATACATTCACTCAGAAACTTACTGCCTGGTAACCAAGGATCTTTCCAAATCCTAAAGGATTTTCCATCACCAATATGGAATTCAGTTAAGGGAAGAATAGTACTTCTTAAGATACACAGATGTTTCCACATCTAAGAGCTATTTGAGTTGATTTTAAAGGACCAAAAAGATTCATTCTTTGAATACTTCCCATTGATCCATTTCATCCACAGAGAATATTTTTTAGAAGCCACATTCCAAGAATTAACAATCATGCCAGCTCTATTTGAATCCTCCACTCTTCTTATTCCCAAACTCCCTTCTTTCTTTGGTTAACAGACTTGCTCCCATTTAACATGATGCACCTTCTTGTCAGGAGACGTACCTTCCCAGATGAATTTCTTACAGATACTATTGACCTCCTTCATGATGCTAGTAGGTAGGGGAAAGGTGGCAG
The DNA here is from genome assembly GCA_963693085.1 of Alisma plantago-aquatica. Taxonomy (NCBI): domain Eukaryota; kingdom Viridiplantae; phylum Streptophyta; class Magnoliopsida; order Alismatales; family Alismataceae; genus Alisma; species Alisma plantago-aquatica. Next base: position 422,403,395 of record OY856415.1, read on the forward strand.
ACCAATAAAGATGTAAGGCATTTAAAGTCAAAACAACAAGTTCCACTCTCCCTCCAAATGAAAGAGTTCTCATCTACCAACTTTCCAATTTCTTTTTCATCTTATCGATCATAGGTAAACAAAACGACTTATTAAGCTTCCCACTGAAGAGCGGCAGACCAAGATATCTCATAGGAAGAAACCCTTTGTTAATCATAAGGATATTAGCAATAGAATCTTCATATGTATTCTTGCTGCAAAAAACATGATTTTTTTGCTCTTTATGCTTAGGGTTTGCTCATTTGATGAAGAAAGGTGCTAGATGGACGAGTTCACAGCTTATGCTTGGATTTCCTACCCTACTTGCTCATGTTTTCTTCAGTTTGGGAGTTTATCTTCGAATTAGAGGCAAGTTTTATAACTTGATCCATGTTTATTGCTTACCATAAGATTTCTAGCTCATGATCTTACTTGAAAATGATGATCCATGCACTAAAAAGCGATGCTTGACTTGGATTTTGATTTTTATAATGTTCCATGTTATGATTTCAATTCTAGATGAAAATGTGATCATTTGTACATTATTAATAAGGTATAATATGACTTATATTAGGTTGGATTTGACAACCTATGGTGCTAAGCACCTATCAACCAATGGTCAATTTTAGGGTTTAAAGCTAATTTCATCTATAAACACATGACTCGATGGTGGTACCATTGCAACAACCGATGGTGTTGTCTTCATGACAATTGATGGTGGTGACCAAGGGTGTCAACTTACGTTCACCCCTTAGCTCAGGTGTTGGCCTAATTAGAAGCCTAGTGATTAACAACTAAGTACCCTAATGATGCTATCAATCAATGGTGATATTAGTTTGATATTTGATGTTGATTAATGAATATAGTGTTGATGTAACATCCTATGGTGACTTAATGGTCACTAATGACAGTGGATAAGGTCTCTAAAACCTATGAAGAGTTAATCATATAGTTTTAACATCAATTAAGACTTAGACCAATGGTTTCTTTGGTCATTGGATGCAATGGTCAGACCTATACTATAATTGATAGTTTTAACATATGAACTTGACCCAATGGTTAAGATCTAATGTTTATTCCTCCAATAAAGTGGAATGATGGCTAATGTAATATGTTGGTCCTAATAATGTGATTTATATGGTTTCTTTTATATGATCAACTTAAGGAGCTTACTTGTTGATAATGGATGGCTTGTTTTAAATGATCAGTCGATTGTGGGTTTTACCCTACTCTCAATCGAACTTTTTGTGTTGTTAATCAAGAGATGTCTAGGGTTAGATGGTGACTCTTTCTAGAGCACAAATCAAGGACTTCAAAGGTGGTTTATCCAAGGTGTTTTCTTATGTAAACAACCAATGGTCTTACCTTTTAAACATCCAATGGTTCTGGGTGACATTGTTGTATAGTGATATGGTTTGAATGATGATGGAACAAATGGAGGGTTGCCCTTAATAAGGTAGTCTTACCTATTCACTCATATGAAAAGAAGGGGTGATAACCATATTGTGTTGATATGTAACCCTAATGAGGTATAGCTTGTTATACCTAGCTTTAATATAACTAAATGATGGTAATTGGATATGAATAGTCCTTGAATGACTAATACAATCATGGAGTACTCTCTTATTGTTGTTGAAACCTTAGTATGCTATAACCCGATGGTTATGGTGCGATTCTGCTAGAGGTGCAACACACTAGCCGATTTGACTCGACTAGATGCGCCCCACGAGGTCGGAACACACAGGATGGGATTGTGCTTTCGAAATTTATAAACCTAAACTAGCTACCTACGTCTACTAAAAGACTACACCCGCAAGCGCACGGGATCATGTCGTAGTATAGGAAGGTGGCAAGTAAAGGGTCAATCCACAGGGAAAAGAGGGGGCGCTAGAGCTAGGTTAGTTTAGCTAGGTTCCTACTGTGGAGACTAGGGTTAAGGTTTTAAAGGTTGATTTGATTGTTAACTAAGGATAAATAAGAAAGCAGTTAAAGGTAGGGATGAAATCTACGTTAACCCTAGACTAGATTAAGACTAAGCAGGAAAGAAAGGACTAAGCTAGGTATGGAAAGGAAAGTTACACTAAGGCAAGCAAGAGAGAAGAAGTTGAATTAAAGAACTAAACTAGCATAAACAAGGCAAGAGCAAGGCAAGAAGCTAACTAAGCAAGAAAATAACTAACTAAGCTAAGCAAGCACAAAACTAGGGTTTTAAGCAGTAAAGAGATGTGTGGGATGTTTAGGGGTATGAACTTATCACTTAAGTTGGGGGTGACATGTGAACATTATGATTCCATTTAGATTATCCAAACCAAACAACAAGTTAGAGTCTAATGAATTAACCTAAGCTACTAACTGGCCATGGATATGTTAGGTTGTGTATAGGGGAACTAGTCCCTAACACCCCTACTACCCTTATGTGGCTCAATTGGGTTAGGGATTAGGTTCAATCCAATTAGAGTCTAATCAAGTCTAGGTTTCTAGATTAGGCATTCCTAGGGCAATTAGGGGCCGAGGGTAGTAATGGGGAGGTGAAATTAGGGATTTGGACCCCAATTCCCCCACATTCTAGCCTTGAGAAGGCTCCATGCTAATTGCACTAGAATTATCTAATCTAGCTACTTAGATCTCTCACTTAGGTTTAGGGAGATTGATTAGGATGTAGGAAGATGGGAGGCAACCTAGGGATCCAAGAATTGGACCTAGGGGCAAATCCCAAAATTCACACATACAAGCAATTTGCCTAAATTCCTAGGTGATTTCACACACAAACCAACAAACAATCCATGGAGAAAGAGATAGAAATAGAATATAATCATTAACAAATGGAATTACAATGTTTACATGCCATTTTCCCCCAACATGGTATCACAGTAACATAATTTCCCCCAAACAGCCCACCCAAGGGGCCTAGCTACTCATAACAAAGCAAAATACAAAAAGAGAGAAGAAAGAGGTAGAAGAAGCCATGGAGCTTGAAGTAGTGGCTAAAATCCTTCTCTCCAGCAGTTGTAGGGTCATCCTCCTCCTTCTTCTTAGATGGAAAGGTGTAGAATGGTGGTGGGAAGTGGATGGAAGGCTTAGATATGGTGGGTTATGTGGTGGAAATGGTGAAATGGAGTGGATTTGAGGTGGAGGTGAAGTGGAATGGAGTGGAGGTGACAAGGGAGCGAAAATGGGATTCTAAGCAGCCAACCCCCCGACCCCCAGCCGCTACTAGGGCTTATATAGGGATCTAGATGGTCTAGGGTTAAGTTAGGGGTAAAATGGGGAAAATAGTGGAAAACTGGGTGGATTCTGTGAGTAGCACGGCCGTGGTGGGCAGGGTAGGCCACAGTCGTGTTATATGGACATGGTCGTGGGAATTAAAATGGCAAAGTTACAGGGTTTTGGTCTGAATGGCCACAGTCTTGGTGTGTCACCACGGCCGTGGTGGAGGTGGTGCCCACGGTCGTGGTGTCTGGCATGACCGTGGTGGGCTTGGTGGAGGTGGTCGTGGTGCTGCTGCACAGTCATTTTGCTCTATTGTGCCACGACCATTTTGCGGAGCACGGCCGTGGTGTCTACCCATTGCACGGCCGTGCTGCTCTGCACGGTTGTGGTGCTCTCTGCTTCACTTGGATGTTGAACTTGTTGATTTCTAGGTAACCTAGCACGGTCATTCTGTGGTACCACGGCCGTGCTGGGTCCTGGATCAACACTTTAGCTTGGATCTTTGGCTTTTCTTGGACTTCTTTCTTCAATTGATCTTTGGCTACTAGGGGTAGGTCGAGGGATCATTGAACTTCACTTTGGGCCTCTCCAAGTGCAGAGGAACCCTAGGATCACCCCTTCTCTCTCTCTTCCATCAAGCGTGGTCCAAATGCCGAAAAAACATACAAATAATGTCCATAAGTGCATTTTATACAAATAAGCATATTAGGGGGAATGACATGCAATCTAACAAGTATAGATGTGATTTAAGAGCAAAAAGACAAAAGATTAAGCCCTAAAATAGGGCTGAATCAGGTCACACCTTGATTTATGTGTGGGTTCATACTTGAGAATAGTATGGAATGTGATGGTGATGCTTCACCTTATGCATCCATGATCCAATGGGTATGTTGTGAGTTAGGGTTTGGGTATGAGTGTTGATTAGTAACATTAATATAATTTATCTTGTTGAACCTAATTCTAATGTAAATAGATAAAGATGAGTATCCATGTTTAACCTTATTATATGATGGCATGATGGTGAAATAACCTCCTTAATATGAGCATAACTTAATGTGTTAATTGGTGGTTATCATAGCCACATGGTTGATACTTTCTTATATAAAACATGTGCATTATGAATATGATGAGGGTTAATCATATCTAAATTCCTTACATGTTGATGTGATAAAGGAATGTTCTTAATGTTAATATAACCCTGCAATGATTGTTTATGAATATCTCCGAGCTTATTAATGCAATATTGTGCTGATACGATCTATTATATGTAAGTGATGTTGTTGAGCCTGGCTATAAGGCATGGAAAGATAATGATGATCTTGCAGGGAATAGTATGATGGTCTTAATGACCTTTGGGCATGGTTGAGCCCTGAATGAGGTGTAATCATCTTGGGTTGATAAGGGTTGATACCATGTGATATTGTGAAAAGGATTTATATCTTGTGATAGTATGATGACTAGTGTAGCCTCATGAATGACAAGTGAATATTACCATGTGATGATGAGATGAGAAATTATGTTTCAAACATTTTAAATCTTTTGAAGTTATGATATTTATATGCTTGCGAGAAGAAAATTAGGGTTTCTTTGTCCACTTGTTTGATGCAACCTTAACTCACCCAATTGGCTTAACTAATCAAGTAGAACTCTAATCATGTAGTGCCATGTTCCATAGATCCATCTGAGTGTCAGAACTTGCCAGATGGTGAAATGAGTATTCCTAAGGGAAACTCATAGTGCATACTGATGAGTATGCGAGGTGCTTGTCATCCTGAATTTAAGTGTTTAGGGAGGATGACAGTGGTCATACCTAGCCCTCAGTTTGAGAACAGTTGTGGTCGTGTCTCGTGGATTATATATGTGATAATATTGGAGGACAACTGCAGTTGTACCTTAGATGGTAGGGTATGTGTACCCACCTCCTTTCACTAGTGCCACGACCTATGCCAAGGACAGACTAGGCTGTAGCAGCTTGACCTTATGTGTCGTTGTGGCAAACCCGTACTGACCGAGGGAGGAGAAGATCTTAGGAGCCTGACTCTTCCTATATCTTGTATGGCACTGATTGTGACCAAGAGATGGTCAATTTGAACTTGAGTGGTATCCTCAAATTCCTCAGGGCTTAATAAAAGATGTAATACAACTGTATAGAATATTTGTTTACGGTTATACATGACGTTTCACATTGGATGATAACACTTGTTTGTTATCTTTACAAAAAGACGATGCTTAGTGCAATTAAGAGATAGTAGATATACTTAGGTTGTGGATATTCTTAAGATTGTAGATGCGTACATATAGTAGCCATGCTTATCTTGATAACTATACTGCTACTTCTGATTATAATCATGATGCTAGCTATCTCACGTTGTTAGTTATGTTTAGCATGCTATCCATGCCTTTGTAACTAGATATGCATATACTTCTAATTGTGCTTATCCAGATAGTTGTGCTTATGTTGTTAGCTCTTCTTATGATGTTGATATGTTCAACCTGTTAGACATGCTAATGTTGTTAGCTATGCTTATGTGGCTAGACTTATTCATAATGATAGAGATTCTATGTTACTATACTTTCTCATGATGATAGATATGCATATGCTACTAAATTGCTTATATTGTCAACAAGATAAAGGATGATAGTCTGCCTATTGATGATAGTTATTATCTGCTCCTTTATGTATTTTGTTAATCATCAATGTTGTTGAGATTATTTGTTATATCTGATTAATCTGCTTAAACTATTTAATTACTTAAAAATGTTGTAATCAATAAACATTGTTGTAGGTTATATCTCTTACTGGGACATGGGTCTCGCCCTTGTGGTTCACCACATCTTTTTAGGTAATCTGAAGTGACAAAAACAAACATGTGGCAGCAAAGAGGAGATATAGTAATGAATCTTTGAGAAAGTTGATTAGATGTCTAGTGTGTCCTAGAGTCATCCATGTACTCTCAGGTCTAGGCAGGAAAAATTTGTTTATGGTGTTTCAAACAAATCAAAATTTTGTTAGCATGTTAATGATTGTTTGTGTGACATATATGAATATTGTTCTCCTGTGTATATATGTTGTGGCTAAGGCGATAGACTAATTGTATCAAATTCTTGGCATAGTATGGATACAAGAAAGATGTTGGGCTCTTTTGTAAATGTTTTTGAGTGGGTGTTGATGTTGAAATCGGTTTTAATTTACCCATTTTGGGTATGTGATTAACTAGTGATTGATTGTGTTTTATGTTTTGAGTAATCTCATTTAGTGTAACGTGTTCTCACATATATCTTCAATTGTAAAAATAGATTTATTCCCTTATTCCTCTATTATTCTTGTTATAACTACACTGAGTGAATTGTCCTCTCACTAGGGTGTGAATAGTGTCCCTACTACCTATTTGTGTTCTATTTGTTTCATATTCTTTTGTATGAACCATGCTATGTCATGAAAAAATGTGTATGCTTGCAAATCTTGTTTGGACAACTATTTTACATGTTTATCAAATATTAGATGGAGAGAATTTTGAATCTAAGATGTAGGAAATTGTTTGTTTCATGTTAAACTCTTGGTAAGAATTTCAGATAGGTGTTTTTTGAAGCAATGGGTAAATGGTCTCTATATAACACATTAACAATCTTATAATTGTATATGTCTAGGTTTTTATCCCAGTCGCTAAGGGGGAATTTGTGTACCATTAACATATGTATGTTAATTCTATTTATGATGTGGTGAGAGAATGAACAATAGTAGTATAGGTGAAATCAATCAAACCTGGTGTTTCCATGCACTGATAACATAACCTAATTCAACCTTTTTATTGTTTGCAAACTTAGTTTATCCAAACAAACCAATTTTTGTGTTAATTATTAGTCCTCTATGAGTTGTAGTGATCATAAACTATACTATGATAATCTCCATTGGCTTATGGGTGGGAACACCATACACTAGTTAAGGTAAAAAAAAACTAGGCATTTTTCCCAAGGTGTTTGTTGTGCGGTTAAATCTTACACGACTCTACCACATGCACTCTTTCAATATAGCACAATAAGCCATAATATATCAAAATTGGTGTATCCCCCTTAATGTACTGAAGTCTAGGAAAACACTTATAAGAGAATTATGATATACTCAATATTGGAAGGAAATAGATACAATCATCATAATCAATTATTGTTGTAAAACCTATCATAACATCCATCCAACATTATCCTCTTGTATAGTATTCCGTGTGACCAAAAACCATGACATCACAATTTGAGATCCAAAAAGTCCATTATGACTTTCATCTTGATGGGTGGCATAGTGAAGACTCTTTTGACTCATGTCAAGACATGCTTCCAAACTGGGACAATCTTTGTGAACCTCTATAACATGCTCCTCCACACACTTGAACAGTAGCATAGTAAGTTACATGAATACTTGAATGCATGTCTATTAGGGCCATATTTGCCTTCATAATGAAGCATTATTGTGACCTGGTCAAATCTTGTATTCTAAACAAAGGGAATAAATCTTTTCCATGTATTTTGGATGGAGAAATTTCCATTTTGATGTCTATCATGACTAAAAGTGATTGACCATTTATTTCTTGTAAGAAACATAATGACTAGCTTCATTGCAAGATGTAAGTCGTGACCCACAATACCCTTCACACTCACAATTAATATATCATTGAATGTGACTTTTGAAAGTCATATTATATGCTAATTTGTCATGAGCACCTTGATGAGTAAGATTTCACTATAAATATTTTTCTTATCACATTTTTATAGTACATGGGCTAATGAAAATTTCTAATTCATAGACTCACCTTTTAGATTAGGTAGAGATACCTTCATAGTACCAACTTATAAATTAATTTTACTAAGCTCTTGTAGAGATCCAACTTATCATGTTTGACATCCTTTGTAGTTATATCTGAAGCAATGTTTTCAATAAAACTTTTCATGAAGTTTAACATATTCTTTCAATGTGCTATAGTATAATGATATCTCACTAGAAAGAACTATAGGTATTGATAATAAAGGGCATTTCTCCTAAGAAAAATATTTGTTTATAATACTTTTTAACATGCCCATAGTTTCTCATGTAATATGTGTTAATCTAAATAATAACATGAGTGCCTATTTAACCTTTGTTTATTCATATTTGTTACAAAAATTACTTTATATTTTGAGTCATAGATGTGGTTAGTAGATTAAACTATATTTACTACAAGTTAGGGTTTCAAAAATTGTTAGGGTTGCTCAAAGCAAAAAGAAACTAATTTAGCATATTAAAAGTAATGGTCATGAAATAGATAACTTCCAAAGTTATGTTAGGCCTAAAAATAAACCCTAACTGTCATTTGTAAGTTTTTGCATTCATATTTGTTGGTATGGTTGATTTTGGATGTGATCAAGCTTATTTTCAACTTCTTGAGGTGAAAAATGACTTGGTAAACAAATTTCCAAACTTTTATGTCAAGTTTGACCCTAACCTAACAAGTCAAATTGAGTTTGTGAAAATTCAACCTAACATGTTAGATCAACTTAAAGTTAACTTACTTGTTATTTTTAGTAAATGACTTATCCTATGCTTTTGGAAGGTGGTTCAACCTTATGAGAAGTCATTAGACTTACATGTGGATTAATGGTGAGTCTCACATTGTCAATACATGAATATCAAATTTTCACCTAAATTATATATATCATTATCCCAGTATACCAAAAATATATTGATGTATTATTTTAGGTTCAATCACATACAGAGCAAGAATTGTGTACTTATTCATTATCCAATTATCCCTATAGTCAATTGATTGAGTGAAATCTATGAAATAATTGGTCAATTATAAATAATAGATAAAATTAGAAATCAACTCATCCATGTAGAGGTATTACATTTTGGATCGCACCACCAATTAAAATTCAATTTTTAACAAACTCTCCATAAAATCCAAATAACTAATTTCTTGAGTATCGCTTGATATAATACTTAAGTCAATTTTAGATATAGAAAAGTATGTATTATTATAGGAAAATATACACTAAAGTTCAATATCTATTCGTAGTTCATTATGCATGAAATTACAGTATATGAATTGTAATTTTGTATCATATAGAACCATATGTATTCCCATATTCAAACTAGACTCTTTTGTGCATTAATTTAAGTTGTAAGTTTTACAAGTAATGGTGGCCACACATCAAAAATATAACTAAGACAAGAAACTATGAAATATTATCAATAAAAAATTCAAAACATGGAGGATTGAGAAAATATAGAAAAATATGGCAGGGGTTGAACACCCGTCCAAGTATGAAGACAGTGGCTCTAGTTCGTGGATACAATCACAGAAATAGAATAGATAGAGCATTACATCATTGAAATAGTATAAACAAAAAGTAAGAGAATATTATTTCCATTCTTCTCTTTTGTAGTACTAGAGAATTGGAATTTGCCTCGTGTCTTCTTCTCTACAATCAATATGTCTAATTTGTCCATCATTTATCCTAAGTGTGGGTTGTTGATTCCAAATGATAGTTGTATGCTCCTTGTGGTTAAGAAAAAAAAATTGTAGAGTATGATGGAAATTGAGAATGGTAATTTAATTTTGTCTGAAATCCTAGTTAGGATGTATTCTATCTTTCAACCAAGTCAACTTAGTGGAGTATGAGATATCAACTAGCCTTTTGATTGGATGGCTCTAAAGATAGTCTAGTCTACTAGCTGGTGGGTCAATAATCTAGCTCTTGGTTAGTGATCTCTATTACTTCTTAAGTCATCAAGTGAAACATCATTTGGTCAATTGTCATCTACTAAAGTTCATGTGGATGTCAACTGGTTAAGTGAGATTTTTAGTTGATCATTGGGTTGCTTTAGAGATATTGTGTGATCAAAAGACGTTAATAAGCTACTTAGTCTACTAGATTGTCTTCAAATATTTTGATTTTCTATTTATTTTATCTCACTTATAGAAGATCTATTTGAAATTTATACGAATACATGGAGAAAATTTCTTTGTCTTCTTGGCATCCATAGTGTTATGGATAATAAAGAAAATTACTCTCCATTGGAACATGCGACAAGAGTGATAATATTATGTTAATTAAGTCCAATTCCCAATTTGCATACCAATTCATGAGAGCTTCATCGTTAAGATTTGAAAACTCACAAAGCATAGATATTGGACATCAAGCTAATAAACAATAAATTTTGATCAAAAGGATAGAAATGTGCAGGTTTTGGTACATAAAAATGGATATATTTGACTATTAAATATTTATTTTGTATATAATCAAATAAATGTATGTTTAGATGAAAGAGGTAACCCCTCCTATGAAGGGGAAGTTATGGACATATCCAACAGGGTGAACACTTGAAACCTGATAAGTGGTGGCAGGTCACCCACGTACCATGCCTATCCAACATGTTATGTCATTTGTTAGGCCACATTAACTAGGAATTGAACATGGATCCCTCCATGAGGGGTCAATGTGCTTGACCACCTACACCACCCCACCTACAGTTAATTTAATTGTTGGTTGACTAATAAAGCTTAATGTCCAATGAGAGGGGAAAACAGTTTACTGAAGAAGTCCAACAAGATGACAATAAGTCAAATAACATGTACTGTTATATGAAAAAAACTAAAAACCGTTAAGTAACTTACTAAAAGCATCTTCAATAATTTTTTTGTTTTTAATACAAAGTAGGTATCACTGAACTTGTATCTTAGTATGGAGATTGAAACAGAACTCCAAGAATTGGTTTTTTGAATTTTGTAAAATCAACATTATTGGTTTGAGAACAAAACCCCACATTTGATCTTAAAACTGCCTTGTGTAGGTTAAGTTGGATGTTTATTTTTTATTGGTTTAAAACCTATCTCTAGTAGGCCATCAACACTTGACTTGCATTCAAAATTATAATGCTTTATATATTATTTCCCATTCTTGTCAGATTTATTTGTTCTTGACTCCTTTAACTACCTTTAGTAGGTTAAGTTAATTATTTTTTATTGGTTTTGAACCAATTTCCAGTAGGCCATTAACACTTGACTTGGATCCAAAATTATAATATTTTATTAATTATTTCTCATAGTTGTCATGTTTAGTTGTTCTTGAGCTATATTAGGTAACTCATGGTAGTACCAAGGATATTTCTTGACCTTCTTATATGAGGATATTGGTCATTGAATAATTCAACCTAAGATAAGTGGATAGGGTTCTTTTTGAAGCACTATTATCAAATATTCTATAACTTTGTCTAATAGAAAATTAAGATGAAATGCTTGTTTATTTATTTTGGTGGATTTATAATCATATGATAATTTAGTGAGGCAAATCAATAGGATCAGATTTCTTGAATACTATGAATATTAAATTTGTAGTTTTTTATATCCTATAAGTAAGTATTTCATGTTAAAATCTATAATCATCTATACAATTTCTGACATATTTGTAGATATATTAAAATACACTAGTTGTTCATAATGAAAATATAAAATTCCAATTTACTAAATTTTCTAATGTATCAATTCATGATTAAGGATATTTAAGTTACATATAGTCATGATAAGATTTTACAGCATGAAATGATTGAGAAGTTACATTATACTTATTAAGTAGGTACTATGTGAAACTTCAAATTATTAGTTATGGGTTAAATACATGTTTGTGATACTTATGCACTAAATATGGGTAACATGATTTATTTAGTTGGTTGATATAATATATATCATAGTCTGGTTCCTTGAACACTGTGTTTTCCACCTGGAGTAACTATTAGAGGAAAAAATGGGTGATCACTGCATCCCAATATACGAGAACTGAGATAATGGGTCAGAGTCCTATTAGACTACACCACAGGGTATCAAGGAATTGCACTTGTGTAAAGTTAATTTCCTAATTTCTTTTAATAGTGGTATTAGTATATGTCTAGACTACTAGTATAGGACTTTTGAGTGATTACTATATTGCAATTTTGTGTCATTCAAAGAATGATTCACAAACATCCTAATACTAGGTTTTTGGGTATTGTATTATTTATGTTTTCACCTTTATAATGGATTTGGGGTGTGAAACTGATGGTAGAGATGAAAAAATACTCATATATATTACTTTTATGGGAAACATTAGGACGAGTAGTTTCCATGTGTTATTATGTGATCCTTTGTTGGTCAAGTGTAGATGAATTAGTTCTTGTGAATGAGTATAAAAGAAATGTTAAACCCAACATGAAATTGTATATACTATTGATATGTCGTGCAAGTTACTATTGTATTATGATGCATATTAATAAACTAAATGATAAGTGGTTTTTGTTACCCAGTGGCATTAACTTCAACACAAAGTTTCCAATTTAACTAGTATACTTATGAAATTTATTATTTACTTACTACTCTTATATGATTTGTATCAAATGTACCAATCGCACTCATATAGAAAATACTAATGCCAAATTATATATCTTCTCAAGTTTTAAGGTTTCTTCTTCACTTATTGAGTTTGGTAATATAGGTACAATTCACTTTAATCTTTTTATTGGATACTTGACTGTGATTTCCATTACTTTATTATCAAATACTTCAACTTTTTGTTTTAATTAATGAGTTCATATATAATTTTTTTATAACACCCCAAAATTTGAATGGAGGGATTAGAAGTTTTAAATAAGAAGTGAGTTTCAAACATATAACATGAAACAAATTAAGTGGAATTACCTAATTGGTCTAAGAAACATTTTATACACAAATCATAAATTGATGCAACAAGGAATCTTAAAATGTCAAATGAAATTGTAAATTATGTTTAAGTCAAACTTAAGAGGTGAAAGTCCCAAGTGGGGTGAAAATAAGTCCAAAACAATTTGAAAAATTACAATAAGGTTATGATCCAAATGAGGTGAAAAGCAAAGTTTTGATTGTCCCACATATATAAGGTTTTGCGTCACCTTATTCATATATACCTATTTTACGTAAGTAGGGTTAGTTTTATAGGATCAGTTTTAAAATTATTAAGGAGTATTTATGAATAAATAAAGAATTAATAAAGTTTTTTAAGTAGAGGGAAATTGAGATTGCAATCGAAGATGATTTGGCACCGGAACGTGCCCAGGAAATTATGAGAGGAAGAGAGGGTTTTATTATACAATTTTGATTTTCAATGGATCCCTAATGTAACATCCCAAAATTAATTTGAAGTAATATTAATATGTTAACAAAAGTTCCTCACTAATTAAATTTTACTTTATGGATCTCAAGAAAATGACCCAAGTAAATCAAAAACTTTCATTTAAATATATAAAATAAGAGTAACATAAGTTCTATGCTTCTTCCTTTTTATGATGATGATTATTTCAATATTATATATATATATATATATATATATATATATATATTGAAATTTGTTCAAATAAGTACAAATTTCAATTTAATGCATCTTTCTCTCTCATATAAATAACTTCATCATCATTAATATTTTCTTCTATAAGAAAACCTTAATTATATTCTTTTTTGTAATATTTTACAAAATGAACCTAAATAATCTAGGATGATCTTTTTGATAAAAAGAGGGAATTTAATATGACCATGATTAACGAATGTTTATGGTAATACTTTTAAGTATAAGATAACAAACAAAATGAACTTAGTTAAGTTAAACTATTATAAATAAAAAAAATAATGCCATATTATAACTTTGGTGGAAGTAAGAGAATGACATTTAGACCCTAAATCCCAAAATATTGATGTTTAATAATAAATATTAAAGTACTTATGTTAAACCCTAATTGTCTTGAAACTCATTCAAGGTTCTTAAAAGGTTAAATCTAAGTCAATGGTCATGATCTACACATTCTAATTGGCCTACGTGCAAAGTTTCATCCTAGTTGGACACTTATAATTATTTAATAAATGATCAGTGTAAGATAAAATCATTTGTTTTAATCCTAGCTATTTACATGGAATTTAGGTTTTAGTCACTTTAAGCTATGTTCCAATTAGTTTTGATGTGTCACACTGACACTGTTGGAGTCTAATTAGGACATTTAGATGCTACATATTTTTCTATCGCACCCATGTTCCAAAGTCTATAGGACTCTACATTAAAATTCCCTTCTGCCCTCCAATCTCCCTCTTTGGTCGAATCCACCAGATACAAATTGGGTATTCAGGGTCTATGTTTTTCTTCGAGTCACGCAATCCCAAAAATAGATTCCATGATTCAGAGACCCATGTTGACAAGAACCCTTATGTTTCGCCACCATAAGGGATCCACATTCCTTCAGACTTCATCATATATATGTAGAACCCCCGATATCATGCTTGAAACATCAAAGAACTAAAACCATGTACCAATTTTCTATCTAGCTTTGTGTGTGCCCTGCGCCCATAAGTTTCCCCTTTTCCCACCTAACTAACAATCTATGGAGGTGTCCTAGATGCCCAGAAGATCCCTAGTGCTCTACTTTATTCAAAAAACCCTAGCCTAGTCATTTGAGATTTTGATTCATCCTACATTGAGGTATTTCTTTGATCCCCTTCTTGTACTGGTTTTCTAAAATTTTGGACATCACGAAGGTGTTCCACTATGTCAGATGTGCTTTTGGGTTAGTTGTACTTCTTAAGCTCCACCTCAACTAATGGTTTTGCTTCTATATTCAATCATTGATTTTTGTTGATCTTCCTAGTGCTTCTTCCATGGGTGGAGGTGCCTACTAGGTCACCCAACTGCCTCCCAACCAATATCACAGCTTGTCGGGGTCGAATGAAGCTAGGGTGGGTATATCCCTAATCATCTTCTCATGCGGTGCTGAAATTCTAGAATTTACAGATTTGAGTTTTGGGGTTCTGTTTTGATCCTCCTATTAAAATTCGTCATCACAAGGATGAAGAACATATATGGATGTTGGTTCCCAATTTTACCCTTCTTTCATGTTTTTCTTGTTATGCTCCCATGGGAAATTTTGTCCATTAAACTTTTTGCTAGGGGTTTTGGATGCAGTCCCCACAATCCAAGCGACATCACCAATGGGCCAGGTCATTTCCTAGTGGTCATGTTGGCATTTTTTAGGATTTTTTAAATCACCACAGAGTTTTCTTATTGGTGCTATAATCAAACGATGGTAACCAATCGTGTGTTGGTCATAAAAATTCAAATATATACTTATTAGAAAGGTTTTTAAATAAAGAACAATACTAAATTGATTTTGAGTCCATTTTTAATACCGTTTCCCCATCAATATTTAATGAACCTCAAAACCCTACAAATGGAGTTGGCATTAATTATTAATTAGTTTTATTTGTTATAATAGGGTAATTAGGGTTTCAAACAACCCAAGTTAGTGATAATGGTTACATCAACCTAAGAAGAGTAACTAGGTTCTCCTCAAGAAAGATAAGTGGTTCATGCACTTTGAACATAACTATTGTTTGGTTTTATGTGTATATGTACAATGTACATAAAATGCTATGAATATATTACCTATTACTTCAATTGTTAAAATCCAATTGAGTTATAATGAATTGAATGCATATTTATTGTCAGTATTATTGTATCATCTTCATGCACATCAAAGAAAAGTTACAAATAAATAACTAAGATGAAATTTAGAGTTTTCAACATAAAGATAATGATAAAATATAACATATATAAGATATATCCTCACTAAAAGGCTCCTCGGAGCAAAACTAAGAGGCCTTTCAGCACATGTGATAAGTGACACTTTGATGCAACCCATGAGGCACTTCAATGCATAAGAGAAGAGGCACTTATGTCATAACCTGAGGATTTTTATAGATGTCAAATTAAAAGAAATGATCTCTAATAAATTGTGTCTTTTCTTATATGTTTAATGTTTAATGTTTATTTTCAATTTTCATGTTCTCTAATTCATTATAATATGTTTAGTTCCACTTGTCAAATTGTTTGATGCATGGATGGGGGTTCTATGCCCATAGGTAAGGAGCTAGATTAGAGGATAAAGCCATATAATGTGCAAGGAGTGGGGTTCTATCTATATTTAGTTTAGGTTTTTATTTCCTGTTTATGAGAAAGTATATGGTGCTCAAGTGTCAACATGTTTAATTTTGTTCATGTGTGAGTTATGTTGAGGACTTCAGTATGAGAACTATTATATTTATTATGTGTTGGTTTATATAATGAATATCACAATTGTGGCATCCCCTTGATGTTAATGCAAATGTATGCTTCCTCTCTATGTTGTGAATGTTTTGCAAGTGGGGTGTTACAATAATGGTATCAGAGCTGAAAATATAGATGGGCACTAGGATTTTCTTAGAATCTCATGTAGTGTATGACCTCTTTCATAGATGGAGCCTAAGAATAGAGGAGATAATGACAAGCCCATGGATGGGGAAGATGGTGATTCTCTTAGTATAGAAGACCACCAAGAATCTCCATGTCTAGAATCTCTAGTGGTTCCCTTTGACATCTTGGTCAAGGCCCTAGCCACTGGTATGGGAGGAGGAAAGGATCAGTTAGGCAACCCTAGGGCCAACACTAAGCTTTGTCTAGTTGACATCTTGAAGATCAATCTTGACTCATATTCTGAAGAGGAAGAGTTGGATGTGGTGGGCAAAGCTAAAAGTTGGATGTAGAACATGGAAATCACCCTAACCCATCTAGAGTTCATTTTTGGGACGTACATGCTCAGGGGTGCAGCTAGGACTTGTTGTGAGAACCTTCTAGGGTCTTATGAAGCTAATGCTCATCCACTCACATTGGATGAATTCTCAGATGATTTTTGAGACCATTACATATATGAGGCTATGGTCAAGAAGAAAGGAGTGGATCTATGTAAACTTTGTCAGCATCCTGATATGATAGTCACACGGTATGCCATGAAGTTTAGAATTTTGTAGAAGTATTGTTGCGATTATGATGAACGAGCCAAGATGAAGAAGTTTATTAGGGGTCTCAAGGAAGACCTTAGTTTTTTTATGTCTAGATGAGGACACTTTACCCTGCAAGGTTCCCTAGATGCTTCCATAGAACTAGAATACCACCCAGGAAGATCATGGAAGTAAGATAGACACTCCCACAACAACAATTCCAACCATCATAATGATAAGAAGAGGTAGGGTCCAGCTTAGGTTGATGCAAATCAACCCAAAAAGACTCAATGTTCCAAGTTCTACAAGTATCATTTATGAGAATTCAAGCTTGGAATCGGAATGTGCTATGCATGTGGTTAAACAGGCCACATTAGACCTAGATGTCCCAGTTCAAAAGAAAGAGCCCAATGTCAATAGGGCACCTAGAGAGAAGAGAGAATCTAGAATCTTTGCCATGGTGGATGATGTTGGAGATGATAAGAATCACCAAGGTATGGTATATGTTATGAAACATCTTTAAGGTTATATAGTGGTGGTTAGTCTCATCTTTGAATAGATATGTGTAGAATTATAAAATTTGCATGATAATCAAAACATGTTAAACCTTTCATGTTAATCATATGAAAACCCTAAGGTTGATAGTGTAATTATTTTTTTAGGATGAAATATATTTAAGGTGGACATAATTGTAACATCCCAAAATTTATTTAAATTAAAATTAGGATGTTAGCATCAATTCCTCACTAGTTATATTCTAATATATGGATAGCAATACAAATGTTCCAAATAAATAAAAAAAATGATTGAATATATAAAATATGAGTAAATAACTTCTTTCTTTCATCATTTTATGATGATGATTGATTCCATATCATCTATATTGAAATATGTTCAAATAAGTCAAAATTTCAATTTAATGCATTTTCAGTTTCCTCTAAATCACATCATCATCACAAATATTTTCTCATGAAATGGAAACCCTGATTAATTTAATTTGCATGTTTTTTTGATAAACCTAAACCTAAATAATCTAGGATGACCTTTTTGATATAAAAATAGGAAATTTAATATGCCCCTTATTAACAAATATTGATGGCAATATTGGTAAGTATAAGATAATGATCAAAACGAACTTAATTAAGTAAAACTTAACTCAAGAAAAATAATGACATATAACTTTGATGGAAGTAAGACAATGATATTTAGACCCTAAATCCTAAATATTGATGTTGAATAATCAATATTAAAGTATTTAAGTTAAACCCTAATTGTATTGAAGTTGATTCAAGGTTATCTCAAAAGTTAAACCTAAGTAAAAACAATGCTCTAAATGTTTTAGTTGGTGTATGTACAACTAATCATCTCAATTATCCTAAATGATCTATTCAAGATAAAAGAATTTACTTAAATCCTATTAGATGGAATCTAGGTTTTAATTGCTTTAACTTATGATCCAGGCTATTTTTATGTGTCATGCATATATAGTGGAGTTTGACTAGGACTGTCAGATCCCATGGTTGTTTCTATCTCACCCATTTCCTAGACTCTATAGGACTCTCTATCCACCATATGATCTTTCTTTTATATCGAATCCACTTGATAAATATTAGGTTTTCACCATCAACGTTTCTCCTCAAGTCACCCAATCCCAAAATGTGAAGGGATTCCATGATCTAGAGACCCATGTCAACAAGAACCCCTATGCCTCCCTTGTTTTCATCACGCAAAGGATCCAAACTCCTATAGACTTTGACCTATATAAGGAAAACCCACAAAATCATTCCCCAAACATCAGAGAACTGAAACCCAATACCAATTTGCCCTCGAGATTTAGTGCAAAATGTTCATGTGAGTTTCACTTGTATCACCTAACCAACTGTGATGGAGTGACTTCTTAATCTTCCTGATTACTCAATTAATAATTCAAATACAGGGGTTAGAGATTGGAATAATCAAATATAAGGCCATATGTGTATGTGATGAAAGACTGGATCTTGGTTTAATTTTGAGGACAAAATTTCATTTAAGGTGTGCAGGATGTGATGGAGTGACCTCTTGATCTTCCTAGTTACTCAATTAATAATTCAAACACATGGGTTAGATATTCGAATAATCAAATGTAAGGCCAGATGTGTATGTGGTGAAGATAATACCTTGCCTTGTTTTATGTGCCATGAGACTCATTAGAAGATAGAATATTACATGGTTTAGTATGATATGAAACAATCCTATAAGTTTGTCATGATGATGACGAAGTATATATACTATTTTGATGGAGTTCAAATATCTTTTGATATGAATATGAGGTATAATATGCGTGAAATGGTCGAATGACTAGCTAGTGTTATTTAGGAACCAAAGTTATATGGGATGCAGCTTGGATAGCGTTAAACCTATCTTTTAAGTTTCATCAGGTTTTGATGATCCTATGGGGAAAGAATAAGGTTTGAAGTAGGCTGAATGATTAATTTTGTGATGTATTTTGAACCAATATTTCATATTGGGGACTTAGACTTTGATTAATGTGATTTTACACTTCCCGTGCTTGGTGGTCTCGTACAGATACAGCACCATGGATTGGCTCTATGCAAGGCTTTCACAGCCCTTGGATCTGTTTGATCGAGCAGGGACAAAGCCATCTTCTATAACACAAAGTCAGGTACACAAGCTCCCACAACTTTGATCTCGCTCAACACTGTACCATAGACGGTTTTGACCCAACGGTTGGCTTTGTGATACAAGCTTTCAAATGAACCACTACTCAAGGTGTGGGAGTGAAAGAAGAGCAAGACCCAAACTCATCTCTCCCTGTACCTCTCCACATTGTTTTTACAGGTTCGAGGTTGAAGATACAAAGGGCGAAGTAGAGTAGAGAGGAGATTAGACTAGGATAGATATAGGTGAAGGATGGTTGAGACCAAAGGAACCATTGCACCTTGCTTTCATGGCCTGTTGTGCTGATCGAGCAGCTGGCAAAATCGGGTTTGAATGGAGAAGAAATTGAGTGCGGAGGGGTAGAAGAAGGTCCTTTCATTGTGTTTTGGAGTTACTGAGGAGTTTAGGAGGACCCTGTGGTGCTCTTGGAAGCACATTCGTAGAGTTTGGGTGTGTGAAGGGGGTTTTCCCCTTTCCTACCGCTGCGGCGGCCATGGCCGAAAAATCCATGGAGGCGGAGATCCAGCGCCAGAGTCGATGTTTTGTTAAGCCGTTGAGGTCTACATAGATCGCCAAATCTAAAGGAGGCACCATCGTCAGTTGAGGAGGCCAGATTCAGAGCATATTCCTCGCCGAAGCATGCCCTTGCAGCTGTGTTCCCTGGCGGACTGAAAACAAAGGAGGCAGTGTGCCCCTTTACTCCGTCGCAGCATTCCAGGCGGTCTTGCTGTAGCTGTGTTCCCTAGTATGCTCAATGAGGACCATGAATATCATGCTACGCAGGTGATGCAGACCGAACAAGCGCTAGTTCGCAAGGCAAAGATGCCCAAAGCACCATGGAAACCTCACCAGAGAGGCTGCTGGAGGCGGTGTTCTGTTTCACAGAGGAAACAGAGGCACACACACCTAGGAAAGGGGGAGGGCGCGGACTGGTCCATATCATAGACCGCCCGGCTCAAGCGGGCCAAGCAGTGAGCTCTGGCAACCCAAATTACCACGTGGCGTTAAGCAATTGGCCCAAAGGTAATGAAAATCCCAGAAATTTTCAGATACTAGAAAATGCATAATAAATAGATCTGTTGTCATAAAAATACAAACAAGTTATCAAAATTCTTAGGAAAATAAGTAGATCACAATGAAATGATAATATTAGGCTTTTGATGCACTAATGTCAGGGATGTCACGTAATTTGTGAAATGATCCAACTCTTTGGTAGTATATCATAAAGGCCTTAATGCATTCAACTCTTACGTAGTAAATTCATGGATGATATAATTGAAAATGAGCTTAAAATATGTGTTCTCTTTTGTTAATGGACATCTTTGTGTGAGTATATACTTTTGCTATATTTCATTATAACTTCCAAGTATTAGTTTTATCTTATTGTCAAGCTTAGTAATGAGAGGTATATAAAAAGACATGTAGGCGTACTCAGTACAATATTCTTGAATATTGTGTTGATGTGTACCACATGTAATCTTTTGTTTAGGTTGTAGTCATATGATCTTGAGGAACCAAGATAGTTGAGAGTTGTGTGGCGAGTTGATGTACAAGTGGACCTATTATCTTAAGATCTTGTAGTTTAGTGGTAGTACATATATATATGTATAAGTTTGTTGTTCGATGTTTAATATTAAATGTTGTAACAATTCATTATGTAATTATATGTTGAATGGTGAACATGTGTTGTATGGTTTTATTATTGTTCATGTGCATGTGCTACTATTTCCGACTTCCTCTAATTTTCTCTTTCTTAGCCTAGTGTGTGATGTTTAAATTGGGGTTCTCATTGAGGTGAGGCTTCAATTTGGATGTCACACATTAGACTAGGGTTTAGAAAATCTGGGAACGTCACACAACTGATTTATGGTGATGGACTAGATTCCTGGAAGATCCATGGTGCTCCAACTTTGTTCAAAGAACCCTTTCAAGTTGTTTGAGCTTTCAATTTGTCCTAAATTGAGGTACTTCTTTGATTCCATTATTTTACCAACTTTTTGAAATTTGCAAAACCAAAAAGGTGTTACGCTCTATGAGTTGTTCTTTTGGGTCTGATCTACTTATTTAGCTCCTCGACCAACTGATCTTGACCAGTGTGTTGCTTCACTATAGTTTTGCCTCTAGATTCAGTTGTTGCTTTCCCTTAACCTCCCTAGTCTTTATTCCATGGGTAGAGGTGCCTAGTAGGTCGCCCAGCTACCTCCCAACCATTATCATGGCTCGTCGGGATAAACTAAATATAAGGGAGGTATATCACTAATCATCTTCTCACGCATTTCTTTGGTTTTGGAATTTGCTTATTTGAGTTTTGGGTTTCTGATCTGATCTTCCTATTACCATTTTCCATCATGAGGACAAAGAAGATTTATGGATGTCAGTTCTAAGTTGTAACCTTCTTTTATGATTTTCTTGTCACGCGTGCATAAGCACTTTTGTCCATTGAATTTTTTGGTGAACTTTGCACGCGGTCCCCACTATCCAAGCGGCATCAACCCATTGGGCCAAGTCATTGCCCAATTGGTCGTACTGGAAATTTTTTAGAAAACCATCATGGAGTTTTTTTGCTGATATATTAGGCAGAAATTATAACAATTTGTTTGTCACAAAAAAGTTCATATAAATACTATTTGGAAAGGTTATTACATAAGAAACAATCCTAAATTGGTTTTGGGTCATTTTTTGATCTCATTTTCCCATCAGTCCCTGATGAACCTCAAAACCCTAGAAAACGAGTTGACAAACATTATTAATCAATTGTAATTATTAGAACATGGTAATTAGGGTTTCAATCAACCCAAGGTAGTGATTAGGGTTTCATCAACCTAAGAAGAGAAATTAGGTTCTGCTAAAGATAGGTAAGTGGTCCATGCACTTACAGCATACATAGTGTTTTATTTTATGTATGTATGTACACCACCAAATTCTATGAATGTATTGCCGGCTATTTCAATTTTTAAATGCCAATGAAATTATAATGAATTGGATGATATGTTTATTGTCAATATCATTGTATCATCTTCATGCACATTAAACATAAAGATACAAATAAATATGTAAGGCAAATTTATAGTTTGTAAGAGAAAGATAATGATAAATGGTAACTTATATAAGATGTTCCCCAAGAGGCTCCTTGGGGAAAAACTAAGAGGCACTTCGGTGTATAAGAGAAGAGGAACTTCGGTGCAACCCATGAGGTACTTTGGAGCATAAGAAGAGGCTCTTATGTCCAAACCCTAGAATTGTTATATAGGTAAATGTAAAAGAAATGATTTGAAACACATTGTTCATTTCCCCAATGTTTAATGTTTATTTTTAATTTACATGTTCTCTATGAGATATAATATGTTCAATTATACATACTGGTTTGTTTGATGCATGATTGGGAGTGCTATGCTTGTAGGTAAGAAGCAAGCTTAGAGGATAGAGTTATCTAAAATGCAAGTAGCTCAAGGAAATTCAAAAGATAGGAGCTGGTGGGGTACCAACTAGACTTAGTTTAGATTTTCTTTTCTTGTTTATGAGAAAGTATATGGCCTTTAAGTGAGAAAGTGTTTAGTTTTGTTCATGTGTGAGTTATGTTAAGGACTTGAGTATGAGAAATGTTATCTTTATCATGTGTTGGCTTATATATAAACTCTACTTTTATGTAATGAAAATCATAATTTTTACATCTCCGCTTATGTGAATCCATATGTATGCTTCCACTCTATGTTGTGATTATTTTACAAGTGGGGTGTTACACCTAAACTTGTTAATTGATCTTGAACCACTAGTTAAGGGCATGGCTATGAATTGTTTAACCAAACTTTCACCTAATCTAGTAGTTTGTCATCTACCTCAACCTGGATGAGTAGTGATACAACACTATGAAAATATGAGTGTCAAACTAATAATGGTATTCTAAGTTGTCAAACTCAGGAGTTGTGAACTGAAGAAACTACTATTACTAATAATATTTTCAATCATGTACATCACAGAAAAGGTTGATTGATTTAATTTATAACTAAAGATTAAACTGAAAAAAGATATTTAAAAGAGGATCATGAATCCAACTGATGGTCTCTCTAGGTTTTCCAATTTCACCACAGTTGTATGTATACTCTATGTCTATCTATAGATTAGAAAATTATCATTGCATTGAATAGAGATCCAAAAAACATATCACCCTCTATGAAAGCCTATACCACCAAATTGTTCAAAAACCTACTTTTGTGGAATTTTGTAATCCAGTTTGAATTATGAAGACTAGTCTCTCGACTATTCTGATTGTGGAATTTTTATAAATGTATTTATTATGTTTATGGAAATTCAACTAGGAATTAGGCTTCCTTTCCAAGCCATGATCGGCCTTTTTCACGAGTCCAGAAACGAAAGCGGGACAAAGGAAGGAATCAAGCTTTAAATTTATAACCCGAAACCTTCTAGGCCCTCGCAACTTTATTACGGGGTCGAAGTAGATATACGGGGTCGAACACAGGGACGTGGTGACGTTTAGGACGCCACAGATCTCGTTCTTTAATCAGATAAGCCAAGACGAGAGTCGATAAAAGTAAGTGCTAGAACTAGTCTAGCGGGTTGTCACGATATAAAACAAAATAAAGAAAACAAAACAAAACAGAGCTCGTGATTCTACTAAAAAGAGAAAGAGAGTTCCTGGCTATGTAACCACAAACGGGGCAGTCTATGCACTCGTTCTCAGGCGTAGACAATCCTTGAACACTCAAGCAAGCATCTAGTATGCACGGTGGCATCTGTCCTGTGGGGTCATCCCACTCGCTCTCGTGATGCGTGATTAAAACCATCAACAATATGTCAATGACCCTCTCTTGAGGAATGACATATCAACACCTCGGAATACACTAAGTTCCCTCTCGGGTCTTAGGATATTCTGGGGTGTTAGGAATAGAATACCTCGGATCGTCCTCCTCTCGGGTTCAGATCCAAACTATCGTCTCTTAGCTATTCCTACAATGGATCTCTCGATACAGGCAGAAACAGCAGTTCAAGCGAGTAAGAGATCAACCAACTAGCAATCATAACTTGGAAAGAGAAAATAGAACATGCAACATACTAGATCTGATATGAATCTACTTGCTTAAGGCAAAAGTACATATACATGCCCAGATCGGGCTACATAGCCAAGAAGGAGCTAACTAGCCATAGAAAAGCATAGCTGGCACTGAACAAAGATAGATAAACATTGTTTGTACAAGAAACAAAGGAATGCAATAGAATGAAAGAGAAGAGGGAAGAGATATAGCCCATAGAGGAGAGGTGGCTCTCGCTCCTCGATCTCTGTGCAGGTTAGATCTTGGCCCTTTGGTCTTCTCTTCGTCCCTCTGGACTCCTCGGCTCTCTCTCTCTAGGCCGTATCGGGCAGATCGTATCGGAAAACCGTATCGGGTGACCATATCGGGCAACCGTATCGGGCAGACCGTATCGGGCACCCGTATCGGGAAGACCGTAAAGGGCGACCGTATCGGGCGATCGTATTGGGCAGACCGTATCGGACGACCGTATCGGGCAACCGTATCGGGCAACCGTATCGGGCAATAGACTTTTGGGGAACTCGACACACGAGCTCATTGGTCTAGGAACTAGCTCTTACCGGGTCCTTCCTTCGGCTCCTCCTCTCTTTGTAGGTTGGCAGCTGCTATTTATAGGCAGCGAGTTGATGGGAGTTGTAACTTTTATTGGTCCACGTGTCCTTCATCAGTGGCTTCGATCTTGAGGCATCGGGTGGGCCAATATGACTGTCACCCAAAGACTGTGTCAGGCAGGGGGAGTGTCAGGTAGCTGTATCGGGCAGGCCGTATCGGGCAGCCATATCGGGCAGGCCATATCAGGCAGTCCGTATCGGGCGATCGTATCAGCCAGACCATATCGGGCAGGACGTATCGGATGACCGTATCGGCCAGACCATATCGGGCATCCGTATCGGCCAGGCTGTATCGGGCAGCCGTATCGGCCAGCTACTGGAATTTTTGTTGATAACATCCATTTTTGTGATGTTATCTTAGTTTTTTTTCTTCAGTTTTCCACACTTTTTCTCAGATAAAATTAGACAAAATCCCTAACTATCCTCTCTTATTGCAAATATATTGTTAGATTAAATTTTCTCCTTTTCACTTATAGAGAAAGACACAAAAAAATCATAGAAGACTCAAACGGCCCCCAGACCGCATGGATTCACACGGTCCGAAGACTGCATGAAGCCAAACGGTCCCCAGACCGCATGGATTCACACGGTCCCAGTATCGCACATAGCCAAACGGTCCCAAGACCGCATGAAGCCAAACGGTCCCCAGACCGCATGGACTCACACGGTCCCAAGACCGCATGAAGCTAATCGGTCCCAAGACCACATGGAGTCAACCGGTCCTAAGACCGCATGGAGTCAACCGGTCCTAAGACCGCATGAGTCTAAACGGTTTCAGAGTCCAAACGGTTTCAGAGTCCAAACGGTTTCAGAATCCAAACGGTCTTCAAAACCGTTTGGATCCAAAACTGTCCAAACCGTTTGGACTTCACTTAAGGCCTATAAATAAGACCCAAGGGGTCCTCCCAAGGCATCAAGTTTCAGACGCCCAGAGGCTGCCTCTACTACTCCAGAGCTTTTCCAACTTCCGTCCTCCACCCAAAGGCTGTCGGTCTGAGATCCACGCTCCATCCTGAAGCTGCTTTCTCTCTCTTCATCAAAGAAGGTGGGAAGAGGAGACCTCGTCACCGAGCAACCTATGAAGATTGAAGATCGTCACTCTCTCTCTCTCTCTAAGGGGTTGACTTTCCTCTCTCCTTTGTGGGGATGACACACACACACTCTCTCTTCTTGCCTCCTTCTTTGTACTAGCTATGAGCGAGTAGTCTGTTTTCACTAGGGTGCGGGGAGTAGCCCTGCTACCTATGTTTTCATTTCATGTAATGTAATCCATAGTTTGTAATATAGAGTTCTTTCTTTTCAGTTCAACATCAATCGTTTAATGAATGCTTGTTGCTTGATCACCAACTCGTGTTATCTTTTATCCTTTAGTATGAATTGTCTATGTTTGTACTATTAGATTCGAATCTCGATTGAATGTTGGTTCTTGATGCATGTATCCACCATGCATCTGTTTCGGTATCTAGGAGTGTTGTTCAAGAAGTGGAGTAAACTCACTTCCATCGTTGTACTTTCATACTATGAAATGGAATCATTTGACGTATGAAAGTACAACCTTGATAAAGTCGAGGAACACACATTACAAAGGGAATGATACAAAGTAGGTGACCATTCGTTCGGGGATGGCTGGCGTTGCAACATTCCCGCACTTATCGTAGTTAGTTTTCCGAAAGGAAACTAAATCTACAAAGATACTTACTGTTTAGACTCTTGTTGCAGGTTATGTTTTATATTGCATGTCTTGATCCATGTGTAGTGGCGGTGAAAACCGATCACATCCTAGTGGCTTTCTATCATTGTTGACATCCGTAAATTTACTTCTTTGCTTTACTTTACTTTACTTGCTCTTAGTTTAAAAACAACCAAACCAACCGTTTGATCTAAGTACCTACTATTAAGAGATTAAGTGAAATTCCAACGTTTTCCATCTTGTTGCTCTCAATAAGACCGTTGTCCCGTGGATTCGACCCTTAACTATACTACGATAAGACTTCCACATATCTTAGCATACGTGGGTGGAATTCTCGATCTAGTATAAGCAAGGCTAAACTTGAAGATTTACCATCTTTAGGATTTTTAGTGATGCACGAATTTCCACGTAAGTGGAAGCTCCATCAAAAATTGACGTCGTTGCTGGGGACAACGGAACGTTTTAATCTCATTTAGTATCTTGCTAGTTGGTTAGGGTTTTACACTTTCTTTTAATCATTAGTTCATATCTTCTTAAGTTCATCATATCTTTGACATCATCTAAAAGGTGTATTCTTTTTTCTCTACTCAGGTAGAAGACGTGTAAGCAATCATCGCATAACCTCAGATTCTCCCCTGATCCAGAGTACGACTCTGAGGTAGAGAGAAGCTTCCTCCGCCGCATCAGACTTAACTGCCAAAGAGCCAAGCAAATGGATGAAGATCAACGCCAAGATGCACTAGTGATGGAGAGGGTCAATGCCGCCATCGCCGCTCAAAGAGCACAACTCATTGCCGACACCCGTGCTCAGATTCAAGCAGAGATCCGAGCAGAAGAATAGGTCTGCATCTGAGCTGAAAACGAAGCAGCTAACCAAGCTGCTCAGTTAGAGCTAAGAAACAAGCAATTGAGGGATTATGATGTCCCTAAGAACTACGAAGATAATCATCCAATTCGGCCTCCGATCATCAACATACATAACTTTGAGATCCGGACACAATGGATTCAGATCATGCAGGGCATCTCATTCTCTGGAGGTTCGGGAGATGACTGTATGGATCACTTGAAGAGGTTCAAGGCATTATGCCTACTAGTCCCACAGGCCGGAGTTGCTTTCGACACAATAATGCTACATCTTTTCCACTTCACTCTATCAGGAAGAGCTTTGAGCTGGTACAACTCGCTTGATAGGGAGCCAATAATCACCACATGGGTTCCCTTGGAAGAAAAATTCTTGGAGAAGTTCTTCCTCCCTTCGTTAACCTACGAAATTAGGGGGCAGATTTACCACTTCGCCCAACTTCCTGGAGAATCACTCGCAGAAGCATGGGAAAGGTTCAAGGAGCTTCTAAGAAAGTGTCCTCATCACGACATCTCCCAAAATCAATTAATAGAAACATTCTATAGGGGAGTGAGTGATGACATCAAGCAATTTCTAGATTCTTCATCTGGAGGAAATTTTATGAGAAAGAACTACGAGGATTCTTGGAAAATCGTCACACTTGGAGCTGAGAATCAATCCAATTGGGGGCGATCATCTGGTAAGGGAGTCCGCAAAGTTTATAAAGCTGAGGAATCAATGGAAATGAAGGCTATTGCTGAAGCCCTAAAGACCATAGCTCATAAACAGCAGGCTCTTGAAACTTTGCTTGGAGAGTTTGATAAGAAGAAAACCCCACAAGTTCAATAGGTTAAAGCTGCCGCAGGGACCTGTGAAGCCTGTCGCGCATCCGATCACCCAACTCTATCATGCTGTCTGCTTTACAATGTGATGATGGATATGCATCCACCACAATAGCAATATGAACCAATCATTGAACAACCTGAAGAGCAATTGCCTGAACAAGTTAATTCTATTCATTCTATACATGGAGAAGTCTACTATAATCCTAATCAACCAAGAAACCACCCCGGGTTTCAATATGGAAATCCTGCGGGGACTGCCAATCCACAACACCAAACGCAAGGGGGATCTTCTAATAGACTGCCACCAGGATTTCAAAGCAACTTTAACCTGAATCAAGGGAACCTTAGAAATAACCTACCAAGATCCAACTATCAAAGGAATCCCTCTGCTTACTACCAATACACCCATCCTCCTCTGCACCCACAACTACCCCCTCAGCTGCAACAATCGCAGCAGCCTCAGTTAGCACCACCTCCACAACAGCCACATCAAGGACAACAACAATTTCAACAGAAAAATATCCCTTCCGAACCGACTGATGAGATAACTATGATCAGGCAAATGATACAATCGAAACAAACTATGCTCGCTAATCAGCAAGCTCAGCAGAAGGCTGTAGAGGCTCAACTAGTACAAATTGCTGCCCAGTTGAAACCTCCAGTAGGCACTTTTGCTGGCCAACCAGAGTCGAACCCAAGACATGACCAGAATAGACCGGAGCAACTGAATGCTGTTACTACCAGATCAGGTTGTGTCTTTCACGAAGCTACAAGGATCACTCATGATAATGATGATACATCTGTCTTTGTTCCAAATGCAAGCCCAAATCTAGCAACTGAGAATTCTGTAGATACTGAAAAAGGCAAGGAAAAGGAACAAGCCCCCAAGGAGTCATAGGTCCCGCAATGTAAACCTAGGATACCATATCCAGGTAGATTGAAAGAGACTAAGATGGACACTAGATTCCCAAAGTTCAAGGAGGCTATGAAGAAACTCTATATCGACATCCCTCTCCTCGATTCCCTCTCCGAAGTACCAGCTTGGGCTAAATACCTAAAAACTTTGCTATCAAGGAAGTACATTACTAAGGAGCAAGAGACCATTAAACTAGCTCAGACCACCTCTGATATCATTCTTAACAAGATGCCAAAGAAAAAGAAGGACCCTGGTTCCTTCGGTATTCAGTGCTTTATTGGAAATGCCTCAAGCAAAAAGGGATTAGCTGACTTAGGGGCTAGCATATCAATTATGACCTACTCCATGTGTAAACGATTAGGGTTCACTGACTTGCTTCCCACATCGATGACAATTCAGTTAGCTGATTCCACTATCACTGCACCTCTAGGAATTATCGAGGATATTCCAGTCAGAATAGGCAAAGATGCCTATGTCCCGTGCGATTTTGTTATTATGGATATCAAGGAGGATCTGAGATACCCAATAATATTTGGCAGACCTTTCCTTGCCACAGCTAGGGCTCTTATTGATGTTGAAGCTGGCATGATTATTCTAAGATTGGGAAAAGAAAAAATTCAATTCCGAGTTCTCAACAACATGAAAGGTCCCAACATTCAAGAGTAGGTTTTTCTCTTAGATGCAATACACCAAATGTCCCAATTGGAAATATCCGAGCCATATGATGAGTTGGAGAATGTTCTGACAAATCCAGAAGTCAAATTTTCAGCAAATGAATTGGTTCAATAATGTTTGCAACACTTAGAGAAAACTGAAGAAGCACCGACAACCACCTTTGAGGAGCTCAAATCCATCACTGTTTTAGAAACAACAGAAGAGCCCAAGGCTCCCGAGATGAAGACTCTACCCACGGGACTTAAACACGTCTTCTTAGACAAAGAAAAATTATGTCCAGTTATCATCAGTTCCACTCTGACAGGAGACCAAGAAGAAAGGCTTCTCGACAAATTAAAGAAGCACAAGAAGGCCATGGGGTACAAAATAACTGACTTGACATGTATAAACCCTGCCTTATGCATGCATAGACTACCCATGGTCAAGGAATTCAAGCCTTCAAGAGAACACCAGAGGAAGTTGAACCCCAATCTTAAAGAAGTGGTTCGCCTTGAAGTCCTCAAATTACTGAAAGCCGACATAATTTACCAATTTCAGACTCCCAATGGGTCAGCCCCGTCCAAGTGGTCCCCAAAAAGGGAGGAACCACTGTCGTGCTAAACGAAAAAAATGAGTTAGTTCCCACAAGGACTGTGACGGGGTGGAGGATGTGTATCGACTACAGGAAACTAAACAAATCAACACGAAAAGATCATTACCCTCTGCCCTTTCTTGACGAAGTCCTAGAACGCTTAGCCCACCAAAAAGACTTCTTCTATCTTGACGGTTATTCCGGGTTCTACCAAATCCCTACACACCCAGAAGACCAAGAAAAAACTACCTTTACATGCCCCTTTGGGACCTATGCTTTCATAAGAATGTCATTCGGACTGTGTAACGCACCTGCTACATTCCAAAGGTGTATGTCTGCCATTTTTGCATGATTAACGGAATCTATAATGGAAGTTTTTATGGATGATTTTTCAGTTTACGGAGATTCCTTCGACAACTGTCTACTCAACCTTGGACAAGTCTTACAACGATGCGAGGAAACGAACCTCATCTTGAATTGGAAAAAATGCCATTTTATGGTAACTGAAGGTGTCGTCCTCGAACATAGAGTGAGTGACAGAGGGATTGAGGTAGATAAGGCAAAGATAGATGTTATCTCAAAGTTGTTGCCACCAAAAGATATAAAAGGAGTACGGGAATTCTTGGGTCATGCTGAGTTTTACAGAAGATTTATCAAAGATTTCTCAAAAATAGCAAAACCCATTACCCAACTTCTGACCAACGATACCGAGTTCAATTTTAATCAAGAATGCTTACAAAGTTTCTCAACTTTGAAAAATTATTTAGTCTCTGCACCCATACTAAGAGCCCTGGATTGGTCACAACCTTTTGAAATCATGTGTGATGCCAGCGATTATGCCATAGGGGCCGTGCTAGGACAGAGAATCGACAAGAAACCCTATGTAATCTACTACACATCTAAAATGCTCGATGAAGCACAGAAGAACTACACTACTACAGAAAAAGAGTTCTTAGCTGTCATCTACGCGTTTGAAAATTTTCGCTCCTACTTGATTGGAGCCAAGGTCATCGTCTACGCCGACCACTCCGCCATACAATATCTAATTCAGAAGCAAGATGCAAAACCCAGACTTATCCGCTGGGTGTTGATGCTTCAGGAATTCGATTTGGAAATCAAAGATAAAAGCGGAGTGGAAAACGTCGTCGCCGATCATCTCAGCCACATTGAAGTCGAGGATGAAGATAAAGTACCGATCCGAGACTCCCTTCCAGATGACCAACTAATGAAAGTTACCAATGGATTCCCCTGGCATGCCGACATTGTTAATTATCTGGCTACTAGAATCATTCACCCTTCCGCCTCCCATCATGACAAAAGGAAATTCCTCCACGATGTCAAGCAATTCTACTGGGATGAACCTTACCTTTTTCGCCTTTGTGTAGACAGAATTTTCCGTCGCTGCTTACCTGAAGAAGAGATCACCCCCGTCTTAGAGCATTGCCATTCCGGCCCCACTGGGGGACACATGAGTGCGAAGAAAACTGCCATGAAAATTCTGCAATCAGGTTTCTTTTGGCCAACCATAGCAAAAGATTCTCATGATTTTGTTAAATCTTGCAACAAATGTCAACTTTCTGGTGGCATCTCTAAAAGGGATGAAATGCCCCTCACCATGTGGCAAGAGATCAAACTTTTTGACGTGTGGGGGATAGACTACATGGGCCCCTTTCCTTCTTCATATGGTTTCTCCTACATTTTGGTTGCAGTAGAATCTGTCTCGAAATGGGTCGAAGCTGTACCTACAGTGTCCAGTGATTCCAAACTAGTCATTAAGATGTTCAAAGATATCATTTTTCCCAGATTTGGAGTTCCCCGAACTGTCATATCCGACGGAGGGACCCATTTTCTGGAACGAAGTTTTGAAGCCCTCTTAATGAAATACGGCGTTAACCATAAAGTCGCCACGCCTTACCATCCACAGACCAGTGGTCAGGTTGAGGTTTCAAATAGACAACTAAAGGCAATCTTAGAAAAAACAGTCAATAGACACCGCACTGACTGGTCCACCAAGCTTCCCGATGCCCTTTGGGCTTACCGAACTGCTTATAAAACACCAATCGGGACAACCCCGTTCCGTTTGGTATACAGGAAGTCATGTCATCTTCTAGTGGAACTGGAACATAAGGCTTGGTGGGCCATTAAACAACTGAATTTTGATTTCAAAAGTGCCGGAGAAAATAGACAACTCCAATTACAAGAGCTAGAGGAGCTCCGAATGACCGCTTATCAAAGTGCCAAAATTTATAAAGAACAAACCAAGATGTGGCACGACGGTCATCTAAAAAGGAAGGACATCGCCATGGGCGACAAAGTCCTCCTTTTCAACACCAAGCTAAAATTGTTTCTCGAAAAACTCCGCACGAAGTGGTCCGGGCCTTTCACCATCAAACATATACACCCGACTGGAGCTGTCATAATTGTTGACGACAATGGTGGAGAAAGGATAGTCAATGGCCATCGATTAAAAAATACTACACTCCAACAGATAAAATGCCTAGACAGACTATTGAAATCAGAGACGCCACAACATCATCATAACAACATCAAAACCTCATCGGGCCAACAACGTAAAACCCAGGCACTACTTGGGAGGCAACCCATGATCTGAGTATCACTTTTTATTTTTCTTTTTCCTTCATTTATTTTAGGATTATCATCTTTAGTCTGAAAATATAAAAATTCACATAAACAAAACAAATATAAAAATATACTAAACTTTAAACCTTAACCTACCCAAACGGTCCTGAAACCGTTTGGAGACAAACAGTCTTCAAACCGTTTGGAGCCATACGGTCTTCAAACCGTTTGGATCCAAATGGTCTTGAAACCGTTTGGAGCCAAACGGTCTTGAAACCGTTTGGAGTCCATTCGGTCTCAGACCATTTGACCTGAAGAATTTGTAGGGTCAACCCCCGATCCCTATAAATATAGCCCTAGCCCCCCTCTTTCTTCTTCTTATTTCTTTCGACTCTCGAGCTTTCTAAAACCCTTGCGCAAGCACTATTCCATCGCCTCTGTCTTCCTGTTCCCACGCAGCTCAGGTTCCCTCCGCCACCGTCGATCCAATTCCTGTGTTTCTTCACGGCGACCTCACCACAGTGCCACCGCTTTTTGCTTGACCGTCGTCGTCTCCACCAACAGCTACAAGGTAGTCGCGCCACCATCGCCGACGCCTGCAAATGCCGCCGCAGCTCTATCACAACATTACTTTTTTTCTTTCGCCTCCACAACCATCTTTACCACCGTCGACATCTTCGGCGTCGTCGTGGCACCCCCTTACTCACCATCATCGTCCTCTTCGTCAGCGGCCACTCCTCGACGCTTCACCTACCAAACGGTCTTCAAACCATTTGGGACCAAATGGTCTTGAAACCGTTGGAAACCATATGGTCTTGAAACCGTTTGGGACCAAACGGTCTTGAAACCGTTTGGCTTTTCAAAACCACCTATTTTTTGCTAAAACATAAAAACACATATAAACACATACAATCTAATTTTAAACTTGTTATTCTAACACATGACTTTCCATTTTCAGAAATGGCTTCACCAACAAAGCAATAGTCGGAAACGCAGACGCTCCCTTATGGACAAGGGAGCAACTCATGGAGGACCAAACCAACCTCTAAAAGATAATAGACACTTTCAACAAGACTGGAAAAGCCCCACTAAAGGTTAACATCATAAAAGTCTTGTGTGAAATCGACCACTTAAACAACTGTCTAGCTGAGGCACCGGAAGAAGAAGTAGAAGAAATTTCCTCCAGTGATGAGGGCTCAGAATATGAGCCAACTCCCGAGGAGGAATCCCCCATCACAAAGAGCAAGGGGAAAAGGAAGGCCTAGGAAGCCACCACAACTCAGCAACCAAAGAAGCGGGCAAGGAAGTAGGTTCATCCTGTCACTGCAAGGGAGCAAACCCTGGCAGGAAACATTCCACCAACCACCACCTCCGCTGCCGTTTCCACCACCATCACTATCCCTTTTTATCCTCCCATCACCAGTACAACACCACCACCAGAAAACCTCTACATACACACCCTTCCCTCCATCGATAAAATCCTAAAACCTACAAAGTACGTTTGCTCCAGCGTACTGCTTAAGATGGGGATCTATGACAGAATTCTCACCATGCTAGACAACGCCAATATTTCAAGGCTGTGTTTGGTACCTGAGATCTCCTACACAGAACCTACAACTAAATTCTTCACTTATCTGAAAACTACTAGAGGGGGGGTGAATAGAGTTTTATAGATAATTTAAAAATTATTGAACTCAAACAACCACAATGAAAATATTGGACAAGGAGACACAAGGTTTAGAGTGGTTCCAACTATAGCAAATACTATAGCCGTCAATCCACTACCCGGTTGCTTACCCAACCGGGATTTGAAAAGAAATTTATTTTATTACCTCTCAAGGAATTTACATAAAATACAATCTCTTTTCCTAAACCCTTCAAGCAGCCTTCACCTAGAAGTAATCGCCAACCTTGAAGCAGCCTTCCCTTGAAGTAGATGCACCAACTCCCGTTGCACCAGCCTTCTGAAGTAGCTTCCCTTGTGATAGCCTTCTTGAAGTAGCTTGAAGTCCCCTTCTCCACCTGAGAAGTCAACCCTCTCCAATCCGTAGCCTCCAACCCTAGGAGTAGCAAGGAGAGTACAAAAGATAAAAAGGAACAAGAAAGAAAAAGGAAATTACAACTTATCCTTTAAGCCCAAGGCTTGATATGCCTAGATCAAGCATATAGATCTCCTAGCCAAGTGTGTGAACTTGTGATTGCTGTGGATAGGAGAATCTAGCCTATAGGACACGGAATTGAGCTAAGGAGAATGTAGACTAATGATCACAGTGCTCAAATTGCTTGCAAAAGATTGCTCAAGTATGCTCAAGTGTATTCTCAAGTGTAACAAGTAAATTCTAGTGTCCTATGGCTTGTCCTATTTATAGGAATGGCCTAAGTATGCTTAAGGACGTTCTAGACAACTTCTAGGGGCTTCTAAGTGCTTAACTAGCCGTTAGGTACAAAGTTGTTGCTTTAGCAACGGCTAATTAATTTATTCTGCAGTTGCTGTCAGAGACCATCTCGGTCGACAAATGGTCGACCGAGACACCTACTCGGTCGAACTTTTGTCGACCGACAGGCTCTCTGGAACAAGTGATTTGCAACGTCTTTCTTCAACTGCCAACTAACTTGTCTGTTATGTCTAACGGCTACTTTGGATCTTTCTCGGTCGAGAAGATTGTCGACAGAGAGTGTCTCGGTCGAGGAGTTTGTCGACCGAGAGTGATCCTGTTTCAAGGTTTCAATTTAGGCATTAATTATATGTGTGAGTGTGCATAAATGATCCTATTTAAATGGGATGACATGTCTAACTATGGTGTTTGGCTAGGGAAAATCTAACGCTTGATTTACATGCAATTCTAAGTACTTGTACATTATATATTTGTACAAGTTTTTACAACAATGATTACATTGCATGAAAATATAAACAATTTAGCTTGTGGATTTTCCCTAGTTGCTTTGCCATCCATCTTAGTCCTGCACACTCAAGTAGCTCGTTAGATTAATAAGAATGAAATGTTTGTCATCATCGAAACAAAGGGATTTATCCAATTTATCCAACAATCTCCCCCTTTTTGAAGATGACAAACATTTCCTAAATATGAAATAAGAAAATATAAAGCATGTGAGTTTCATACCTGAAAATTACCTTTTGTAGCCATTTATGTTTTGCAAGTGAGTGCTGGACAAGATGTTATGAAACTCATTTATATTTTTGATTTTTATATTCTTTCTCCCCCTTTGTCATTTCAAAAAGATATCCAAGTTGAATATTTTATTTTTCTTCTCCCCCTTAATTTTATATTATGCTCCCCCTTAAATAGATATCCTATTAGAAACATGGATTTTTGTCTAATTTATCCACAATGTGTTTCTCAATCATTTGCAAAGGATGTTAAGCCTTGAAATGATATGAGATTCCCTTAAGCGTATGATGAATGTATATTTATTTCTCATTTATCAAAGGATGTTAAGCCCTAAATTAAATGAGAATCCTCTAATCTTAGAGTACATAAAAATGTCTCTATCCAAATTCAAGGGATGTTAAGCCCTGTTTTGGGTAGAGAGTTCCTTCAAGTACAAGATACCATTTTCAATAAATTCATAATTTTCTTTATAATCAATGAAAATTTTCAGCTACACATGGTAGTTACAATGTTTTTGTAGGCTTCTTCAATCAAATGGTCAAAGTTGTTTTTTTTTATGATCTCCCCCTTAGATATCCCGAATAAAGACTTAAATGCTTTGCAATATGTTTGAATAGTGTCCATATACATAAAAGAATACTCTGTTTCACAAATGATGTTCAACATGCATCCTTGGTTTAAAATTATTTGATGAGCAATCATTTGCAGCAGAATTATTTCAGACTTGACAACAGAGACCTGCTCGGTCGACGATTTCTCGACCGACAGTGTTCTCGGTCGACTAGTGACTCGACCGAGAATGTTTCTGGAGAACTGTTTGTCATAGATCATTATCAATTTAGCCACAAGGTTTTATTTATTTCTCCCTTTATTTTGTATGCTCTACAATAATAGTCTTTATAATCCATTTATTTACAAGATGTCTCACAAGCGAAAAGATATCCATCCAAATCAACAAAAGGATAAACAATTTCATTAATAAGCATGGAAAGATAGACACATCATACAGAAGTGATTCATAACAATCATTCAAAGCAAGTCATTACAACTAATATTACTCCAACCCTCACTGAAAAGATTTAAGAATTACATCAACGTCAAGATCTTTCCCAATAAATGGCTCAGCTCCATAGTATTGAACCAAGGTTTGCCAATCTAGAGCTCCCGTCTTGGTTAAAGAATATGCTTCCAAGAATGTAGGAACTCGGTCAAATCGGAAATGAGCAACAATATCTTGCAATTGCATAGATGAAAATTGAGTATGCGTTAGATCCATGGATGGTGGAGGTGGAGTTTGATAGTAGTTGTACGAAGGATTGTATGGATTGAGCATGCCTGGATTTAAAGAATATGGATATTCATCAGTTTGGTTTGGGGAAAGGGTTTGCATTCTTTGGTTTAAATATGTCATGGCATGATGATTGTAGTCTAATTGTCTACTAAGGTGATATTGGGAGCCAGCAATATAAGTAAGAGTATTTTGAATGGGGTCTTGTGGTAGGGTAGTAGGAGGAGGTGGTGGTATGTCCTGTTGAGATGTTTCTCCTTCTACTCTAGCCCTTTTGTGACCAAAATCTATTCCCATTTTCTCTACGGTATTCTTACTTATCTTTTGTGGTCGACGCACCCATGTATATCCCATATCCTCAATGTTTGTTTTAAGAAAATGTTGAGTAATTTGGCAAATGAAATCCGCATATGGTGGGTTGCCAGAAAACTCAATCATGTTTTTAAGAATTATACGGATGAAGTTTGTGGGAATGCGGCTTATGATGGCATAAATGAGGCACATACGGAATATTGGAACTTCAGATTTGTTGGCTCTAGGGTGAATATTTGTAGAAACAATGAGATTTACAATCCTACAGGCTGGTTTGAGATTTATAGCGTAGTAGGTTCCCCTATCTTCATGACAAGTAGTGTTGGATTGAAAAATAGCTCTTTTTATTTCACTAAGGCTAATGGTATGATCATCTTGGGAGAGTTGATTTAGTGGATTTCCGGTGGTGAGATCAAGGGAATCTTGGTATTCATCTATGTCAATTTCTAGCATGTCAAGAATATCCCCTTCGGTAAATTTAAGGCTATGCCCATTGACCATGGTGTAGAAGAAAGTGGTTTCATTTTCAGTATGGGATATGAGATTGGCATAAAATTCGTTGACTACCTTAGTGGAATAGAAAGGGAAAGAGGGATTGATGAAGTCCTTCAACTTTTGCACTTCAAAGAGATCCTCTAGATCGACTATGTTGATGAAGTCCATGACTTCGACTGGTCGTCGTGGAAGAGGGGCTTTGGAGGAAAGCCGTAGATATCGATCACCAACATCTCCATCGATGAAGGCGATGTCGTTGATGATCGTCAGTGGCGGAGTGGCTTCCCGAGCTTCCCTTCCTTTCCTTCCGGCGACCTTCTTCTTCCCACGGGCAGCTGAGGATGAGGCCATTTGTGTTACTTGAATGTGGAGAAGAAGCAAGGAAGGTTTGGGAATGAGGATGCTGAAGAGTTGCACAAAAATGCACTAGAGAGGGACAATGGAAACAAGAGTATGCAAGTGTGAGTTGGTGACCCATTTTTTCCCCTTTTTATAACATTCCAGCGACCAGGTCGGTCGACGATTCGTCGACCGAGTGTCCGCAACGGTCATGTTGCAGACGCGCCACTCGGCTCCCCAACGGTCAAATAACGGTCATAAACGGTCAGTTTACAACGGTCGTATCCAACAGCTATTTCTCGGTCGAACAATTGTCGACCGACATTGTCTCGGTCGAGCATTTGTCGACCGAAAGTTCGTCCGATATTAAGTCTGTTTAGATTCTGTCGGTCGAGAGAGGTGAGCTGACCGAGAGGGTCTCGGTTGAAGAATTCGTCGACCGACAGACTTACTGAGTAAGAATTTTAAAGCTGATTTTTTAATGCAAAAGGTAGATTATTTTTGTAGAGCATTTATATGGATATTCTAAGGGAGTAATATTGGGATAATTTAAGGCTTAAATGATAAAAAATGATTTAATTTTCAAGAAAAATTTATATTAAGATTAGGTCCAAAGAGAGAATTTCCAAATAAGCAATTTTTGTCGAAGCTTATTTTAGGTCGCCCTTGACTACGACCATAGCGCCCCTTGGCTAAATTTTGTTTTAACCAAGAGGCAGAAATTTCAGATTTCCAATTAAGCATTTAAATCAACTTTGATGCGTATTTAAATGATACTAATCATGAAAGCACAATGAATATTTCAACTCTTTTAAATATATCAATTGAAAACATTATATTCTTTGCAAGCATTTCTAAGAGATATACCATCAATAGATTCTTTTGCTTGCCTATGTAATGATAGAACAATAAAGGCATGTTATGATAAAATAGAAATTTTCTTTAAGCTAATCATAATTTTGGTTTTTGACCAAATTAATTTCACATAATCTTTCAAGGATGATTTCCATAATTTATACTTTATTGTACAGTCATTAACCACAAATAGACAGCAATTTTGATCAATTTCAAAAGAATTCAGCAATTGTACAGTATTCTGAAGAACAGTGATATGCTCGGTCGACAATTGTTCGACTGATGAGGTCTCGGTCGACAGTTGCTCGACCGACAAGATTCCTGGAACTGTTTTATTTGTTTCAAAGATATTATGTGGGTTAACTATTTAGATGCTTACATTTATTTGTAATCTCATTATGTTAAGTTGAGATAGACATAGAATTATGCAACTAATGTCTTTTGGTCATATCTCAACTTAACCTTATTTGTTTAGTTTGGAGGTTTAGGAACCCAAACTAATTCGACATCTCTTCTCTTGTAAGGACATGAAAATGAATAGTGACCAAGGTGCAAACAGTAATGACAACATATTGAGTCAACTTCATATCTTTTTCTATGGTTGTGTCCTATGTTGTCATTGGGTGAGGATGTCCTTTTAGGTACATATATAGATTGGGTTTGTGACTTTCTCTGACTAGGTTGTTGATGAGATTTTCCTTTAGACTTGTAACCTAGTCCCCTTCTCCCAATTTGTTGATAGGGATTATCTAGAATTTGATCAAGAATGCCATGGTTATTCAAACTACGAACTTGTTGTTGTAGCTTGGCAATCTCATCCATTATTTTCTTAATGTCTATTTTTGCTTGGTCTAGATTGGATGACAATACATTTCTTTCTTTAACAATAGTGTCATAATCTATATGGGTGCACAATAATGGTTGTTTTTGAAGATCGTTTACTTGAGTCTGTAAGTTTGAATTTTCAACAGAAAGGAGCTTGCAATCGGCTTCCATAGATTTTAACTTAAGATCAGAAAATTTATTTCCCTCTTTAAGATCCTCATTTTCAGATGCAAGAGCAAGAAGTTTAACATTTAGATCATCATTTTCCTTATTTGATTTCTTTAATTTCTTTTTGCACTCAACATATTTATTATGTGTTTCTTCAATAATAGCAACTAGTTCTTCTTTAGATAAATCAAAAAGACTTACCTCTTCTTCTTCTTCTTCACTAGTTGTAGCAATAAAGCATTCTTTGTGCTTATCCTCTTCCTTTGATCTCCATGGGCATCCGGTTGTTTTGTGGCTTGTTCCTAAACACCAATTGCAGCATGTAGTGGTTTCGTCCAAGCACTTTTCACCATTTCCCTTCATTCTTCAAGACCTGGTTAGGGTTCCTTGAAGCCCGCTCTGATACCAATTGAAAACTACTAGAGGGGGGGTGAATAGAGTTTTATAGATAATTTAACAATTATTGAACTCAAACAACCACAATGAAAATATTGGACAAGGAGACACAAGGTTTAGAGTGGTTCCAACTATAGCAAATACTATAGCCGTCAATCCACTACCCGGTTGCTTACCCAACCGGGATTTGAAAAGAAATTTATTTTATTACCTCTCAAGGAATTTACATAAAATACAATCTCTTTTCCTAAACCCTTCAAGCAGCCTTCACCTAGAAGTAATCGCCAACCTTGAAGCAGCCTTCCCTTGAAGTAGATGCACCAACTCCCGTTGCACCAGCCTTCTGAAGTAGCTTCCCTTGCGATAGCCTTCTTGAAGTAGCTTGAAGTCCCCTTCTCCACCTGAGAAGTCAACCCTCTCCAATCCGCAGCCTCCAACCCTAGGAGTAGCAAGGAGAGTACAAAAGATAAAAAGGAACAAGAAAGAAAAAGGAAATTACAACTTATCCTTTAAGCCCAAGGCTTGATATGCCTAGATCAAGCATATAGATCTCCTAGCCAAGTGTGTGAACTTGTGATTGCTGTGGATAGGAGAATCTAGCCTATAGGACACGGAATTGAGCTAAGGAGAATGTAGACTAATGATCACAGTGCTCAAATTGCTTGCAAAAGATTGCTCAAGTATGCTCAAGTGTATTCTCAAGTGTAACAAGTAAATTCTAGTGTCCTATGGCTTG
Organism: Alisma plantago-aquatica; assembly: GCA_963693085.1. Classification (NCBI taxonomy): domain Eukaryota; kingdom Viridiplantae; phylum Streptophyta; class Magnoliopsida; order Alismatales; family Alismataceae; genus Alisma; species Alisma plantago-aquatica. The sequence goes on from OY856415.1 coordinate 422,445,432, forward strand.
TCCTATTTATAGGAATGGCCTAAGTATGCTTAAGGACTTTCTAGACAACTTCTAGGGGCTTCTAAGTGCTTAACTAGCCGTTAGGTACAAAGTTGTTGCTTTAGCAACGACTAATTAATTTATTCTGCAGTTGCTGTCAGAGACCATCTCGGTCGACAAATGGTCGACCGAGACACCTACTCGGTCGAACTTTTGTCGACCGACAGGCTCTCTGGAACAAGTGATTTGCAACATCTTTCTTCAACTGCCAACTAACTTGTCTGTTGTGTCTAACGGCTACTTTGGATCTTTCTCGGTCGAGAAGATTGTCGACCGAGAGTGTCTCGGTCGAGGAGTTTGTCGACCGAGAGTGATCCTGTTTCAAGGTTTCAATTTAGGCATTAATTATATGTGTGAGTGTGCATAAATGATCCTATTTAAATGGGATGACATGTCTAACTATGGTGTTTGGCTAGGGAAAATCTAACGCTTGATTTACATGCAATTCTAAGTACTTGTACATTATATATTTGTACAAGTTTTTACAACAATGATTACATTGCATGAAAATATAAACAATTTAGCTTGTGGATTTTCCCTAGTTGCTTTGCCATCCATCTTAGTCCTGCACACTCAAGTAGCTCGTTAGATTAATAAGAATGAAATGTTTGTCATCATCGAAACAAAGGGATTTATCCAATTTATCCAACATTATCTTATTAAAGAACCTGTCGACATTATGGATAGATCAAGGGATGGAGTGACCGTAGGCTGGTCACCAAACTATTTGGCAGCAAGGTTGTCATAACAGAAAATATGCTGAATGAAATCTTTATAGACAACCAGGACCAGCTCCAGAAAGCCAAATTTGTTGGAACAGAGAATACTAGTTTCAACAGACATAACTTTTGGAAATCCCTAACAGGGATCCTCACCTACGAGGCAAAGACCTACAAGGCCTCCAACATACAATCAGGATTAGTGCGCACTTTACATAAAATTCTCACAGACGCACTCTTCCCCAGGACAGAAGGAGGGAATGTCATAATCTCAGATCTTTTCATTCTCTGGTCAATTCTACATGAGATGCCAGTCAACATTGGACGTCATATGATCCAGAAGCTATCCGCTTATGCCCTGGGGAAGGAGATTTGCATGGGAGGTCACATCACATCCATCATCAAATACCTCAAGATGGACATACCTCTACCAAGATGTACGCAGATAAAGGGCGACATCCTAACAAACGAACAAACTTTGAAAAACTCCTACATCATCAAAGACAAGGATGCAAAGTTATTTTACATCTTCTGCCCTACAGTCAAATCCTCTAGAACCCTGCTACCGCTCCCGGAGCTTGGAAATTACGACAAGGAAAAGCTCCTATTCACTGACGAGGAGCTTACAAAACTCATAGCTACGATCAAATCACCAGAGAAAAAAGTAAAGGCGGGGCAAACCGAACTTATCATAACCGCCCCAACAGCTAGGGTAACAAAAATTCCTGTGAAACAACCCTCCAAAAGACTTTCACAGAAGCAATAGCTGTTGGGGACAACAACATCTAAACTGCATCCAGAAGAAGAAACCCCCCTCCCCGAAGAACAAATCACCACCTCATCTCTTGACTCCTTCAATATGAGTCTCAATGCTGAACTTACAACAACCACCTCACCACCCTCCACCTTTCCACAATCCACCACTCTTCCATCTTTCTCCACAACTACACCACCACCTACATCCTCCACTTCACCCATTTTCTCTTCGGGCATCCCTTTCTCTACCGCTATGCCCGACTTCACCACCTTTGCCTCCATCCCCGCAATATCTCCCCCACCACTATCAATCCCACCATTTTCACCAGCAACATCACCACCTTTCCCATCCACAACCACCCCAACACCGCTGGTGACACCATCTATAGTCACCACGCAGTTCGCAGACCCATCAACAGTGTCTCTTCCGCAAGACACTACACCCTTCCCATCCAGACCCCAACCATCCCACCCTTCCATAACTGGGGTCCCTTTCACAAATGTCAGCGATGAATTCGGACGTCAATTTGACTCCATCTGAAACCTCCTCACCGACCCTTCTAACATAATGCACTCCATTTTTTCTTGTGTGCAAGGACTCTCTAAACAGGTAGCCAAGATCGACGAACAGAACCGCGCCTTGCCAAGCATCCTCCAAGGTCTTCAGCAACGACATGAGGTAGTGGCCAGGCAAGTTGATCACATCAACAACCACCTCGACAACTTACCCGAGCTGATCCTTGGGGTAAAAAGCCAGCAAGAAGCGATGGCCAAGAAAGTCGATGAGATCTCTACGCAGACTCAACCTCTGCCTGAGTCCCTCCGCGAGCTCAAGCAACAACAAATACCTCTTAGCACACGCTTGGATACCATCAACAACACTCTCGTCCAACTCTACAATCGCCAAGAGGAGTCGACAAACAATGCCATCCAACAATTACAAGATACGATAATGGATCTTACAGCGTGACTCCTCTCTACCGAGGGTCGATACAAAGATCTCAAGGAAACACACAACACACTGCTCGAAACACATGAGTATGTGCAAGTGGCGTTTGACGAGTTACAAGTCATCCATCAGCAATGCAAAAAGACAGCACACAAGAAGCAAACAAACAAAGCAGCAACTGATAAAGAAGGCGACAATGAAGACGAAGATGACTCTGACTCCTCACCCGATTCTAACAACGATACCACCTCCTCAGATGACAAATCTGATGCCCCAGACAATGTTGGGGAGGGCCCAAGCCAAGGAGTAGAACCTTCTTAGAAAGGATATGACAAAGACCACCAAGAAGGTGGACATCATCCCAAGTCCCCCACCCACAACGAAAATGTAAATATATCATATGGGGACCAATTCCTCAATTACTCTGCTTTGGGATCCATACGGGAGTCTGCAAAAGACGCGGCTTTTGCGGAGTTCCACCAATGTATTTTAAGAACCAGCGCAAGCCCACCAGTAGCTGCCGCTCAGCTTTTTTCCGCACTTAACCAATCAGTGCCCTTTCCGCCAGAACAAGAAGAATCAGAATGAGTACGTTTAGATACAGATGAAGAACTCGATTCTGCTTCCGATTCATATGAAGATCTACAAGGCTATATAGAATATTTGGAACAAACCTCTTCACCCCCTCCGCAGGAGCTTCCCCCGCCACCACCTCTACCGCATAAGATGCACGATTTAGATATGGCAGCCATCTCTACACTAGATGCTCAGGACATCTTTATCCTGAACACTATTGTCGACGATGCCAAAGAGGGGGGAGACACCATCTACCACAATACAAAGACTAAGCGCAAGTTGACACACGAAGATTTCTATAACATCCTGTGACCACAGTCAGCGATGTCAATGGCAATCTTCCATGTCCTACTTGCCAACTGCATAGAACTTTACAGAAGCTCTAAGAGGAAGCAACCAGTATTCAACGCCTCACCTGCTCTTTCTATCGGCTTGTTATACAAAGAAATATGAGAAAAGTCAATTGAGCGACTGCATGCTGGTTTAGCACGGAGGGCATGATATCTTACTGTGCCATTTCAAGTTTTCGATCATTGGTTGTTTATGATTGTGGCCACCGAGGCTCGGCACGCCAAGGTGTACAATTTTTGCGCCACTGAGCTACCAGCTGGAACAATAAATTTTGTTGGAGAAGATGCAGGAGAGGCAAGATGTATACCTTTCCGGCTCCTTAAGCTAATTTGGGCTGCACGCCCGTCCCTCCGTCAAGACTGGAGCCCACCCTGGTTCCAAATAATAAACCCGCAAGTCCAAACAACTGAGGGATCTGGGGATTGCGCTTTTTGCACTATCCGTCACATTCAAGTGCTAAACTAAGAAATCCCCTTTACGGAGCTGATCGCCGAAGATTTTCACTCCCTGTGAGGGAGTTACTCCATGGAGCTTATTTGTGATCGAAGGTTCTTCAAGGACCCGACAATGGCACCAGATGATGTCCCCCATTACCTCTTTTCAGCAATCCAACGTTCGCAACAGTGACCTTTCAGACAAACTCTAAAAGAATTGGAGAAAAACAAACAGCCAGCCATAGTTCCCGAGCAAAGAAAATGGGACCCTTCCCACTTTGATCTGGCATAGGATAATGGGGACACAAATCTTTTGACTGGGGCAACCATTAGGAGATCGCCATCACAAATGGTGCCCCTATTTTCCATAGAACCCACTTTCCCAGATTTCGACCTCAGTGCTTGCAAAAGTCTCTCCGACAATGAACTATGTCTCATCATGTCAAGGCTTTACGCCATGAAATATGACCTCGTTTTCATGTCTGGTGACATCTTGGTCATGCCAGACGCGTTACGAGAAACTGAACAGTTCAAAGGGTCTCTATTCGTGAGCTTGATGGCTTCCTATCAATTTCTTCTCAGACGGAATCACCTACAACCTATATGGCATCCGCATATATGAAGGACAATATCCTAAAGCTAAAGAACTTTGGAACAACTGAAGCACTAATTTCCTTCATACAACATACAACACCAAAGCTTATCATGCTACCCTTCCTTCACCATGAGCACTGGATGCTTCTGGCAAAAAACTTACCAGAAGGAACAACTACCATCTACAACAGTTCTGACAGCCAGTTCAATCCACGTCAGAAGAAAGATGTAGTGACACCAAAGACGCCCACAGAGGAAGTGGCGAAGGAATGCGCAGACAAACTAATCGACAACAAACTTAACAGAAGGAACAACTACCATCTACAATAGTTCCGACAGCCAGTTCAATCCACGTCAGAAGAAATATGTAGTGACACCAAAGACGCCCACAGAGGAAGTGGTGAAGGAATGCGCAGACAAACTAATCGATATTCTAAGTCAGCACACCAGGGCTTACGACAAAGAACACTTTCATCGTCCATCTTTCAACCACAAATGTCCCCAAAAAATTCGGGAATCAAACGACTATGGCTTCCACGCCCTCTACTGGATGTACACCATCATGGTCCTTCAAAGAACAGTAGAGGATATGAAAGACGTGGATTACCACGCCCTACATGGGAAGTTTGCAGCTCATTTACTCAGAACACCAGGGGCAAACTCTGGATTAACGCCCTTGTCCTTGTTCTTCTCCACCTATCACTTTGACACTCTAAGGACAGAGTGAGTGATAAGTTAGGGGGGGAGTACACTGACAAGGGCAAGGTATCATTTCCAAACCCTTCCTACATTTTCTTACAGTTTTCTTGGCACATTTTTTTGTCTTCCCTGTTAAAATAAACTTCGCAAGAAGAACAACCCTTTTGGAACAAAGTCATCTCTAACCAACTTTAGAATCCAGCTAGTCCTCAAAAAGTAATAATAATAATAGCACTTAGACATGTAATGGCGAATTAATAAAATATCCTCACTTTTGAATTCTCATGCTTTTGCTTCATTTCTACATCTGACTCCCCGTAGGTTAGCATCAAGGCTGAAATAAGCCAATCACTCTCAAGGATGGGATGGATATCAGGTCAAATCCAAATCAAGAAGTCTCGCAAGTAAACCAAATAAGTGCATGTCGAGAAACTCTAAGAGCAACTTTCTTCTCTTCAAATAAAAGAGGCTTGGCCGCCCAAACAATTTCCCTAAAAAACCCATAACCTAAGCTTGTGAGTTTTTACGAATAAAAGCCAGAGTGCCGAATAAAACTATGAGAGTTGTTCCATGAATCAGGATCTATATAGAGAACCAATGAAGGTCTCGCCCGGCCGGTACATTCAGCTTCCCTCACAAAGGCAGATGTGTCGTGCTCGGTAGCGAGACCCTAAGGTATCTAAATATATGAAAGGCTGATAAAGGGCTCGCCCGACTGGTACATTCAGCTGCCCTCAAGAAGACAGATGTATCATGCCCGGTAGTGAGATCCTAAAAGCATAGACAACCCCTCCCCCACTTGAAGGGGGAGTTACACTTTAAGCCTTTAGCCAACCCTCATACCCACTCTAGCTTCCAATAGGATTTTCAGAGAAAGTATAAAGTTGATTAGAGTCAACGACATGCACCGAACAAAGTGGTTCCAATGCAGACTTCGAGATATGGAAAGAACCTGAGATCCAAGCAACTCTCAGTACCTGAAAGATTTAAGGCAAGATAAAGTCTCTAATACGACCTTAGGAGATCTCATGTTTAGAACTGAAGTAAGAGTATGGAAACCCTAACTAATTAAAATCGCCTCGCCGCTACATGCCTTAGCTCTATCTAACTTGAGGACAAGCTAGACTCTAAGTTAGGGGGGGTGATAACCTTCATTTTTGTGATGTTATCTTAGTTTTTTTCTTCAGTTTTCCACACTCTTTCTCAGATAAAATTAGACAAAATCCCTAACTATCATCTCTTATTGAAAATATACTGTTAGATTAACTTTTCTCCTTTTCACTTACAGAAAAAGACACAAAAAAATCATAAAAGACTCAAACGGCCCCCAGACCGCATGGATTCACACGGTACCAAGAACGCATGAAGCCAAACGGTCCCCAGACCGCATGGATTCACACGGTCCCAAGACCGCACGAAGCCAAATGGTCCCCAGACCGCATGGACTCACACAGTCCCAAGACCGCATGAATCCAATCGGTCCCAAGACCACGTGGAGTCAACCAGTCCTAAGACTGCATGGAGTCAACTGGTCCTAAGACCGCATGAGTCTAAATGGTTTCAGAGTCGAAACGGTTTCAGAGTCCAAATAGTTTCAGAGTCCAAACGGTTTCAGAATCCAAACGGTCTTCAAAACCGTTTGGATCCAAAACTGTCCAAACCGTTTGGACTTCACTTAAGGCCTATAAATAAGACCCAAGGGGTCCTCCCAAGGCATCAAGTTTCAGATGCCCAGAGGCTACCTCTACTACTCCAGAGCTTTTCCAACTTCCGTCCTCCGCCCAAAAGGCTTCCGGTCTGAGATCCACACTCCATCCTGAAGTTACTTTCTCTTTCTTCATCAAAGAAGGTGGGAAGAGGAGACCTCGTCACTGAGCAACCTGTGAATATTGAAGTTCGTCACTCTCTCTCTCTCCAAGGGGTTGACTTTCCTCTCTCCTTTGTGGGGATGACGCTCTCTCTCTCTCTTCTTGCCTCCTTCTTTGTACTAGCTATGAGCGAGTAGTCTTCTTTCACTAGGGTGCAGGGAGTAGCCCTGCTACCCATGTTTTCATTTCATGTAATGTAATCCATAGTTTGCAATATAGAGTTCTTTCTTTTCAGTTCAACATCAATCCTTTAATGAATGCTTGTTGCTTGATCACCAACTCATGTTATCTTTTATCTTTTAGTATGAATTGTCTATGTTTGTACTATTAGATTCAAATCTCGATTGAATGTTGGTTCTTGATGCATGTATCCACCATGCATCTGTTTCGGTATCTAGGAGTGTTGTTCAAGAAGTGGAGTAAACTCACTTCCATCATTGTACTTTCATACTATGAAATGGAATCAGTTGACGTATGAAAGTACAACCTTGATAAAGTCGAGGAACACACTTTGCAAAGGGAATGATGCAAAGTAGGTGACCATTCGTTCGGGGATGGCTGGCGTTGCAACATTCCCACACTTCTCATAGTTAGTTCTCAGAAAGGAAACTAAATCTACAAAGATACTAACTGTTTAGACTCTTGTTGGAGGTTATGTTTTATATTACATGTCTTGATCCATGTGTAGTGGCGGTGAAAACCGATCACATCCTAGTGGCTTTCTATCATTGTTGACATCCGTAAATTTACTTCTTTGCTTTACTTTACTTGCTCTTAGTTTAAAAACAACCAGACCAACCTTTTGATCTAATTACCTACTATTAAGAGATTAAGTGAAATTCCAACGTTTTCCATCTTGTTGCTCTCAACAAGACCTTTGTCCCGTGGATTCGACCCTTAACTATACTACGATAAGACTTCCACGTATCTTAGTATACGTGGGTGGAGTTCTCGATATAGTATAAGCAAGGCTAAACTTAAAGATTTACCATCTTTAGGATTTTTAGTGGTGCACACAATTCCACGTAAGTGGAAGCTCCATCACTTGTCTTTTCAGGTTCGGTACTTGAGAGTCCCAAAATTGGTTAGTTTCGGTGTCTGTAAGTCAAAAATTGGAAAATTAGCTAAATTATTGGCTATTTTTACTACTTTTATCTAATGCGAGACAGAAAACATAAAACATGAGCACAAGAGTGCATATTAGGAGAAAGTGATATAAAACCATAGATAAAATGCATAGAAAATATGCACTAATTTGGGTGTTATCAACTACCCCAAGCTTAAAACTTTCTTGTCCTCAAGCAAGACTGTGCTCAAAGAACAAAAGATAACATCCAAATTAAGCTTGGCAATAAATGCTAAAGTCAAGAAAAATAGTTTAAAGCATCAATACTCTTGATCCATGTCATTTCAGAACAAACCCCCACCAAACAAGCACTATCCTACCAAAGCAAGATCAACGAGTGTCCAGGCAATATTAAGAGAATTAACTACAGCCTGCCGATACTCATGAGGGTTTGAATCATAATTATTTAAACATGAGAGAGCTGTCATTTAGGTGATCAAGCAGGTGACGAGCAATGATCCATCACCATGAATACATGCATACCAATCTGGAACAACACACCTCTCACTTATTCATGTCCTAAGAAACAAAGAAAAAAGACTCTAATGACTTCTGAGGATCTCGATATGCGTCAGGTTGGTCCATGTAACGAGCAACAGTCCCTACAGTCTGAGCCAGTTGACCCAGAGCAGTGAGACGAACTACTCGTACTGTGCTTGAACCAACCCTGCTACTGAGATGATCTCATAGGTCACCTAAGGGTTCCTAGTGACTCTCTAATGAGACTTTAGAGTGATACTGCCAGGCACGACATACCCGCATTCGGCTGGGCATCATCCTCAACTCTCCTAAAAGAGAAAACATCGCTCATTTATTGTTCACACTCAGGCTTTTATCATCTGCATTCTATTTTTGTGGGCTTGGGTGAGAACTATATAGATATTTTGGGATTTTATGGGCGGCCAAGCCTCTTTTGCACATTTTTATATTTTTCATCTTTTTGACTTGATCTAATGTGAGAAGGCATGTAGTCCATCAAGGAAAAGCACTTCACCTTGATCATGGCTCAAAACTCATCACGATCCACTTGATACTTGTGTGACAAGATAGAAATTATGATTCAAGAATCCTTAGAATAGAGGCAAACTTGTGAATCCACAACTAGGTTCTTTGATCATGTTTTAGCTCATTCCAATGGTCCTTTACCATGGATTTGCCATTCACGACACAGATCAAGAGAATTCAGCTTTAAGCTATGAAAAAGGGACATAACCTTAGATTTATTACCAAACTCAAGGAAAGAGTCAAAGAGCAAGTCAAGCAAAGGTCAAGCAATTTTTAAGATGAAAAATGTGCATCTAGGCATGAAGTCAAGCATTTATCTAATAGATTCACACCACATAGCCAAAATTGCTTTTAAACTAAATGCAAGAAGTAAACGTGCATGCAAGAAGGGTGAAGAGAAAGAAGGGTGAAGCCTACTAACCCAAGCTTAAAACTTTGGTCGTCCTCGAGCAAGACTTAAACTTGGAATAGAGGGGCATGAATGCATGATTTTAATGACAATTATTGAATTTCTAAAGATGATGCATGGATGCAAGGAAATAAAACAGTTAGAGGAAAGAAATTAACCAACAAGAACATGAAAAGCAAAATTTATTGTAATAAAAGGGCCAGAGGGTGGGTAAGATAAAAAGGGGGTGGCTGCCCCACGATACCGACACTGGGATCCCAAATTCTGAGTTTTGGGACCAGTGTCACCTGTGTCTTGCTGACGGGTTCCGCCACATAATATGAGTAGAATAGGAGGATGTGTTGGCCTTGCCGAGTCTGAAGAAGAAATGTAAAATCTGGCGACTCGGTGAAGTCATCTTTGTGCTGGAATTGATTTGAGTTGCACTGGGATGAATTCTTTGGCAAATCATCCTCAAGGTACCTTTCATTATATGAATCTAAAAATGAAGGTCCTGGGATGTCGACACAGGATGAAATAGATGAGATAGGTTGGTCATCATCTTGAGAACTCATATCTTCTCTCTCCATCTCTGCACTTGAGGTTGGATGCTCAGATAAATCTTCATGTACTGTCTGAGTCATCCAATCATCTTCTGAGCAAAAAGTACCCCCTGAAGAATCTATTTGTAGTTCTACCACCCCAAGCTTATCACCTAGCATGGAGTCAGGGGTGTCTTCATGCTCAGCAGCCATGTTGTAGTGAACCGTCCATCCTGCCCCCTTGACGTCCACCAAGCCTTGTAAAGGGATGGTGGTAAATGATGGCTCATGCTTCTCCAACTCGTCTTCATTACTATACTCACTGCTCCATGTCGAGCAGCTATCGTCGTCATCATCGTCGTCGAACAAATTGTTCCAAACCATGGTTGGCGTACTGCTCAAAGCGAAATGACAAGTCTCAATATGAGAGATGTCACTCTGGTCTGGTTCAATATCTGACTCTGGTTCCTCTAGCCAACCTTCTGGATGTGAGGAAACTTGGCTTTTAGAGTCTTCATCATCGTCATCATAGATCCATTCAGGTCTATGACTCATATCTTCCATTGGTTCATCAGCTGGGTCATCTGGATATAATGAAGGGTTTCCTGGAGTGGGTTGGTCTTCACAGAAAAATCTTGGTGAATCCAGTTGATGGTCTGAATAGGATGGTGATGCATACTCCACTTCATACCCAATGGAATGGTCATGATGACTAATGTCTTCATTATCTTGTGATGGCATTTGTAATTGGATTGTAACTAAATCAATGAGCTCTTGGAGCCTCCTGCCTTATTCAACATCTTTATCATGAAGTTGTTGTACTTGAGCAGTAATGCTTTCGAGACCCGTCGATTCTGCCATGCACATCGGATGCTGACCTGCTGTACCAAACTGATGCGCTTGAACAAATCCTCACTCAACAGTTTGAACTAGACTTCTACTGCAGTCTATAGCCTCGGTGGATACTTTGAGATGACGATCCTGCTCTTCTGGAAGTTGTTGCATTGGATCGACATCTTCTTGGAGATGAGGCACTAAGGAGGTGAGTGCTTGAATACTTTCCCTAGACAACTCCACTGCCTTAATCAGTTCTTGATCCCATGATAGAATGGGGGTTGATGGTTGACTGGAAGTCTCCTTTGTTGGAATTTCAACATATGACGACGGTGGAGGTGAGTATAACTCGACTAGTTGCAGAGCACAACCTTCAATTATTTGCCATCAGTCAGAACTGCGGAAAATCTCAGGAGGATAGGTGGACAAGATGACTTGTCTTGCGGAAGCAAGGTCCATGGCTGAAAAAAAGTTATGAGAAAAAGAAAAGTGATTTAGTATATATGAACAAGTATGTGTAAAGCAAGAGGAAAACTATGCATGTACATGCAGACTTATAGTAACAGAACAAAAATCTACTAGGCGTGTAAATGTGGAAAACCACGTCCCCAGCAACGATGCCAAAAGTTGATCGGCCTTTTTCACGCGTCCGGAAATGAACACAGGACAAAGGAAGGAATCAAGCTTTAAATTTATAACCCAAAACCTTCTAGGCCGCCGCAACTTTATTACGGGGTCGAAGTAGATATACGTGGTCGAACACATGGACGTGGTGACGTTTAGGATGCCACAGATCTCGTTCTTTAGTCAGATAAGCCAAGACGAGAGTCGATAAAAGTAAGTGCTAGAACTAGTCTAGCGGGTTGTCACGATATAAAACAAAACAAAGAAAACAAAACAAAACAAAACAAAGCTCGTGATTCTACTAAATAGAGAAAGAGAGTTCCTGGCTATGTAACCACAAATGGGGCAGTCTATGCACTTGTTCTCGGGCATAGACAACCCTTGAACACCCAAGCAAGCATCTAGTATGCATGGTGGCATCTATCATGTGGGGTCGTCCCACTCGTTCTCGCGATGCGTGACTAAATCCATCAACAATATTTCAATTACCCTCTCTCGAGGAATGACATATCAATACCTCGGAATACACTAAGTTCCCTCTCGGGTCTTACGATATTCCGGGGTGTTAGGAACAGAATACCTCGGATCGTCCTCCTCTCGGGTTCAGATCCAAACTATCGTCTCTTAGCTATTCCTACAATGGATCTCTCGATACAGGTAGAAACAGCAGTTCAAGCGAGTAAGAGATCAACCAACTAGCAATCATAACTTGGAAAGAGAAAATAGAACATGCAACATACTAGATCTGATATGAATCTACTTACTTAAGGAAAAAGTACATATACATGCCCAGATCGGGCTACATAGCCAAGAAGGAGCTAACTAGCCATAGACAAGCATAGCTGGCACCGAACAAAGATGGATAAACATCGTTTGTACAAGAAACAAAGGAATGCAGTAGAATGAATGAGAAGAGGGAAGAGATATAGCCCATAGAGGAGAGGTGGCTCTCGCTCCTCAGTCTCTCTGCAGGTCGGATCTCGGCCCTTGGGTCTTCTCTTCGTCCCTTTGGACTCCTCGACTCTCTCTCTCTCTAGGTCGTATCGGGCAGACCGTATCGGGCAACCGTATCGGGTGACCATATCGGGCAACCGTATCGGGAAGACCGTATCGGGCACCCGTATCGGGCAGACCATATAGGGCGACCGTATCAGACGACTGTATCAGGCAGACTGTATCGGACGACCTTATCGGGTGACCGTATCGGGCAACCGTATCGGGAAATAGACTTTTGGGGAACTCGACACACTAGCTCCTTGGTCTAGGAACTAGCTCTTACCGGGTCCTTCCTTCGGCTCCTCCTCTCTTTGTAGGTTGGCAACTGCTATTTATAGGCAGCGAGTTGATGGGAGTTGTAGCTTTTATTGGTTCATGTGTCCTTCATCCGTGGCTTTGATCTTGAAGCATCAGGTGGGCCAATATGACTGTCGCTCGAAGACTGTGTCGGGCAGGGGGAGTGTCAGGCAGCTGTATCGGGCAGGCCGTATCGGGCAGCCATATCGGGCAGGCCATATCAGGCAGGCCGTATCGGGAGACCGTATCGGCCAGACCATATCGAGCAGGCCGTATCGGGCGACCGTATCGGCCGAACCATATCGGGCAGTCGTATCGGCCAGGCTGTATCAGCCAACTGCTGGAATTCTTGTCTTTTCAGGTTCGGTACTTGAGAGTCCCAAAATTGGCTAGTTTCGGTGCCCGTAAATCAAAAATTGGCGAATTAGCTACATTATTGGCTATTTTTACTACTTTTATCTAATGTGAGACAGAAAACATAAAACATGAGCAAAAGAGTGCATATTAGGACTAAAGTGATATAAAATCATAGATAAAATGCATAGAAAATATGCGCTAATTTGGGTGTTATCAAGCCATTAACTGGATATAGTATTTCCTATGGTGACTAAGCATTGACAACAAAAATAATATAGAATTTCATAAAACTCAAGCTATAATGATTATATTAATAAAGTTTCATAGTCAAGTATAAAATCACATTGGTGTACCACTAGTGCATAAAGATCATGGGGGTTAGGTCTGCATGAAAAACATGGTATCATAGTAAAAATGTGGGATAATAGAAAACATAAAATAAATAATATGAAGCCCAATAGAACTAATAATGAAGCCTCCCCTAGAAAATAATAATGATCCACCATCATTTACACCGCCAAATCTCATCTTCAGTTTTTCGGGAAAGAAACACATTGATTTTTCTCTTCTTCTGCTAATATTCAATCTCTTGTGATCAAACACAACATCTGGTATTATGTGACCAAGAAACATATCATAAAACATGTGGTGTTTTATTGTACTAATAAAGTGAAAACCTTTCCTATTTTTACCATGTCAGTTCATGTAATATACTAAATTTTGTACTACAGACTTGTTTTTTAGTTGTATTTTATCTTTCTCGTCATTTGAAAACCCTACCACAATTCTCTATATGTTTGTTTGAAGTCCATTCATAGAAAACTATGTTCTTTATGATCTAATCCAATCCAACTAGTTCAAGATTCACATTGGGTTAATTTGACCCAATCGTGAGTCATTAGCCTTGGAAAAACTCTAAATATTTTCTTTATTATTAGAAGTATGCATTTTGATTTACTAATGGAGGTAATAAAATGTGGTCTACTAGAACAAGTCACATACATAATTTTAGAAATTTTAGAAATTAACATCATATATCCAGGAAAAACTATCTCAGAGGTATATCAATATGTCATATGTCACCTCAACTGATCTAGATAGGGATTGGAAATCCTCTTCATCAATGTACAACCCTCTTGGAACCCTTCTTACTTGCAAACCTAATAGGTGTAACCCAAGGGATTGTACTCACCCTAATGAACTTTACCCAAGCAGATCTTGTAACTGTCTCTTCAACCTATATATCGTTGATGTCATTATCTTATGCAGTGCATAAACCCCTAAAATGTGATATCCATACTATAGGTTGGGCACCTTGGTATCCTTCATATGAGCCAAGAATGCATCACATCCACCCTCTTCTACTACTTCCAAACCCAAACATACCAGAAGAATCTTTCCAACATCTTATAAGGTTCATAAAACATCACCATTCTCAGATGTCACCATCTTGGAACTAAAGTCCAAGACCAACAGATACTTATCAGAGTATCCATCTTAATATTGCTTCTAAACCATGCACATTAAGTGACATAAAACTCACTTGACTGCCACATCCTTGAAATGAAAGAACACAAGGGAAAATACTCCTCTTATTACCACATCATCACCCAAGTATTTCTTATTAAGAAGGGATTATCAACTTCTTTGGTTATTACATGAGTTTTCAACTATTCATGTGTCATTTTAACTTGTTTTCACGTTGGTTTCCTTTCCATAAGCATAGGAACTATAAAGATGGTTACATGCCATTACTCTTTCTTTGATTATTGTTCTTCATGTTCATGAACATTTCCTTGTTTTACCACATTTTTCATCTTTACATCATAAAAAGGATCATTATTCTCTACATATTCTTTATTGAGTAGGGATCATCTTCCTTGTTCCCTATCACATATCATGAGGACTACACTTTATAATTTCTTATACTCATGGGTTGGTCTGAGGTTAACTCAGGTTCCATCTTACTTATTCATTATTCATTTTCATTTGTCTTCTCACTTCATTCTTTCAAGAATTCTCTTCATCTTAGGAGGATTTTACAACTTGACTTAGTTTATTAGCACATATTTATCTATCTTTTTCTTCATACATTTCTTAAAATTATAGCTTCAAGAATGCCTCTTATCATATTCACACTTAGATTTAGGTTTTATGGAGCTATACCAAACCTTCAAGTTTTAGTAAGTTATAGTGTATTTATCATCTCTTTTAATGTAAGATGGAGGTATTAGTATCATGATTCTTGATTTTTTATGCTCTTTAGATTGTTCCAAAATGACTACTTGATCAGAGTAATCAAAGAGAAATCAATCTAAGAGTTCCATACTTACCTTTTCTTCAATATTTGAATACCTAGACAAGGCACTCAAGTACTGAGATTAGGCAGCATACATCATATTTTATATCATGTTCTTATCTTAGACACCATCCTAATCCTAGTCCTAGTGTCCCTATAGACTTAGCAAACCTATATCTATAATACCACCAAACGTGACACCCTTTACCACACAAGCGAGATTACTCAAAATAAAACGTGATTAACCACTAACCAGTGGATCACAGGGAAATATTGGAAATTTAAAACAAAGTTTATTAAACTACCAAACAACAAAAAACCTTTACATATGAGTCCTTTCATGTCACAAGGCACTTACCATGGGTGTCATCAACCTATTACAGTAAAACTTGTCCAAAATAGATATACATAAATCCACTACATATGTGCGCAAAAGGGCACACAAGCCAACCATAACATCGAAAATACGTCTACAAAATACACCCAAACACATGAGTGTACAGGGACGGCTCTAGGACTCTAACATCAAAAGGACATCCAGCAGCACTTCCAACCTTATCAGTTATTGTCTTTCTTGTTGCTCCTCAACCTCGGATGCATGATCATTACCTCATCATGCATGTCCACCTAACTCTTCACCACATCTACTATAGCATAGGTAATAAAACAAGCAGTAAAGTATACAACCATGATAAGAAAGTAATCATTACTAATAGAATAGGAAATTTCAATTAGGTTATGAAACATCTTATCATCACAAAAGGAATATGAAGAATATGTATATTCTCTACCAACTAGCATCTACAAAAACAAGGCAGGGCTACAACCAATGTTATCGTATTTGATTTTCAGTAAATACACTACACGACTGATTACGTATTTTATTATGCCCTGAGGATTTGATTCATACCAGCCAAATCCAACCGACCACTCTAATTCAAAATTGGTTCCATACAAGGTCTTCTGGAAGAGCCAGAATCCACTACCTCACCCCCTCGGTCGGTATGAGTGAACCTGTAGTGACATCACGAGTCAATTGCAACTTGTGACATATAGTCAACAGAAGAATTGGCTCACACATGGTCGTCCATTATATATCAACACCTAGCCCACCTTGCTATAGGTAATGACACTAGAAGAATAGGCTCATGCGTGGCCATTCTAACACGGAGGAGTGGCTCACGCATGATCATCCATATAACAACAAGATCGACTCACACATGGCCATCTCACACAACCTGAAATTAAGGATGTAATGGATTACTCGACTTGCACCTCGCATATTAAAAAATATGCACTCTGAGTAAACTCGTTTCACCATTCATCAAGTGTTGATAGTGAATGGATCTATGGCACAGGGAAAAGCTACATGATTAAGTTCCACTTGAGTAGTTAGGTCATTTAAGTGCCTTTTAGCATCAGTCAAGTTACAACATATAAACTTTAAACAAGTTCTAATATAAACTTTAAACAAGTTCTACAAAGATAAGGGCATAATACATTACCAGAAAATATTTGAGCATATAAGGTGTGATCTCATTACATTATCACTTGATGCTTTCCATTCACCAAATTTTTCATCACAAGAACCACATACTTTGAGGTAGCAACCCCTCATCTCATTCCTAAGAAAATTATCACCTCATACTATGCAATAAAACATCATTAGGTGTTAAGACCCATTTACCTCCTCTTTCGGTGATACCAATATCTCATATGCCTCACGAGGCCCATTTAATCATATTATAAACACCATAGCTCTTATCTAGATATGCTTATCGACTTGTGACACCTGCATGGTTAGAGACTTATAACAAGAAAGATAATATTTCATCATTACTAACATCTCATAAAGATACATGTCATTCACACTACATCATTAGGGTTAGGTTTCTCTTTAGCCAATTAGGGTTTACAGGGTTGGATCAACAACCAACCTCAATTCATCACTTCCATTATCACTATAGAGTATGCTATGAGATTAAAGGTTATAGAAAATAGCACTCCCTTGTTTCTCATACAAACCGCTCATAGGGTATACTATCATACCATATAACTAGATCATCAACATGATGTATCATGACCTCCATTACAAGATATTAGTTTCATATGGCTAGAGGGATCCCAGTTTCATCATCTTCATGTGTCAGCCTGACCACACGAAGGTGTGTCAGGAAAGCTCATCTAAGGAAACTGGGTTAGACCTCAAGGTGTTAGGTTAGATACACTTGAGGTGTATCATTTTAAACCTCAAGGTGTCGGGCAAGCTACACTTGAGATGTATCGATTTAGACCTCAAGGTGTCGGACAAGCTACACTTGAGGTGTATTGGTTTAGTATCATTCCAAGCATGTCTGTTGATGCTTGATATTGAGTTTCAATTTGTCATCACCATAACATGTCAACTATTTCTATGAAAGGAACAAGAGGTTAACCTCCCCATGGTGTGTCGGTTTAACCCTACTTGAAAGTGTGATAGTTTAAACATCATCATGTCATCTTCTTGCTTAACCAAGGGCATCTCAGATTGGCACTTCAGGGCATACCTAATCACAAGATAGCATTTTGGTCTAACGATCACATGAAATGTCAAGCTAGCACCCTCAACATATCGGTTTGGTTCCTCTAGGGTGTGTATCGAATTGACACCCTCAGCTTATCCCGACTAGAGTACTACATGCCCATCAACTTGTCATCCCAGTTTAACACTAGCCCATGGTGTTGGTTTAGCAACCCATAATGGTTTCACAAAAGCTAACGACTAACGATATCAGCTTGGTCATCTTCAAGATCAAGCATGTCAGCTACCATACACCATTTCTTATAAAGACATCAACTTGTCCACTACCAAGAAAAACAAGGTCTGATCGGCCATCTAGACTTCCCTAATCAAAGAAGCTCTCAAAACTAACATCTTACTAACATGATACGAAAAATGAAAAGAAGATAATTACAAGTGCAACATATGGTTAAAGTGAATAATAGAGAGGTTAGGAGTTATATAACCCACCTCAAAGATCACCGCCAATATCCGAGCTCCAAGGTCAAGCTTCAAGTTGACGAGCTCAAGGTTAAAGATGACCCACCGAACTTGGTCACCACTACACCTCCAAGGAAGAATACGAGACCAAGGTTAAGATATCTTGAGATGAAAAGGAGATATCTATGATCCATGGATGAGAATAAGAAGATGATGATGAAGAAGAGAGATCAAATAAATTGTCACCAAGAAACAAAACTTACCAAGATGGAAGTTAAACAAAGAATCACCATGAGCAAGGAACTCGACCTCCCAAGCTCCATGGGGACTTAATCTAGATCCTTATGCTCCCAAGCTCATCTAAAAATAAGAAGAGAACAAGAATGGATGAAAGAGTTTACTTTTGTGAAGAGGGAGGGGGTTATATACTTGAGGGAAGAAAGAGAGATCAAAAGAGAGGTGTCATCACCTTAAGAGTCTAGGTGACACTTGTCCACGTGCAAAGGCCACATGCAAGTACTCTAGCTTAACATGCAAGAGATGATGATATACTATAGGTAGATTATTGGTCTCTTGGCCTCCTACAAAGGGAACCACTTCTCCAAACCGATACACAACACCATACCAAACCGATACACTATATTCCAAGGTCAAAACATACATTGTCTATAGATCATTATTACTATGACAATGCCACTTCTTTCCCGAGATCCAAGATAGGCACCCACCTCTTTCTATATCTTATAAATGATGTCAAACAATAGAAGGATCACCCTAGATATGGTAAATTTCATGTTAACCCTCTACTCTAGGTAAATTGCAATTTGCACCAAGACTAACACACAAAGCACCAACATCATCCACACCGGCTCAACTTGAAACTTAAGCTCTCCACAAGGTGCCTCATAGAATCTTCCTCTCTCTTATGATGCTAAAGCACTAAGGGAATGATCAACATGTGACATATTGAAAGATAACCCCTCACCTTGGGTAAATTGCACTCTGGTCCAAAATAAGCAAACATTGCTCAAACATTATCCAAATAGAAGCAAACTTAAATCATAAGTGTGTATAATGATAACAAAACACCTCAAATGATAAGATTTAAGTGTTAGTCCAAAACCCAGGTCAGAATCCTTGCACTAATACATCTTTGTAGAGAGTGAATTAATAGTGTACTTAATGTTGTGCTCCTTAAAAAGAATCTTCTATCTTAGCTCATTAGAAGGTATCGAAGATCAAAACATTCATCAGAATCTTAACACCTTTACCCTTAGAGAGTCTAAACCTGACCCTTAAAAATATCTAACATATTTGGATACTTGGGGCTACCTTGTTGTGCATTGTGCACCTCATAAGTCGAATCCATCTTGATCATGACATATGCCAAATTCAACTCAAACTCAGCCAACAACGGTCTCCCCTATGTCGACTATTTCATCATCTTCCATTCATCAACTAGCATAGAAGAGAAACTAGCATTGTTCTTTCTTTTCATAGAGTCAGCCACTACATTGGCCTTCCCTAGATGATAGCTGACAGAGAAATTGTAGGCTTTGATGAACTCGAGCCATCTATGCATCCTCATATTGAGGTCTTGTTGTGTTAGGAACTATTTGAGGCTCTTATGATCATAGAACACATCAAACATTATTCCATACAAATAATGCATCCACATCTTGAGTGCACTAACTATAGCAACAAAATCAAGGTCATGCATTTGATAATTATCCTCATGCACCTTGAGTTGTCGAGAAGCATAAGAGAACTTTTTCATTCTACATGAGCATAGAAACCAGACCATTCTTTAAAGCATCACTATAAATTACAAAGCCAAGATTAGTAGATAGAATAACAAGTATAAGAGAAGATGTCAATGTGTTTTTCAGGGTTTGGAAACTATTCTCACTAGCATCATCCCAGAAAAACTTGCAATCCTTTCTAGACAAGTGGGTGAGAGGTACTTTTATGATGGAAAATTCTTGAGTAAAACACCTACAGTAACTTTCTAGACCAAGGAACCTAGAAATACCTATATGCATTTTTGGAATAGCCCAATTCATGACCAATTCCACCCAAGGAGGATCTACTGATATGTTCCCATTAGAGATTATGTGCTCCAGAAACATGACTTCTCTAATCCATAAGTCACACTAGACATCTTAGCATATAATTGATGCTTCCCGAGTGTGTCCAAAGTAATGTGAAGATGTTCTTCATGGAAATGTTCATTGTATGAAATAGATTATAATATCATCAATGAACATGATGAATAATTGAGGAACTGGCGGAAAATCATGTTCATAATATCCATAAAGAAGAAGGAGAATTAGTATGGCCAAAGGCATCACCAAAATTCATAATGGCCATATTTAGTATCGAACTTAGTCCTCTTGATATCGGAACTCCGAATCTTCAACTGAAGATAGCCACTCCTCAAGTCAATCTTTGAGATGACATTCATAGTCCTAAGTTGGTCAAGAAGATTATCAATCCTAGTAAAAGGATACTTTTTCTTGATGGTCACTTGATTCAGCATCTTGTAATCCATGCACATATGTAGTGACCCATCCTTCTTCTTGACAAAGAGAATGTGAGGACCACAAGGGGAATCACTTGGGCAAACAAAACCCATGTCCTAGATCCTAAAGTTTCTTCTTAAGCTCAACTAACTTGGTAGGGAACATTATATAAGGGGACTTTATTATTGGAGAAGTACCTAGAAGTTGATCAATAATTAATTCTAATTCTCTATCAGGAGGGAGACCGGGCAACTATTCAGGAAAAAACATCAGGAAAGTCCCTTACTATAGGTATGGTAATCCTGCTTGACTAATAAAGATATGATAAAAATGATGTGGCCCTTTATCGACATCTTCTCTGTGACACCCTTTGCCACACAAGCGAGATTACTCAAAACTTAAACCACGATCAACCATTAACAGTGGATCACCAAAAATCACAAGAAATTAAAACCGATTTGCAACAAGCACCATGAGATGATATTTATCACGCATAAGACAACTCTTGCAATTCATAACATATATTCAAGGGTCTACATCATTGTTTTCCAATCAACTTTCTACATAAAATAAGAGTTCCACATGTATGTACATACTACCAAAGGCACACAACCCAAAAACCACGTATCAATTGTAGAATCTTTAAAACTCATCAAAAACACCCCTAAGGTCTCTATTACTAGACACTATCCATATATTTTGATCCTCTTGGTGTAGTTACTCTTCATATTATATCCTAAACTGTTTGATCATTAGTTTGGCATGCACGTCCACTGAAAAGATTTTTAACCTACACGGTGAGATAAGAGACCCAGTGGGAGATACAACTCTCCACCAACTTTATTATTATCACAGATAACTAACTAGATAAACTAACATACTGAGCAGGTTGAATAGAATTAATTAAATGACATATACCTCATGAATAAAGTAAATATAGCAGTAATATGCACTTGCCATTGAGTAGTATAACAATCAATATTTAAAAAAAGGAATATGAAGAACATGTATAATTGTTATAAACAAAGTAGTATAAAAGTAAGGCAAGGCTTCAACCAATGTTATCATATTTGATCCTATACATGTATACTACATAGTTGATTATGTATTTTATTATGCCCCAAGGATTTGAGTCGTACCACCCAAATCCAACCAACCACTTCTAAGTTAAAATCGATTCCAAACAAGGTCTAGTGGAAGAGACCGAATCCACAACCTCACCCCCTCAATCAATACGAGTCAACCTGCAGTGACATCACCATTCGACTACAATATGTGACATATAGTCAACAGAAGGATCAACTCATGCATGGCTGTCCATATATATATCAACACCTAGCCCACCTTGGTACATGTAACGGTGCTAGAAGAACAGGCTCATGCATGGCCATTCTAACAAGGAGGAGTGGCTCACACATGGCCATCCATATTACAATGAGATCGGCTCATGCATGGCCGTCTCACACAACCTGAAATTAAGGATGCAAGGGATTACTCGACCTACGACCCACATATTCAAAAATATGCGGTCCAAGTAAAACTTGTTTCACCATTCAACAAGTGTTGACACTGAATGGATCTATGGCATAGGGAAAATCTACATGATTAAGTTCCACTTTATTAGTTAGGTTATTTAAATGCCTTTTAGAATCAATCAAGTTACAATATATAAAATTTAAACAAGTTTTACAAAGTTAAGGGCATAATACATTACTAGAAAATATTTGAGCATATAAGGTGTGATATCATTACATTATCACTTGATGCTTGCCCTTCACCCTATTTTTCATCACAAGACCACATACTTTGAGGTAGCAACCCCTCATCTCATTTATGAGAAAGTTATCACCTCATACTAGGCAATAAACCATCATTAGGTCATAAGACTCATTTACCTCCTCTTTCGATGATACAAATAGCTCACATGCCTCATAAGTCCCATTCAATCATATCATAAACACCATAGATCTTATCTAGCTATGCTTAACCACTTGTGACACATGCATGGTTGGAGACTTATAATAAGAAAAATAATATTTCATCATTACTAACATCTCATAAAGATTCATGTCATTCACACTACATCATTAGGGTTAGGGTTCTCTTTAACCAATTAGGGTTTATAGGGTTGGATCAACAACCAACCTCAATTCATCACTTCCATTATCACTACAATATGCTATGAGATTAAAGGTTATAGAAAACAACACTCCCTTATTGCTCATACAAACACCTCATAGGGTATCCTATCATACCATATAACCCCATCATTAACATGATGTATCATGACTACCATTACAAGGTATCAATTTCATATGGCTAGAGGGATCTCAGTTTCATCATCTTCATGTGTCGGTCTGACCACACCAAGGTGTGTCGGGCAAGCTTCTCTAAGGATATCGGGTTAGAGCTCAAGGTGTCAGGTTAGCTACACTCGAGGTGTATCAATTTAGACCTCAAGGTGTTGGGAAAGCTACACTTGAGGTGTATCGGTTTAGAACTCAAGGTGTTGGGCAAGCTACACTTGGGGTGTATTGGTTTAGCATCTGTCCAAGCATGTCGATTGATGCTTGATATTTAGTGTCAACTTGTCACCACCAAAACATGTCGACTACATCTATGCAAAGCATAAGGGGTTAACCTCCCAAAGGTGTGTTGGTTTAACCATACTTGAAAGTGTTCTAGATTAAACATCATCATGTCGACTTCTTTCTCAACCAAGGGCATCTCAGATTGACACTTTAGGGCATACATACTCACAAGATAACATCCTGGTCTAACGATCACATGATATGTCGGGGTAGCACCCTCAACATATCAGTTTGGATCCTCTAGGGTGTGTATCTGGTTGACACCCTCAACTTATCCCAACTAGAGTACTACATGCCCATCAACTTGTCATCTCGACTTAACACTAGTCCATGGTATCAGTTTAACAACCCATACCGGTTTCACAAAAGCTAACATCTAAGGATATTGGTTTGGTCGTCTTCAAGATCAAGCATGTCGGCCACCATACAACATTTCTTAGAAAGACATCAACTTGTCCATTGCTGATGAATGCATATTCATCATGGAATTCAATTACCACCTTGGGCTCATTTTGACTCAGCATGTCAAATTTCACTCATTAAATATCAAAATGCATCATAATGTGCAAAATTACTTAATTGATTCGATTATTAAGGTTTTAACTGAATTTATGTTGATTTAATGCAGGTCTTGATAAAGTTGAACAATTAGCTGGGGCCCACATTCACTCACCCTTGGTTCTGACCAATCGATCTTACCATTCAGTTTTGACCAAATGGTCTGACCATTCAGTTTCGACCAAACGATCTGACCATTCGGTTTCAACCAAACTGTCTCACCATTCGGTTTCAACCAAACAGTCTGTCCATTCGGTTTCAACCATTCGGTCTCAAGACCGAATGGACAGTTCCATTTCAAGACCATTTGACGCACATGTGAAGACCGAATGCATGTGAAGGTTGAATGCACACGAAGACCAAATAAAGGACTGCAGGACCGTTTGCTCAAACCGGCTGCAAGACCGTTTGTGGTGCAAGAAGTGAAGACCGAATGGACAGTTCCATTTCAAGACCGTTTGATGCGCATGCGAAGACCGAATGCATGCAAAGACCGAATGCACGTGAAAACGAAATAAAGGACTGCAGGACCATTTGCTCAAACTAGTCGCAAGACCGTTTGCGGTGCAAGAAGTGAAGACTGAATGGACAATTCCATTTCAAGACAGTTTGATGCGCATGCGAAGACCAAATGCATGTGAAGACCGAATGCACGCGAAGAACGAATAAAGGATTGCAGGACCGTTTGCTCAAACTGGTTGCAAGACCTTTTGTGGTGCACGAAGTGAAGAGTGAATGGAAGCCTACATGAAGACTGTTTTACTACTGCTTGCAGACCGTATTATGGCAGGCACCTCACAAACTGTTTGCTCATTTGCATGTAAACCGAATGAACATATGAGACTGTATGCCAAGACCGTTTGGTCTCTTGACTTGCTCATAGATTGTTTGATAATTATCAGTTTACAAACCGTATGGACAACAATCAAAGACTGAATGCTGGAAACCATTTGCTCAATGCATGAAGATCAAATGGAAGTCCATTCAAGACCGAACACAGGACCGTTTGAAAAAGATAAATATCAAGACCATTTAAGACAGCTGCATGCAGACCTTTTGAGCCGTTTTTACCAAACCATTTGAAGCAAAAATATCTACAAAATCGTTTGGACTGGAAACACACCAAAAATGTGAGGACCAGTCCGGTGCCTATAAATAGGACCAATAAGGTCTCCATTTGAGGTATCGGTTCCGGGACGCCGACAGGATGCCTATACACATGTCCGATCCAGATCCAGTACCGTCCACGCCAGTTTCACTCCACCTACTGCTCAGGCTGCATTCAAGGAGACTGAGAAGAGAAGGAAGACAGAGCGAATGAGACTATCCGGTCTGTCTTGGCATCTCCCGTTTCGCATCCAGATCTGCTCCGACACGACGTAGAAGACTGTATCATCTTCACCGAGCTGTGACTACCTTCTGCACTGTGCTCATGGCGGATTTCTCTCTCTCTCTCTCTCTTCTTCTTCTTATTTCTCGCACCATGAGCGAGTAGTCCCTTTTCACTGGGGTGCGGGGACTAGCCCCCCTGCCCACGCAATCATGTTCTTTTGTTAAACTTCCCATGGCAATGTATATAACTTTTCATTTAGTTGTTAATCGTTATGTTCATAGTTTAATTAATTGCGTGCTTTCATCTTTTTTCTTCCTATGTTGTGAGAACTTCTATATGTAGGATTGAATGTCATTAGCAGGTTGACTCCCAAACTAGAAATAAAATGAGATTCATTGAGGTCGTAAGTGTATGATCCGTAAGGGGACGAGCCATCTAGCCTTTGGTGATGCTTCTGTGTACCTAACACCTATATAGGGGGTTCACAACTTTAGTTGGATTATGTATCTTCTTGTTAATCGTCGATGTTTGCTTGTATATTAATTGCCTGGTTGCTTATCGATTAATGTGGTTGACTCCCAAACTAGAAATAGAATGGGATTTCTTCGAGGTCGTAAGTGTATGATCCACGAGGGGACGAGCCATCTAGCCTTCGATGATGCTTCTATGTCCCTAACGCCAGTATAGGGGGCCCACAACCTTCGTTGGATTTCTGTATCTTCAGAGCCATAAGTAAGTGATCCAATCGGTGTTGATACATTTGATTCCTAAGGTGATGCTTACACGAACCTAACGCCCATATGGGGGGTTTTGCAACAGCTCTATTTGAATCGTTATATCTTGCCTGGATTGTTTGCGTTAGAATTTGTTTGCATGTGTAGCAGTGGTGAAACCCAATACCAACCCAGTGATTCCATATCATTGATCTAAATCCAACTTTAATTCAGCTTTTACTTTCTTGCAATTAGTTTAATTAACCTCAAATCAACCAATCATTTTAAATATTAGTCTTAACTCGAACTGGATTAGACTGACAAGGATTCTTAAAAATGTTGTCCTTTGGGTTTGATCCTTAACTATACTACGATAAGACTCGTCCGCTTGCGGGTGGTATTATTGCACATTAGTTTTGGTAAAAGATCAGGGATTTCAACCCCGAGTGAGTTTGTTAGTGTGATAAAATACCACGTCAAAT
The DNA here is from genome assembly GCA_963693085.1 of Alisma plantago-aquatica. Lineage (NCBI taxonomy): Eukaryota > Viridiplantae > Streptophyta > Magnoliopsida > Alismatales > Alismataceae > Alisma > Alisma plantago-aquatica. Next base: position 422,472,064 of record OY856415.1, read on the forward strand.
TCTGGCACTGTTGCCGGGGACAACGAAATCAGTTAGTCAAATCTAGTTTTTTTAAGGATAATCTAGGATTTTGTTTTTCTTTTGATACAATCGATCATCTACTTGACTTTGACTCTACTTTATGGATCTCATTTTTAAAATCCTTCTATTTTCAAGTACTTCAGGAGGATTAGTGCATGCACCGCCTGAACAGCCCTAGACTCACTGCCAGTGTTGATCCAGAGATCCACAGAACCTTCCATCATCAAAATAGAGAGAACCCATCAAGAATGGTTTAAGAAGAGGAGATAGCTCGAAGGGTGGCTCAAGCCCTTAATGCACAGAGAGAAAGATTCATGCAAGAAGCTAGAGTTTCGATTTAAGAAGAAATTCAAGCAGCACAAATAGTGGCACAAGAAGCAAAACTACAAAACGAGCTTAGAGAGTTCTTGATCCCCAAAGCTGGTAATGTTCATCATCTAGTACAACCTCCTCCCATCAATGCTGCCAATTTTGAGATTAGGGCACATTGGATCACATTGCTTCAAAACAACCCTTTATATGGCAAAGAAGGAGAGGATAGTCAGGAGCATCTTTTGAGGTTTATTGATCTATGTGCTATGACAAAGCAAAATGGAGTATCCGATGATGCCATTCAACTCCGTCTCTTCAAGTATTCCCTTGTTGATAGAGCTATAAGTTGGTACAATTCGTTGCAAAGTGAAATACCCATCACCACTTGGGAACAAATCCAAAATGTATTTTTGGAAAAGTTCTACCCTCCATCTCTCACATATGAAATTAGAGGCCGAATAACAAATTTCACTCAAGTCCCTAGAGAAACCCTTGCTGAAGTCTGGGACAGATACAAAGAGCTTCTACGCAAGTGTCCACACCATGGAATTCCTAAGAATCAACTCATCGAAATTTTCTATAGGGGTGTGGACGACGATATCAAGAGATTCTTAGATTCCTCATCTAGAGGAAACTTCATGCGTCAAAGTTATGACAGCGCATGGCAGGTCGTCACCCTTGGAGTAGAAAATCAAGCCAATTGGGGTAGATCTGTAGGTAAAGGAGTGTTGAAAGTGGCAATGGCTGAAGCTACCTCCGAGTACAAGTCTATCGATGAAAGCTTAAAACTCTTAGTTGCCAAGAAAGACCATATTGAATCATCTCTTGGTGCGATTGGAAGAGGACGTTCACCCACTCGACAACAAGAACATGTCAGGTCTGCCACACTATTTTGTGAAGCATGTAAGGGCACAAATCACTCCACTTTGGCATGCAATGTTCCCTATGATGTTGTTCTAAGGAATGTATGTGGCCAAGGAGATAATAATCAAATGGAGAATCTGAATGTTGTTAATACCATCCCTGGTCAAGGTTATTACAATCTGAATCAGAATAACAATCATCCAAGATTTCAATATGGAAACCCCTCTGGAGCAGTAAACTCACATCAATTTGGTTCGAACAATCAACCACGAGGCCCACCAGGATTCCAGTACAATCAACAACAAAATTTTGGAAATCAAGGAAATTTTAAGGGAAACTTTAAGAATAGGAACTTCAATAATTATCAAAACAATTCCCAGTACCAGAGTCTTAACCAAGTTACTTATCAACAAATAGGACAACAAGCAAGTCATGTATCACCTGATGACAAGTTAACAACCATTGAAAAGATGTTGCAAACTTAGCAAACTATGATAGCTATCCAACAAGCCTAGCAGAAGGCTATTGAATCTCAACTAGCTCAACTCGCATCTAGCATAAAGCCACCTACTGGAGTTTTTGCTGGCCAACCCGAGAATAATCCTAAGCATCCTGAACAATTGAAGGCAGTCACCACCAGATCAGGAAAAGACTATTCGGATCCCCCCATCAAGACACATGTGGTTGTTACAGATGAAGATGAACCTGTGATTGTCCAAGACTCAACAACACCGGAGTCTCAACCGAAAGAACCAGTAACTGTTGATAAGAAAAATAAGGAAAGTCTTGAGAAACCTATTAATGAAGAAACTAAAACACCAGAACCTGATATCCCTGTATAAAAGCCTTGTATTCCTTTCCCTACTTGTTTAAGGCAAACCGAGCTTGACACTCAGTTCAATAAGTTTAAGGAAGCTATGAAGAAACTTCATGTTGATATACCCTTTTTGGATGCGCTCGCTGAGATACCATCTTGGACAAAATACTTAAAGTCCCTCCTCACCAGGAAATATATAACTAAAGAATATGAGACAGTCAAGTTAGCTAAAACCACTTCGGATATCATCCAGAGTAAGATGCCAAAGAAACAGAAAGATCCAGGATCTTTTGGGATTTCCTGCCACATCGGTGATTCTTCATGCAAGAAAGGACTAGCAGATCTTGGTGCTAGCATCTCCATCATGCCACTCACCCTTTGCAAAAGGCTAGGGTTTGCTGAACTTCTTCCAACCAGCATGACCATACAACTTGCAGACAATTCGATAAAATGCCCGTTAGGAATTATTGAGGATGTACCTATCAAGGTGGGAAAAGATTCATATGTTTCGTGTGACTTTGTCATCATGGACATAAAAGAGGATGCCAGATATCCTCTCATCTTTGGACGTCCGTTCCTCGCCACTGCAAGAGTTCTTATTGACATCGAAGTAGGAACCTTGATTCTTAGATTAGGCAAGGAAACGCTCAAATTCAAGGTTTTTGAAAGCATGAGAAGACCAAGTATGCAAGAAGAAGTTTATCTGATTGACTACATTGAACAAATATCACTCCTCACACAAGAGGGATAGGAACAAGACGGTCATTTAGAAGGACTCTAACAAACCCCTCTACTGATAACTCCATCAGTGAACAAATTAAAGAGTGTGTTCTTGATCTTGACACTGCCGAAGGAGATCCCGAAGCTAAGTTTGAAGGACTCAAGGCTGTGGAAGCTACTGAAGAAACATGCAAAAAACCAGAGGCCCCCGAAATGAAGCCCCTGCCTAAGGGACTGAAGTACATGTTTTTGGATGATCTCAAGGTTTGTCCAGTAATAATAAATTCCGATCTTACAACTGAACAAGAAGATAAACTCCTGAAAGAATTGAAGGAGAGGAAGAAAGTGATTGGCTACAAAATGAATGACCTAACTGGGGTTAGTCAAGCAATGTGTATGCACAAGGTCCCTATGATGGAAGATCACATGCCAACTATTGAGCATCAATGGAAATTGAATCCAAATATGAAGGAAGTAGTTCGTCGTGAGGTCATTAAACTGCTCACAACTGGAATAATCTATTCGATATCAGACTCGCCATGGGTGAACCCAGTGCATGTAGTCCCAAAGAAAGGTGGAACAACTGTTATATGAAATGAAAACAATGAACTCATCCCCACTCAAACATTCATAGGGTGGAGGATGTGCATAGATTATAGAAAATTGATCAAGGCTACTCGAAAATATGATTTTCCAATGCCTTTCCTTGATCAAGTCTTAGAAAGGTTGGCTCACCAAGAATATTTCTATTATCTTGACGGTTACTCTGGATTCTATCAAATACCCATACATCCAGATGACCAATATAAAACTACTTTTACCTACCCATTCAGAACATACGCATTTAAAAGAATGTCGTGTGGCCTCTATAATGCACTTGCAACTTTCCAACGTTGCATGGCTGCCATATTCACTGGTCTTACTGAAACAATTATGGAAGTTTTCATGGATGATTTTTCTATATACAGAGACTCATTTGATTCATGCCTAAAACACCTCTCCCTCGTTCTTAAAAGATGTGAATAAGCTCATCTTGTACTCAACTAGGAGAAATGTCATTTTATGTTAAAGGAAGGCATTGCTCTCGGCCATAGGGTCAACAATAGAGGAATTGAAGTAGATAAGGCCAAGATTGAAGTGATTTCCAAGCTCTCTATCCCTATCAATGTAAAGGAAGTTCGATCATTCCTTGGTCACACAGGTTTATATAGATGGTTTCTAAAGGACTTCTCAAAGATAACCAAGCCAATGACAAATTTGTTACTAAAAGATGCTAAATTCAATTTTGATGAAGAATGTGTCAAAAGCTTCAACACACTGAAGTAGGCCCTTACAACCACCCCCATCACTAGAGCTCCAGACTGGGACCACCCTTTTGAAATTATGTGTGATTCCAGTGACTATGTTGTGGGTGCTGTTTTAGGGCAATGTATAGAGAAGAAACATTATGTGATCTATTATGCATCGAAAACTCTCGATGAAGCCCAGAGAAATTATGCAACTACTGAGAAAGAACTTATAGCAGTCGTGTATGCCTTTGACAAATTTAGATCCTACCTAATTAGTTCAAAGGTTATTGTCTACACGGATCACACTGCTATCCATTATCTTCTGACAAAGAAAGATGTGAAACCCAGGCTAATTAGATAGATTCTCCTATTGCAAGAATTTGATTTAGAGATAAGAGATAAAAAGGGTACAAAGAATGTTGTAGCAGACCACCTCAGTCGTATATACACTTTGGATACTGAGAAGATTCTGATCAATGATTCCCTACCGGATGATCAACTAATGAAGGTCTCAGAAGTGGTACCATGGTACTCAGATTTTGTGAACTACCTTGCTGTAGGGGTTATCCATTCTGAATGCACTGGAAATGCACTGAAGAAATTTATGCATGATGTGAAACAATATCACTGGGATGAGCCATATCTTTTTAATTTATGTGTTGATGGTATTTACAGACGATGTATCACTGAGGAGGAAACCAAACTCATTCTAGAGCATTGTCACTCTGGCCCAGTTGGAGGCCACATGAGTTCTAAGAAAACTGCTATAAAAGTTTTGCAATGTGGATTCTTTTGGCCAACCATATCCAAGGATTCCTACAACTTTGTTCTATCATGTGACAAATGTCAAAGAACAGGTAACATTACGAAGAGAGATGAGATGTCACTTAAGTTGTGGCAAGAAATCGAGATATTTGATGTTTGGGGTGTGGACTACATGGGTCTATTCCCACCTTCTTACGGATTTTCTTACATCCTAGTAGCGGTTGACTACGTCTCAGAATGGGTTGAAGCTATACCAACTATCACTAGTGATTCCAAACCTGTCATCAAATTATTCAAAGATATTATTTTCCCCCATTTTGGAGTGCCACGAACCGTGATATATGACGGAGGGTCTCACTTCCTTGAAAGAAGCTTTGAAGCTTTACTGAGAAAATATGGTGTAACATTTAAGGTAGCCTCTCCCTACCATCCTCAAACAAGTGGACAAGTAGAGGTTTCTAACCGCCAACTAAAGGCTATTCTGGAAAAAAATGTAGGCCGCATTTGAAAGGATTGGTTAGTGAAAATCAATGATGCTTTATGGGCCTATCGAACTGCTTATAAAACTCCCCTCGGGACTACACCCTTCCGATTAATATATGGAAAGGCTTGCCACCTGCCAGTCGAATTGGAACACAAGGCATGGTGGGAAATTAAACAACTAAATTTCGACATGAAGAAAGTAGGCCAAGCCAGGATTCTGCAACTTCAAGAGCTGGATGAACTCAGGATGACAGCTTACGAGAATGCACGAATGTACAAAGAACACACCAAACTTTGGCATGATGGTCATTTAAAAAGAAAAGACATACAAGTGGGAGACCAAGTTCTGCTATTCAACTCAAGGATGAAGATATTCCCAGGGAAACTCTGCTCTTGCTGGTCTGGACCGTACATTGTCAAAAACATCTCCCCTCACGGTGCTTTCTCTTTATGGAGTGAAAAGTCGGGTGAATTCATGGCAAATGGTCAATGCTTGAAAAGATATTTCACCACAGCTGACATCAGCACTGAAGTAATAATAGATCTCTCCAATCCAAAGGAACCACCGTGAAGCTGAAGATATCAAGTTGAGCCATCGACGTAAAACAAATGTGCTTGTCGGGAGGCAACCCGATCAATAATTTCATATTTAGTTTTAATTTTGAATTAGAATTTTTTTTCCTTAATTTTGTTTTCACCTTTTATATAATTTTGCACCAAATAAAATTCGCATCACAAGATAATATCTTGAGTTCTGATTGACCTTTCTTTAGATTTTCAGATAAGAGGATGCACGCTGACTGGAACGCTACCACATCTGGCGGTCAATCTGGCATAAATTTTCCCCTCCATCTTGGATTTAGGGTTTGATCGGGACGAGCAAATTTCTACGTTCGGGGTGGAGGGTGGGTGGTACGTACTTCACTTTCCACCTACACCCATCCTTTTCATAGTTAAGCTTTCAATGATAAAAAATTTCAAAATTTTCAAATTTTTTTAATGTTTTTCAAAGAAATGGAACAGATACTTGATGAATTTTTGACACTTCCTGTTTCATAAAAGTCACTAACTAACCTGCTATGCATTTTGTAATCATTATGCCTTCCTTATTCAAAGCAGATCCTCAAAAGGACCTTCATCTGAAAACTAGCCTTTTGATTGAAATCATCTTGTAAAGCTTATGATTCCTAACATCATGATATTGATGCAAAAATAACAAGCATCTGTCGAACTGATAGGGATAAAACATGTCGTGCTTCCTAACTGACTAGTGGAACAATAACATGGAATCTCCACTGGATCCTCATCAAGTCATTATTTGAGCAGAGTACGATAAAGAGAACAACTCGGTGCACTGAATTGTAAATCAAGTTGCATTTTGATTTGAACTCTCTTATACACTTCTTCTATCATCTTCGTACCTCTCCATCCATCAAAAAGAAACATAAATAGCCAAAATAGTGTCAAACCCTAAGTTTAGGGTGGCACGCCACTTCCCTCTATATACGCTTCTTCCATACCCCTAACAAATAAATAGGGGCATACCGCCAACAATGCAATCTCGAGTCGAATAGAGGAGAGATTTGCAAACAAAAGATGCCAAAGTGCACACAAAAAGAAATACAATCTCAAGTCAAATAGAGGAGAGATTCACACAAAAAATGCAATAAATGAAACTACAAAGTAATAAAAAGAAAATCTCGAGTCGAATAGAGGAGAGATTTACTTCTTTCTTCCATACCACCATCCACTCCATTTTCTACCTAATGGAACAATGCATGCCCCCACTATCCTAAAAAACACCAGTGTTAGATCAGATGCACACTTGTTGTTCTGCAGGTATCTCTAGACTCTTACAAAACTCTTTGACATGCTTGTTGTTGGAAAAGTGAGGAGGAAGTGATATTGGAAAATAAACTCAGGAACGAAGATATGGTAAGATGTGTTCAGTGATCTGTAGAAGTTGAGATGTTGAGTCATTCTGAGCAGAAAGAAAACAATCATGATATAAAGATGAAGCAATCACACGAGTCGAAAGTATTCTTTTGGTGACAGTTTCATATTTTGTGTTACTCGAGGATGAGCAATGTTTAAGTTCGGGGTATTTTGATGAATGCATATTCATCATGGAATTAAATTACCATCTTGGGCTCATTTTGACTCAACATATCAAATTTCACTCATTAAATATCAAAATGCATCATAATGCACAAAATAACTTAATTGATTCGATTATCAAGGTTTTAACCGAATTTATGTTGATTTAATGTAGGTCTTGATAAAGCTAAATAGTTAGTTGGGGTCCACCTTCACTCACCCTTGGTTCTGACCAATCGATCTCACCATTCGGTTTGGACCATACGGTCTAACCATTCGGTTTCATCCAAACGGTCTGACCATTCAGTTTCAACCAAACGGTCTCACCATTCGGTTTCCACCAAATGGTCTGACCATTCAGTTTCAACCATTCGGTCTCAAGAACGAATGGACAGTTCCATTTCAAGACCGTTTGACGCGCATGTGAAGATTTAATTCATGTGAAGACCGAATGTATGCGAAGCCTGAATGCACGTGAAGATCGAATAAAGGAGTGCAGGACCATTTGCTCAAACCGGCTGCAAGACCGTTTGCGGTGCAAGAAGTGAAGACTGAATGGACAGTTCCATTTCAAGACTGAATGCATGCAAAGACCGAATGCATGCGAAGACCGAATGCACGTGAAGACCGAATAAAGGACTGTAGGACCATTTGCTCAAATCGGTCGCAAGACCGTTTGCGGTGCAAGAAGTGAAGACCAAATGGACAGTTCCATTTCAAGACCGTTTGACGTGCATGCGAAGACCGAATGCATGCGAAGACTGAATGCACGCGAAGACTGAATAAAGGACTGCATGATTGTTTGCTCAAACCGATCGCAAGACCGTTTGCGGTGTAAGAAGTGAAGACCGAATGGAAGCCTACGTGAAGACCGTTTGAGTACTGCATGCAGACCGTATGATGGTGGGCACCTCACAAACCGTTTGCTCATTTGCATGTAAACTGAATGAACATATGAGACCATATGCCAAGACCGTTTGGTCTCTTGACTTGCTCACAAACTGTTTGATAATTAATGGTTTACAAATTGTATGGCCAGCAATCAAAGACTGAATGCTGGAAACCGTTTGCTCAATGCATTAAGACCGAATGGAAGTCCATTCAAGACCAAACACAGGACTGTTTGAAAAAGATAAATATCAAGACTATTTAAGATAGCTGCATGCAGACCGTTTGAGCCATTTTTACCAAACTGTTTGAAGCAAAAATATGTACAAAACCGTTTGGACTGGAAACACACCAAAAATGTGAGGACCAGTCCAGTGCCTATAAATAGGACCAGTAAGGTCCCCATTTGAGGTATCGGTTCCGAGACGCCGACAGGCTGCCTGTACACAGGTCCGATCCAGATCCATTACCATCCACGTCAGTTTCACTCCACCTACTGCACGGGCTGCATTCAAGGAGACTGAGAAGAGAAGGAAGATGGAGTGAAAGTGACTGTTTGGTCTGTCTTGGCGTCTCCCGTTTCACGTCCAGATCTGCTCCGACACGACGTAGAAGACCACATCATCTTCACCGAGCTACGACTACCTTCTGCACCGTGCTCATGGCAGATTTCTCTCTCTCTCTCTCTCTCTCTCTTATTCTTCTTGTTTCTCACACCATGAGCGAGTAGTCCCTTTTCGCTGGGGTGCGGGGACTAGCCCCGCTGCCCATGCAATCATGTTCTTTTTATTAAACTTCCCATGGAAATGTATATAACTTTTCATTTCATTTTTAATCGTTATGTTCGTAGTTTGATTAATTGCATGCTTTCATATTTGTTCTTCCTATGTTGTGAGAACTTCTATATGTAGGATTGAATGTCGTTTAGCAGGTTGACTCCTAGACTATAAATAGAATGGGATTCCTTGAGGTCATAAGTGTATGATCCGCAAGGGGATGAGCCATCTAGCCTTCGATGATGCTTCTGTGTACCTAACGCCTGTATAGGGGGTTCACAGCCTTAGTTGGATTTTGTATCTTCTTATTAATTGTCGATGTTTGCTCGTATATTAATCGCCTTCTTGCTTATCGATTAATGTGGTTGACTCCCAAACTAGAAATAGAATGAGATTTCTTTGAGGTCGTAAGTGTATGATCCGCGATGGGACGAGCCATCTAGCCTTCGGCGACGCTTCTGTGTGCCTAACGCCTGTATAGGGGGCCCACAACCTTCGTTGGATTTTTGTATCTTTGAAGCCGTAAGTAAGTGATCTGATCGGTGACAAGACATCAGATTCCTAAGGTGATGCTTATGTGAACCTAATGCCCGTATGGGGTTTTTTACATCAGCTCTATTTGAATCGTTATATCTTGCCTGGATTATTTGCGTTAGAATGTGTTTGCATGTATAGAGGTGGTGAAACCCGATACCAACCCAACGATTCCATATCATTGATCTAAATCCAACTTTAATTCAGCTTTTACTTTCTTGCAATTAGTTTAATTAACCTCAAATCAACCAATCATTTTAAATATTAGTCTTAAATCGAACTGGATTAGACCGACAAGGATTCTTAAAAACGTTGTCCTTTGGGTTCGATCCTTAACTATAGTGCGATAAGATTCGTCCGCTTGCGGGTGGTATTATTGCACATTGGTTTGGGTAAAATATCGGGGATTTCAACCCTGAGTGAGTTTGTTAGTGCGATAAAATACCACGTCAACTTCCAAGAAGAACAAGGTCTAATCGGCCATCTAGACTTCCCTAATCAAAGAAGCTCTCAAAACTAACATCTTACTAACATGATAGGGAAAACAAAAAGAATATAATACCAAGAGCAACATATGGGTAAGTGAATAATAGATATGTTAGGATTTATTTAACCCTCCCCAAATATCACCACCAAGATCCGTGATCCAAGGTCAAGCTTCAACCTCACGAGCTCAAGGTAGCAGATGACCCACCAAACTTGATCACCACTACACCTGCAAGGAAGAACACGAGACCTAGGTTAAGAGAGATTGAGATGAAAAGGAGATATCCATGATCCATGGATGTTCCTATGAGAAGATAGATGAAGAACAGAGCTCAAAGAAATCGTCACCAAGAAACATAACTTACCAAGATGGAAGTTAAATAAAGAATCATCATGAGCAAGGAACTCAACCTCCCAAGATTCATGGGGACTTCCTCTAGCTCCTTAAGCTCCCAATCTCATCCGCCAAGAAGAGGAGAACAAGAATGGATGAAAAGATTCACTTGTGTGAAGAGGGAGGGGGTTATATACTTGACGGAAAAAAGAGAGATAAAAAAAGAGGTGCCATCACCTTAAGAGTCTAGGTGACACTTGTCCGCGTGCAAAGGCCACATGCGACCACTTTAGCTTAACATGCAAGATTATGGTGATATAGTCTAGGTAGAGTATCGACCTCTTAGCCTCCTACCAAGGGCTCCACCTATCCAAACTGATACATGTCACCAAACCGATACACTATATTCCAAGGTCAAAACACACATTGTCCATAGATCATTATTACTATGATGATGCCACTTCTTGCCTGAGATCCAAGCTTGGTGCCCACCACTTTTTCTATCTTACAGATGATGTCAAACAAGAGAACGAGAACTCTAGAGATGGTAAATTAAATGTTAACCCTCTACATTGGGTAAATTGCAATTTCCACCAAGACTAGCACACAAAGCACTAGCATCATCCACATAGGCTCAAATTGAAACTTAAGCTTTCTACAGACCCTAATTACATCTCAGATGATTAGAGAAAGGTTCTAAGCAACATACTTAGGTAAAACATATAGGGTTATTCCAAAACCCAAGTTAGGGTCCTTACATTCTCTACATGCATACAAGAAATGAAGAGACTCTTGTTGTCCCTTCTCCTTCCTTTAACAACAAGGGGCTTCTCCCTAGGATAGGAAAATGTAACACGCTTCCTTCTATAGTCAATAAGCAGATGGTTCTCATGAATTGAAACTCATCCCCACAATTAAATCAAAAGCTCTCATATCTACTACCATGAGGTCTATAATAAAAACCCTTCCCCTAACAGATAAGGGAACCCAAGATACCATCCTCCCATGTTCATGTTATGTCTACCAGGAGTTATACTATTCAAATCATAACCTATATGCTCTATAGGTAAACTAAGTATATCTACTGGTGTAGAAGAAATGAAGGTGTGTGATGCACCAGAATAGTATAGGACTTTTCATCCTCTTCCTCCATCATAAACATGCCATCTTGCCTCTTCCCTCTAGGAGCATCTATTACAACACCTCATAAAATCCACACTTAAGGAACTTGGGACAATCCATCTTGATATGTCCAAGTTCCTCACAAAAGTAGAAGACTCCATGTCCAAGCCTACATTGTCTTCCTTGATGCTTATGACACCGAGGGAACTTGGGTGGATCATTGTTGTTGTAATGAGTGGGTCCACCTTTAGTTGCCTTCCTCTTCTTTTCGTGTTGCTTGTATTTGTTTCCTTGGTAGAGGTTTTTGTTCTTCTATTGGTAATTTTGCTGGTGATGATGCTTCCCTCCATAGTAGTTCTTCCCAGTCATCCCTGGGTGATCCTCAAGATCTAGAGTAGCATCAAGGGCTTCCTATGCCATCTTGTCGCCTCATCCAAAAGGTGAGTACTTGATATCATTCTTCAAATATTTTATGAACTTCTTGGCTCGCTTCAACTTAGTTGTCTTGGCTCCATACATCAAGAGGATTCAAAACACTATGGCATAGCGGGTCATTGTCATGTTGCCATGCTGACGCAAATAGAGGAACTTTACCTCCTTCTAGTCAATCATCACCTCAGACATATAGTGACTCTTGAAAACCTCTACAAACTACTCCCATGTGAGGAACTCTTCATCTAGGTCTCTGGCATCATGGAAGTTCTCCCATTAAGCTCAAACTTATCATCTCAGCATGTGTGTCTCAAAACTAACTTGGGACTCCTTGGAATAGTTCAAGTTGTTGATTTAATGCTCCAAGTTGTGAATCTAGGCCTCAACCTTGCCCACAAAGCCCAATTCTTCTTATCCTATGAATGACTCAGGCTTCACCATGAGAAAGTCTATCAAGGTGACTTTTGTCAACCTAACAGTTTTACGTTGTCCATATTTTGATGATGACTTAACCATTCCATTCATATGCATACAATATGTCTATATGAGATCAATTTCAGGTACTAGGTACATAAAAATAATGAATTCAAGAAAACCCTAGCTAGGCAAAAAATAAGTCAAAATTCGTGCAAGTGCACTTTTGTGGAAAAGACCTTAAATCAATTAGGGAAATCTTATAAATCATTTGTCTTGATGCTATGATGTGTAACTAAGCTGAGAAAAATATGGAATGCACTTAAATGTAATGTTTAACACTTTTATAACATTTATCAAATTCCATTATAGTTTGTCTTGGAGACAACTTGACTGACAAGTTGTATGGAGCTTGAGAAATCTTGGTGTCGTCCGAGTTTGTCCTAGTGATAATTCAACTGACACTCTGCACTCACAAAACAATCTTAGGTCATCGGCCGAGTTTCATCAAGGATATACTTGACCAAAAACTCAAAATTGTTTTGTCACATAGTGCTTCAGTCGAATTACCTTTATGGAAACTCGACCGACAACACTATACGAAAAAGTAAAGAAAATTATTTCTAACCATTAGAGTGTTGTAAAACTCAAAAATATATCCATTGCAACACCCCAAATGAATAGAATTTAATCCTAAGTATATCTGGCTAGTAGACACCCCCAACTATAAATAGGGACCCATGGACTTCATTCCAAGTTTGCCTTCTTTGTTCCTAGCTACAGTTGAGTGGTTTTATCTACTTAGATCCTCTTTCTCTCTCAATGCTTATGTACTAATCTACATCAATATGAGTGAGATATAATCCTTCTAAGAGAGTTGCTCCATTGTAAACCTTGTGAAGCTCTCAATTCCTTTTCCCAATCTCCTTTCTCACAAAAAGATGGTGAAAGCTTCTCCTTGGTGAAGGTGAAGAAGAAGGTGGAAGATCTAAGAGGAGAGTGGGTAAATCCTTCAAGGCCAAAGACTTGTTGCAATAATAGATCCCCTTCTTGAAGACTACTAGCTCGTTGCAAAAATGGGTAAGTCCTTGTGGAGGTAGATGACTCTTGCTCTTGGATAGGTAAGTCCTTTGTAAGTTTATTGGCTCCTTTAATCCTAAAAAGGAATGCTAGGTACCCTTGACCTTGGAATAGGGTGGTCATATTGTATTTATTATAATGGAATATAAGGAGTCTACAATCGTTGCAAATCCTAGAGATTGAACCCTCTAGGTAGTGGATGTACATCTCCTAATTTGGAGTTTGGAACCACTATACATATCTTGTGTTCTTGTGATTGTTCAATATCTCTCTTCCTTGCTATGTATGCTTAGTTGCACTCAAATTTAATATAAGAAACCTTATCTTGAAATATAATTTGAAGGTCTAATGAATTTTCTTAAGTGCTTTTAGCTATATTCACCCCCCCTCTAGTGCCCATAGATCCAACAACTTAATTTCTCCTCGAATGATGTCCTCCCTGTATTCCTCCCATTGCATCCACCAAAGCTCTGACAAACATGTTATATGATATGGGAGGGTATGCTCGATGCCTGATCTCCTCATTCCTACAGTCAAGATCACTCTCCACCAGAGTTTGGTCGTGACTTTTCATGCTCAGGGCGACGCATGTGAGCCATAAGAAAGAGGAAAAGAGACATTCATAAGCATGTAGGTGACTTATAAGATTCTACTATGGTGGCCATTCTAGAATGGCTCTGATACCACTTTTTTCACAACCTCCATTACATATAGAGTCCAAGAATAACATAAGGGTTTTCATACATAGAAGATCATGAAAAAATTGTAACATGGTACCATTCATTAAGAAAAATCCATAGAAATTAAAGCATACACTTAAGTGTCTTAATACATGCATAAGAAAAAGGATTGGTTTTCCAACATCCTAAGAACATGAAACAAAACCTAAGATAAACATGAATATAAAGAAAAATTGCATGAACACTCTAGAACAACACCTTATCAGGAGTAGGACTCAAGAGATTCATGAAATGCACCTCCCACTACTATAAATGATGTGGTTGTTGTTAGTGTTGTACACCACCTACATGCATCCACACATAGAGATGCATTCAAAAAACCATTGTAAGTGGTTGAGTTCTAATAATAATATAAATATAACTTAACATAAAGCTTAAAAACTGGTATGATCGTGTATACACATTATTTATGGCTTTAGGATGTAATCTTAACTTGATTAAGAATTCTTATTAGGGCAACTACTCAATGAACCTTATCAGATCTGATCTCACTGACACATAGAAGGCATCCAAGATTCTAAACACACATCAGGTATACAATTTTGGGCTTGAACCCATAAACATAAACATCACTGAACACAGTAGAAGTTGATAAATGTGTTTTCATCATTTTTATTTACATCTTTTAGATATCTTTTTAGGATTGTTTTGTTATTTATTTTCTTAGTTTTATAATTAATTGAATTATATTATATTTTTCTCTTTAAGTAGAATTTTAATTATATATTCTTAAATTTTTGTAAGAAATGGGATAAATATTCTTGGAGTATAATTGTACAATTTGCAGCAGTCCTGTAATTATTGTATACCCATCACCAAAAGTGCCATAACTCTTGAATACAAAGTCCAAATTGAGTGTACAAGTATTCATTGGAAAGAAAATTTAATTTCCTAAAAGAATATCCTATAATTTGGACCGCTTTTATGCTTTTTACAGGAGAAAAATACGTTCGAAAGTTCTTATGTGGGAATCTGTATTGAAAAGAGTTACATGGTCAAGACAATTAAAGCCTATCAAATTTCTATTGACCAGATCTAGATAATTCAAAACGACGGCTCCCTCTCTTTTTCCCCCTTTTTTTTGAGTAGCCTACCCCTCCTTCTCCTATAAAAAGAGGGACTGTTCCTCCTCCCAAGATCATCTTTTGTATCATCTTTGTACGGGATTTTTGAGCAATCTTCTTGTGTTCTTATGTTATTGTGTTCTTTCCATCAATAAAGATTAGTTTTTGCAAGATAAGTGTTTCCTTCAATTATTGTTCTTTTACTTTGCTCGTTTATATCTAGCTTCTTCTTCCTATTATTCTTTCGTCGACTGGAGCAAGGGATTAAACGTCGGCCATTTCATTGACTCTAGCTGAAGGAACTATCCTTTAGTAAGACTAGACTATGACTAGAACTCTTATTCCCTCCATTTCCCTTTTCTCTACAAGCATGAGTGAGTAGTTACCTATCGAGGTAAGGGGAATAATCCCTTAGTCATGGCTTTATCGACTTTTCCTTAAAAACGATTCTAGATGTCTTTTGGGTTTGATAACTAATTGATCTATCAAAGTAATTAATCAGTTTGATCAAAAGTTAATCCAGATGGATATGATCGTAGAAGTTTAGATTTAGAACAACAAACTCAATCACATAGGAGTTTTGAAACGACCGTGGATCTTCTTCTTTTAGGATGATAAACTAAGAAACATGAGCACCAGGACCAATGGGCTCACGTGGAGTTCATTTTTAGTGAATTTTTATTAATTCACTTGCCTTCATCGAATCTGTCATTTTTAAGGATTAGTTTATTTTTACATAGGCTAAGGTGGTGAAAACCCCTAAAGCCTCGATTCCCATATCTTAATTTAATCACCACTTGTTTTTCTTCCTTTAATTTCTAGTCTTTTCATTCATAATAGTTTTTTGTGCTAACAACATTCTTAATTTTCCTTGTGACAGGGCAAATTTAAATTCTTGTTAAGTGCATTTTCATTCTTGCATTTCTTTTCTTAGTGTTAATCATCCACCCCCAAAACTCGACTTTTACTTTCTGTTCCAAATCTAAAATATACCAGAAACAAATAACAAGTTCTTCAAATAATTGGGATTAGAGATAACAATCTCAATAAGTGGTCTGGTGGGATCGACCCTTTCTATACTAGCCTTAATTGGAAGTAGAAAAATGATTAAACTCTAGGACAAACATCTTAGTGATTGTAAGTACTAAGAGATGCATTTACAATTTGGCGCCATTTCCAGGGACAACGGATTATTTTCTCAAACTCCAAATCTTTTGAAAAAAAAATTATGCTTTCAGAGTAACATTCTGGAAGTGCTACTCCTCTTTCTGTCGAGTTTCCATTCTGACAGTCTATTTTTTCGGCACATGATTAATTGCTTATTCCAATAAAAAATTAAAGCTTTTTTTTCATTTTTTATGCCTTCCGAGTAACATTTCGGAAGTGCTACTCGTCATTCTGGGAGTTTCTATTCCTGCGGTACATTTTTTTCTGCAAATGTGCTAGTTTGTAAAAAAAATGTAATTTTAATTAGTTTTGTAAATTTTAACCTAGTGTCATAATCCTTTAGCTTTTTTATTTTGTAATTTATGGTCTTGTACAAATCTTTATCTCTCTTTTGAATTGTAAAAAAATGTTTCAAATGGAGTGGTCAACAAATTATGGCTCATAAAACTGATTGAATGGTTATCACAACCATCCATCACCATATTGTCCTAATGTGTCCCCTGATTAAGGTATCACCTTATATAATCTCAAGTCTTCCTATCCTGGTAGGTATGATGAAAATCCTAACCCAAACATTTTCGATAACCATTATCAGGAACCTTTCTATCCATATTCTAATCGGGGGTATGACCAACACCATTTTGGGGAATATAGATCTGATTTTGAAACCCAAAAGCAACTAGACACACATCAACTCTTGACAGAGGCTTTACTAGATGCCCAGTCAAAGAGTCCAAATTGTCAAAATGTGTCTCATCATGTTATGGTGACACCTTGTAATGTCAAGTCTTCCAGCCAAGGTGGATGTAATGAAATTTTCAATCCAACATCTCCTGAAGACTATTATGAGGAGCAATGCTACAATCAATATGAGGGGTACTATGACCAAGATCCTTATAGGGGGTATGGTGGGGGTAACCAAAAAAATTTCAGGGGTTATGAACTTTATTATGAAAATGAGTATACATCTCAACAGGAGGAATGGATTAGAGCCTTGGAAAAAGTAGCAAAAGAGCATCAAAAATATTATAAAATCGACAAACCTTGCTAGCTATCTTACTAGAGGCCCAATCATAGACTCCCCTTGTAGATCTCGAAAAACCCAAGATGGTTCTTCCCGATGATGACGACGATGATCTACTTTTTGTGTTATATATGTCAGATCCTGAAGAAATAGCACAAACCATGGAGCCATATTTTGTGTGTGATGAGAATGTTGGTATTCCTACCTTTCCTTTAGAGACTCTACTACTTGAGTATGAAAAGTCACAACACAAGAGTCATTCTTATCTTGAATATGCAACAAATCCTCCCATCCTTGACATCATTCTAGATGTTATCCATGACCAATTTCCTTTGATTGAACCTATTCTAGATAAGGAATCACCAATCCCCGATTACGAAATAATTCCTCATATTTTATCACAGCCAAATCTCATTCCACATACAACTGATCTAAAAGGGGAGACACCACCCTTAGAAGAGGTCCACATGCCCTCTTCCACTGGCTGCAAGGAATATGTCCCCATTTATATCCATCATGAACTCGTGGGAACTCCCTGTATAGAGGAACTAGAGTTACATGCTATATCAACCATGAATCCCATCTATCCCAAGGTTGATTGCATGAATTTTGAGTAGAGAAAAAATACTTATCATGCTGATTTAAATGTAGTTGTGTCTTTAGTATCACC
This sequence comes from Alisma plantago-aquatica, assembly GCA_963693085.1. Taxonomy (NCBI): domain Eukaryota; kingdom Viridiplantae; phylum Streptophyta; class Magnoliopsida; order Alismatales; family Alismataceae; genus Alisma; species Alisma plantago-aquatica. The sequence goes on from OY856415.1 coordinate 422,490,163, forward strand.
ACCAATTATCCTATATGCAGGTCAATATGATGGCAGGAAACCTGAGCTAGATCCTCCGTCTGACCTTGCACATCTGGCACTGCATGTGTTACTAGTGGGGTACCCACCAACCTCCCCCAATCCACATCCATCTTTGACATTTCCTTTACTGCTAAAGGAAGATGTGTGGATCCTTTTGGAAGGAGTGTGAGGCAAAAGAAAATATGAAAGCCTCTTTAAGCTTCCATGACCACCCATTTGTTAGGTGTACCACGAAGCTCCTTTGTTCAAAGTTACAACCATCATCAACATCCCCTTCAGCTGGACATTTTTGAGCTACCAGGACCTCCTGGTGATCCCAACAATTTTCTTCCCTCCATTTTGGATTTAAGTTTTGCTCGGGATGAGAAAAATCTTAAGTTCAGGGTGGAGGTGGGTGGTATGTACTCCTTCCACCCACTCTATCTTACTTTTTTGCAAATTCTCATCATGTTATGTAGTCTAGTTTTAATTTTTCAAAAATTTGCTAAAACTTTCAATTTTCTAGTTTGGCCTTTATCTATTCGGCCAGTTTGAATAGATGTTTATCATTTTACCCCCTTGTATTTAGTAAAACTTTTTGCAAAATTTATTACAAATTTCCATGTCTGAAACTACCGTGTCACCTAGGACCCCTAAAATAACATCACTCCTTAGAATAGTTCACAAGTCATAAGGAATCGATTAGAAGCAAGCATAATGTTTCCCCATAATTAAGCAATAGATTATCTTGTTATAAAATTTTAATGATGTGATTTATAGGAATACTCTAACTAGAGTAATGACACTCTCTGATAAAAATATATAAAAAATGTTGAAGTTATAAGCACAAGAACATCTTTTACTTTCCTATATTTTTTTCTAAAAAAGAGAAGCAAAGAATCACCACCGGAGAAAAATTAAGTCCGGGGTGGCATGATTCCCAAAATAAAAACTTCATACCCAACAAAGAGGCGTACCACCAAAAGATGCTAAAAGTGCACATGAAAAAAAATTATGACCAATGTAGCCACAACTCCACAAATTCATATATCGAGTTGAATAGAGGAGGGATCAATATTTTTTCATCACTTCCTTCTTTCTTTTCACACCCTCAAATTCATCTTGTTCTTGTGAAACAACTTACAAAAAAAAGTAATGAAAATTGAGAGTGTCAAAGCGAAAGTAAGACGAAGCCTATTTTTCTATAAATTCTTATTTTAGAATCTAGATTTGACGATTGTTTTGATAGGGAGTATAGACATTTATGCTATGTGGTTCTAGGAGATTGGGTCACTTGGCCAAAAATTTGGAGGTGAGGACTATAGTGATGTTATATTGGTGAGGATGGCATTTTGGAAGTATAAATTGGAGTTTATTTATAATCTAATTTGCTTGAGGATAATCAAGAATTCAAGTCTGGTGTATTTTGATAAATGTGTTTTCATCGTTTTTATTTACATCTTTTAGATATCTTTCTAGGATTGTTTTGTTATTTATGTTCTTAGTTTTATAATTAATTGAATTATATTATATTTTTTCTTTAAGTAGAATTTTAATTATATTTCCTTAAATTTTTGTTGGAAATGGGATAAATATTCATGTAGTATAATTGCACAATTTGTAGCAGTCCTGTAATTATTGTATACCCGTCGCCAAAAGTACCATAACTCTTGAATTCAAAGTCCAAATTGAGTGTACAAGTATTCATTAGAAAGAAAATTTAATTTACTAAAGGAATATCCTATTATTTAGACCGCTTTTATACTTTTTACAGTAGAAAAATACTTTCAAAATTGCTGTCGTGGGAATCTACATTGAGAAGAGTTACATGGTCAAGACAATTAAAGCCTATCAAATTTCTATTGACCAGATCTAGAAAATTCAAAAGGACGGCTCCCTCTCTTTTTTACCCCTCTTTTTTTTGTAGTCTACCCCCTCCTTCTCCTATAAAAGGAGGGACACTTCCTCCTCCCAAGATCATCTTTTGTATCATCTTTGTATGGGATTTCTGAGAAATCTTCTTGTGTTCTTATGTTATTGTGCTTTTTCCATCAATAAAGATTAGTTTTTTGCAGCTAAGTGTTTCCTTCAAGTATTGTTCTTTAACTTTGCTCATTTAGATTTAGCTTATTCTTCCTCTTATTCTTTCGTGGACTGGATAAAGGGATTAAGCGTCGACCATTTCATTGACTCTAACCGATGGAACTATCCTTTAGTAAGACTAGACTATGACTAGAACTCTTCTTCCCTCCATTTCCCTTTTCTCCACAAGCATGAGTGAGTAATTCTCTATCGAGGCAAGGGAAATAACCCCTTAGCCATGGCTTTATCGACTTTTCCTTAAAAATGATTCTAGATGGCTTTTGGGTTTGATAACTAATTGATCTATCAAAGTAATTAATTGGTTTGATCAAAAGTTAATCCGGATGGATATGACCGTGGAAGTTTGGATTTAGAACAACAAACCCAATCACATAGGAGCTTTGAAACGACCGTGGATCCTCTTCTTTTAGGATGATAAATTAAGAAACATGAGCACCATGACCAATGGGCTCATGTGGAGTTCATCTTTAGTAGATTTTTGTTAATTTACTTGCCTTCATCGAATCTGTCATTTTTAAGGATTAGTTTATTTTTGCCTAGGCTAAGGTGGTGAAAACCCCTAAAGCCTCGATTCCCATCTCTTGATTTAATCACCACTTGTTTTTCTTCCATTAATTCCTAATCTTTTCATTCATAATAGTTTTTTTGTGCTAACAACAATCTTAATTTTCCTTGTGTCAGGGCAAATTTACTATGACGACAGTCGACAAAACTGATTAACAAATTGTTACAATTAAGCAAAATTAAACATAAGCAGCGGATTAACAAAAAAAATCACTAAAAATTAAAACCATTTACAAAGAGATCCATTTCCAGGAAACTCTTATAATAAGGACCAAAATATTATATATATACATTCTATGCCACAAAGTGCATACCATGTACCTTCTCTTCTCGAGGATTACATACAACAGTTGCTCTGTTAAATCTACATAGAAGCAACATAAAACTTCAAGGCATTCAATGCCAAAATATCAGATCGATTATGAAAGCACTAACTACTAACTCCAAGGACCTGAGAGTACAGAGACGACACATAGGACTCATAATCTACAAGACACGATAGTCAGTATCTCCACCTGGGATGTTACTGTGGTCCCTGATGCTGCTATCCTTCCCCTGGTGTATGGTTCCTACCTCCTCGTCCACATCTACCTAAAAATGTTGGTGATCAACAGAGTGATACCCATGTCCCAACGAGAGATATAACTCTCCACCATAAATATTATTATTGCAAGTAAACAGTAATAAACTGAGTACAGGATTCTCCTATTGAAAAGTAGGATTTAATTAATATTAAGTAGAATTGAGCAACATCATCTTTTAAAGCATTACAGTTATAAATGATAAAGCAATAAATCATCTATCCATTTTAATAAGGAATATGAAGAACATGTATAACATCTATCCATTTAGGATATAGTAAGCAATGTAACATCAACCAATAATTTCTATAATTTATCCTTAAGCAAATATGCTACAGTGCTGATTACATTTTACATTCATTCTTATGCCCTAAGGAAGTGAGTTGTACTGCCAAAATCCAACCTTCGGTTGTGAAACCCAAAGCCGATTGCATACAAGATCAAAGGAAGAGTCGGACTCCACGATCTCATCTATCTCATTCAGTGCGAGATCACAAGAAGGACCGCAGTCTCTTGCTTAAGTGACCTTAGTCACAGGGTTAGCTCCCATAGGCTACCCTTTCTCTAGCCTGCATTGGTACAGGTCCCGACGCTAGTAAATCTGAGCCACGGGCCAGTTCACTGTGCTCCCTGAGCCATGAACACATTCATGCTCCATCACACTGAGCCATGGGCCTATTCACCATGCTCTTAAACATATCTTGAGTCTACAACCGAAGTTGCACCCTAATCCTCCTATTTTCGGCTAGGAGAAACCCCACATATTCAACAATATACACTCCAGATTAACTGGCAGGAGAACCTGTTTCACCATCACCAGCTACTGACGATGATGGATCTATGGCCAGGGCTCTACATGATAATATTCCACTTGATTATTTAAGTACATTACCATATTCTTTTAGCATCAATCAAGATTTCAAATAGGAATTATTATGACAAATGCTACAAAGAAACATGTAATACTTCTATCAAGTGTTTTTCAAAACTTTATAGAACATTGGGATCTCAATCCCATATCTCATCACTAGGAATTCACACCCCTCATTAGTATTATCATCATGTTTACTGGATCTGGGCATTCAAACACGTAGATCATCACTGAACAAGGTTATCACTTATCAGGTAACTAATACCTCTAGGTCATCTGACCATGGTATTCATGATACTTGTTACACAAGCATCTCACATAGTTTACCAGGCATATTCAACTTCTTGTCACCTCTCACTAGGCAACAAATAAAATAATGGCTCACAAGGCCCATTAACATCATAGCTCATACCTGGTTATGCTCATCATCTCATGATACATGCATGGTTAGTATACTTGATAACGACCATATCAATTACATATCCACATTATGCAATACAAAGATAACATCACTATTCCCTCATTAGGGTTAGGTTTTCCCATATTTATCAACTAGGGTTTCACATAACATCACCCTATATTAGGGCTTCACATAACATCACCCTATATTAGGGTTTCACATAACATCACCCTATATTAGGGTTAGGGTTTCCCATCTTTATATTAATTAGGGTTTTATGATTACCTCATTAATCCAAACCCTAAGTCAATACTTCCACATATCTTGGATCACATAGAATTATTTAAGTATTAAATCATACTTATCCTTGTTCCAAGTACTAGGAATACACATCACTATCATACCTTATTCAGTTGACTTAACCTTTCACTAAGTACATGCACCTATGCTTATCATAGTGTATTGAATTTATTACTTTCATAGGCATCGAATGATAATCACTCTAATTATACTAATCACCTAAGTACTTTAGAGGTACTTCCATTGAAATCAACCTTGAGATCCTCTTCAACCACTTATGGGGTTATTAGTACTTACATGATTTGAATCAATTGGACCTTCAAACGGTTTAGACCAATTAAACCTTCAAACGGTTTGGGACCATTTAGACCTTCAAACGGTCTGGTCCTAAACCTTCAAATGGTTTGGGACTGTTTAGACCTTCAAACAGTCTGGTCCTAAACCTTCAAACGGTTTGATACCATTTAGACCTTCAAATGGTCTTGGTCTTTATATCCTTAAGCGGTCTTGAACCTTTTGCTCATCAAATGGTTTTGAAACCATTTTGTATCTAACGGTTTGAAAACCGTTTCAACCCAAGACCCTCAAACGGTTTGAAGATTGATTAACCCTAAACGGTTTGAGACCGTTTGATCCTCAAACGGCTTCAAACCATTTGGTCCTTAAATAGTTCAAGACCGTTTGGTCAATTCAGAGTTGAAACCGTTTGAACCTAAACTAGGGTTTTGACATCAATTGATCTAGGGTTTTGAAACCAATTGAGATCTAAACGTTTCTAAATCATTTGTCCATCCAAGATTGAGACCATGTGGACTAGATTAGGTTAAAACCATTACACCTTTACACATTCTTGAAACCATTTAGCCTCTAACAGTTTGAAACTGTTTGACCTCTAACGGTTTTGAAACCATTTGGTCATCAAACGGTTTGAAACCGTTTGACCAACAAAATTGAAATTTTTTGTTCTCGATATTTTTGAGGTGTGTGCTAAGATGATGTCATCATCATCAAGCTTCAGACCTCTGAATTCTTCTATCATATATATGATAAATTCATCAATTATTTGAGAAGAAAATAAAAGATCAACATATGATAAGAAATTGAATTCAATAATAACATTGATGGGTTCAAGTTATATAAACCGCCTTCAAAGTATCTTCAAAGCGTCAAGATTCTTGTCTCTAATGGTGAAAGAAGATCCTTCAACTATCCAAGGTTCATTTCCAACTCTTTGGATGCAAAAGATATCCAAGGTTGAGCATTGGATGGAAGAGAGAAGAAAATGAGTGTTAAAATCCGATTTCAACCATCAATTCAAGGTTGAAAATGATCATGGAGCTTACCTTCAGCTTGGGGAACGTTTTCCTCCTTCTCCTAAGCTCCTTGGTCATCGGCCAAAGCAAGGAAACAAAGTGGTTTGCAAAAATAGCCTTTCAAGTAAGGAGAAAATTGAGTACATATAATTGATTTTCTAGGAGAGAGAAAGAAGGAGAAAATTCATCCACTTTCTTGCCACATGCCCCCTCCCTTCCTTGCCTTCGAAGCCATCTTCCTTTTTCCTCAATATACTCTCAATTATCCTTGAATTAAAAGCAACCACTTAAGCACCTTAATCATTATAATACTATTATCCATTTTTAGTGGACATTACTTTTTAATTAACAAATGTGAGTGGATTTCTTCACCTACTTAGGATATTTCGGTGCCACTAAAAGCATTTGGACGTCCTCTCACTATATTATTTCAACCACATACTTTTTAGTTGATGGACACTTCAATTAATATATTTATTTTTGCTACAAAATGAATTAGGGTTTCAATTATGCTTAAATCTTAATTATTTTATTATCAAGATTATCTCACCTCAAAAGTAGTTCAAACAAGACACCCCATTCTTTTTCATTTCTCTAAATGATACCAAGAAATAATAGGGACACTCTTGAAGTGGTATTTTACATATTCAACCCTAGATTTTGGGTAATTTGCAAATTACACCAAAACTAGCATTCAATACACAAGCATTACTCAAACAAGCTCCTTCTTTGGAACATAGGCATCCACAAGCCATACCTCAGCATCTTTCTCATTCTTATGATGCTATAACACTTGAGGAACATTTATCATGTAACATTTGCAAGGTAAACCCTTAAATTGGGTAAACTGCACTTTAGTCCAAAACAGGTAAAATATTGTTTCATCATTATTCAAATAGGACCAAAATTGAAACATAAGCTCTCCTTTAGTCTTAATTACTTTTCAAAAGATAAATACAAGAATCTAAATGACTTACTTAAGCAAAACTTCTAGGGTTAAGGCATAACCCAGTTCAGGGATGTTACATTTACATTCTTATTAAGTGCATTTTCATTCTTGCATTTCTTTTCTTAGTGTTAATCATCAACCCCTAAAACTCGACTTTTACTTTCTGTTCCAAATCTAAAAAATATCAAAAAAACAAATAGCAAGTTCTTCAAACAATTGGGATTAGAGATAACAATCTTAATAAGTTGTCTTGTGGGATCGACCCTTTCTATACTAGCCTTAATCGAAAGTAGAAAAAGGATTAAACTCTAGGATAAACATCTTAGTGATTGTAAGTGCTAAGCGACGCATTAATAGAAGTGTACATGTTTGGTCCTAAAAGCATCAAATGAGGGTGCTCATGAGGCAACAACCTTACACAAAATGTCCATGAGATAGGGCCTAATTATTAGTTCTTATTCTGGTCCTATCTTACTATACTTAGGGTTTTCACCCATAATTGCATTACTTAACATGAAGATGTATTTTTCATAACTGACCTGATCTTTACATATAATCATATATGTTCTAAATATTATCAAGATATGCATAGTATAGATTCATCTTAAATCATTAAAGTGTTTGCATGATAGCATGTATATTATAACTTTTCACATGATAATGCAACCAAACTAAATTATTGAATATAATAAAACCCCAAGGCAAGGACCACTTACCTAAAATAGTAGGAACAGTCGATCCTAAGATCCCAATCACAAGTCTTTAATTTTGATTGTCCATATAACCCCAACCCTAATTAATGTCTCATGAATTCTAATTAGGTTAAATTTTGAAATCTTAAATACTAGGGTCATGATCAGGACTCATATCCTAGCCCATTGGATATATTTCAAAAAATCGATCAAAATTCATTTATAACTCAACCACATATGACATACTAATAATAACATATGAAGTTCCTAATATCGGCCAATCCGGTTTAGATAAAATGATCTATCTTAAATCTAGATAAAATGAAAAATAAAAAGGATTAGAAAACCCTTCAACTATTTGCAAAGACTTAGAGTGTGATAGGGGGTATTATTGTACATGAAATACATTAAAAACATACCCCAATAATCATTCTAAGACCTAAGTTTATTAATGACATCATGACACATGAAAATATAAATATATTGATGCCAGGTCTTATTCTTCACTTCACCAGGACTCTAGGCTTCGAATTCCTCCAGGAGACGAAGTCATGGTATAGGGCCCTCCCATCCAAGGGTACATGCTTCCACCAGCGCAGGCATACCACCAACACAAAGCAACTGAACCCGTAGAGGGAGTTCCAAGACCAAGCATGAGAAAAGATGCTCTCAAGCTCCACTAAACCAGGTTTCACCACCGGTGAATAGAGCATGATGGATCAAAGATAAAAATGACAACATAGAGCACAAACCAAAGCCAAAGAGCAGAAATGGCTTCATCATAGTCTGCAAAGGCTTACTAGAAGAAAACTAATAGAAAATGTCATTACAAGGATAGACACAAGCCTCCATATCTGTAAGTGATGTAGGCGATCCAAGTTCTATCACATGGCCAAAATGGGCAGTGCAAAACACCACGGTAAGGAAGAAGAAGATACTAGGAAACTTACCCATCCGTTGAATTACACAATGGAGACCAGAGATAGAAGAACTAGAATGTTGATGTTGGGGAAGATAGTGGAGTTTGGGGCAGCACGTCTAGGGGTTTTAGGCTAAATAGGGGATGAGAAACAAAATTGTGGGTCTAATCCATGCACTGACGAAAGAAGGAACCTGATTTGAGTTAAAGATCTGGTATATATAGAATCAATTCAACGTCATGAGTTGGTTGGGATTAAAATCCCCTTTGTTTCTACTATAAAAGAGAAAATCACAAGAATTTGGGAAGAACTCAAATTGTGTAGAGGCCAGAGGTCAAAGACAACCTTTGGATTGTTTTGATAATGCACCGAAAGCCCAGAAATGTCTCGTGCATAGTAAATATACAAAAGAGTGTGTGACAACCCAAATAAGTTGAACTTTGGGAGAGAATCCAAGAATCATATTCATGACATGAATGTAATTCCAAAATTTTTGAAATTGCCTCTAATAAAGCAAATATTAGGGTTATTGTGAGCCCCATTTATACAGACACTTCATAAAATTAACCTAGGGCTCAAATAAGGTCAAAACAATTTCAAATTTTAACCATAACTTTTGTTCACTATGTCAGACGTGATTGTAGATTTGACTTCCAATTTTATCAACTGAAAACCCTAAATAATTTGTTTAGCTTTAGACTTTCATAATTCCTAAAAAATCATAGGAATATGATTATCTTACCAAAATTGGCCATGACATATTGTATTTAACTTAAATATTGTTTCATCACATATAACACCCCCAAAAGGCATCAGTGGCACATTATGCATTCTGATCTAAGAAACGGTGTCGTTATGTAAAATTTTAACATACATACCTATAAAATTAAGGATGTGACAGCACACACATACATGCACACACACATACATGCACACACACACACACACTCACACACACACACATACACACACACACACTCACACACACACACATATATATATATATATATATAAGTGGGGCTAGAATACACTTGAGTGTAATGGAGAGGCAATACACTCAAGTGATTTCAATCATGCCATATTTTCTCCAAAAATCCAAACCTCTAATCTTCTTAAATAACTTATGAATATAATAAATATGAAATGTCAAATTTTTTGAATACTTATAGATCATGCATCTAAAGACAACAAAATGATGCATTTGAAATTAATTATGTGCATTGATTTTGTTGGCCTTGGTTGACTGGCATACAGACATCCAAATAAGCTCAAATTTTGCAGGTAGCCTATATTTATGATAACAAAGAATATCAGTAGTTTGAATTTATCTGATAATTATCCTTGATATGTAAACACCATCTGAGTTTACAGTGCAATCTATACACTCGAGTGTATTCTATCATGACTTTATATATATATATATATATATATATATATATATATATTAATGTGTGTGAGAGAGAGTGTGCATGTGCTTGTGTGTGTGCATGCCACGTTCATGCATGCATGTGTTTATGTCATTGTTCAAGTAGCATATTTTAGTTTTGTGGTATTTATAACACATAGCATATATTACTTATGTTCTGGCATAAACATATTTGTCTTTTAATAATAATAAAAAAATCCAATCTCATTAACGATACAGTTTCATAGAACCTACATATTTTTGGAAGATTATTATTTATCAAATGTAAGGAAAGGGTTTCTGATTCCAACTTAAGAACATGCTACATGACTAACTTTATCAAGAGGTTTAGGCATATAATGACACATAGAATCATTTCTACGTTATTTTGTTTTTAAGTGCTTGTAATTATCTAGTTGTGTAAATTTTAAATAACAAAATGGTATCAACTTTGATTTCCTGCCCAAGAAGGGAGTAATAAAATCCCCCCATTACTTACTAGAGAAAGAAGGATTTAATGTGTGCCCATTTTAGTAATGTTCCTTGAAGATTTTGTTGATCCAACTGCATATCCAAAAACAACTAAATGGATTTTTTTCAACCTGATTGGAAGAAACCTCTTGTGGTATGGTAAGATCTATTTTTGATATCCATATAAGGATCTGATTATCATTCTATATGTATATATACACACCCTTCTAAGGTTGAGATAATCGTATATTTTGTATTGAGATGGTCAATGTTGTATTTAAGAGTGTACCCTTCCTCTTTTCGAAAGTGCTCCTCATGTACCCTCTTCTTTGAAATAGTGGAAATCTCATCTCCACCTGTGGAATCAGTCTGTCTGACAGAGCCATGTAAATCACATGTTCTATGGCTGTGTGATTGTTCATTTCTTCTCTTTTATGTCATTCCGCACAAACTCAACATATACACTCATCTGATTTCTAAATGGATTGGTATTAGAGCATGGTGCTAATGTATTGAATGATTTCAAGATTATACAAGAGTAAGAAGTTTGATCGCTCAATCAACTTTAGAATATGGCAGATCACTATGCATGGTGTCTACGTGCATCAAGGAGTCACTCAGGCTATACAAGAGCCAATAATATGCCAATCACTATGAAGGACAAAGAAAAGAAGGAGATGGACCAGAAGACTCTTACCACCATCCAGTTATCCTTATCTAACAAAGTCTTGGATGACATCTCTAAGGAGACTATTAGGGAAGGAATTTGGAAGAAACTTCAATATTTCTACATGAAAAAGTTTCTCCAAACAAAGCTATATCATAAGAAATATCTCTACTCATTGAGTATGGTAGAAGGTAATTCTATTCATAATAATGTCGATGAGTTTGATTCTATCTTCATATACCTTGTAAATATAGATGTTAAACTCAAAGATGAAAACAAAGCTCTTATTTTATATTTGTTACCCTCTTCATACAGGAAGTTTTGGGAAACTTTTTGTATGCAAAATCCTCAATTAAGGTGGAGGATGTTATTTCCTCTTTGAAGTCCAAGTCAATGGTTGATAAAGGTCTGATTGCTTCATGAAGTGGTAGTCAAATGGGGACTCTTATGGCCATGGTTCAAACAAAGGAAAAGGGTAAGAAGGACACTCCCAAATCTAAGTCCATGCCTAAGAATGGGATGACATACAAATACTCTAAGATGACCAGACACATGGTTTATGACTATTACAAGTAAAAAACAAGTGGAATAGCGAGAATGGGGGTCAAAAACAAGAACATGTTGTAGATGTTAATGTAGTATGAGAAGATCAAATTTTGTTCTTATGGAATCATCCCCACTGCCATCCTCATCCATCATTTTTTAAACTTTATGAATTTTGGACTTTTCCTATTTGCACCATGTGTGCCACGTAGAGACTAGTTCTCTTCTTATGAACAATTGATAGAGAATTAGTGAACATGGCAAATGATACTACAAGATAGACTATTGGCTTTGGGTCAATCTGTGTAAATGATCGAGTAATTTGAATTGTCTCAAATGTTTATCATGTTCAAGGCCTTCAGAAGAACCTCATCTCAAGTGGCTTGTTTGAAACCAACAATTTTTGATATAGGGCTGAAAATGGAATCTTCTCCATAACCAAAGGAGATGTTGTTTTGGTTAAGGAGTTTGTATTCCTAGAAACCTTTACAAGATAATTGGAGAAACTATCACCAATATAGTTGATGTTGTTTCTTCCTCAACTACTTTAAATTTGGAACACCAAGTTGTGGCATACAAGACTGTGACACATGAGTAAAAAAACTCTCAAATTTTTGAGTGATACAAGACTTCTAGATGTTCTCAGTACTGGAAAGTTAGATTTCTGCGAGCATTGTGTAATAGGAAAGTAGAAAAAAGTTAGTTTTTCTACTGCAATACATACTAAAAAAGGTATTTTTGTTTTTATTCATTCAAACATCTGGGGTCCTTCTCATGTGCCCTCAAACGGTGGTGCCACATATATGCTTACATTCATTGACAATTTCTCGAAGAAAGTTTGGGTGTATTTTCTGAAGCATTAGTATGATGCATTTGATCAGTTTAAGAAATGGAAGACACTGGTTGAAAAGTAACCAAAAAATGCATCAAAAGGCTAAGGATATTCTTGCGGCACATCCAAAATATTATAAATAGAAATGTTATGAAGCCATCATCAACAACTTCAGATTTTGCCATCCAAAAATGATTGGTGACCCAATCTGTAGCTCATGCATCTGTGAAGGAATTTCCTTAAACATCAAAATGTGGAGATAATGATATTATAAATAATTCATTAAACATGATTTTCATGCTTGTTAATTTACTCGATGAATCCTATCAATATGAAGTTATTTCTAGACACCGTACAATCATACATACACATGACTAGAATTGTTTTGCAAAACATATTAGAAGAACTCTTCTAGAGAGAGCATGATGCATGTTTATTAGTATAGGTCTTAGCAAAGATTTTTGAGATGAACCCATCATTACTACAAACCTATCTTTTCGGAATTCATTTCTATTGTATCCTATCTTATGAATAGTTCTCCATCTACTCTTGGTTTAAAAACTCCAGAAGCGGTATGATTCGGACATACTGCAAATAATCAAATGTTTGTATTATTGGTTTCCCTACATGTGTCTATTCAAATGAAGGAAAGCTCAAGCTTGAAGTGAAAAAGTGTGTTTGTGTGGGTTATGCTAATATTGTGAAGGGATGCAGATTCCAATGCATTGAGCCAAAGTCATTAAAGTTCTTGATTGAAAGAAATGTCACTTCTGATGAGTCTATTATACTTTTTGAAAAAGTAGATGGTGTTGCATCCTCTAATGCACGTCAGTTTTCAAAATTCGATAGAGTATGTGGAGGTTGAAGTTAGTGAACATAACCTGGCACATCTTGTTATTACACAGAAAAACCTAGATGATGATAAATATACCACTCTTTAAAAATAGACATATACTATTGCTTCTGGAAGAGAAAGAAGACACGTCAGACTACATGTAATGCATCTAGATTATGTTATTGTGTATGCCTTGTATACTACATAAGAGACAAATGATTATGATGAACAATCTACCTATGTTGAAGTTGTCTCTGAATAATATTTTGCTATGTGGATTGCAACTATGAGGGAAGGTACTAAATCTCTTCAAGAGAACAACACTTGGATGCTTATAAATCCTTGTGATGATTGTTGGATGTAAAAAGGTGTTCAAGCAGAAGGAAGTTGGTCCCAAAGATACTACTACAAGATTTAAAATGGGTTAGTTGCAAAAGACTATATAGCCACGTGGAAGGCATATATTACTATGACAATTTTTTCTCATGTGGTCAAACACACTACCATTATATTTCTATTGGCATCAGTTGCTATATATAACTTGGAGCTGAAACAACTTGATGTAAAGACTCCATTCTTCTATTGTGACTTAGAGGAGTAGATCTACATGCAAAAATCTAAACGTTGTGTTTCCTTTGCAAAGAAGGATCAAGTGTACTTATTGAAGAAATCTCCTTATAGTTTAAAGAAATCCCCAAGACATTGGTAACATACACTTGATTCCTTCATGGTCAAGCATGGTAATTTGAAGAGTAGAATGATGATTGTGTCTACTTAAAGAAACTTCCTAAAAATATTTTTATTTACCTCTTGCTTTATGTTGATGACTTTTGATTCAGAGGTTGAAGTACTTACTTAGTGGTAAATTTGAGATGTAGGATTTGGGAGTAGCAAAGAAAATTTTGGAGATGAAAATTCTTAGAAGTTGCAAAGCTGGAAGGTTATTTCTCAATTAGGAGAAGTATGCAAAGAAAGTTCTACAATGGTTTTTTTATGTCTAATGCATCCTGTATATCTATTCCTTTATATGAACAATCCAAGAAGCTCTTATCTACCTATTCTTTACAATATAAAGAGAATGAAAGTTATAAGTCTCATGTTTCTTATTCTAGTGAAATTGGTAGCATCATATTTGGCATGATTTTCACCCATCTAGGTATTGCTTAGGCAGTTAGCATGGTGAGTAGATACATGTCTAATTTAGGGAAGCTATACTAGTAGGCAATAAATTGCATTCTTAGGTACCTAAAAGGTACCTCTTCTATATGTCTTGGATTTAGCAAGAATAAAGATGAATACATTGATTTTGATGTTGTAAATGATCATGATAAAAGACGTTCTCTTACATACTATTTATTTGTTGTTGTTGACTGTGTTTTAAGTCAAAAAGCTATACTATGATCAACTATTTCTTTGTTCACCACTGAGGCTGAGTGCATGGCATCGATAGAGGCCATCAACAAAGTTACATGGCTTAGAGGATTGTGTGTGAAATAATGTATTCCAGAACAGACAACAACCATCTTCTATGACAGTCAAAGTGCAATCCATCTCACAAAAGACCATATTTTCATGAAAAATTAATGTGCGTCGACGTAAGTATCATATCATTAGAAAGGAAATAATGCAGTGGAACATTATGGTGAAGAAGGTTATAAGAAAACAAAATCCTATAGATATGATGATGAAGTCATTGCTAGTTTCCAAGTTTAGCCTCTGTCTGGACTTGGTTAGTCCACACAGCTTTCACTGAAGCTCTCAGGAGTTGGAGGTCAAGAGATAATCTACTATTATTCTTTTTTAGAGAGCTATAGACTTTCAGTCAATCTGGAAACTGTTATGTGCCTTTAAGATTTTGCTTATCCAATTGTAGATCATGTTAAGAATTAAATGGATCTTAAGCCAACTCAATTGTGAGGGAAATACCCCCTACGGGTATAGTACAATCTATTTTTCATATCCATATAAGGATATTATTATGGTTCTACATATAAGCATAAACATCCTTTCTAGGGTGGATATAATCATGTATTCAGTATTGGGATGGATGATGTCGTACTCTAAGGTATATTCTATCTCTTTTTAGAGCACTCTTCATATACCCTCTTCTCTTTTTTTGGATAAAATTAGTCGAGGTACATCGATGGTCGAGAACAGAGCAAGGAATAAGTAAAGATCCTCCAAGTAAATGGAAAGAATGGACGGGTGACATGTGGTCCTTTATATAAAGCCATCTGGTCGCTTGAGATAGATCTTGGTGAGTTGATCTGTGAGTTTGTTTTGTTTCCTTTTGTGGTGGATGATGTCCTTTACCTCTGAGGTGGTCCTTGCTTCTTGAATTTTCTTACCAATGGATAATATTTATTAGGAGGAGCTTCAATATTATTTACCCACATGGATGCATTTCTGGAGTCCATGAATAGGACTACCTTTGCCAGGAGCATATGCTTTGATAGATTGATGCCCTCAAGTATCACAAACAGTTCACCCTCCATGGGTTCCATTCCTGACAGTAATCTTGACAAACATGTGATCCACTTGCCCTTGGTGATCCTGGCTATTGCATAAAGTACACTTGTCATTATCTTTGTGTGATACAACAGTGCTAACATGGATAATGGTTGATTGATGGTGGATTGCAAAAGGTTCATCCTCACTTGGTTGTTGGACAGGTGGAGTAGGGCTCTGGAGAGACATTGCTGAGGTAATGGAATTCTCTTCAGTAACAAAGATTACCGCCAAAACCCTTGGGGAGGATGGATTTGTGCTTAAAGATGATTGAATTCCTATTCTTCCACAAAAACCAACATATCATTGCAAAAATTGTCTTCCACTCAGCTTGGCATTTAAGGAGCTTCAGGTTGTATCCCAGCCATTCCCTGGAATCTATAGAATTGAAAAAGTGGACTACTTCATTTGGAATTGGGAAATACCAAGTGGATATTGTTGTGTAGCAGTATCTAAGAACATGGATACATTCTTCCTCGTATGCTTTGCATCTCGGGCATATTGGGTCATCCGTTATTTTCTTCTGGATTCGAATACGATTTGTCAATAGTCAATTTCTATGGATATGCCATAGATGAATCCTCATCCTATGAGGTATCAGTAGTGACCAATAGTCTTGAAATGATCAAGACTATTGGCTTCACTTTGTGTAATCAACCGGTAAGCTGAGTTGGTAGTGAAGATTTCATTAGAGGTAAGCTTTCAAATACAAGTGTCACCTATGAAACTACGATCAGGAGTGGGCGTTTGTTTAACGAAGGTAGTTGATTTAGGGGTGATCTAGCTATTGAGAAGGTCTACATCCCATGTGCCATTGTCCAGTACCAAACTTGATACTTTAAGGTCTAGTAAGTCATCTGGGATATGGAGGTGAGGTTTCATTGAAGGGGTGATTCCCTTCCCAATCAACTCATAGTTCCATATCGATATGTCCTCCCTAAGAATGGTCACCTTCCTCAAATTATTGTAAGCAGTGGGATAACACTTTTGATACTCCTCCAAATATGGGATTCATACAAGGTCAGTGTGACTCTCTGTGTGTATTTGGCTTGCATGAGTTCAACCCAAGGTAGAGTTTTTTGATGTAGGAACGTCCATGCCAACTTCATTAGTAGTGCATGGTTGAAGTCTTTAGCCCTCTTGATACCATGGCCACCTCGATTCTTTGGTTCGGTGAGGTTTTTCCAAGAAACTAGGTTAAATCACATGGTGGTTGAGCCTGCATTCCACATGAAATTTGTGGTGATTTGATCGATCTTTTCACATGAGGAAGTTGATAGTTGGATGGTATGCATAGTGTAGAAAGACTGAGAAAGAAGGATAGACTTGTCTAAGGTGACTCGACCTGCCATTGAGTAGATTGTTCTGCCACATGTTGATCTTTTGGTGAAATTTTTCAAGTAAGTAGTGGAAGTTCTCTTCACTTTTTGTGCGGTGAATAATCAAAATCCCATGATGTTTTCTCAAATTGGGTGTTTCCTTTATGTTGAGTCTTATGCATATTTGAGCTCTAGTACTGTGAGGCGTGTTGTAAGAGAAGAAGATAGAAGATTTCTGGCTGAGCTGAATAGGAGGAGACATCTTTTCATCGTACTAGCTTGCTGCAAGGAAGCCTCTCCGTAGAGGATAATGTCATCTACAAAACTCACATGTGTGAATTGCAATTTGGATCTAGGAACCATAATTGGTTTCCATTTGTGGTCATTGACCTTCGATGCAATCAACTAGCTAAAGTGTTCTAGGCAAAGAACAAAAAAATAAGGTGAGAGAGGATTGCCTTGTTTAACACCACATGTTGGCTTAAAGTCTCCAATCAATTCCCCATTCCACACGATTGAAGTGTTCCTTGACTTGATGATTTGTAGGATGATGGAGATGATGTTCTGTGTGACCATTGTCCTGATTAGAGTGTCTTCTATAAAATGCCAGCTTAATTTGTCAAAGTCCTTCACAAGGTCTAGCTTGAGGGAAAGGTAGTGCCTCCACCTAGCTTTTGATTCCATAGAATGAACCAATTCTTGTACAAGGGTAATGTTGTCACCTATGCATCTTCCTAGAACAAAACTAGATTTAAATGGAGAGATCCAGTTCTTGAGGTTGGGCTTTATTCGTTCTTCTATGACCTTAGATGGGATCTTAGTGCAGATGTTGTTTAGGGAAATAGGTCTAATCTATGATCAAGTTTCTGGGAATGGGACCTTTGGGATGAGGACGATCATGGAGTTTGTTGTTGTTGGTGCTACAGGGGAACCTGTTAAAGGTTTAGATACAAAAGTACATATTTGTTTTTATAGGATCAACCAGTTCTTCTAGAAGTAGGAGGCATGAACTCCATCTGGTCCTGGAATCTTAAGGGGTGGCATCAACTTGAGGGCATTCCAGACTTCCTCTAGATTAGGAACATCCTCCATGGATGACTTCTCAATGGGTGAGAATGGGTTTATAAGCTCCAACAAAGGCTTGAATAGAAGAGAGTCTCAAAGCGTCATTAGTTTCTTGGTAAACATTAGAGAAAAAAGGATTAGTTGTTTAATATGGTCATCCTTATCTACCTAAGAGCCAAATGGGTCTTTAAATTGGACAATCTTGTTCCTATATCTCCTTGATTTAATCAAAGAGTGGAAGTAATGAGTATTATTATCCCTGAGTTTAATATTGTTGCAGTGTCACTTTTGTAGCCACTCCATTTCCTCCCTTTGTAGTATTGAGTCAAGTTGTGTTTGTAGGTCGGGCTTATTGCGGGCTATTTCATGATTGAAGGAGAGCAAGAGATGAAGTTGGTTCCATTTGATTTTGTTGGAGATGCAGTCTTTATCTCTCCAATCTGCCTTCCTAAGAGAATGGTTCCAGGGGGCGACATTCTCTAGGAAGGTAAACGTAGCTTGTTGGAGAGGGACGTCCCGCTTCTAGTTGTTGTTGATGAAGCTTCTGAAGCTTGGGAGAGAGTCCCACCTTGTAGATGTTCAAAGGAGGAGCTTTTTTGGAAACAAGGGGGTGAATTCTGAGATTAAAATAGGTGCATGATCAAAGTGATTTCTTTCTAGGACCATGATTGAGTTGGATGATGCTTGATCTAGCCATTGTTTGTTGCCTTAGGCCCTGTCGAGATGTTCATGAAGGTGACCCCTTCTGAATGTTGTGCATGCTTTGCTTGCTCCCATGTTGTAGAGCGAGTAGGAGTCCACGGCCTCAATAAAGTCCCTATTGTTTGTGATGTCAAAAGTATTGCTTCCAGACTTCTCTGAAGGGTACATTACTACATTGAAGTCTCCAACCACAACCTACAACGTTGATATGGTGGAAGCAATGGATTGTAGTTGGCTCCAAAATAACTTCCTACCAGTCCTGGTGGTACTGGCATATACAAACATGTATATGGATTCTTCAATTTTATAGAAAATAAATTGTTTGTGTGAGTAGATGATCTCAACATAAATTTGATGACTCCAAAGGACCCAGATTCCCCCCGAGAAGCCAATTGCCTCAACCCTGTGGGATTGGGAGAATCCCATATTTTTTATGATACCAAGGGCTATTGCACCACTGCAGTGAGTTTCAAGAAGGTTGATCACCAAGATGTTGTACTTCTTGACAAGATCTTTCATGGTTATCCTTGTCAGAGATGCTTTCTGTGTTCCAAGAGAGGACCTTCATTGATAAGTGTCATTAAGGGTTGAGTTGCCCATTGCCTTAGCTTCCTCCTCTAAATCTGATAAAAGGGAAGTTTTGCGTAGAAGGTTTACTAGGATCGCCAGTGTGAATGACCTTGCAGTTGCATAGGTGGATCCCCACTAAGTTGCGAGCAGGGCTGTAGTGGATTTGTGGTATCTAGTCATCTATATCTAGGCTCCCGATATTGAAGGAGGTGGTGACGAAGGGATGGGTGGATACTCTACCCAGGATTACAGAGTCACCGATGGGGGTGGTAACTGAATGTTTAGAAGTGTTGTGGGGTGGAGGTTGTTTCGAGCAGTGAGGGCCTGTAGGTGGCAGTTGTTGATGCTGGGACTTGCGAGAAGAGTCATTGGGATTATTGGGGTGCTTGTTTTTCTTCTTCCTGGAACTCCAATCGATGTCAATGACTACCCGCTCAGCCACGTTATCTACATCGATAATCTCTTGGGCTTCATCTAGTTCCTCTTGATCCTCCAATGACTAGAACCGATTGGAGTGTTGTGTATTATTCTTCCGCAGAGCAACGTTGGTACCCTTCCTTTGCTTTCTTTGGATTGGTTTTGTATATATGTAGTCTGTGAAGCCCTACCTGCGTGGGTTGATGTTGGGAAGCAACGATTGAACCTGCATCCACGCTAACCGTGCAGCGTTTTCCTCCTCTAATCGCTTGGTACAGTCCTTTTCAAGATGACCAGCTTGGCCGCAATACATGCAGATGAAGGGAATGTTCTCATATTCTATTTTGTATATGTTGCCTTCAATTGTAAAAAAGGGGTCAGCGGTTTGGATAGGTCGAGTTCAACAGTGATCCGGGCAAAGTATCCATGACGCCGAGTTATGGTGTTGAGGTTTTGATTGTTTAATTTGCTGATTTGGTTGCCTATCCCTTCCAGCAGTACCTCCTTGAAAAGATAGATCGGCAAGCATGGAATTCGTAGCCAGGCTATGAGTTTTGGCAAGGTTGCGGATTCTTCTAAGAATTCGGGATACCAACAATGTACTGTCAGACAAGAGCCAGAGATCGGCCAGGGACCGTCTATAAGAACATGGATGTAGTCATCCTCTCGCTGCAGTTGGACAATGAAGTAATTGCTCGCAAGGTCTATGATATTGAATCCTCCCGTCGGCTTCCACATCATCTGAATCTTGTCCCTTAGGGTTAGGAAGACTATTTCCTTGGAAAGGAGTTTGACAATCACCAAGAATTTTCAGCCCCTATTTGGAAACAGATTGGGATTTTGTAGTCTGGACTGGATTAGACAGGGTTACTCTGGATTCAGTCTGATTCTATTTGGCAACCCAGTCTGATTATGGTCAGTTGGTCTGATTTGAGTCTGATTGCAGTCTGATTCTGTTTGGCTACTAGGCTGGATTCAGTCTGATTGTGTTTGGCAACGTAGTCAGTATCTGCTGATTCTGTCCTGATGTTGTAGAGCTGTTTTAACAAGAGTAAGGAATGTGTAGTTGTGCTTCCGCTTAAGCAGAAGTTGGCCAAAGTGTATTATATACTAAATAACAAATAAATAATATGTTAATACATTTAAATTAAATAGCATGTCTGTAGAAGAACTTAATACCACATAAAAAAACAGATAATATATTATTAGTTCCTGGGAAAATACATATGTAACATACAAACTGAAAGGAGAGGTCTACCCTGGACCTAGACAAAGACAAAGCTACACAATCTAAGTTGGTGAGCAAGCAACCAACGTCATGCCTCGTCATACTTGTCGGCCAACTTCATGGCCTCGTCGTACTCGTCCCACGACACAGGACATGCTTCGTCCAACAACTGATTTGTTTCCTATTTGCTGGCATCTTTTGGCCACTCGAACAGCAACAACAGATGGTGAATAGGATAAGTAACATCCTTGGCTTGTTCGTCTCTCTCATTTGGGCCCTCATCGCGTGTAGGCTCGCAACATTTTTTCTTGCAAATAAGGTTTTCTTCTACATATTTTTTAATGTTTGACGGAGACATCAAAATTTTTTCAAATTTTGTCCTTGCCTTTGACCATGACCGCGATGATGACATCTATAGTTAATAAATAAACATAAGTATTACCAAATATCAATAATAGTAAGATAACTGTGACAATATTGAATACAAATAAATGCTCCAAACAAACTTAGCTACAAACAAGTAAGAATGTGATGTATGCCTTCAATACATAACAATAAAACTCCAAACAAACTTAGCTACATACAAATAAATGTTGTGAAGTAAACACAAACAACTACAAAGTCGTGGAAATATATTACAAGTTTATGTGTTATTTTTGCCGTCTAACGTGGTTGTTTGATTCACTCATCGTTTAATAAGGTATTCAGTAACCCCAGGTGGGTAGATGTGACGAGTCGTCATGAAGTTGTGTTGCACGACCAATGACGGGGGAGGCAATAAATCTCCCAAAATAAAAAGATTGTCTCTTATGAACTCTCTCCTTATGTGTTGCCATCTCATCTGCAACTCAGTCAAAGATATGTAAGGCACCCCAGTTATGTTTCAGAAGTCACGCCATGCCTCCATCCAAGCATGTATAGTATATACTCCATTAACACATCTCCCCAACTCATATTGGTTTCTCATCATACCTCTAAGAACCATATCAAGCTCTGTACACCACATAAAAGAAGGCGTCCTTTGAGGCCCAACCATATTACAGATTCTATAAGTAATATATTTTAGACGTAAGGGTGTATCGCACAATTAAAAGAATATAAAATGCATATTCAGTGCTAACTAACATTTATCAACATCACGGTGAAAAAACATACACCCTCCATAAAACATACACCAACATTATGAAAAATAACTAAAGCCTGTTAATGTCGGATGAATTCAGAAAGATTTAATGTTAAAAACATCAAATGGTGGATAATGTAAATCGATACACCAAACTAAATGTATCTCTCTGCCATTAAACATTATGGCGTCACCGTGGGTGAAGGAATGTCCAAAAGAAGACTACAATCTTCCTCCAGACTGGAAATGTAGCGTTCTAGAACCTCATGCTCATACTTTTTTTGGGTGTATATATCATCGTAGTTGTGATGAATTTCAACAAAGTCTTTCATGTTCATTGCCTGGCCCCACAGTGACTTGCACTCCACAGTTAGTAACATAATCTCATCTTTTAAAGAATCAATTGTTGGGGGGAGATCGACTGCCCAACGGAAGTATTTGCACCGATCTTTTCCCTACAATGTATTATCAAGTTTAATGAATGACAAAGAATGTACAGCATTCTTTTCCCTATTATGTATGTATTTACTAGTGCACCTCACGAGAAGGACATATGTAATACATTTCACCTGGCCTTTCACTCAGAATGCCAAAATCATACAACCCTGCATCCTCTGTGTTAAGCCGCAAGGCTGCATCTAACCCACAATCACACCTCGGAACTTCTGATGGATTCATTGACATCTAAAACATGATTGCATATTAGTAAAAAGATTTTCAAATTCTGAACATAAATTTCAAATACAAATTTCAAAACATAAAATAGGACTAACTGCTTGTTCTACATCTATGATGTATTGTATCCATCCTCGTTTGAAGAGTCATTATTGCTCGTGATGTGAAGTCGTTGGCGAAGATATTTGCACCTCTCCCGTAGAGTGGAAATATCTTGTTGGACCCTATCGGTGTCTGCTCTTGTCGAACTGACAAAGTCACATTATTCAGACCATAGCTTGCGTTCGTTGCGTGCATATGCAAGTTGTGATAGAATTGCATCCCTAACTGCAGTAAGCGTGGCCACTGTGGGTTGAACACGCTGCGCGGGCAACCTCATTTTACATGTGTTGGGCAACATACCCCTACCACATGTAAAATACAGTCTGTGGGGGTTGTTGTCTTCAAAACGTCCATTTGCCGCATATGCGACATCCATATACACACATACAGTGCATTGAAGGCCTCATGTACAACAAGGCATTCCATTCTCCATTTGAAGACAACCTACCCAAACACAAATTGACGATTATGATTACAGAACAAAAAATAGTTTGTGAAATAAATAGTTCAAACAGTTTCACGTACAGTGCATTGAAGGGATGCATGTACACACGTTATCATACAAGTTAAAACAGTTTCACAAGTTCAACGCTAGAGGTCAACGAGTTTCCCAAAGGAGATTAGAAATGGTTTCACGTAAAACATCGCCCTCCCTTGAATCGGCCGGAGTTGTTTATTGGAGAGAACTCAGGTCAACCCCATAAGGGGGAACGACATACGTTGAACTGTCATCTGCGAGTTTATCCATAATAGTGTTGTCATCTTGTTGGCGTCGGATATAATTGTGGAGGATACAACAAGCCATTACAAGGCGACACTGTGAATGAATAGGATATGTCGCCTCCTTTTTAAGATAGGCAAACCATCTCTTTAGCACCCCGAACGCTCTTTCAACAACATTGTGTAGTTGAGCGTGGTGGTGGTTGAAGATCTCCTTCTTGCTGGTGTAGGGGTGTATGTTTCCTCGGTACTCAGAAATATGGTAAGCTGTATTGCGATAGGGTGCTAGAAATTGACGAGTGTTGGCATACCCTGCATCAACTAGGTAAAACTTTCCCAAGGGAGCTTTAAACCCGCCAGTGGTCATTGCTGATTGTAGGACCCGTTGGTCAGCAGCCGACCCCTCCCACCCAGTTAGGACAAATGTAAACTCCATGGAGAAGTCTACTACAGCCATGACATTCAGAGAGACATTTCCTTTTCTGTCTCGGTAGCGATTTTGCTTGTCTCGTTTGACCAAGACTGGGATGTGTGTTCTGTCAATTGCCCCGATGGCATTCTATAACACCAAAATAGGTTGTAAACATAAAGATTATTTGAAAAATAGTATAAATTTGTATGGGCTAACTATTACCTTGAAGTAAGGGTAGAACCTTGAGGTCTCCAATATATGAGAATGTGTTGTCGTGCAAGTCGATGCAGTTTGCATGACAATATAGTCATGGGTCAACGCACATATAGCGTCCAACACTTCATTGAGATTTCTACTTATGGTCTCACCAAGTCACCAGAGTGAATGTAGTCCTCCGCCAAAGTACGATTTGTATGGCCATGGCCAACCATCTGTAGGAAGTAGCATATAGCCTCAACTGAAGTGACGCCTCTAGTACTTCGTAACAAGCCACTACTCTCAAGCTTGTCCACAAGGGCCATTATAGTATGTGGTTGCATTTGGTATAGGTCATAAGCCCTTTGTTCATGACCGGTTAATATTTCTAAGACCTTAATGTGGCCACTCCTTATGCTAACTGACCTTGGTATTGTGGGTGGTATGTCGGCATCAACGGAAATGTCGTCTATGATGGAGTTCGCAATCGACTCAGCAATTGCATCGGCAATTTGATTTTCTGGACCAGAGAAGGTATCTAAAATGTGTGTGAGGAGGTCAGGTGATTGTGTTTGGTCACTGGCAGACATGATGCCTGCAAGTGAAACGATATCAACAAGATAATAAGTTCTTGAACATAATATAAACCAATTGACATGTGAAATAATGGCTTGAAGGCTACAAACAAATTACATTGTACGGTAAAGAATTATTACAACAATGAAGCAAATTTAAATGTCTGCAAGTAATTATTACAACAGTTATGCTAATATAAACTGATGATAAGCAAACATAATGGAAAAAGGTAGTTCCCACTTATGATCCCGAAGGGCCAGCATCATTGGATGGAGTATACCACATCGAAGGTATGCTGGATGTGCTGTTGAAGTTTGGTCGTGGGGTGTGCGACACAAATGGTTGCTGAGATGGCATAAAATAGGATGGCATTGAAGGTATTGTTGTTGCAGTGCCGACTTGGGACCTTTCCCAAAGGTCTTGTAACCATATTGTTATCTTTTGAGGGGTGTGTTGAAGGCTGAGGTAGATGTTGCGGTTTGTTGAGTCCTTTATGGCATTCACAAGTGTTGTAAAAACACCAGTGGGGGCATCGGGGAAAGTGTCATTGAAATGTTGTAAAATGGTTGCAAACTCTTCTTTTTCAAAGGCTCTGGTTGCCACACCCGTGCCTAATTCGTGAACCTTTGCGTACACCTGTGTGAATTCAGATAACACTTCATTAGAAATAACACATCGCTCCTGCGGCATTGACGGTTGCTTCCTGCGCCTATGGGAAGGAGGATTCCTCCCCCCAACACTCGGGGTATCCGTTCCGCCACCCCCGGTGTCACCCTCGCTTTGCATCCCAGATGAGCGTATGTTCGGTTCCCCTGATGCGGTTTCTATGTGCATGGGTGTAGCAGACACATCTAAGTCGACAGTAACATCATCCTCGAAGGCAACGTCAGAAGGGATTTGTGTGTCCGTGGAAGACATTGCATGGTGTCCTCTAGCAATGTTCCTCCCCGCCATCATCTTGATGTCGTAGTAGTGGGGAAAGGGGCGCCTAAGCAACCTAGCAAGGTCCTTATTTGCCTGAGTATTAAAAAACAATTGTATTAGGAATGTAAGTGTCGATGTATGACGTTACTTTGTTGGGCTTAAGGGTGTCATTACTGTACATACCGCAATGCTCTGCCTCCACTCAGGGGTGTCAGGTAGTGTGGGCATGTGACTTGTTTCATCCCATCCAACGCCACTCTTGTTGGTCACAAGCTTCAAAGCGGCATAGTCCTTCCTCATGTTTTTCCACCGAGTTTTGAACTGGTCTAACTTACCTGCGTCCTTCCCCATCCTATTATGCACATCAAAAGTTACCTCCCTCCAAGAGTCCTTAGTAAAATGGCCATCAATACACCTTCCTAAGTCATATTGTCTCCGCAATGTTGTTACTAGAGCGGCATCAGACTCTCTTGACCAAACAATTCGGTGCTTTGGGTCTACGTAAGACATACTTGTGTAGGTGCTGCAGTATATAATGACAATCAGCGGTGTTTACAATGATAAGAATACATGTCCTTAAAATTTTGTAGGATAGACAATAAACACACAACCAGACTACAGAGACACAAACACATATTCGAAATAAAAGTCTAACAATCATATATAGGGATCTCAATCAGCAATTGAGCAAGATCATAGCTGAACCAGAAATGCAAGCAAACAACTGAAAAAATTAAATAACAAATATATATAGGTAGCACCACAGGTGGTCTGTTGTATAGGGTTACTAGCAGAAGACACGTGCTAAGCATTTTTATAGATAAATATTCAACTACATGTATATATAGGTAGCACCACAGTTGCTCTGTTGTGAATTAGTACAATTCTATTTAAAATAATAAACTAGATGTGAATTAGTACAATTTAACAAAGAAGATATAAAACATAGACTAATGTGTTTAATTAAATGATAGTAAAACATAATGAGCTGTGGGTTTCACCTAACCACATATCTCATGGTAAAATACCACACAATAAACAAAAGATTCATTTGTATAGTGAACAAACTTTTCCAGGCATCACTGTGTAGATGCAGGGATTCACCTAACGTAGACCTCACACTGATTTAGTTAGACAAGTTTTAAATCTGTTGTTGTTTCCCCTATTAACCTAAACACTACCATATGATAGAGTAACATTTATTAGATATAACATTCAATTCATTAAAAGCTCATCATAAGCATGAAATAACAATGACTGCTCCCGCATGACAAATCAAACATAGTACCTGCTCATGGTGAGCTAATACAGGCAAAAATTAGGTTCATCCATGGTATATATTGTAGGGTTAATAATCGATACTCAAAATGCAAGATAGAAGTGAAATTCAGCCATTTTGATAGATAATACCGTGCATAATAGTAAACTATTTAGTATATTTGCATGAATTTTGAATACCTATTATAACTCAAACCACTTGCATAATAGAGGTCATCTCCATGAGGAGTCAAATGTTGCTAAGATTGATCTTTTTTATGATTAATTGGTGGTTTACATGAACGAAAACAATTTAACAAAGAAGATATAAAACATAGACTAATGTGTTTAATTAAATGACAGTAAAACATATTGAGCTGTGGGTTTCACCTAACCACATATGTCATGGTAAAATAGCACACAATAAACAAAATATTCATTTTTATAGTGAAATAACTTTTCCAGGCATCACTGTGTAGATACAGGGGGTAACCTAACCTAGACCTAACACTGATTTAGTTAAACAAGTTTTAAATCTGCTGTTGTTTCCCCTATTAACCTAACCACTACCATATGATACATTCATATCTTGCATTCAAATTTACTTATTCATCCATGTACGATCTCAACAACACATAAAATTAACATAACAAAAAATGAAGAGTAACATTTATTAGATACAACATTTAATTCATTACAAGCTCATCAGAAGCATGAAATAACAATGACCGCTCCCGCATGCCAAATCAAACATAGTACCTGCTCATGGTGAGCTAGTGTAGGCAAACATTAGGTTCATCCATGGTATATATTGTAGGATTAATAATGGATACTCTAAATGCAACATAGATAGGAAAGTTGACAGTAAAATCAATGAAAGCTGAAATCCATAGCTGAAATCAATGAATGATCTTTCCCAGAATACCAATTTCTATATCCAATTTCCAGATTCATATCCACTTTGAAACCACGTGAGCATATTATATATGTAATACCAACACAGGCATACATGAATCATATGAATGGCATAAATTTTATTTCATTTTATTAAAAATCATTGGGATAAAAACAAATACGAGTCCTAATTTGTATATGCAACATTGACAATAACAACCTTTTCACTTGATAAAATCATAAAAAAAACTAAATAAGTAGTATAAGTCAAGCTAGCTTTCAATATAGAAAAATGTGTACAATTATGCCATGTTGGGTTCACTTGTTATTTCCAAAAATCATATGCAATTGATGCTACTATTATGATATCATAATAGTATCACAAATAACATAACATCAAAATACAGAACATTAAAACAGAACAAAAAATAGAACATTCATAAATATGGCAAACAGATATGTCCAACACATTAACGACGCCCAATCATGTTAGAAAAACAAAGACAAAATCACAGAAACCAGAAACCAGCAGAGGATGAATCGGCCATTACTACCCAATCATGTTGGAAAAACAAAGACAAAGTCACACAAACCGGAAACCAGAGGATGAAAAACAAATGACAGAAAACGAAATGTAGGACAACACTACTCTATGCTCTACTAACACATATCGATATCCTCAAAATAACCAAGCCGGAAAAAATCTCGAAAATCAGGCATGCTAGTTGCTTTTATTTTCTTTACTACTATAACTTAGCACACAGACACACAAAATAGCGGTAAATTGATGCATTTCTAGATAAAAGTAGTAGTTAGAAGTAGAATAAATCAGTGTCATACACAACGACTCAAATGTTTGCAGGTATTGTCGGCTCATTTGCCACTTAATCGATACACATGCCTAATTGTTGTACTTCTGCCCTAATCGACCTCACAAACATAGCACCGTCTACCCTAATTCGTGACCAACCTGAGCAGAAGGGGGCGAGAACGACGACAGAGTGCGGAATCGTAGGTCTGGGCAGGGCCGCCGGAGCACGATTCAGCAACAAAGGACGACGACCAGCTTCTGTGAACAGCTCCTCCAAAAGGCATATGTGGAAGTGTACAACCTCGCAGTAGAATGAGAGGAATAAGAAGGCACACCGACACTTGCTAGGGTTTCTTGTTGTCTTGGGCGAGCTAGGGTTTCTTCTGTGCGTCGACAAGACAATTCAATGTCAGAGCAGGTAGTAGAGAAGAGCAGGGCAGGGCATGGATACCTTGCTTTTGAGGGAGCTAGCCGCTCAGGTAGACCGGCGGTGGCAGGCGGCAACATTGATGCTCCACGCGGACGCTCCACTTGACGACCGGTACACTCCATCTGCGACCTCGAGCAGCTTTCGCTTTTACTTCTCACAGACAAACACTTGTGAAGATGCGCCGAGAGGAGAAGGTTAGGGCGAGAGATCAGGGAGAAGGTTGGCGAGAGGGAGAGGGAGGGTTGCGGGGTTGCGAGGGATCAGGGAGGGTTGTCGGGCCAAACCGGATTGGAAATCTCAATCCTGCCTCGATGGGGACTGACTTAAACAAGATAATGGGATTCCGTTATCCCAAAACGGGGATCAAAATGGATTGGTAGCCAAACGTGTTTCTTGACCAAGCCGGACCGGATTGGGCCGCCGTGGAGCAAAACGACAAGCTCTAATCCCGGTCCAGTCCGTTTCCAAACAGGGGCTCAGGGTTTAAGAAGATCGACCCTTGCCTCCTTGCGCAAGTCAAAGGTCGGGTAGCCATTTTCTGTAGAAATCAAGATGTCCTCAGGTTTCAGAGAGATGTCACAGTCCTCGACGTCAATCTTGATGTATATGTGTTGATCATCAATTGTTTTCTTCCCTACTTTCTCGCTATAAGAGGGTTTCTGGAACTGTTGGATGGTCGACCTATTTTCATCCGTGGCACCAAGGTCGCGGCCCGGTAGGTTCGGGATTTGGGAGTCTGACATATTAGTCAGGTCCACCTCCATGGCATTTGTTACGGGGCCATCGGCTCCCTACAGATTATTCATGTTGCTCGCAAAGTTTAGATTGATATCGGTTGTGCCCAAGGAGATGGATAGGGGCCTGCGAGAGGGACCCTCATCACCATCATCCTCGGGAAAACCTTTGTCGCCAGCGTGGGCACTGCCAGGAGCGCCTAGTGTTCTCTAGT
Organism: Alisma plantago-aquatica; assembly: GCA_963693085.1. Lineage (NCBI taxonomy): Eukaryota > Viridiplantae > Streptophyta > Magnoliopsida > Alismatales > Alismataceae > Alisma > Alisma plantago-aquatica. Next base: position 422,520,486 of record OY856415.1, read on the forward strand.
GCGCTCGCCATTTTACCTAAGATTACTCTGAAATAGTGAAAATGTTGTCCCCTCCTATAGAATATGTGTTTCTGACCGAACCACGTAAATCACGTATTCCATGGTTATGTGGTTGTTCGTTTCTTCTCTCGTTTGTGTTATTTCTCACGAACTCGGCGTGTACTCTCGTTTGAATTCTTATCCATGGGAGTTAGGATCTAAATTTTGCTCCCGTAACGCAATTACAAATAGTCAGTTGAGATGATGTGTAGGTTGAGAGCGTAGATGCAAAGTGGATTAATAGTGCTATGAAGCACAAATGATATTTCGATTAATTCTGTTTCTCCCCAAACAAAATATTATTAAACAAGAAATAGAAATAGTTTTTGGCGTTCTACTCTTGCTGTCACCTTTTTTATTACCCTTAGGGATGGCAATGACGCCCGCCCAGGAACAATTGAATGTAGATGGAGAAAAGGTCATCTGTAGCAGCAAGTGGATAAAACAAACCTGTTGTTGAGGTATAGTCAGTTGAATAAAAAAATAGAAGGGTTGCTGTCCTTGCTTACCTAGCAATCACATGCCCCACATATGGCAACAGAGATTTGAAGTGTCTGAATCTGCAGTGCATGCCCGTGGAGGTTGAGGAAATCGTACAATCTGGTAGGAAGCGAACCGTTCACACTGCCAGCCACCTCATTGAATGGCCTTCAAGCTCATTTTATTTAAATATCAACAACTAACAAATAAATAGTCAAATAAAAAAAACATTATAGATGTGGCGAACTTCATGCAAATGGAGAAGAAGCTTTATGCCTGCGGTCCATATTGACAAGCCTAAACATTTAACATAATTGGGCATATATAACTAAAACCATTAAACCTACAATATATTAGTATCTTGACAGACCAATTAAAACACCCCTATCTGAAGATTTATGTTAACTGTAGTATATAACTAAGCATGTTCCTAGCATGTTCCTCGGAAGCAGTTCTGATACACCTGCAATAGAATTCTTGCAGTTAAGAAAGAATGTTGGGGTTGCACGAATAGAAATAGTTTGAATAGGTGCATGGACAACTAAAACAGTCGGCGGAGATATAAATGCCACAGCCATTCTGCACTACAGGTTCCAGAGCTCATCCATATTCTTGTCATTATGGTAGCGGGCTTCTACATTTGCTACTTTCGAGGCAGGGAACTATACAGTTGTGAGCTCATTTCAATAGCAGCAGTAGAACCATCCCTTACAATTTTGTACGTTTTACATAATAAGAATAATATATATAGATCCACAACCAAAGCATGGCCATTTCCATATCGCTGAACATGAAGCCTCCACTAACTATCTGCCATCTGACAGAGAAACTGTCCTTCATACATGTAAATACATTGTGTCCACAAGAACATAGATAAGATCTTCATAGATATCACGTGCCAAACTTCTATCCATGAACATAGTTTATGACTTACAGTGGATAACTAGTCTGCTCTTACAGGCATCCATATGGGGACCGGTCGCTCAATATAAAAGCGGGCATAGTCCTGCCATGTTCTACAGAGAAATTTCTCCTCCTTCCTCTGATCCTTCCCATAACCTTGCAGCCTCTTCGATATCCAATAGGAGACCTATGACTATGACAAGAAGCTCATTCACCGATAACCTCTTCAAGAAGTGTAAGGACAGGGGATCAGGCGTAGCCAACTCCATACCATACAAGCCACTTTGTGACGATAAAGAAGAGCGCAATGTTCCTCGAGATGTTCCAAAGGGACACCTGGTAGTTTATGTTGGGGAAGAGCGGAAGAGATTCATCATCCAAATGACAATGCTCCAGCACCCGCTGTTTCAAGAATTGTTGGATCTGGCTCAGAAAGAGTACGGATTCAGTCCGAAAGCCAAGCTCTGCATACCTTGCGAAGAAGATTTTTTTATTGGCATTCTACAGTTTATTGGGTCAGAAAAACATGACAAGTTATTATTTTGCTTTTAGATGTTCATTCTCTACGACTACTTACAAGCAACTCTGTTGGGAGATCATCTCTTTGTATAAATGAAACGCAGTCACTTCCGACGTACACTATAAACGGACTACAGACTTCTTCAGCTAACACAGTTTAGGTAGTTTCATTATAACAAAACTCGTTATTTAGTGTTTTATAAACAGAAAGAGAGAAGCTTTGTATAGACGATGTTGAAAACAGAGGGAACCGAGAGATGCGAAACTCTAATCTCAAATTGCAATGTGTAGTAGCATCAGAACGGAATATTTTGAGTGCACCTTGTGCTTACAAGACGAGGCATTATATAGCCCAAGCATACGCGACCTTGGGCCTTTACAAACTGGGCCTGGGAACTCGACCACTCCAATAATAAAGCAACTTTACATCTTTGAGTTTTTTTCCCAAAACCCCCCTCTAGTTTCCCATCATTCCAGAAAATGCCCTTTCCTTTATAAAATCCCAAGTAACCCCCTCTTTTTTTGAAAGAATTCCAAATAACCCCCTATCCTAACGGCTCCCGTCCCCTCCGTTCTTCTACAGTTTCGTGCCTCTTATTTTCTTTTATGAATCATTCGTTATCCCTCATTTTAATATTTAATCATATATTTTATTATATTGCTAATATATTATATTATTTAATTATTATATTAACATATATTGCTAATTATTTTCGCATTTATATATGATCTACTGATAATCAAATACCGGGTAACCTAACCCGACATGACCAATTAGAAAAATTTAATTTTTTCGGAGAGTTGTCCCAGTCTCGGTCGAGCCAAATTTAGTTCAGGTTGATTCAAATTGTGTTGGATATTAGTTTGGATCGACTCCAAGGTTTGACATATTTCTTATTTTGTTTTAAGTTACTATTATAATAAAATATTTTTATGGCGTTTGAGCCATGTCGAGTTAGGCTTTGTACGGATTCAGGTCAGTCTCGGTCAAATTTTTAACAACTTTTGTGCGGTAAGGTTTATGTTTGAGTTGAACATTTCTCAGTCAAGTTGATTTGATTTGAACACATTCAAGTGCGATTGATTTTACCAATCAACCCACTGTCATGTCTATTGTAAAATATAATAAATGCTTATGTTATATCTATACAATTTTTAATAAAATATGCATATAAAAATCTAATGTATACACTAAATGTCCATATAACATTTATATATATATATTTTTTTTTTATAAAAGTCATGTATAATATTTAACTAGTAATCAAGATACAACTGTTTCATTTTTTGTTTATAACTAAAATTCATATAAAAATATGTTTTTTGTGTTTGGGTCAGGCCGAGTTAGGTTCAGGTGGGGTCAATACATGTTCTGGTAGAAATCTTAGTTGAGCTAGGTACATCCTGAGCAAGTCCCCATCAGTTTGGTATTGAGTAAAATAAAATAAGAATTATTATGAAATGTTATATATGCTATATTTAATATTAGACATGTTAGTGGGTGGGGTTTTTACCAGAACCCAAACATGTTCAAACTGAATCAAACATGTCGGTTAAACCCAAACATGGTAAAACAAGAGTTGTATAAACATGGACCCAGACTAACCCAAATCCAATTGTCAAATTGTTCAACTACATTGTAGTGTGACATCGCTAATGAAGACAGTTTGTCTACACCAGAGACGAAAGTATCCGCCTCCATCATTCTCATCCCCCTCCCCCAGGCCTAAAAGTACATTTACCGCACACGACACCGACTCGTCCTGAAGCAAAAATCATAAAAATATTTTATGAATATTAACAAATAAAAAAATGAAAAATATTAAAACTCACACAAACTAAACCCGACATCACCTGGATCAACCCAAATAAATTTGGCACAATTCAAAACCGAATAGACCCTCGTAGGCCTAAATTTCTAGTTGGTTGAGTCAGGTTTGGTTGGTTGGTGTTAAAATTTTAATATATCATATATTATTAAGAAAAAAATAGCATTTTTGTTCATATATAAGTAAATAGTATCACAATATAATCTACAAGAGTAAATATTCAAGTGGTGGACAATTAATGATTTAACAAAGAAAATAAAAAGGAACATAACGGTTGGACAACACAATGGATGAAAAACGTTAGCATAGGGGGTTGTTTGGAATTCTTTGAGAACTAGAGGGGGGTCTTTGGAATTTGATAAAAGGGAACAATTTCTCTAGAATTTTTGGAAACATGAGGGGGCTTTTGGAAAAAAAACTCTACATCTTTCGTTGCTTAATATAAAATTATCCAAAATCAACACAAACACACACAATACCGACAACATCCCCATCCCCCCTTCCCCATCCCGGCACAAAGTGGGCTTGGGGTAGCTGAAGTCCCAATTTGGCTCTAAGCAATCTGAATTGAAACGCAATCTTGGTAAGATGATTTGTGGACAAGTCTGTGAATCATTTAGCAGAAACTATGTCAGCAGTTGCAATATGCCTTAAAGCTACCTTTTCTATGAAAAAATCATAGTCAATTCTAATATGTTTGGTTCTAGCGTGAAATATTGTATAGATGTGATGTGAAGAGTTCTGTAGGAGGAATAAGAATAATACACATCTCCGAGAAGGAAGGAAATCTAGATTAGTTTAACTACAACGACAGCCGACGATCCAAGGATTGATATTCCGCCTCATGGTTAGACCGAGCAACTGTTGATTGTTTTTAGCGTTCCAAGAGATACAAGCAGTTCCCAGAAACATGCAAACTCTGGTTATGAAGTGTCAGATTGATAGACATTCTTCCCTGTTAGAAATATTGCAAATAGTGATATTGAGAGTAGAAATGGGTTGAATACGTAAACCCATTGTAAGAGTCCCTTTAAGATGTCTTAAATTTCTAATTTCCCAACTAGAAATGATTCTCGTTCGGAGAAGCCAAGAACCAATAGCCAATATTTATAAGAAATGCTAGGTTTTGTTATCATGGTACTGAAGGCGTCCTACTAATCTTCTATTTAGATGAAGATCCTGCAAACTAGGTGAATCGGGCAAATTATGATAATTAAGAGAAATCAGTGTTGATGATGGTTTAGAATCCTACATATTCACTTTGTTCAACACATCAAGGATATACTTTTCTTGGCTAAGTGGTAAAGACCATTAGAGTGAGAATATACTTGAATATCCAATAGAGTAAATATTTTTCAAATTACATGAATTGAAGGTATTACTAAGATCATGTTGAGATGTACCTAGGATTTCAAGATCATTGCATGTGATAATAATATTTCCAACATACTATAGGAGAGATATCATAGTACCTTGTTGTACAAAGACACCCAGAAGGATCATCCCAGTTGTGCTACAAGTAAATCCATAAGCAAATAAGAAGTCATTGAGCTTGTTGAACCAAGAATGTGGAGCTTGTTTAAGTCCATATAGTGCCTTGTAGAGTTTACAAATATAATTAGGACACTCAAATTGACAAATCCTGGTGGTTGTTCAATAAACACTAGTCCAATTAAGTCATCATTCATAAATGTGTTGCATACATCAACTTGCACAATTTTCAACTTTAAACTCACATCAATAGTAAACACTACATGGATCGTGGAAAAATTTAACCACTGGATTGTATAGTTGTATGTTTCAAAATAGTCGAAGGCTTCTTTTTGCCTATGACATGTAGCTACAAGTGTAGCTTTCAATCTTTCTAGAGTTTCATGAGCATGTAATATAGTTTTGAACACCAATTTGGATGGCATGTGCTTGATTAGGTTTAGGGGCTTGTAGAAAGAGAATTCAATTCTTTTTTTGTAGGTTCTACCCATTGTGGATCCTTGAGATCTCGTATGATGCATTTTGGAAGTTAAAGTAGCATATGAAATTTTAGAGCATATTGATTTGATTCGACAGTTCCCACATCAGATTGTGTAATCATGTGGTTTGTTTTCTTAGGTGAAGAGTTTCTATCATCATGAATATATATCGTGATGTTAAAATATAAATTCGGGACATTACAAAATATAGGACCAAATCCACTATCCTTGAAGGTATATTGAGAGTTAATGTCAGTAACAATGACATTTTTAGAATCCAACACAGTGATTTTCATGTTCATTATAACTATCAAATTCAAAAACATGATTATTGGAATTAGGAATGCTCAGTATATTGGATTCATATTTTTATGATAACTATCCATTCAAATCATTTACATGCATAGAGTCAATGTTTTTCATGTTACTAACTTCTTGATTAATGTGAACAAAACAATCATTATCATTGGCAATTATGAATTGTGAGAAAATTGTCAATTTACTCCAGGCCACATTAGATGGAACACATCCCTTGAAAGGGAAAACTTGCTCTCAAAGGCAACATATATAGAGAAGTATATCATGTTAGATGATAGGTGTGTACATATGTACCCTTTTCAAGTGTCACTATAACTAAGAAATACATAAGATGATGCCACCAACTCCAATATATGATAAATGTAGTTTATTAGACCAGGAAAACATAAACATCCTAAAAATGAGCATCTCACAATTAGGTATTATCTGATAAATTTGTTTAAAGGTGATACATACTCACTAGATTTAGAGGTCAAAGTTTGAAGATGTGGTTTCCAAATGCAAACGCTTATACCCAAAAATGAATTGGAAATTTGTCATCAATTAGAACTAGTATCCTTAGTTCACACAAGTTTTTTCTGCCAACTAGAGTGACATGGTAATGAGTATTAAGTCTGGTTGATGAACAACACTATGTGAAATACAAAGTCTTCGAACTTTAAGAAGTCAAAAACACCAAAATGTCAATCATTAGAAATTATCTACAACACCTCCTAACCATAGTTTCCAGTTGCTCTAGTGATCCCTCACCATGACGGCCACTATCGGTCTCTAGATCTCACTCTAGTAGATCACTAACCTAGTTTTAATAGAGATGAAATAATAGATAGATGTATAGTTTTAAGCATTGCTCAGGATGGTGGGGATATTACAAACTTCATTGATGAGTCGATAGCCACAAATAAAAACTAGATGGAGATGGTTGAAGAAGGAATACTTCTCATAGATAGTCCATAAAACTTTCAGGCTCTCCAAAGGATAATGGCACAAGCTTAGAACCTTTCTAGGTGGGTGGTGTTCAAACAAATAGAGCAAAATATCATTATGATCACTTTCTATCAAATAAAAGACAAAAAGAAAGTTCTGTTAGGAACCCCTTGAAGATGAACCATACAGTTCAAAAGTGTTATCTAGGAGTTGATTGAGATACTACTATGATATGAGAGGTGTTTACTTTTGCTTCCTCTATGGATGTATGCCACTACATAAGAGACAACCTTGTATAGGAGAATGTACGGAAGAAAGGTGGGGAAGTTCTTCCAAGGCCTCCCCTTGACTATAAGTTAAACAAGAAGCCACACAAAAAGCTAATGAGAGGCAAAGGTAAAAGATATTTCACAAAAATATTGGGGGAATGATGAGGAAAGAATACAAGACAAAAGGAAAACAAAAAAGGAGGCAGAAGAAATAAGCAAAGGGAAAGAGAAGGAGGATGTGAATCAGGATACCGCTCATGTATAAATAATACACAAAACACATAGTTGACACCAACCTTGCTTCTAACACAATAACCGATGAAGAGATTGCCTTATTACTATTAATTCCCAACAACCTGAGGGTCCTGACATCTACTATAAGGGATGGAAATTTGTCTCAAAATGATGGAATAATTGCAAGTGTTGATGGGAACAAGAAATTGATTGACACACATAAAATAGTAAACAAGACAGAGGAAGGGGAACACTAGAAAATGTAAGATAAGAAGGAAAATAACTTGCATGGTAGGAGGACAAAGGGAAACATCTAGATGAACATGATATAGGGAACAAATAAGGAATGGAACCAAAGTGATGAGAAGATTGATGAAAGTTCAAGGAAATCATGTTGATGAAGATGTAGAGAGGTGAAAGCTCCAGTATACAGTGGGTGGTCTACTATGAGTATTGGTGCATGGTGGGTCCCAACACCATGAAGGTCAATGAAACTTATAAGTTGGAATTATCAGGGAATGGGCAACCTTGGATTGATACATTATGTTTGATTGATATGTTGGAAGGAGCATCCATATTTGGTTTTCTCATGGATACTAAAACAAATCAAGATAGTCACAGAAAAATCCTTAATAAATGTTACTATAATAATAGAGTGTGCTCGAGAAGAATAAGATTCTCTAGTGTCATGGTTTATGGTTGAGGGCTCTAGATTTCACTATGACTCTCATCACTATTTTCTAATGAAGATAGACATGGGTGTTGCATTGGGAGATTGTGGTGTGCTCACATTTATGTGTTGTTTATTAACCACTTGTAATTCAAGACCTGAGAGTTGATCAAAAAAGATGAAGAGGGAGATTTAATGGCCCCATTACTTTAACCAACAACTACATTGAAATATAAGCTATGATGAGAAAGAAGGTGTCTCTAACAACAAAGCAATACCCATTGACAACTTTAGAGTTGTTGTTATGAGATGTGACCTCATTGGAATTGGGTTGAGAGGACCATGTTTCACTTAGTCTAATGGTATCAAACCAATGATCAGATAAAGACTCGACCGTACCTTGGCTTCCAATAAAGGTCCTACCTCTTCCCTCATGTGTGTATCAATGACAAAATCATTGTGGTCTTTTACCACCTCCTAGTTATTCTAAACACAGTGGAAGATATAAGCATTAAAAGAGTAGGTAAATAGTTCAACTTTGAGAGCATGTGATTCATACATGGCGAATGCTCTATATATTACAAACAAAACATCAATGAATTGTAATATCAAGAAATTTATCAAAAGATTAGAATATGTGTAGAAAGCACAATAGTTGAGCAAAAAGAAAATACCTCAATATAAATGAAGATCTCAAACATGTTGAGAAGATGTTTGAATAAGAACAGTTAAAACCTATGACACATGAGACTCTCATTAGTTGTGTTATATCAACGGAGGAAGTGAACATTCTTTGTAAACTCAATAAAACTTTGTGGTTCACAAGAGAAAGTAAATCAGATAAGAGATACATATGTAACACTGCGTATTTTTACATAATAATCCTCTCACAAGAAGTTGCACAACATTAGATTGTATGAGTATCAAGAAGATTGTGCATGAGTATTTTGACAATTTCTTCACCTCTAAGGAAGGGTGTGATGTAAAGGGTGTTGTGAATGTACAAAAAATCATTAATAATGAGATGACTATCTCCATAAAAAAAGAGTCAAGAAGGAAATAGATGTGGGCTGACCTGAAAGAGTGCATCCACCAAAGCATCAGAACATTATGGCTTTCACCTGGCATTCTTCAGCATTTCAGGGAGACAATTGGTGATGACATTGATGCATACATCAATGATCGGAGGGGTCTTAGAAATGTTTTTGTTGACATCAACTCCACCAACAAAATGCTGATTTTGAAATGAAAAACAATGTTTTAAATGGGTGACTTTTGACCCATTAGCATGTGCAACACCATCTTCAAAATTACCTCATAGTTAGTGGTGAAAAGATTGAAACGTTTCCTTTGTGACATCATCTATACAAATTAAAGCGACTTCATCCATGGAAGGCTTATAATTGATAAATAACTAGTTGCATTAAAATGATTCCAAGTTGTGACAAACAAATCCATTGGAAGAATGGTATGACCACTTACAATATTGATATGAGATAAGATGTGACATGGTGGGATGATCATTTCTAGAGAGAGTTGTGTAGAAGATTGGATTTGAGGATATATGGAGAAAGAAAATTGGTGAATTCTATAACAATGTTTCATCCTCCTTCATCATAAATGGGAGCAAATGTGGGGTTGCCAAACCTTAGAGGGGTAACCATCTAGACATATCATCTCACCTTGTTTGATTAATATGTGTAGAAGCCTTCTGAAACCCAATAATGCAAGCAACATCGTCAGTCAAACACATGGGTCTCATGCTAGTCTACATGGCCCATGCATTTTACATTTGTTTTTTATGATGATAGTATAATGATCACACCTGGAACTCTAACATAGGATTCCAAGATAGTTGTATCAATCAGAAAATACAAGCATACCACAAGATAGAAAATTAATACTCAAAGTCAGAAATGCTTTTCACCAGGTTTGTGGAGGATGAAAACAAAGGGGATATCATTAAGATTTACAATGTACAGAAAGTGTTAAAACATTAGCATTATATGGGATACTTTATGCTGGTAGGTCATGTTGGTATGTATTCCCAGAGAGCTAGTTATGTGATGATTGTATTGGGACATTATATACTTGATTATATTAATAATATAGGAAATTCTATTTGCTATGTTTGTTTAATTATGAGATGATGATATAACTAACATACATCTAAAGAATGATGTCACTAGATGAAATATTGTTTGAGTTGAGGACCTAAACATGGGATCATATGTTTAAGCAGAGTATATGCATTCTTGTTATGTCCCTAGTCAGATATTATTGTGGAAGGTATACATACAATAATAATACATAAGACTAGATTGCGTATTGACTGATGGCTAATCTCATTAGTCATGATATTGGATATTAAGTCAAACACATAGGTACTTGTTATAGAACATGTGTATCAGATAGGCCCACCTTGAGAATGATACATGGAACCATTGAATGGTAGTCAAAATCATCTCTTAAATGTGATAGTGGTGATTGTGGTTCCTAGATCTGAAGTCACTATAATGATCACATGGATTTTAATCAATTTTAACACCATCAATGTGACCTTGAATAAGGGTTTCCATACATGTGGTGCTTGGGTACATTGTGACACATGGGGATTGTTGTGAGTGATGTAGATGGAATTTGTCCCTCCTATTGGAGTGATATCATGGCCACTTGGTAAGTGAGATTGAGAAACGCATGGACATGCTCATGTGAGTCACTATGTGATATTGAGCTCATGTGCATCTCAATAGTCTACTTTCTCAATAAACATAGATTGAATAAATGATGATTCCATGACTCATATTCAAATATAGATATATGTGACAAGGGAACTATAATGTCACTATAACACATTCACAAGTTTAGTTTGAAGTTTTCCTTCAACTGATCCAATTAAATGGGTAGCAATGATGTGTTTCTAGATACTACTCATTGCTTGTGAAGTCATAATTTATCGACATCAATACCAACAAAATGGAGCCTATAGGGTCATATGCATAGGATGCAGAGTGCAAAGGATTTTAATCATGGACACAATTAATTTTTTTACTAAAGTGTTTAGGTAACCAAACTAAAAGATATTGACAATCCAATTGACCGACTGGGGTTTCCCGCCACCCAACTAGACAATATCATCGGTGGATGATAAGACCTTCCAGTCAACCGACTAAGGAGTTCAGTCAACCAACTAGAAAGTGTCACCCAACAGATGATAGGAATAGTCAGTTGACCGACTGGTTCAAATTGACAAGTTGGACTGGGTCAAAGGATTTATGATAGTTGTGGTTATACACATTAACTGTTGTATTAAAATCTACTATTATTGTGTGGTAGACAACAAGCCAATCAATCGATTGGACTGTACATTTGGCTGACCGGTTGCGCATAGCCAGCAGCCCAGTCGACTGATAGGATAGTCTAGTTGATCGAATGGTTGTGTGACGCTGCCACCCAACCATGAGAGTTGACCATTTGTCTCCCACAAGTTGTGGAAACCATAGCCCATCCACTCCTGTATAAGGAGGGGGTGGCCAAGACTCTCAATACACTTCTTTTCTCATAGTTGTGTAAATGTGAGAGCCTAAGCAATCTTACCCATAAAAGGGAGAGATAGCAAGGGAGAAGAAAGTTGATGCTAGGATGTTGATGAACAAAAGGGATATTCCTTCCCACTGGCTAAAGAAGCATGATGACAAGTTCCTGGTGGTCTATTTGGATTACATACAGGTGTAATAGGTTTGCTACCATGCTCGGAGGAGATTGTCAACCATTATTTGTGTTCTATACGAGGAGGAAGCACAAATGCATGTAAGGATAATCGTTGGACTTTCTCTAAGACAACATATATCTTGCACCCTATTTCCTAATATATTGTCGTTGATGTGATCCACTAGTTAGGAAATATGCAAAAAAAATTCTATTGCCTACCTCTGGCTCCATATTTCTCTATAGTGGTATCAGGCCCACGTCAATTTCTAGTTTATTGGGATTCAATCGATACGAAAAATTTATTTTATTGTTTATTTTTTGCATACAATGCAAACATTTAAATGTTAATGTTTGTATCTGATTAGCTACCATATACTTTAGAAATTGTCCAGCATATCTTTTATATATGATTAGCATATATATATATATATATATATATATATATATATATATATGCTAATCATGTGTCACCCTAAAAGTATTTTAATGGTGGATGTGTGCATGGTTATGGCCAATACCCCTTGGATACTTGTGTGGTTGAATGGTTTATTTCCTATCCTTATAAATTCAATTTGCACACCAGTCGCCTACTTCTTTTTAAAATGTAAATAATGTGTAACCCCCTATGCTCCCCTCGAATGTAACTTGAGGTATTCATATTACACAATGTAATAAGTGGATAGGAGTAGTATTAGTTTATAGTTCCTAGAAAAGGAGACACGTTTTTAGGTGAGTTGACTGACTGGAGAATGAGTCGATCGACTAGAGGTGCCAGTAGACTTGAGTTGCCAAATGACTGGAGGTTCCAATCAACCAAATAGAAACCCAATCAAACGATTGAAGCAGAAGCCAACAATTGACTAAATTGTTTATAATATTTCCATGAGAAATTATAACTTCACTTTGAACATGTCATGTGGTTATATTTGATTTTTGAGAGATTAAATTTGAATTAATAAAAGGATGACGATCAAGAAAAAGGGCACTCAATAATGATATTCTACTATCAAACTTCTTAATATAGCAAGAAGAGAGTGAAAGAAAGAAAATTCAAAGAAATTGGACTTTCATATTAGCATATGGAAATTTGGAAAGTTTTAAAGGTTTATTTTATTGAACACATAGCTTTAGTAAGTAATTGATACAATGATTGGTTTATTTGATTTCAAGACTTAGGGGACACCAATATCTTCCTCCTTAGTGTGTAGTATGACCCTTCCCCTTATCGACTAATGTTGGATCATAATCCAACAGAGTCTCAGTTGTCTTCCTCCTTAATATCACATTACGGAAGTGGGATAGTGATTGAAAGATCCACTCATAAGATTCGCGTCTTTCTAGCTCTCTTTCCCTCCCTACTTTACTTTTCTTTCTCCTCCTGTCTCCAATCCTAACCTACCAGATAGGCACATTTGTTCCTCATGAAGCTTTGGGCTCCAAGTAAAGGCACCTTGTGGTCACTACTTCTCACTCAATGAACATCCACCACCATCAAAACCCTACAAACTCTCCTCTGCTTTTGATTTAAATCCTCCCTTCCAGTTTGTAACACCTCCTTGATCCCAGCCAACCACTAATATATTCCTCCCATGTCACGAAACCATTTATTACTCAGATCCTAACTCCAAATTGTTGGTGTATATGCCCAAAGAGCAAGTCAAGTGATGACTATAATGGTGTAATTGTAATTAATTTGATTATTAATAAAAGGCAAGCTACCATTTATTCTATTTGTTCAGATATAAGATGATGAAATAACATAATAAATGTCTAGAGAATGATGTTACTCAATGATGTATGCCTTCAAGTAAGCGACATGGAAGAATGAGATCATACGGATGTTAAGAGTATATAAATTCTCATTATGTCCCTGATCAGTTGTTATTTTGGAAGGTAAATAGACAACAATAACACATAAGATCAGAGTGTGAGTTGGTTGATGACAAAGTCTCATTAGTCATGATATGGTGGTATCAAACCAAGCACACAGATACATATTAGGGAATAGTGTATCAGACAGACCCACTGTGAGACTGACACATGGAAGCCATCATAATGGAAGTCATAGTCGGCTCTTATTGTAATGGTGGCGGTTGTGGTTCTTAAACCTAAAATTACTGCACTCATCACATGTTGTTCAGTAGGCTTTGACATCATCAAATGTAGTCCTAAAACATGGATTGTTATTAAGGTGATGATTGGGTGACTGTGACACATGGGGATTGATTGTGAGTGATAGATATGGGATTTTTCCCTCCTAAGGGAGTACGATATCCTTGGCCTTTTGATTAGCAAGACTGAGAAAAACATGCATGCACATGTAAGTCAATATGTGAGATTACATATATCTCAGATAGTCTGTTGTGGTTCAAGGAACAAGATTGAAAAATAATGAGAGTGACTGATCCATGCCTCTAGTTCAATCCAGAAATCAGTGACAAAGGAACTATACAAACGTTGTAATACCATGCACATATTGTAGGTTGAAATTGTTCTCTCCATTTTCTGGGATAGATATTATGTGTGACTAGGTGTCGCTCATTGCTTGTGATGTCATAAGTTGTTATGGTCATTCACTACCAATGTAATATGGGACATATAGGGTCACACACATAGGAACTCATCTAGAAGAGGAGTTCGATCTTGAATGACAATTGGATTTATTACTAAAGTGTTTAGGTATTCAATTTACACAACTGATCGCTCGAGTGGATGACCAGGTCTGCCAAATGACCATCTCACTGGTGAGATAGCCATTTGGGCAGCCAGAGGGGTGTCTTAATGTTTAGATGGCTGTTTGGGTGGTCAAGCAGACCAAGGATTGAATTGTCCTAGTTCTGCCTTGAATCGACCGGCTCATCTCGAATCACCAGACAACCACCTGGTGAGTAAAATGAGCATATCTCTTTGGTGAGATGACCAGGTTGGGGCCAAATGAAGGTTCAGGATGCTTTCTGAATAGTTTCAATTGCATATACTTAGAAAGCAAGTAAAATTAATATGTATATTAATTGGAATCAAAATTGCCAAATTCATATGCAATTGGAAAACTACCAAATGGTCATTTGGCAGTACGAGATGACTGTCTTGCACACCAAATGACCATCTGGGTGTGCAAAACGGATGTTACGGCTATCACAGGTTGTGAAATTTCCAGAATTGTTGCTAAAAATCAAGATCTTTTAATTAGCTCTATTTTACAGTTTGGGACAAGTTAGGTTTCAAGGTGGTAAATTTAATAATCGATGATCTTTTAATGATTTACAAGTCATCATAAGGTGTGATTCAAGTTGCATATTGCAACGACCCTGCCTCTCGGTAAACCCCAATTAAGGGAGACCAGAAGGTCAGATACGTTATCCCAATATTTCTGGATCAGTGGTTCGACATTTAGTCAATATTAATTATCAAATTCTACTAAAAACTGGAAAGATGGAATAAAATAAATCTCTTACATACCTTGTAAAAATTTCATATTTCTAGACTTCTATCCACATATGGAGTCTATCTATCTAATCCTCCTTGAACTGATTATTAGTACCTTCACAATGTTTCAATTTACTATTTGTCCTTTTAAATGATTGTACCTAAAATGCCGAAAATCAAAACGTTGATCAGTATATTTCCATACCAGTATGTGGGGGACAATCAAAATTTTCACAAATAACTGCTAATAACATAATTATCACAAATAAGTTTTTAAAAAACCAAATTACATTTTCAATGTGACATTCTCAACCGCTTTTGCCCTAAACCCTAGATTACCCTCTCTTAGGGTTTTGTTCTTGCAAGGGACATAAGGCCACATTCTCCATCCCAATCTTGGTGCCTGGGGTCACCTCTCATGGTGCCCAATGATCCTTACTCTGGGGCTTGACCCAAAGGACCTTCCCTTCAGGGCTTGTTCATGCATCATACATCAAGGTGGCATGTAGGTTTGAGAATGCACATATATACTTAATTGTGATAATCATAGTGACTTTATAGGATTGCATAAATAAACAATCAACAATTTAGGTTGCATCCAACCAATTAAGTGTTCGAGAAAACTTCGTGAAACTAGATCGATTATTCATAAATAATCACATACATGTTCAGCCGAATCAAGATAGCAGTATTCCAAGCAAGTATGAAATCCAGGCAAGCAATCAATTCACACAACAAGGATCCCGAACTGTAGAAGTAGGAGGGAAATCTAGTAATTTCCCCAGTTGTCTTCTTCAACCACACATGAGTAGCCAGTAGAGCTTCACGAGTCAACTCGCTTGTTAACTCTGGGATCTCATCCACCAGCGAGCAAGCTAAGAGGCTCAGAAGCTTTGCCGTCACCGTCTGAACTCGACTGGCTCCTCAATTTCATGCTCGCGTCATGCCTCCACCTCCAACAGATCACTGGAGCCCCAACGAGGTCGAATGGAAGATGAGGGGGAAGATCAGGGTTATCTCTAGAATTGAACTCACCAACATGTTTGTCGTCGCTCTCCGAAGACTCTAGGGTAGAGAGTTGATGTGTCGGTGCCCTCGAGAGCCCTCCCCTATATATAGGGTCAATGGCACAGTCCAGCGAGTTGGGAACTTCTTCCCTCATCGACGAAAACACCCAAAAATTGGGTCGAGAAGCTTTCATTTAGTCTCCCAGAGTTGATAGGAGTGTCTTTGTTTTCAACAATCTACTCCTCTTTGTGAAAACTTCTGATCTAGGATCTCATAGGTGGACTCTACCCAAGCAGTCCCTGTGAGATTGGAATTTTCTCACAGCTGTTGGATCGTCGATCCAGCCTTCATGCTCCAACGAAAAATTAGGAAAATTGGGATTTAATTCCCATTATTAATGTGACACTATCTTAGATGATTACGCCTCTCACTTTAGGATAATTTCTAAATTGCATATCTTGGAAATTGTGCATCTTTTTGCAACCAAATTTTGAGTGTTTCTCTATCTTGCCTTTATCTACACGCATGCCAAATATGAGTCCCAAATTCCAAAGGAAAAGGGCTTTTTCTTCAAAGACAAGTTAGACTTTAATAAAACTCATTTAATGGTTATTTTCTCTTTCTTATACCATTATATTGATGTCGTGGACTCCTTGGACCTCAAGGAACCCTAAAGGCACGAAATTCCCTCTTGGAGGATATTCCCTTGCCTTCTAGAAGTTTCTACCTCTGTCTTTTCTCCTTTTCTTATTTATTCATTTATCTTTTGAATTTCCTTTTTTTCTTTTTCTTGTTATTGGGCCCAATAGACAATGAAGCCCACAAAGCAACCAAACAAGGCTATTGTAAATGAAATCCATTTTAATTCAAACAAATAAAGCAATTATTGATTTCATTTATCATTAAAAGGAGAAATACAATTTCATACATAGCTAGGAAAAATGGGGTTATAACATCCTCCCCTCCTTGTAGGAATTTTGCCCTCAAAATTCAACAATCAAACAAACAAGTCAGGATATGCTTTCTTCATGTCCGTCTTCAGCTCACATGTGGCCTCATCCTCTCCATGATGCTTCCAAAGAACCTTTACCATCTCTATATTCTTACATATGAGTTCTTTCACCTTGGTATCTAGAATCCGCAAAGGTGACTCAGGGTAGGTCAACTTCCCTTAAATCTCAACAGGCTCAATGCTCAGTACATGGCTCGGATCTTGCACATATCACTTCAGATTTGACACGTGAAACACATCATGCATCATACTATACTGAGGGGGTAACGCCAAAAGGTATGCAACTTCACCAATCCGTTCTAACACCTCAAACGGACCCACGTATCGGGGACTCAACTTTCCTCTATTCTTGGCTATAGCTCAGAGTGGTCAAATTTTCAAGAATATATGCTCTCCCAAAGTGAACTGCATTTCCATTTTCTTTGCATCAGCATACGACTTCTGTCAATCTTGGGCTCTCTTCAGCCTCTACTTGATCAAAGCAACTTTATCTACATACACTTGGAGCTCATCTAACCTCAACAAGGTCCTCTCACCAAAATCATCCCAGTGAAGCGGTGACTGACACATTCTACCATTAAGGAGCTTCATATGGAGGCATCCTGATACTAGCATGGTAGTTGTTGTTGCAGGTGAATTCGGCTAAAGGTAAGTATTGCTCCCATGATCCACCCCAATCGAGCACACAAGCTCTCAATAGATCATCTAATGTCTGGATTGTCCTTTTTGACTGACCATCCGTTTGGGGATGATAAGCGGTACAAAACTTCAACCTTGTACCAAGTTCCTCTTGTACCTACTTCCACAACTTGGAAGTGAACTTCAGGTCTCTATCAGAGATGATGGAACTGGGTACTCCATGCAAACGTACTAGTTCCCTGATATACAGCTCAGCTAGCTCTGACACCTTAGCAGTGCTCTTCAGGGCAAGCCAGTGTGTTGACTTCGTAAGGCGATCTACCACAACCCATATCACATCATGACCTCTCTTGGTCCGGGGTAGACCCACCATGAAATCCATGGTGATCTGCTCCCATTTCCATTTTGGAATCTATATTGACTGTAAAAGTCCACTGGGTCATTGGTGTTCAACCTTCACCATCTGGCACGTAAGACAGCTAGCCACATATGCCGCAATGTCTCTCTTCATTCCTGGCCACAGAAACACCTCTATAGGTCCTGAAACATCTTTGTAGTGCCCAAGTGTACCGTATACTTAGAACCATGAGTCTCTTGCAAGACACGTTCCTTCAACGGTGAATCTTCAGGAACCCATATACAGTTCTCAAATCTGATCCCTCCATCTATACCCACCGTGAGATGGGTTTGTGTCTTCTTCATCAAGCCCTTCATCTTATCGAGTTCTCCACTGGCTAACAGTGCTGCCACGGTCTCACCCAACAACTCTGACTGGATTTGGATGTTGGCCAATCGAACTCAGTCCTCTAACGGTTGTGGAGTCCACTCCATGAGCTCTTCTAAACTCTTCCACTAACTAGACAAAATAGTTGCACACCTGAGTTGTTTCTGGCTCAGTGCATCAGCTACGACGTTCGCCTTCCCAGGATGGTAGGCGATGGTGAAGTCGTAATCCT
Source organism: Alisma plantago-aquatica (assembly GCA_963693085.1). Lineage (NCBI taxonomy): Eukaryota > Viridiplantae > Streptophyta > Magnoliopsida > Alismatales > Alismataceae > Alisma > Alisma plantago-aquatica. The sequence continues at coordinate 422,539,396 of OY856415.1, forward strand.
TCATGTACTCCATCCATCGTCGCTGTCATAGGTTCAGGTTTCTCTGTGTCAGGAGGTACTTCAGACTCTTATGGTCAGTGAGGATCTCAAAGGTAGCACCGTATAGATAATGTTGACATATCTTCAATGCATGAATGATAGCAGCCAGCTCTAAGTCATGCGTTGGGTAGTTCACCTCATTGGGCTTGAGTTGTCGGGAGGCATATGAAACCACATGTTGATTTTTCTCCAACACACATTCAAGTCCCATCTTTGAAGTGTCGATGAATATCACAAAACCCTCATTGTTAGAAGGTAGGGTCATTACCGGGGTAGTGGTCAGCTTCTCCTTTAGCTCCTGAAAATGAGCCTCACATATATCAGACCACACGAACTTCACATCCTTCCGAGTCAACATGGTCAGCAGCAAGGCGGTCTTCGAGAAATCCTTAATGAAGCGTTGATAGTATCCGGCCAACCCCAAGAAGCTGCAAATATCAGAGGGGTTCTTCGGTGCAGGCCAGTCTCGAACTACCAATACTTTAGCTGGATCTACTATGATTGTTCTTCCTGAGATGATGTGTCCGAGAAACATGACTTGGTCTATCCAAAACTCACATTTCGAGAACTTTCCATAGAACTTCTACTTTCTCAGGATATCAAGGACTCTACCCAGATGGTCACAGTGTTGAGCTAGGTCATCAGAATACACCAACATCTCATCTATGAACACAATCACAAAGGAGTCAAGGAAGGGTTGGAACACATTGTTCATAAGGTTCATAAAGATGTTGGGTGCATTGGACAACCCAAACAGCATGACCACAAACTCATAATTACCATATCAAGTTCAGAAAGCCGTCTTAGGTATATCCTCACTCCTTACTCTTACCTGATGGTATCCTGACTTCAAATCGGTCTTAGAAAAGACTCGAGCTGATTTGAGCTGGTCAAAAAGGTCATCTATCCTGGGTAGGGGGTACTTATTCTTAATGGTCACCTGGTTGATCATCCGGTAATCAATACACATCCAGAGTGATCCATCCTTCTTATTCACAAAAAGGACTGGTGCTCCCCATGGTGACATACTAGGTCAGATAAAACCTTTATCTAACAACTCCTACAATTGAGTCTTCAACTCAAGCAACTCAGTTGGGGCCATTCTATAGGGTGCCTTAGATATAGGGCTAGTTTTGGGAGCTAACTCAATGGAGAAATCTACCTCCCTCTCAGGGGGAATCCCTGGCAGATCATCTAGAAACATGTCCACATACTACCGAACAACCTCGATCTCCTCCAAGGGTCTCACCTTGGTCTTTGGCTCGGTGACTATGGCTAGGTATGCTTGGAAGCCTTTGGATATCATCTACTCAGCCTTCAAAGCTGACACATAAAGGTCGGTAGTTGCATCTCTCCTTCCTCGAATGGTAAAGTGTGGATGACCAAGTTTCCTAATGAGGATCTTCTTCTCTCTACAGTCAATCTGTGCTCTATAGGTGTAAATCCAATCCATACCAATGATTACATCAAAATCATTCATATCGAGGAGGATGAAGTCATTGGGAAGCTCATGACTCATGTACTTATCTGGAAAGACAGGGGTTTTTAAAAGAGATGTATATATTTGACCACAAGGGGTTGTGACATCCAAAACATAGCCTAAATCCTTGATGTCCAAACAAAGCATAGTTTCCAGATTTCTCGATATGAAAGTATTAGTAGAACCAGAATCAAAACGAGCTTTTACATTTTGTCCCATGACTTCAAGCATGCCTACATAGTTTCATACTATATCAGACTGCTATTACATGATCAAACTAAACTGAAAGGAAAAACTCTATGGGTTATTACCCTCGATCAACCTATTAGCATTCACCTGGGCTTCTTCATTGTTGATGGCAGATACTCTGGCTTGTCTTCTCTATCCAATAGGTGGACCTCCAATTGGTACTCCTCCTCCTTTTGGGGGTACTACTTCCACTGGTTGTGATTCGGATCAGGCAGAGGATAGTTGGCGATGAAGTGTCCCTCCTGCTGGCAATGGTAGAACACCCTCTTCTCGCAGTGGCACTTCCCAAGATGTGTCTGTCCGTAGGTACGACACTTCTGAAAGTGACTCTCACCACGTGGCTTTCCCTTGTACCCATGCTTGCCCTTGTTGTGGTTATGCCCTTGTCCTTTCTTGTAGTCATTCTTCTGTCCTTGAGTTCCTTCAGTGAAACCCAGATATCCTTTGGGTGAGTTCTAAGCAGACATCACTATCCTCTCCATGTCTAAGGCGGTGTTGTAGGCTTCAAAGAAAGTTGTTGGTCTACTATCCATCACATGAGGCTTGATTACAGGGTGAAGACGCTCCACAAAATGGTCTACTCTTCTTTCCTCATCCATCATGTGTCCAAAATGCTCCAGGATGCGAAACTTGTGGCCAAAGTCCGCAACGGATAAGTTACCATGGGTCATATTGGTGAACTCTCTTTCCTTCTTCTTCTTAGCTGAGGTGGGGATGAATTTGGCGGTGAAGATAGTCTGGAAGTCGGTCCATGCCATTGGTTCCTCACTTAGATCTTATCCCATGATGTGGTTTTCCCACCCGATCTTGTCTGCTCCTTCCAAGAGATGAGTAGCAAAAATAACCTTCTTGTTTGGTTGTACCTCAGGCATGCAAAATCCATTCTCAACTTCCAGTAGCCAAGCATCCGTTTTGTCGACCACTTCGGTCTTATCCTCTCCCCAAAATCTCTCGATGTTCATCTTGAAAAAGTCCAGAATGGTGAATCCGAGTCGGGGATGAACAGAAAGTGATTCTCCATTTTCATCTCTGGCTATATCTCTGAGGGCTAGAGCACTGATGGCCTCAGTTAGGATCTTCTTCTATTCCATCCATAGGACATTAGGGGTGTGAACCACCATTGCCGGTCCTGGACCACCGGCTCGATTCCTCTCAAACTTGACTTCGTCCTCGGACATATGTTCCTCTTCCTGGTCCATCTTGGGGTTGTCGAAGGGTACTGGCTTAGGATCGAGGCCTTCTACAGAGGCTCCCTCAGGTCTCTTTCTCTTCTTAGAGGACTCACCACCATGGTTCCTCTTCCTCTTCTCAGAAGATCCCTTTCGCTTGCGGGGAGACTATCCCTTAGTTGGGTTCTCGGTGGCCTCGGGGATAGATACGGTTTTCACACGAGCTATCTACATAAGCATACAAACAATCTTTAGTTTAAATTTAAACTAATGATACTTACGATGATGACATCTTGTTTACGTATCTTTTATTAATTTAAAGGAGGATCCCTTAATCCTCATCATACTTACCCTAACCCCAAGAAGGTTGGGAAGAGAGAGAAACCCTAAATCTTAGCATCCTTAATTGAATTAGGGTTGAGGAGGGACAAAATAGATGAGAGAGTCCTAAAGGTATCTTATTTTGACTCAGAACCTCAGACATTGGCCAGGCAGTGACACTGCATCTAGGAGCCCTCGTGACCAACTAGCGGGGTGGAGGAAAATATTGCCAGCCCACAAACCGTGATCCTTTTCTAGACACCTCCGTCTTTTGGAAAATCCTCTAATAACTCCATCGGTTCTATAGAGTTTGTAAAATTTAATAATTACTAAGGATTAAATGAGAAACCATGGCTCTGATACCAAATATAATGACCCCGCCTCCCGATAACCTCCAATTAAGGGTTACCAGAAGGTCAGATACGTTATCCCAATATTTTTAGATAGTGGTTTGACATTTAATCAATATTAATTATTAAATTCTACTAAAACTAAACTGGAAAGCTGGAATAAAATAAATCTCTTGCATACCTAGTAAAAATTTTAGATTTCTAGACTTCTATCCAGAGATGGAGTCTATCTATCTAATGCTCCTTGAACTGATTATTAGTACCTTTGCAATGTTTCAATTTACTATTTGTCCTTTTAAATAATTGTACCTAAAATGCCAATAATCAAAACGTCGGTCAGTATATTTATATACTGGTATGTGGGGGACAATCAAAATTTCACAAATAACTACTAACAACCTAATTATCACAAATAAGTTTCTAACAAACCAAATTACATTTTCAATGTGACATTCTCAACCGCTTTTACCTTAAACCCTAGATTACCCTCTCTTAGGGTTTTGTCCTTGCAAGGGACATAAGGCCACCTTCTCCATCTTGAGCTTGGTGCCTGGGTTCACCTCTCATGGTGTCCAATGGTCTTCCCTCTGGGGCTTGACCCAAAGGACCTTCCCTCTAGGGCTTGGTCATGCATCATACATCAAGGTGGCATGTAGGTTCGAGAATGCACATATATACTTAATTTTGATAATCATAGTGACTTTATAGGATTGCATAAATAAACACTCAACAACTTAGGTTACATCCAACCGATCAAACGTTCGAGAAAGTTTCATGAAACTAGATCGGTTATTCAAAAATAATCACATACATGTTCAGCCAAATCAAGATAGAAGTATTCCAAGCAAGTATGAAATCCAGGAAAGCAAGCAATTCACACAACAAGGATCCCGAACTACATAAGCAGGAGGGAAATCTAGTAATTTCCCCGATTGTCTTCTTCAACCTCGTGCAAGTAGCTAGTATAGCTCCGCGAATCAACTCGCTCATTGTCTCTAGGATCTCATCCACAAGCGAGCAAGCTAAGAGGCTCAGAAGCTTCACCACTGCCGTCTGAACTTGATTGGCTCCTCAATTGCATGCTCGCATCATGCCTCCACCTCGTACAGATCATCGGAGCCCCGACGAGGTCGACTGGAAGATGAGGGGGAAGATCAGGGTTATCTCTAGAATTGAACTCGCCAACACATTCGTCGTCTCTCTCCAAAGCCTCTAGGGTAGAGATTTGATGTGTCGGTGCCCTCAAGAGCCCTCCCCTATATATAGGGTTGATGGCACAGTCTGACGGATTGAGGACTTCTTCCCTCATTGATGAAAACACCCAAAAATTGGGTCGAGAAGCTTTGGTTTAGTCTCTCAGAGTTGATAGGAGTGTCTTTGTTTCCAACAATCCACTCCTCTTTGTGAAAACTTTTAATCTAAGATCTCATAGGTGGACTCTACCCAAGCAGTCCCCGCGAGACTAGAATTTTCTCACAGCCGTTGGATCATTGATCCAACGGTCGCGCTCCAACCGAAAATTAGGAAAATCGGGATTTAATTCCCATTATTAATGTGCACATCATCTTAGATGATTAATCCTCTCACTTTAGGATAATTTCTAAATTGCATAACTTGGAAACCGTGCATCATTTTGCAACCACATTTTGTGGGTTTCTCTATCTTTCCTTTATCTACAAGCATACCAATTACGAGTCCTAAATTTTAAAGGAAAAGGGATTTTTATTCAAAGACAAGTTATACTTTGATAAAACTCATTTAATGGTTATTTTCTCTTTCTTATACCATTATCTTAATGTCTTAGACTCCTTGGACCTCAAGGAACCCTAAAGGCACAAAATCCCCCCTTGGAGAATATTCCCTTTCCTTCTAGAGGTTTCTACCTCACTCTTTTCTCTTTTTCTTATTTATTCATTTATCTTTTGAATTTCCTTTTTTTCTTTTTCTTGTTATTGGGCCCAATAGACAATGAAGCCCACGAAGCAACCAAACAAGGCTATTGTAAATGAAATCCATTCAATTCAAACAAATAAAGCAATTATTGATTTCATTTATCACTAAAAGGAGAAATATAATTTCATACATAGCTAGGAAAAATGGGGTTATAACACATACATTTAGATGATCCATTCATTTTATATAATCATTGCAAGATTTTGTCACTTTGGTACACTTTAAGGTAAAAGGACTTATAATAGGCCATGCAAGGTTAAGGATCATCAATTCAAGGGGTCCAAGCATATAATTTGATTTAGATTAGTAAGATATAGACACAAAATCATATTCATTATTAGGTGGATGTCCCCAAGGGTCTAGGAATCAAGGTCCACACTTGGTATCTTCATTTCAACATATATTCAATCATAAACATAGTTTATATGCCAACAAGTTTACCATGTGACTTAGGTGGGCATCCACATCAAAGAGGTCAAGAATACTAGAATCAACCATATGTTGGGAGGGGAGAGAAAGATTAGTGTTCATGTAAAGATTAGGCACAAGCAAAGCAACCGGGTCATATGTGTCACACTAGGTCACCACTAGTGGACTTAGTGTCCCAAGCCCCATCATAGCACATGTGGGATAGAACTTAGGTATCTAGATCAGAAGAATCACAAAAATGTTGATTTAAATTATAAAAGAGAGAATAAATGTATAAGGAGGCTAATGACCCCATTTTATTAAGGTTCAACATCCCAACACATAACAAGAGTGCATACGTGTGTATCAAATATCATATCGATCAACATAGAAAAAAGTGTAGTAGGGTTGACATTAGTATTTTGTGAAGGCCCATAGTACTTATTTCAATATTAGAATGGGGTTTGATGTCAAATAGGGTAAAGAGTACAATTTTAGGGCAAGTTACATCATCAAAGTCTAAAAAATAGTCATATATGAACACAAATGTGGAACACGTTTAAGAATGTTGATGTGGGCCCTCACATAATTCAATAGTATATAAAGGATACTTATTTGATGATTAGAAGAATGAGATAGATCAAAGTTTACTATTTAGCATAGTCATCCATTTTACATTGTCAAATAAGGTTAAAGTGTGCATCTTTAGAGAAATAGGAATAAATTTAGGGTCTGCAAGTATTTTTGATGGGTAGGTTGTGTTTTTCTTATTGAAAATCATATGTTACATGACTATTTTGGCTAGAGGATGTATGAGATATTATTTTTACATGTTTTAAATAAAACGATGGGGTTTTACAAGGTTTTAACTTTTTTGGCCAATCACCTACTGCCACATGGCACAAAATGACCCGTGTGCCCATTCAGGTGTCACTCTCCCTCTCTCTCTCTCTTGTTATTCACCTCCATGTGTCGGGTATGTGCGTGTTTTGCCACCGCACTCGACTTGCTCTTGGTCAGGGCTACGGTGAGGAGCCGGGTGATCCTAGCTGCTTGCCCTCGGGTCCAGCGTGGACTAGGTCGCATCGTGCACTAGCTACTCCTTCACCCTCCTGGCATAGGACTGCCACGAGCAATGACCGATCTCGTCAGAGCACTCACAAATGGTAGGAAAGATCCCACCTTGGGTATAGAGAAGGTGTTGCCCAACCCATGCTTGAGTTCCAATGTTGAGGGTGGTGGTGTCGGATGAAGAGGGGGTACATGGGCCAAAATCCCAAAGGTTGGTTGTGGTGGCTGCCATGGAAGTTGTATAAAGAAGAAAAAGCAATGGGGGATCTAAGGTGAGAAAAGGAGAATAAAAAGATAGGAAAAGTGAATGGGAAAGAAAAATGGGCCCAATGGTGTGTTAATTGTTCAAAATGCTCGAGGAAGCAGTTGATTGATTGCTTCAAAAGCAACTGTGCTACAATGGTATAGACCAATATAGAAGATGACTTAGGAGCTGTTAGATCATGGATCTATGATCTAATAGTGAATAAAGGAGGAAGCATCAGGGTTTGAGAGCTTCTCTTTGATGGGTTTGTGGCTAGTCGGCCCATCTAGCCCAACAAGACCATAAATTTGAACTAAAATCAAATTCAATCAAGGAATCTTCAAAAACTCATAACTTGGGTTAAGAGTGTCTGATTGAAGTGGTTTTTGCATTGTTGGATTCATTATTGAGTGCTCTCATCGTGAAACATATCATAAAGCAAGGTATCACATTGACATGGTTCAAAGTATCTTGCAAGATGGTGATCTATTAACTTATGAAACTTAGAGAAAAAGTGCAAATTTATGTCACACATTGGAACATAAGGGAATGGTGACTATGATTGGACATCAATCACTCATAATATGTAAATGCAACTCAAAATGTGTAATGTGAGTCACTAATTGAGAGAGAAAAAGTATAATCAAGGAGAGAGAAAAGTAAAGTTATCACGTCCTTCCCTTCTTAAAAGAAAATTTTGTCCTCAAAATTCATCCAAGATCATAGTCGAAGGTCAACGTTCATAATCATTATATTTAGGCAACTAAACCTAGGTTTCAATGCATTCACCATTATGGGGTGCACACTTAGGATGTCATCGTCAAGGGTGTACTCTACCCAATTTACACATATACTTGGTGTTTTGTCATACCATGGCATTAAGGTTTTTCGATCCCTTATCCCTATAGAATTTTGTTTTTGTTCATATACTCATATCATCTCAAGGTGGGTTATCAAAATCCATGTCAACAATTTATCAAATGAGCATGTTCATTATCATGCCTTCAAACAAGGTTATAATCGAACTTGTATTCCATCATTACATCATATTTCATGCATGTTTTAATTTTTCCCCAAAATTCTATCAGCTATCCCCAATTATGTTCATTATTTTTTATTTTGTGTCTGGTATTAAACAATTATATGTTATGATTATTGGAGTTAAGAGCCAGAGAGCATTGTCATATCAAGTTCATCATTTCAAAATTAAATCTATCATGTAAGGTATAATTTCATGTTAGGTCTAGCTTATAACTTAAGTGAGATATTTCATGTATCAAGCATCATTTTAAGATTGCATTGTCATCAACATCAATGTTTAATACCCATCTTTCTTATATTGTATAAAGAACTTCACAAGCTCAAGCAAATCAAACTAAGACATATATATGTCCCATAAGACATGCTAATGATAACCATATACCCATAACAAAATTTCTACCCGACCATCAATAACAAGGGCAACTGCTAGATTCTATTTACATACAACCACTAACCCGAGTATGAGGGTCATCACGGGGTTCAGACATCATGTATATCATCTAAGGATCTTGGGACATATGTTGGTATGTATGCCCAAAGAGCCAATCATATGATATTGGAGTGTGTCATTAGATACCTAACGTTTATATCACTAATGAGATGATGACACATACATAGTAGATGTATAAAGAATGATGTTACTCGATGACGTATGTCTTGAAAAGTATGACTTGAACAATGAGATCATACGAATGTTTAGAATACATACATTCTTATTGTGTCCCTAGTTGGATATTGATGTGGAAGCAAAATAGACAACACTAATACATAAGACTAGAGTGTGTGTTGACTGATGACAAAATCTCATTAGTCATGATATGTGATATTAAGTCAAGCACACATGTACATGTTAGAGAACAGTGTATCAAACATACCCACCATGAGAGTGATATATGAAAATGATGGAATGGTAGTCAAAATCAACTCTCACAGTGATAGTGGTGATTGTGGTTCTTAGACCTAAAGTCACTGCACTCATCACATGTCTTTCATGTACTTTGGCATCATTCACCGTCATCCTAAATAAGGGTTGCCATAAAGGTGGTGCTCGGGTACATTGTGACGCATGAGGATTAAGTATGAGTGATGTAGATTGGATTTGTCCCTCCTGTAGGAGATTGATATTTGGAGCCTCTTGATAAAGGAGACTAAGAAATATACAGGCATACTCATGTGATTCGATATGTGACATGTGAACTCACATGCATCTTAGATAGTCTTCTCTATTTCAAGGAAAATGGATTGAACATTGAGAGTATGACGATTCCATTCCTCGAGTTCAATCCAGATATCAGAGACAAAGGAACTATACGATCATGGTAAGACTAATCATGGATTGCAGGTTGAAGTTTTTCTCCAACTTTCTGAACTACTTGAGTAGCAATGATGTGTTTCTAGACACCTCTCTTTGCTTGTGATATCATAATTTGTTATGAACATTTTCTGCCAATGTGATTCTGGACTTATAGGTTCACACGCATATGATACACAAAACACATAGTTGACACCAACCTTGCTTCTAACACAACAACATATGAAGATATTGCCTTATTACTATCAATTCCCAACAACCTGAGGGTCTCGACATCTACTGAAAGGAATGGAAATTTGTCTCAAAATGATGGAAGAATTGCAAGTATTGAAGGGAACAAGAAACTGATTGACACGCATAAAATAGTAAACAAGACAAAGGAAGGGGAATACTAAATAATGTAAGATAAGAAGGAAAATAACTTGGATGGTAGGGGACAAAGGGAAACATCTAGATGAACATGATATAGGGATCAAATAAGGAATGGAACCAAAGTGATGAGAAGATTGATGAAAGTCCAAGGAAATCATGTTGATGAAGATGTGGAGAGGTGAAAGCTCCAGTTTAGAATGGGAGGTCTACTATGAGTATTGGTGCATGGTGGGTCCCAACACCATGAAGGTCAATGAAACTTATAAGTTAGAATTTTTGGGGCATGGGCAACCTTGGATCGATACAATATGTTTGATTGATATGTTGGAAGGAGCATCCATATTTGGTTTCTTCATGGACACTAAAACAAATCAAGATAGTCACAAAAAAATCCTTAATAAATGTTACTATAATAATAGAGTGTGCTTGAGAAGAATAAGATTCTCAAGTGTCATGGTTTATGGTTGAGGGATCTATATTTCACTATAACTCTCATCACTATTTTCTGATGGAGATAGACAGGGGTGTTGCATTGGGAGATTGTGGTGTGCTATTGAGAGTTTTAGAAAAGGGAAGATTTCAACTCACTAATCACCTACAAGTATAATGGAGTCAATGTATTCAAGTCTCGAACACGAGGAGCTAGCTAGTTAGGCACAAACATGTTAACTTTCATTAATTAAAATCAGATTATAAAAGTTTGATTGATTATACACTAAAAGAAATGGAAACTAAGCAAGGTTTTAAACAACAATGTTGATTAAATGATTAGAAACTTGAGCATAAGATTTTTCTACGATTACCATTGTATCACATGAACATACAAAACAAAGATCATTGTTTAATAAGTAAAGAGGTTGTCATCATCATGCATTTCCCAATGCCATGCGATGGTTCTCAACTTCACAAAATGCTCCTGTGTCTATGTTTAGTGTCAAACACAATCAAAACCCTTAATAGTCTCTATCCACTCCCATGGTCAAGAGAATATTGCCATAGATCCTACTCCATACTCACTAATGCATTCTCCTGAAGCATAAGACATGTATAAGAGGTGGCCAGATAAACATACAAGTAAGAAAACACCATAGGTATCCATGGAAGAAAGCAAATTAAGCAGCAATAAGCATAAATTTCTAGTTTACATGAACAATGGCATGGGAGTTACTCTCCCATGTTCAAGAAAATAGCTCTAATCGTCCATAGTGAAGATATGCAGATACATGACAATAGTTTCAGAATTTGGATGCTTACGAGAAGGAAAAGGCTAGAGGAACCACGGATGTAGGCTAAGAGGAGAGAACTCTGGCTAGAGGATGAAGTTCCACCCCTTAGGAAAGCTCCAACTCAGTCCAACTTCCGTCCCAGAAAGCTACAATGAAAGGAGTAGCTCTACTACACCTTTGGAGAAGAAAACGGAGAAGAAATGAAGTAGAATGTGGGTTCTCGTGCAAGAAACCACCTTCCTCTGCTCTAGAACCTCTCTTGGGTGTAAGACACTTCAAAATTACCGAGGATAACTACCTCTTGGGCTCCAATTCACTTTTAAAATGAAAGGTAGTCGTTCTCATTTTTGTAAAAACTGATAACAACACGGAGTGTCTGTTGAAGAAAATAGTGTATCATGTCATTTGTTCTTGCTCAGTGTTGCCACTGTAGTGAGGTACATGACATGTTGGAAAATGACACGCTGTGTCTCTGCCTCCAGGAGGTGAATCAAGTGAAGCACACACGTCATGTTTGACTAAATGTATGTTGTGTGATTTGGCATAAAGGTGCAGACGGCTTTCATATACTAGGAAAATGTCGTGTCTTATAAGGGACATAGTGTGTCATCATTTCCTTTGCTCTGGGCTATAAGCTACTAGAGAATCACACGTTGTGTGTTTAATAACACACAACATGTTCTTTGTCCCATAAGGCTGCTTGTAAGTGAACACACCGTGTATTTAAAAGAACATGTCGTGTCTTCTATTGTTTCTTCAGGAAATGGCTTTTGGTTAGCTGCAAAACTTGTAGAAATCCCATTGCGGTTGGATTTGAGTTAGGCTATCTCGAATTTGAACTTTTTACTACATATCTGCAATCAACATCATGCGATAAGCAAAGAAACTAAAAAGTGTGAAAAAATGAATATGAATAGATGCTAAATTGGGACAAAATGAGCCGAAATTGTGTGATAACGTGCAAAAAGTTGATATAAAACACACACAACAAATCCCCCTAATCTTGAACCATTGCTTGTACTCAAGCAAAAAAAATATAGAAATGCACATGAAATTTTTTCCAAGCTCATGCATACATTAACTGAAAGAAAGATGTGCAAGGTTCATCCAACAAAGATCAATAGGTTTATACTCATGGACATTAACGTAACTTAAGCATCAATGAAAAAGATTTTTAAGTTCACCAAGGGCAGTTTCAATTTATTGAATCAATCAACTCAACAACACTAAATAGAATTTGGAAAACCAAGCCAAACAACTAGTGGATGCACAACACTTTTTCTTAGCTATTAAGGATACAAATGATGAAGTCTTAGCTAACATTAACAAAATTAGTTGTACTCTCCTTATTTCCCAAAATTGATATGACAATGGATTATGGGTTCCGGAACTCTACTGCCAATGTAGGCTTATGCTCACATGGATTGCTAGTTGGGGTATTTTACCCTCTTTTGAAGACATGCCACCTAACCATCGTGGCCAGATCAGACTTACACTAGGCTAGCATGATATGTGTGAGGTAATGCCATCTTTTATGGGGTAAGAGGGTAAAGTGAGATAAAAGAGATTTTAAAATTATTCCACAAAATGGGAGAGTCAATTAAATAGCAACATTAGCTAGATTTCATTCATTTATTTTAAAAAAATTCACTTAAAAGAAAGGTTAAAAAATGCATTAAGAGCTTGGCAAGGGTATCCCGTATTCCAAATGATGTTTTGATGTTAATTTACTCACAAAAATTGAAACCATTACATGTTTTAAATAATCACTGATGAGAAAGGTGAGTGTCCAAGCTATAAGTATAAACCAAAAATAAGCGCATGTTGGAGACCAAAGGATTTCAACTAATCTATGCAGGCTCTTTATGATTCTTTCAAATGACTGATGAAGGTACAAGAGGACAAGATGGTTCAAACTTGGTAGAAAATTAGTTCATTACATCAAGATAGCCTCACATCATACTAGATTTTGCCACAAAAGTAAAGGGAAAAAAAGAACAATATGTAAGAAGAAAAGACATGACATGACAAACAACATGAAAAAAATAAAAGTAAACTACAAAACCGGCCAATTGCATCCCCCTAAGCTTGAAATTTGTAGTGTCCTCACTGCATCAATCAAACCTATGAAGGAAACAACTGGGTACCTGTCATGGGGTGGGTGCATCAGTGGGATGGGCTAGGGCCCATGTGACCGGAAGGGAAGAACTGGATGACGAGATCATAGTCATTTGGAATATCAACCCGCATGGGTTGTGGAACAAACTCAGGCTACTGCAGAGGAGTAGGCTAGTGTTGGTGTGGCATGGAATAGTGGCCTTGAGAAAGGTGCCAACTATCCATGCGATCAACCATATCATTCATAGTAGAAAATTGTTGACCCATCATGTCCATGTTGTTGTGGTGGAGCAGTAGGGGGTGCCTCAATTTAATCAGGAGCTCTACATGCGTTAACTTCTTCTTCGGCGTTTAGAATTACTTTCCAGTTATCTTTGTTCTCTAATGTAATATGCTCAGGATCTGGAATGTGAATATACTGATCTTTGTCAATGAATTGCCTAAATTTGGTATCACTATTGTCAACCCTTGAGATCAAGCCAGAAAGGAGATATTGAATGTTGATCCGGTTTCTGTATGGTGCAGCCTCGAGACATGTCAGATCAACATCTAACTTTTGTGCAATCAAAGTGATCAAGCCCCCACACATTATGTCCCTAGATTCCATGTTCTTCACTTTCTTGATGTCTAGGAACTGTGTCGGGATATAATAAGCTACATTGATCTTGTATTCATACACCATTCCCCACAAAAAGAAAAGATCTTATTTTTGAAGACCCCTTGGGTTTCTTTCTTAGCAAAAACCCATGTACTAAGAAGGTGATGCATGTATCGGAAAATGGGATTGTGAATAGCAGATGCCCTAGCTTGCTCGGTGTCATGATGTTTCTCATTTGATATCTCAAACTAGAATTCATGATTGTTAAAAGTCGGCGGATAACTAATTGCCCCCTCGTAGTGGCAATCCAAAACCTTATAGAAGCATCTGAAGGTAAGTTTAAAACTATGACCCAAAAGGTGGAAACGAATAATACCATAGGGTTCCATCTTCTTTTATGGGTCTTGATCGGTAGTGAGAGTCATCAAACACTCATAAACTAGGCGGGGGTAAGTGTTTGATACTGTGCAACATATGTAGCTTAGACCTAAGTCATGTAGGTGCATGAAGACCTCAACCTTGAAGACGAAGGTGGTGGAGTTTGCTCGCAAGCAAATCATGTGGGGAGCACCATCCTTGCTATTAGGAACTGGTAGGTGGGGTCTTCTTCAGAAGTGACCCAGAACTGGGTCGTGGAGATGTATGTTGGTGCAGAGGATGAGCTAGCTCCATGCTTGCAGTTGGACTTTTGCTTGAAAGGTGCCATTGTTGAATCTTTGAAGGACACGATGTGTCTCCTTGCCAACATGGTGTGTCTGTTGCTGCAGAACTTTCCGACTTGGACAAAGACATGGTGTGTCTTTCAAAAGACATGGAGTGTATCCCGGCAACGGTGCCAAAAACTTGTTGAGAGTTTTAGAAAAGGGAATATTTCAACTCACTAATCACCCAAAAGTATACGGGAATCAATGTAATCGAGTGTCGAACACAAGGAGCTAGGCTAGTTAGGCACAAACATATTGTAACAACCGGGTTGGGCCCGCTGCCCTAGGCTCTAGTAGGGTTTCAGGAATGACAATTGGCCCTCACAGACCACCATTAGCCTTAACTTTGCACTTTTTCCTCACTCATGCACAAGTCGGGTCAACTTCCCGACTGGTCACCCATCCTGGTACTACTTCAAGATATGGATGCTTAACTATGGAGTTCCTTAGTGATGGGCTGCCGGAAAAGGAGGTGCACCTTGGTGATATGGATAGTGCAATCATTCCTTATAAGATCATTATATCTAAGGCCTTAAATCCTGGGATGTTACAATCTCCCCCGCTTAGACTCTTGACGCCTGCGTCAAGGCTCAACTATAAGGCCTCATAACATCACCCCATTTCAGTGCAGACCCAGAATAGCCCATGGGTACCCAGCTCTCGATCAAGGAATACCAATGTAGGGGTGGCTATGTCAACCATGGACAACCCTTTCCTACATGCCTAAACTGCACGGCTCAAGACTGGCATGCCACATGGCATTGTGGGCCTCTCCTACTGTAGGGGTTATGGCTCTTATACCATTTGTAACAATGGGGCATGCTTCCCTAGGCTCTAGTACAATTTTAGGAATGACGACTGGCCCATGTGGGGCCCACCTACTGGGGGGTTATGGCTCTGATACCATTTGTAACGATTGGGCCCGCTGCCCATAGCTCTAGTAGAGTTTCAAGAATGATGACTGGCCCCACAAATCACCACTGACCTTAACTGTGTGCTTTATCCTCACTCACACGCAAGCCAGGATCAACTTCCCGACTGGTCACCCAACCTAGTACTACTCCAAGCTGAGCACGCTTAACTATGGAGTTCTTTAGTGATGGGCTCCTTGAAAAGGAGGTGCACCTTGGTGATATGGGTAGTCCAATCATTCCTTATAAGATCATTATATCCAAGGCCTCAAATCCTGGGATGTTACAATCTCCCCTACTTAGACTCTTGACGTCCTCGTAAAGGCTCGACTATGTGGCCTCATAATATTTCCCCATTTCAGTGCAGACCCAGAATGGCCCATGGACACCCAACTCTTGATAACGGAATACCAGCAAAAGGGTGGCTACATCAACTATGGATAGCCCTTTCCAACATGCCTATTCCTCACGGCTCAAGATTGGAATGCCACATGTCCATATGGGCCCCACCTACTGGAGAGGTTGTGGCTCTGATACCATTATTGTAACATCCCAGGATTTGAAGCCTCATATATAATGATCTTAAAAGGAATGATTGGACTATCCATATCATCAAGGTGCACCTCCTTTTTTGGGAGCCTATCACCAAAGAACTGCATAGTTAAGCATTCTTAGCTTGGAGTAGTACTAGGACGGGTGACCAGTCGGGAAGTTGACCCCGACTTCTGTGTGAGTGAGGAAAAAGCATGCAGTTAAGACTAGTCGTGGTCTGTGGGGCCAGTCGTCATTCCTGAAACTCTACTAGAGCCTAGGGCAGCGAGCCCGGTTGTTACAAATGGTATTAGAGCCATAACCCCTCTAGTAGGTGGGGACCACATGGGCCTATGGCATGCTAGTCTTTGAGTCGTGCGGTCCACACATGTTGGAAAGGCCTATCCTAGTTGATGGAGCCGCCCATGCGCTGGTAGTGTCTAGGCATGTTGGAAAGGGATATCCAAGTTGATGGAGCCACCCTTGCATTGGTAGAGATGATTGGGAGATGGTTGTACATGGGCCATTTGGGTCAGCAATGAAATGGGGAATGATTATGAGGCCATATAGTTGAGCCTTAACAAGTACGTCAAGAGTCTAAGTGGGGGAGATTGTAACATCCCAGGATTTGAGGCCTCAGATATAATGATCTTATAAGGAATGATTGGACTATCCATATCACCAAGGTGCACCTCCTTTTCAGAGAGTTCATCACTAAAGAACTCCATAGTTAAGTGTGCTCGGATTGGAGTAGTACTAGGATGGGTGACCAGTCAGGAAGTTGATCCTGACTTCCGTGTGAGTGAGGATAAAGAACGCATTTAAGGCTAGTGGTGATATGTGGGTCTAGTCGTCATTCCTGAAACTCTACTAGAGTTATGGGCAGCGAGCCCAGTCATTACACATATTAACTTTCAGTAATCTAAATTGGATTATAAAAGTTTGATTGATTATACAATAAAAGAAATGGAAACTAAGTAAGGTTTTAAACAATAGTGTTGATTAAATGATTATAAACTTGATCATAAGATTTCACTACCATTACCATTATATCACATGAACATACAAAACAAATATCACTATTTAATAAGAAAGGAGATTGTCATCGTCATGCATTTCACAATGCCATGAGATGGTTTCCAACTTCACATAATGCTCCCACGTCTATGTTTAGTGTCAAACAGAACTGAAACCCTCAATAATCTCTAGCCACTCCCATGTCAAGAGAATATTTCCATAGATCCTACTCCATACTCCCTATGCATTCTCTCGAAGCATAAGGCAAGCATAAGTCATGTATAAGAGGTGGCCAGCCAAACATACAAGCAAGAAAACACCATAGGCATCCATGGAAGATAGCAAATTAAATAGAAATATGCATAAACTTTGAGTTCACATGAACAATGGCATGGGAGTTTCTCTTCCATGCTCAAGAATAGAGCTCTACTCATCCATAGTGAAGATATGCAGATACATGACAATAATTTTAGAGTTTTGCACACTTAAGAGAAGGAAAAGGCTAGAGGAACCACAAATGTAGGCTAATAGGAGAGAACTCCGGCTAGAGGAAGAAGTTCCACCCCTTAGGAAAGCTCCAACTCAAACCAACTTCCCTCCTAGAAATCTAGAATGAAGGGAGTAGCTCTGTTGCACCTTTAGAGAAGAAAACAGAGAAGAAATGAAGTAGATTGGGGGTTCTCTTGCAAGAAACCACCTTCTTCTACCCCAAAATTGCCTTCCTTTGCTCTGGAACCTCTCTTGGGTGTAAGGCACTTCAGAATGACTGAGCATAACTGCCTCTTGGGCTCCAATTCTCCTTTAAAATGAAAGGCAGTCATTTTTCATTTTTATAGAAACTGATAATGACACGACATGTGTGTTGAAGAACACGGCGTGTCATGTCACTTGTTCTTGCTCAGTTTTGCCACTATAGTAAGGTACATGACATGTTGGAAAATGACACGATGTGTCTCTACCTCCAGGAGGTGAATCAAGTGAAGCGCACACACCATGTTTGAATAAATGCATGTCGTGTGCTTTGATAGAAAGGTGCAGACGTCCTTCATATACTAGGAACATGTTGTGTCTTATAAGGGACACGATGTGTCGTCATTTCCTCAGCTCTGGGCTAGAAGCTGCTAAAGAATCACACACTGTGTCTTTAATAACACACGACGTGTTCTTTGTCCTGTGAGGCTGCCTGTAAGTGAACACGTCGTGTCTTTAAAAGAACATGTCGTGTCTCCTGCTATTTCTTTAGGAAATGGCTTTGGGTCAGATGTAAAACTTGGAGTAGTCCCATTGAGGTTGGATTTGAGTTAGGCTATCTCCAATTTGACCTTTTTAATACATATCTACAATCAACACCATGTGATAAGCAAAGAAGCTAAAAAGTGTGACAACATAAATATGAATAGAGGCTAAATTGGGACAAAATGAACCAAAATTGTGTGTGATAATGTGCAAAAAGTTGATACAAAATGCAAACATGTAAACTTTCATTAATCTAAATCAGATTATAAAAGTTTGATTGATTATGCACTAAAAGAAATGGAAAGTAAGCAAGGTTTTAAACAACAATGTTGATTAACTGATTAGAAACTTGAGCATAATATTTCTCTACCATTAACATTATATAATAAGAACATACTAAACAAAGACTATTTAATAAGCAAGGAGGTTGTCATCGTCATGCATTTCTCAATGCCATGAGATGGTTCTCAACTTCACATAATGCTCTCGCATCTATGTTTAGTGTCAAACACAACTGAACCCTCAATAATCTCTAGCCACTCTTGTGGTCAACAGAATATTGTCATAGATCCTACTCCATACTCCCTAATGCATTCTCTTGAAGCACAAGGCAAGCATAAGACATGTATAAGAGGTGGCTAGCCAAACATACAAGTAAGAAAACACCATAGGCATCCATGAAAGAAAGAAAATTAAATAGAAATAAGCATAAATTTCTAGTTCACATGGACAATGGCATGGGAGTTACTCTCCCATGCTCAAGAAAAGATCTCTACTCATCCATAGTGAATATATGTAGATACATGCCAATAATTTTAGAGTTTTGCATGCTTAAGAGAAGGAAAAGGGTAGAGGACAGATGCAGGCTAAGAGGAGAGAACTCCGGCTAGAGGATGAAGTTCCACCCCTTAGGAAAGTTTCAACTTGGACCAACTTCCCTCTCGGAAAGCTAGAATGAAGGAAGTAGCTGTGATGCACCTTTGGAGAAGAAAATGGAGAAAAATGAAGTAGAATGGGGGTTCTCTTGCAAGAAACCACCTTCTTCTACCCCAAAATTGCCTTCCTCTACTCTGGAACCTCTCTTGGGTGTACGACACTTCAAAATGACCGAGCATAACCACCTCTTGGGCTCAAATTCACTTTTTAAAATGAAAGGCAGTCATTTTTATTTTTGCAAAAATGGATAACGACGCAGTGTGTCTGTTGAAGAACATGGCATGTCATGTCATTTATTCTTGCTCAGTGTTGCCACTGTAGTGAGGTACACAACGTGTTGGAAAATGACATGTCATGTCTCTGCCTCCAGGAGGTGAATCAAGTGAACCTCACACATCGTGTTTGAATAAATGCACGCCATGTACTTTGGCAGAAAGGTGCAGACGGCCTTCATATACGAGGAACATGTCATTTCTTATAAGGGACACGTTGTGTCATCATTTCCTCTAATCTGGGCTAGAAGCTACTTGAGAATCACACGCCATGTGTTTAATAACACATGATGTGTTCTTTGTCCCATGAGGCTGACTGTAAGTGAACACGCCGTGTTTTCTGTTGTTTCTTCAAGAAATGGCTTTGGGTCAGCTATAAAACTTGGAGAAGTCCCATTGAGGTTGGATTTGAGTTATGCTATCTCCAATTTGACCTTTTTCATATATATCTGCAATCAACATCATGCGATAAGCAAAGAAACTAAAAACTATGAAAAAATGAATAAGAATAGAGGCTAAATTGGGACAAAATGAGCCGAAATTATGTGTGATAATGTGCAAAAAGTTGAAATAAAACACACACAACAAATCCCCCTAAGCTTGAACCATTGCTTGTCCTCAAGAAAAAAGAACATAGAAACACACATGAAAGAATTTTCAAGCTCATGCATAGATTAACTGAAAGAAAGACGTGCAAGGTTCAACCAACAAAGATCAATAGGTTTATACTCATGGCCATCAACTCAAATTAAGCATCCATGAAAAAGATTTTTAAGTTTAGCAAGGGGAGTTTCAATTTAATGAATCAATCAACTCAACAACACTAAATAGAATCTGGATAACCAAGCCAAACAACTAGTGGATGCACAATACTATTTCTCAGTTATTAAGGATACAAATGATGAAATCTTAGCTAACATTAACAAAATTAGTTGTACTCTCCTTCTTTCTTAAAATTGATATGACAATGGATTATGGGTTATGTCACTCAGCTACTAATGTAGGCTTATGCTCACGCAGAGTGTCAGTTGGGGTATTTTACCCTCTTTTTAAGACATACCACCTATCCATGGTGGACAGATCAGACTTATACTAGGCTAGCATGATATGTGGGCGGTAAAGATGTCTTTTATGGGGTAAGAGGGTGAAGTGAGATAAAAGAGATTTTAAAATTATTCCACAACATGGGAGAGTCAACTAAATAGCAACATTAGCTAGATTTCATTCATTTGTTTTGAAAAAATTTCACTAAAAGAAAGGCTGAAAATGCACTAAGAGCTTGGCAAGGGTATCCCATATTCCAAATGATGTTGTGATGTTAATTTACTCACAAAAAGTGAACCACTACATGTTTTAAACAATCACTGATGAGAAATGTGCGTGTTCAAGCTATAAGTATAAACCAAAAATAAGCACATGTTGGAAACCAAAGGATTTCAACTAATCTATGCATGCTCTTTACAATTCTTTCAAATGACTGATGAAGGTACAAGAGGACAAGATGGTTCAAACTTGGTAGAAAATTAGTTAATTACATCAAGATAGCCTCACATCATACTAGATTTTGCCACAAAAGGAAAGAAAAACAAAGAACAACATGAAATCAGAAAAGACATGACATGACAAACAACATGAAAACCAATAAAAGTGAACTACATTAAAGGCTGGTTGCATCCCCCTAAGCTTGAAATTTGCAGTGTCCTCACTGCATCAATCAAACCTATGAAGGAAACAACCAGGTATGTATCATGGGGTGAGTGCATCAGTGGGATGGGCTAGGGCTCATGTGACTAGAAGGGAAGAACTGGCTGACGAGATCATCCTCATCTGGAATATCAACCCGCATGGGTTATGGAACAAACTCAGGATGCTATAGAGGAGTAGGCTTGTGCTGTTGTGGCATGGAGTAGTGGCCTTGAGAAAGGTGCCAACTATCCATGTAATGAACCATATCATTCATAGTAGAAAACTATTGACCCATCAGGTCCATACGGTTGTCTATGTGTATCATTGTTGCACATAGCCATATAGTTGCCTGACATTAGGCATGGCCTAGGATTACTCCATCTATGTGTCTGTCGAGGGAGGTAGTGGAGAAGTATGGGGTGTCTCATTATCATTAGGAGCTCTGGCTGCATCAACTTATTCTCCAGTGTTAAGAATGACTTTCAAGTTATCTTTGTTCTCCAATGTAATATGCTCAGGATCTAGAATGTCAATATATTGATCTTTGTCAAAGAATTGACTAAATTTGGTATCACTTTTGGCAACCTTTGAGATCAAGCCTGCAGAAAGGAGATATAGAATGTTGACCAGGTTCCACCTGGTGCAGCCTCGAGACCAGTTAGATTAATGTCTAACTTTTATGCAATCAAAGTGATCAAGTCCCCACACATTATGTCACTGGATTCCCTCTTCTTCACTTTCTTGATGTCTAGGACATGTCAGGATATAATAAGCCGCATTGATATTGTGCTCATACACCATTCCCCACAAAAAGAAAAGATCGTGTTTGCCACAGACCCCTTGGGTTTCTTTCTTAGCAAAAACCCCTATACTAAGAAGGCGGTGCATGTATCAGAAAATGAGGTTGTCAATAGCGGACGCCCTAGCTTGCTTGGCATCATGATGTTCCTCATCTGATATCTCAAACTAGAATTCATGATTGTTCAAACCCTGTGGATAACTAATTGCCCCCTCGTAGTGGCAATCCAAAACCTCATAGAAGTGTCTAAAGGTAAGTTTAAAACTATGACCTAAAAGGCAGAAGCAAATAATACCATAGGGTTCCATCTTCTTTTGTGGGTCTTGCTCGGTAGTGAGAGCCGTCAAAAACTCATAAACTAGGTGGGGGTAAGTGTTTGATACCGTGCAGCATATGTATCTTAGACATAAGTCCTACAGGAGCATGAAGACCTCATCCTAGAAGCTGAGGGTGGTGAGAGTTTGCTCGCAAGTAAATCACATGGGGAGCACCCTCCTTGCTATGAGGAACTGGTAGGTGGGGTCTTCTTCAGGAGTGACCCAGAACTGGGTTGTGGAGATGTATGGTGGTGCATAGGATGAGCTAGCTCCATGCTTGCGGTTGGACGTTTGCTTGAAGGGTGCCATTGCTAAAACTTTGAAGGACATGGTTTTTCTCCTTGCGAACATGGCGTGTCTGTTGTTGCAGAACTTGCTGACCTGGACAAATACACGACGTGTCTTTTGAAAGACATGGTGTGTCTTTTGAAACACACAGCGTGTATGTGACAAAGTAAGTTTTTATAATATTTTCTCTCTCTTAAAAGTTTATTATCAAATTTGTTGACAAAAATACCCTCATATACTTCCCTCACTCAATTGAACAAAGTTGTGTCACAAATTGCAAAGAAAATGCAAACCCTAGTATGCTATGATGATAAAATACATGTGTTAATGTATTTAGTAAATGAACATATCAAATATTCAAATTGGAACCTCAAATTTATATCATAGTAGCATAATGACCTTTTGAAGTTACCCCTAAAATTTTATTACGTTTAGGTCAACCAATTGGGAGTTATGATCAATGTAAATTGGTGCAATTTTCCTTTCTTTTTGGACCTAGGGCCTGAGTTCTGGTCTTAATCGACCAAATAGGTTGTAATACGTCCCATTAACAGCTGGGCGCAAACCTTTTAGTTGAGGGTCAAATATCAGCCATCTGATCTGAGGCCTCATATTCTCGCCCTAATCCAAGGGCAGAGAACCCATCTTCAACCTCCCGCAAAGAGAGGGGGGAAGACAGGGAACCTGAGCCTCGTTCCCAGGCGCCACCTCGACCCCTCCCACAAAATATCTTCCAAAGAGATATCTCCGTCTCGCAAAGACGAAGTCAACTAGCCTTACCTCGACTCCTTTAACCCTCAGAGTAGGGAGAATGACCTCCCCTTTTTTTTGCTGCTCTCACTTCGGCGGCGGCTGCAAAGCCCAGGACCCCCCAGCCAACCCTAAACCTACCCGAGAGCCTATAAAAGGCCCCTTGACATCACCACCACCTTCCTTTACCTTGATCCATTTCCTCCCAAGCTTTAGCATTCCCCAAGATCTCCAATCAACCCTAGAGCTACCCTGTGGCACCACCGCACTACCCCTTTTGGGTTTCACATCTCCGCACCTCCTCCTTGTCAATCACCTACTCCCCTCAACTTGCCAACACCGGACGAAGCCGAGCGATTGGTTCAAACCAAAGATGAGGGCCTACTTCCCTTTCTACTCATCGCACCGGTGACCCTCTACCGCGACCTGAAGCTTTCTCACATGAGGAAGCGCTGACCAGACCGGGACCCAGGGTGCCAGGTGGACCACTGACCAATCACCACATCAACCAGGGTCGTCGGTCAACAAAGACTGAAGAAGGAGCCACTCACACAGTTAGGCCAATCATCAATCGCCACATCAGCAACCCAGGATCAAACTCGCAAGACCTTGGATCAACCTGGGCCGTCGATCCAGTAGGATCCAACCATTGATCAAGGTAATATCCTCTCCTTCTTTTTCTTTTATTCAAGAAAATAATTATCTTAGAAAAATCCTAGAAAATGCTAGGATTATCAGAAAATATCGAACCTGTATACCATTTTGATCAGAAAAATATTCTCTATCCAAATAAAATGTTTTCAAGACCTGGATCCGTTTCCTATTTCAAAAAATGGTTTCTTAAAGCCTAAATGACCTCTTTAATTGTGATTAATAATTGATAATGATTTTTCTTGATGATGTACGACTGTCTAAAATGTGGTTAACCCTAGATGAAACCCTAATTTCTAAATTAATAGAAATACTATTCTAAGTTGATAAATGATCAAAGGATTAGAAGAAACCCTAAATCTAGTTTTCTCTTTCTACATGAAATTAAAAGTATATCTTTATAACAAAAATCTAATATAACTAGATGATGATTAGTGACCATGATTGGTCCTGAACCCTTAAACGAACCCTGATGTTAAGTATGATTAATAGGTTTAGGGTTGCTTTCCCATTTTTAGAAACCCTAGTTTATAGAAATCTTCTAATCAATTATTTAAATATTATCTTCTAATCAAAATAGTTTATGATGGATCAGACCTGATGCTATCTCTAAACCCAATTAAAATATGGAAAATCCATGATCTGAATTAGATAACATAAAAGGAATAATAATTAAAAACATATCTTAGTCTTGGTCACATGGACCAATTGTGATGTTGTACCCTTGCTTTCCCTTGCAGGGTGACTCATTTCTTGATTAATTCAAATCCTTGGATAACTGACTTGAACAAGTAGGTGTGTGGTCTTATAAGTATAAGACTAGATTTCTGGTTGCCTATGATATGTAATACCTTGAATGCTCGTATTTGAATATGATTTCTTGGTTGACTAGTATGAGTTATACTTCGCCAAACCTAATAGAACATAAATGGTTATGATGGGTTGTAGCTACTAGAGCACATAGCCTAGTGTGGCATTTTATCTATAAGAATGAATGCTCGTGTGACATCTATAGATATGAGTGCACGCATATCTGTGAATGTCACTATGGAAAGTATATAGAAATTGGGGTCGTCACAGTGTACCTGGGCGACAGCGGCAGCTCAGGAGTGAAGAACACATCCTATTCGGTGGGGCTCACAGTGTGTCTTGAGAGGGGAAAGAGATGGACAGAGCATGTGGGCCGGATGTAGCTTCTTCTTTGGGATTTCATGCCGTAATGGGTCAAGATGGCACCGGAGATGAAGCTTTTCTTCTTTGAGCTTGAGAGAATAAGAAGAAGAAGAAGAAGAAGAAGAAGAAGAATGAGTCTTGGCAGCGCCGAAGAAGAAGATCAGTGGAGAAGAGGAAGCTTCACGGCCTTGGTGTTGTCGACGGTGGCTTGGAGATGTAGCTTCTTCTTGCAAATCACACCCAGCTGGTCGTCGGCGGAGGAGGCTCGAACACAGTTAGCAACACAACTGGAAATGAAGTGAGGGAGTGAGGAAGGCAGCGGTCGTTTAGGGTTAAAAACCCCTTTTCTCATCAAAAGACATGGTGTGTCTTTGTTAGAACATTGTGTGTTTATTAACAGAACTTCCCTATGTTCTTTTGAGCATATCGGTGTGTTACAAGACACACCATGTGCTTTTACGCACACACCGTGTTCTAATCCAAAAGTTCAAATTATAGCTGTTTCACAGATAATGACATGATGTTTTCAAATAAAGACACGTCGTGTTCTTTTCTAGATAGCTCATGCTCCCTATTGTCTCTGAAGTATACGATGTGTCTTAATTAAGACACATCGTGTTCTTTTAAGATTGAGAATTACTATGGTCTGTTGGATAGTAACACGACATGTCATTTTCTGACACGTCATGTGTTTTTGAGTTTCTGCTCACTTTTTGCTTGTTGTAAGAGGCGACACAATGTGTCAAATAAAGACACATTGTATCCCTTTGAGTTTTTGTAGAATTTATCTTCTCGCCAAAACCTACAGAAGTATTGTGATGCAAGTATTAGTCTTTAAATTATTACATAAACCCATGGCAAGCTTTTTTTGGGAAATTTAAAGATTGTTCTTTACTCAAACTACTGAAAGAAATTCTAATCTGATGTGGGGTCAACTCCCACAAGTTCCTCCATTTAAAGTCCAGAGTAGGACTCTTTAATCTTTTGATCAAGCATCCTGGAGGGAGTAAGTGGCTATCTTGTAAACTTCATCTCTTGTGATGTAAAGCTTGCACCATTGTCCATTGACCTTGAAGGAGGATTGTTTCCCTTGCAGCTCCACGGTCCCATACGGAAAAACACATAGGACCAAGAATGGTCCAGACCACTTGGATCTCAATTTTCCTGGAAATAACTTGAGTTTAGAATTGAAAAGCAAAACTTGGTTTCTTTCCTTGAAGTCTTTGATCTTGATTCTCTTATGATGCCATCTCTTTGTCTTCCCCTTGTAGATTTTGGCATTCTCATAAGCATCCATTCACAGCTCCTCTAGCTCTTGTAGTTGTAGTAGACTCTTCTCTCCTACTTTCTTAAGATCATAATTTAGAAACTCGATTGCCCATAATGCTTTGTGCTTCAATTCTACGGGTAAATGGCATGATTTTCCATAGACCAGCTTGAAAGGTGTTGTTGCAATGGGAGTTTTGAAAGCTATCCTGTATGCCCATAATGCATCTTCCAACATAAGTGCCCAATCCTTTCTTGATACGGAGACAGTCTTTTCTAGAATAGCCTTCAGTTGCCTATTTGAGATCTCCACTTGGCCTAATGTTTGAGGGTGATAGGGTGTGGATATCTTATGATTTACCCCATATTTGTTAAGCAAGTTGTTGAAGTTTCTCTCATTAAAATGGCTGCCACCATCTGAAATGATTTCTCTTAGAACTCCAAGTCTAAGAAAGATGGTCTTTTGAAAAAGTTTGACAATAGACTTTGCATTTAGAGCTTGAGTAGGAAATGCTTCCACCCATTTGGACACGTAATCACATGCCACCAATATGAACTTGTAGTTGCATTAAGATGGGAAGGGCCCCATATAGTCTATACCCCACACATCAAAAACTTCTATCTCCATAATTGAGTTTAATGACATTTCATCTCTTTGAAATTCCCCCACCTCTTTTGGCAGTTGTCACAAGCCTTGACAAATGTGTACACGTCATGGAATAGACTTGGCCAATAAAGGCCGGATTGTAGGATCTTTGTTGCTATTTTTTTGGCCCCAAAGTGTCCTCCGTAGGGAGAAGAATGACAATCTAAAATCACATTACCAATTTCCTCATTTGGGATACATCTCCTTATGAGTCCATCAGTGCATTGCTTAAAAAATAATAGATCATCCCAGTAGTAAAATTTTACATCATGAACAAACTTCTTTTTCTGTTAGTACGTCAAATATGGAGGCAGTTGTCCTGTAGCAAGAAAATTTGCAAAGTCTACAAACCATGGTGCTTGTGTGGAAGACAAGGTGTAGAGTTTCTCAATTGGAAATCGGTCCTCAATAGGCAATGAACTTTCAGCATTTGTAGTCAACCTAGATAGTTAATCAGTGATGTTGTTCTCTGTCCCTTTCCTATCCCAGATTTCGAGATCAAATTCTTGAAGGAGTGATATCCAATGGATGAGATGAGGTTTAGCATCTTTTTTATTAAGTACTTTATTGTAGCATGATTTGTCTGCACAATGACTTTGGACCCTACCAAATACTGTCTAAACTTGTCAAAAGAGTATACTATGACAAGAATATCCTTCTCGATGGTCGTATGGTTGATTTGTTCCTCATCTAAGGTTTTGTTTGCATAGTGTATGGCGTGAAGCTTTTTATCCTTCCGCTATCCAGGAACTGCTCCTACCGTGTAGTCACTCGCATCACACATTAATTCAAAAGGAGCACTCCAGTTCAGAGGTTGGATGATTGGGGCTGAGACTAGAGATTCTTTGAGCTTGTTGAAGGTTGTATGGCAGTTATCATCGAATATGAACTCGACATATTTTACAAGCAAGGAACACAATGGTTTTGCAATCTTGGAGAAATCTTTGATGAATCTTCTATAGAACCATGCATGTCCAAGGAAACTATGAATGTCTTTGACTGAAGGAGTAGAAATCTTCTCTATAGCTTCCACTTTAGCCTTGTCAACTTCAATACCCTTATGAGAAACAATACAGCCTAGTACTACACCAGATTTTACCATGAAATGGCACTTTTCCCAGTTTAGTGCTAGGTTAACCTTTATGCAATGGGATAAGACTTTAGATAAATTGCACAAACAATGATCAAAGGAATCTTAATAAATGCTAAAATCGTCCATGAATATTTCCATTATATTTTCAATGAAATCGGAGAAAATAGCCATCATGCAACATTAAAATGTGGTTGGGGCATTACAAAGACTGAAGGGCATGTGACGGTAAGCATAAATCCCATAGGTGCATGTAAATGTGGTTTTCTCTTGGTCGGGAGGGTGGATTGGAATCTGGAAAAACTTATAATACCCATCCAAGTAGCAAAAGTAAAAACCGTTTGTAAGTCGCTCAAGCATCAAATCAATAAAAGGCAAGGGAAAATGATCTTTGCGAGTTGCTTTATTCAAGCGTCGGTAATAATACACATATGCCAACCGATGACTATACATATTTGTATTAACTCATCATTATCTCCCTTAATCACAGTTGCACCCCCCCCCCTTTAGGTATCACATGAATGGCACTAACTCAGGGGCTGCCACTTATAGGATAAATCATACCATCATCTTTCAACTTAAAAATTTCCTTTTTAACCACTTCTAGCATGTTTTTATTTAAACGTCTAGGTGGTTCAATAGTAGGTTTAGCATCATCTTCCATGTTTATTCTATGCATACAAATGGAAGGATGGATGTCATTTAAATCATCAATAGAGTAACCAATGACATCTTTATATAAATGTAATTCAGCAAGCAATTTATTTTCTTGTTCATTAGTTAACTCATCATTTATTATGACTGGAGAAGTAGAATTGGAGTCAATAAATGCATACCTCAGCCCTGGTGGAAGGGCTTTAAGTTCTACCTTTCTCCCAACTGTGTTTTCTTTTGCTTTATCATCAAGAAGTGAAGTATCTTCATTAATAGCATTTGGTTGAGTAATAGAAAATACTCCAGAATTTTTAGAGTTATCATTTGTAGCTTCATCATCATCACAATAGTTAAATATCAATTCAACATCATTATGATCTTACACCACAATAGAGTCAATAGAGTCGATAAGACAGAGTTCTTCCACTTGTGAAGGTTCCTTCATGGCATTAAACACAAAAAACTACATGGCTTCTTCACCAAACCAGAGTGTAAGCTTTCCTTCCCGAACATCAACAAGGCATCCGACAATCCTCAAGAACGGTCTCCCAAAGAGAACGGGATTGGAGGGGAATTCAAGCATGTCTAACACAACAAAAATGCAAGGAATGTAGAATTTACCTATTTGCACTAGTACATCCTCCACAATACCTTTGGGATATTTGATTGAGTGGTCAGCTAGCGGGATAGCCATCTTCTTAGGCTTCAAATCTTGAAGGTCTAGCTCCTACCACAAAGTGGATGAAATGAGACTAATGCTAGCTCTAAGGTCAATAAGACCTTTGTCAAATGTGGTGTTGCTAATCTTGCAAGGTAGAGTGAATTCTCCCAAGTCATCTAGCTTTGCAGGAAGTCTATTTTGAATGATTGAACTCATTCTCTCTGAAAGCATGAGGGTTTCAATTTGTTCTATCCTCCTCTTCTTGGTGAGGATGTCTTTCAGAAACTTGGCATATGACAGCATCTCAGCTATGACCTCAGCCAATAGAAGGTTGATATGAAGTTTGTTTAGGATCTCCATAAATTTCTTGAACTTTGAATCCTCCTTCTTATTTGTAAGTCTTTGTGGAAATGGTGAACTTGCTTTGTAAGAAGGTGGTACTTTAGTTGTACCTTTTACTTTGTCATCAATGGGGGTGTCAATCTTCTCTTCATCAGCAACCTCGTCACTCTTCTCCTTGGGTGGCGAAGGTCTTTGAATTTCAGCTCCACTCCTTAAGGTGATAGCATTTACTTGACCTCTTAGATTCACCTCCGGCTGGCTAGGAAGGGAACTGGACGGTGTGTTCTTTTGCTGTACTAAAGTTTGCTGAGCAATTTGGTTTTCCAACATCCTTGTATGAGTGGAAATGTCATCCACTTTAGCAGAGAGTTGAGCAATTGCATCTTTTAATAGTTTGTCATTGCCCTAGAACTCTTCATTTTGTTGTGCTTTAGTAGAGATGAATTGCTCCATCATACTCTCCAAAGAAGATTTATGGGGTTGTTTTTGCTGTTGGTAACCCCTATTGTTATTGAAACCCGGCAGATTTTCATTTGATAATCGGTTGAAAAGTTGTTTTTGTTGCGGTTGTTGTTGTCCTTGTTGAAAGTTTTGTGCATTTCTTGTGTTTCGGTAAGAGAAATTAGGATGATCTCTCCATCCTAGATTGTATGTGTTAGAATAGGAATTGTATTTCTGTTTGTTCCCATGAATCCCAATGGCATTCACATGCTCTTGATTCTCCTAATCCATATTAGGAGCAAAACAAGTAGAAGAAGTATGGCAAACCTACAAGCTTCACAAGTTACCTCAGTTGCTTGGATCTACATTGTAGTCATCTTCTCAAACTTTTGTGTAAGGACATCGAGCTTAGATACAATTAGATCAACTGCATCAACACTATGCTTTCCTCCTTGCTTTTTGGTTGAGGAACTCAGTGTATAAGACGATTGTGTTTTTCTTTCTGAGCCCCATTAGCAGTGGTTGATTGCTATATCTTCAATGATATCATAAGCCTCCATATAAGACTTATTCATTAAAGCTCCATTAGCTGCGACATCCAATATCATGCGAGTGTTGTAGAACAATCCATTGTAGAATGTTTGAAGTAGCAACCAATTAGTCAATCCATGGTGAGGGCAAAGGCATTGCAGGTCCTTGAACCGCACCCATGTGTCATACAAAGTCTCTCCAACTAATTGAGAAAAGTTTGTGAGATGGTTTCTCAGATCTGTTTTGCTTGGCAGAAAATACTTTGCAAAGAAGCATTCAATAGTTGATCCCAACTCTTGATGGACTTCTTAGGAAGAGATAAAAGCCACACCTTGGCTCTGTCTCTCAAGGTGAAGGGAAACAGTAGAAGCTTTATTCCGTCAGCAGATACACCATTGATTTTAAAGGTGTTCATGTACTCTAGAAATTTAGCTACATGAAGGTTTGGATCATCGGTGGTGGTACCCACAAAATGGGTTTGCTGGATCATCTACATCATAGAAGGACTAATGGAGAAGGTGTTTGCTTCTGTCGTAGGTAGATCAATGGATCCACAAATGTTTGCAGCATCCAGCATGGAAAAGTCCTTCAAAGGACGGTTGTCCTCCATGGTTGGATATTCTTGTATGACTTATTCAAAGGATGAAGAATATGGTGGTGGTGATAATGGTTGTGATCCCTCCAAACTTGAAGAGTTCTCACTCCTCCTTGCTCATCTATGGCTACTAAAAGTTTGTTCTATCTCTGAATCTAAGAATATGGAGGTTTGTATACCTCTCTTAGAACAACGCATGCAACTTGAAAAGTAAGATTTGAATGAGATTCACAAAACTAAGTGGTATCACAAAGTAGAATGTGATAATGGTGATTTAGTCTCAATTACTTGCTATAACTTTTACTCTAACTAAAAACTACTGTAGCTCCCCGGTAATGGCACCAAAAACTTGTTGAGTGTTTTAGAAAAGGGAAGATTTCAACTCACTAATCACCTGCAAGTATACGAGAGTCAATGTAGTCGAGTGTTGAACATGAGGAGATAGGCTAGTTAGGTGTAAACATGTTAACTTTTATTAATCTAAATTGGATTATAAAAGTTTGATTGATTATACAATAAAATAAATGGAAACTAAGCAAGGTTTTAAACAATGGAGTTGATTAAATGATTAGAAACTTGAGCATTATAATTTTCTACCATTACCATTATATCACATGAACATACGAAACAAATATCGTTGTTTAATAAGCAAGGAGGTTGTCATCATCATGCATTTCCCAATGCCATGAGATGGTTCTCAATTTCACATAATTCTCCCACGTCTATGTTTAGTGTCAAACACAACTGAAACCCTCAATAATCTCTAGCCACTCACATGGTCAAGAGAATATTGCCATATATCCTACTCCATATCCCCTAATGCATTCTCCCGAAGAACAAGGCAAGCATAAGACATGTATAAGAGGTGGCCAGCCACACATAAAAGTAAGAAAACACCATAGGCATCCATGGAAGAAATCAAATTAAATAGAAATAAGCATAAATTTCGAGTTCACATGAACAATGGCATGGGAGTTACTCTCCCATGCTCAAGAAAAGAGCTCTACTCATCCATAGTGAAGATATGCAGATACATGGCAATAATTTCATAGTTTTACATGCTTAAGAGAAGGAAAAGGCTAGAGGAACCATAGATGCAGGATAAGAGGAGAGAACTCTGGCTAGAGGATGAATTTCCACCCCTTAGGAAAGCTCCAACTCAGACCAACTTCCCTCCCAAAAAGCTAGAATGAAGGGAGTATCTTTGATGCACCTTTGGAGAAGAAAACAGAGAAGAAATGAAGTAGAATGGGGGTTCTCTTGCAAGAAACCACCTTATTCTACCCCAAAATCATCTTTCTCTACTCTGGAACCTCTCTTGGGTGTAAGACACTTCACAATGACTAAGCATAACCGCCTCTTGGGCTCTAACTCGCTTTTAAAATGAAAGGCATTCATTTTCATTTTTGCAGAAACTGATAATGAAACGACGTGTCTATTGAAGAACATGACGTGTCATGTCATTCGTTCTTGCTCAGTGTTGCCACTACAGCGAGGTACATGATGTGTTGGAAAATGATACGTCGTGTCTCTTCCTCCATGAGGTGAATCAAGTGAAGCGCACAAGCCGTGTTTGAATAAATGCACGTCGTGTGCTTTAGCAGAAAGGTGTGCAACATGTGCTCACATTTATTGTTTGTTTATTAACCACTTGTAATTCAAGACCTTAGAGTTGATAAAAAAAAATGAAGAGGGAGATTTAATGGCCCCATTACTTTAACCAACAACTACATTGAAATCTAAGCTATGATGAGAAAGAAGGTGTCTCTAACTGTAACATCCCTGACCTGGGTTATACCTTAACCCTAGAAGTTTTTATTTAAATAAGTCATTTAGATTCTTGTCTTTATCCTTTGAAAAGTAATTAAGGCTCACGAGGAACTTACGTTTCAATTTTAGTCATTTTTGAATAATGTTTTGCCCATTTTGGACTAAAGTGAAAATTACCCAAGTTGAAGGGTTAACTTGCAAATGTTACATGACAAAATGTTCCTAAAGTGTTGAAGCATCATAATAATGAGAATGGTGTTGAGGTATGGCTTCCACAAGCCTGAGCACCAAGAAAGAGCTTATTAAGCAATGTTTGTGCATTAAAACCTAGTTTTGGTGTAATGTGCAATTTACCCAAAACCTAGGGTTCAATATGCAAAATACCACTTCTAAAGAGTCCCTAATGTTTTTTGGTATCAATTAGAGACAAGAAAATCATAGGGGTGCCTCATTTGAATCACTTTGGGGGAGAGAGAATCTTGATATTAAAATAATCAAGATTTAAGCATAATTGAAACCCTAATTCAATTTAATGCAAAAATAAATATATTAATGGAAGTGCCCTTCAACCAAAAATGTGATGGTTAAATTTATATAAGTATGGACGTCCTTGTTCCTTGCAATGGCACCGAAATATCTAAAGTTAGTGGAGATCCCACTCACATTAGTTAAAGAAAAAGTAATATCCACTAATTTTTGGATATTATTATTATATTGATTAAGGTGCTTAATTGTTTTCTTTTAATTCATGTATAAAGAAGAGGATTTCGAAGGGAAGGATGATGGCTTAGTATACAAGGAAGTGAGGGGGATAAGTGGCACCAATTTAGGGAATTAAAGGATTTTTATAACACTTTCTCTCTCTTGAATTTCCTTTATATACACTCCATTCTTTCACCCACATGAAAGGCTTTTTCGACTCTTCTTTCTTTCCTTACTTTGGCCAAACACAAGGGATCTTGGGAGCAACAGGAGGACGTACCCCAACCTGTAGGTGAGCTCCTTAATCATCTTAAACCTTTATTTCATGGTGGAAATTGAAATTCAATGCTTATTTTCTTCTTTTCTCCATTCAATCTTCAACTCTAGCCATTCTTTTCACTCAAAGACTTGAGGACGGACCTTGGACAGTTGAGAAAGCTTCATTCATCATTAAAGACGTGAATATTGAAGCTTGGATTCAACTTTGAAGGTGGGTTATATAACTTGAACCCTTAAATGTTACTATTGATTTCACTTCTACATCATATGTTGATCTTTCTTCTTTCCCAAAATTCCTTTTGATTAGTTGATGAAATCACCATAAGAATCATAGTAAATTTTCGAGGGTTTGAAGCTTGAAGATGATGATGTCATCTTAGCACACACCTCAATAAAGATCATGTGCAAACGGTTTCAACTTGATGACCAAATGGTCTCAAGTCTATTTGGGGGCAAACGGTCTCAAGACCGTTTGGGATCAAACGATCTCAAGACCGTTTGGGGTCAATTGTTGATGTGGATGAATGAAGATCCAATGGTTCAAAAATCTAATTATAATGGTTTCAAGAATGGATGATCCATTGATTACAAACCCTAATCGGATTGATTGGTTGAAACCCTAAATTGATTGAGTCGATTTCTATGTTGAATGGCCCAAACGATCTCAAGACCGTTTGGAGGCAAACTGTCTCAAGACCATTTGAGGCCAAACGGTCTCAAAACTGTTTGGAGGACAAGGGCTGTGATGGATGGTTGGAGATCCAAGGGTTGTAATTTAATGTACTATCAATGGTCCAATTGATGAATGATTCAATGAAGTAAACCCTAATTGATTGGTTGAAGGAAACCCTAGATGATCCTTTCGGTTTAAAAGTAGTTTGGACCAAACGGTCTTGAGACTGTTTGAGTCCAAACGGTCTTGAAACCGTTTGAGATCAAATGGTCTTCAAACTGTTTAAGATCAAACGGTCTCAAACCATTTGGAGGTCCAATCGGTTTCAGGGTTGATTTATCTAATCGGTTTCAAATGTTGATGGGTCCAATCGGTTTCAATGAACATGTGATCTAACGGTTTCAAGGGTTGAGTGCCCAAATGGTTTCAAAACCGTTTGGAGGGCAAACGGTCTCAACCTTAGATGCCCAAATGGTCTCAAAACCATTTGTAGGTTGAGGGGTCAAAACCGTTTGGAGGTTCAATGCAACCAAGACCGTTTGAAGACCTAATGTGATGAAAGATCAATTAATCCCATGATTTTTAATAATGTATATCAAAGATAATTACAATGGTTGTACTTTTAAGGTACTAGGGTGATTAGTACCCTTGGAGGGGTTAACCTTTGATGCTTATGGAAGTAATATCTCAATACACTATGCTAACCCTAAATGTATGTACTTGAATGAAGGGTTGACCTAATCTAATCAAGCATGAAGTAACCAACATCCTAGAGAGGATGAGAGAGAGAGAGGAATTCATACATGAATAATAATCATGTAGTGGTTAAGCATCAATACTTTCAACATGAATAAAATATGTAATTAGGGTATGATCCTTGATAAAGAGATCACGAAACCCTAATCAAGAAGGTTGATGAGCCCTAACCCCAATTTAGGGCAATGCTAGGTGAAACCCTAATCTTGGGCAATATGAAGATAAACCATAACCCTAATTGTGGGCTATGAGTTGAGAAACCCTAATTTCAGGTAATGTTATGTGAAATCCTAATGTAGGGTGATGTTATGTGAAACCCTAATATAGGGTGATGTTATGTAAACCCTAATTGATAAAGATGGGAAATCCTATTACTAATAATGGAATAGTGACTAATATATTGATAAGTGAAACATCTAAAGTTGTCGATAATGGATAACATTATATCAATAATGCCTTAACCCGAGATGAGTCCATAACATTGATAATGGTTGATTAATTCAAATAAGTGACTTATGACCAATACATTATATGATAAATGTGATGAACTGGTGCATAAAGTATTAGGATGGGAAATACCCTAATATAAGATAAGTTGATGAACTTAAGTAAGATAAAGGTTATGAGGGAAGTGATACATCAAGACATGATAGATATCACATCCAGCACCTCAAGATTGATACACCTTAATGTATCCTAAATCCAATATGCTTAGATGAGTAACACATGAAGTGTGTCATGTCAATTGTTACATTGAGATGTAATGCTCTTTGATAAGTGTAGGCTAACTTACCTTAAGATAAGGTTAAGTCAAGATTAATAAAGTATGAGGTAATCATATTCTGGTAAAGATGAGAGAGGAACTCATTTCTTGTGTTCATAATTCATTTAATGATAAATGATGAGAATAAATAAGTATGATTGAATACTTATGTTATCAATGTTGGCTCCTAGATGTGTGGAGCAATGAATTGGGGTTTGATCATTAATAAATATGATCTTGAAAACCTAAATGGTTAATGATGGAAAACCCTAACCCTAATGAATGGTGATGATATGTAAGAGAAGCCTTAATCGATAAGGAAAGGAAACCCTAACCCTAATGATGGGAAGGTTGTAACTCTTTTGTTGTATAAACCTTGTATGGAATATTAAATACTTGAATAAAAGTATAATGATTAATGGGCCTTGTGAGCCATGAGAATAGTTGTTGCCTAGTGAGAGGTGACAAGATGTTTAATGGGCCTTGTGAGCCATGAGAATAGTTGTTGCCTAGTGAGAGGTAACAAGGTGTTTATAAAAGTCTCATGTAAGAAATGATAATGTTCAAATAAACTAGGAAAGGGAAAGTTAGTAACATAATAATAATAAATGGACACAATAATAATAATGAAATCTTAATCATATATGTTTTATGCTTATAGCCAAATAAGGGCTATAGTGTTTTGAATATGCTTAAAAGAGATAAGAGGAATACTTTTATTATATAAAGGATGTGAATAAGTATGATGGCTTGGCCAAGGTATAATGCCTAGTAAAGGTGATGTGGTATTCAGTGATGAGATGCACAGGATTGGCATAGTCCAATATCTTGTAGAGGCATGAAGCCTATAGTTTCATAGGTTGGTAATAACCCAATACCTGGTTGTTAATCACATGATTGGTAATAACCCAATACATGGTTGTTAATCACAGGATTGGTAATAACCTAATACCTGGATGTTAATCACAGGATTGGTAATAACCCAATACCTGGTTGTTAATCACGGGATTGGTAATAACCCAATACCTAGTTGTTAATCACAGGATTCATAATAACCAAATACATGGTTGTTAATCATAGGATTGGTAATAACCCAATACCTGGCTGTTGATCACAGGATTGGTAATAACCCAATACCTGACTGTTAATCACAAGATTGGTAATAACCCAATACATGGTTGTTAATCACAGGATTGGTAATGACCCAATACCTAGTTGTTAATCACATGATTGGTAATAACCCAATACCTGGCTATTAATCACAGGATTGGTAATAACCCAATACATGGCTGTTAATCACATGATTGGTAATAACCCAATACCTGGCTGTTAATCATAGGATTGGTAATAACCCAATACATGGCTGTTATCAAAGGATTGGCATAGTCTAATGCCTGGAATGGTTGCACATGATTGGCATAGTCCAATGCCTGAACAGAATATGATGATTTATACTCACATGATTGGTACAATTCAATATCTGGTTAGGAGATTGGCTGAGGCCAACAGATATAAATGAGAATGATTCATGGATGACATACCATGATAATGAGCATCACAGGATAAGCTTGAGATGCTGATATAGTATGATGGGTAAATGATATACATGTTCTTTATGTTCCTTATAAAGTGAATAGATGATTTACTGCTCTATCATAGATAGTTGCAATGCTTTAAAAGATGAGAATATTCTAAACTGCTTATCCTCTACTTAGTTTAATATTATTTAACTATGATAATAACATCTTTGGCAGAGAGTTATATCTCTCGCTGGGACAATTGTCTCACCCTGTGGGATCCACATTTTTTTAGGTGGACGTGCACGAGGGGGATTGAGACCGTACTGCAAAGAAAGAACAACAACAGCATCAAGGACAATAGTGACATCTCAGGTGGAGATACTGACTTTCGTGTCATGTAGATAAGAGTCCTATGTGTCGTCTCTATACTCTCAGGTCCTTGGAGTCAGTAGTTATTGCTTTTATGATCGATCTAAGATTTTGGCTTGAATGCATCAAGGTTTTATGTTGCTTATGTATAGTTTTGGTAAAAGTAATTGTTGTATATGATCCTCGAGAAGAGATGGTACATGGTATGTACTTGTAGACCAGAATGTATATGTAATACTTTGGTTCTTGTTATAAGAGATCTGAGAATTGTATCCCTTTGCAAAAAGGTTTTAATTTTTAGTGATTTTTGTTAATCCGATGCTAATGATCGCTTCCAAATTATTTATTATCTGATGTTTGGTGTTTATCGTCACAATTTAGTGGTATCAGAGCTTAAGGTTCACTGAGTCTACAGAGACATAGGACTAAGGTGTCAAGTATGTTCTAAGAGTATCACAATATATCTTATAGTGACTTCTGCTTATGCAGAAGAAGGGATATAACTTTAAGATGTTCGGAGAACACGAGGGACACATTGCTGAGAGCAATGTTGCGACACCAGTAGGGGGTGTAAGGGATCAGGCAAGAGAGGAATCAGTGCCTGAGAATCCCCATGTTGATGAAGTCATGGTAGAAAACCCAGACTTTCATACTCTTTTTGGGCAATTCATGACCACAATGATGCATATGGCAGACTGTATGCCAGCACCACCACCTAGGGCACTAATTCCCAATGAGGGACATGGATCTAGTAAGACTTTTGAACGACTACATCATGTAGGAGCCATAGAATATGTCGGGACATCTGACCCAGTAGATATTGATCTATGGTTCACTGATTTAGAAAAGGCTTTTAAGATCCTTAGTATCCCATATGCTGACAAAGTCAAACATATTGTATACCTTTTAAAGGGTAGTGTTGGACATTGGTGGGATAGAGAAGAAGTAAAAAGGAATGATGAAGAGGTTGGTTGGGAGGAATTTCATTGAGAATTCGTCAATAAGTATTTTCCAAGGATGTATTTAGATGAAAAGATCTCATAGTTTGAGAAGGTTCGACAAGGAACCATGTTAATAAATGAATATGAGGTTAGATTTATGGAACTTTTGCTGTTTTGTCCTCAAATGGCTCCTTCTGAGCAGGTGACGATTCGACATTTTGAGAAAGGACTGAATGTTGAGGTGTCTATCTCAACATCTGTGTTAGAAAGTAGAGAGAGATTTGGCACATTCGTGGAATCTGTCAGAAGGATAGAAAGGTCTGTGACAAAGAAACATGAAACAAACCTCAAAAGAAAGTCTACACAGTCACAAGAACCGTTGATTAGTGGTGCTAAACAGCCTAAATCTTCACCGGTTCAACAACATTATGGTACACCAATGCAGCAGTCACCAAGTGGGGATCGAGCTTGCCACAAATGTGGATAGAAAGGACATCTGAGGTGGCAGTGTCCAAGAAGAAATAATAAGGTGACCCGACAGACAAGACATTAGATAACCCATAAAGGTAACATGTCAGATAAAACTTTTCATTCCGAATTATCTTTCCTTTTTCTTCTCTCTGCCTACTAATTATAAGAAAGGTGGTTATTGTTGAGCTTCCTTTAATTAGTCCTATAAGGACATACGGAAGAGATAAAAAGGATGAGAACCTATATTCAGATTAATATTCTCTTATATGTTTTGAAATTTTGCTCTTCATGTAGAAATGGAAGAAATGTAAAAGAAATACCCAGAGAAAATATAAGATACTAAATAGTAAATTTAAAGAGATGTTAAAAGTATGAAACATAATATAAAACAAATGCATACTACCTAATTTCAATTCTTGAATACCCTGGCCAGGTATTCATCTATTGAAGGTAAGGTAAGTATGACACTCTTATATTGCTATCTTTCTGATTACTCTGATCAAGTAGTCATTTTGAGACAATCTAAAGAGCATAATGAATTCAGAGATGTGGCATGGATATTTCTACCACATCCTAATTGATATATGGAGAGATCTGAGTTAATCATAGATCAACTTATAAACAAAAGAGGATGTTTAGTATAATGTATACCCTGGTCCTCAGACCTAGAGGTAACAGTTACCTGATGAGAGGTAACAATGTTCAGTGATGGACTGAGGGCTTGAATACCCAGATCTAGTAATCATGATGATGATGTGATGTGTTTTTGGCACATATAATGGATACCAAGGTAAAGAATCCTAGTATCTAAGAACTTTCATTGATATGAGAAAATGGGAACATGACTCCTGATAAGAAGTAATGTTTGGTTACCTAGAAGGGCCAAATCTGAAATTTGTCCAGTTACATATTGTAGTATGGATACCATTTGTTAGGGGTTTATGCCCCACATAAACATAGCATCGATAAGGATGTACTAATTGAAGGAATAATTGTAAAATCATTGTGGGAAAAGTTTATCAAGCTAAAAAATAATTCCTTAGAATATCCCTATCTAGATCTATTAAAGCAACTTATATATATAACATCTAGAGATACTTCTAAGATAGGTTCTTAATTGGTAAGTAACTTCCCTTTATGACAAAAGTGTGTACAACTAATGAAATAATTGGTACAAGTAGTAAGAAAGGGTAGTGTTGTGACAATAGTTTGGATGACACACCAGATGTAACTCTGGTCTTTCCTTGGAAGTGAAATGCTTAACTGAATAAGGAATACAGAAGGCTCCTCAGAATTTAAAAATCATGTCACAAAAAGTTATAAGTTGAGAAAGGTGATAAATCAATTAGGTTTTACACCTGAATTAAATGAGGTATGAATAATGTATCTCTAACAAAGAAAAATGCTACCTGACACAGAGTTGACTCTACAATCAATAATGAAAAGAAATAGTAGAGTATGTGTCATGTGTGACAAGTTATATGATAACCCTATATGGAAGGACTTTATGTTGATCAAAGTTATATGACATCTCCATGAAATTAATGTGTTAGGTGGATACTTGATGATATGATGAATAAATAATATCTGTCTTCCTTTACCTAGGATTTCGGGGACAAAATCCTTGTTAGGGGTTTATAATTGTAACATCCCTAACCTAGGTTATGCCTTAACCCTAAAATTTTTTGTTTAAGTAAGTCATTTGGATTCTTGTCTTTATCCTTTGAAAAGTAATTAAGGCTTAAGATGAACTTATGTTTCAATTTTAGTCCTTTTTGAATAATGTTGAAAACAATGTTTTGCCCATTTTGGACTAAAGTGCAAATTACCCAAGTTGAAGGGTTAACTTGCAAATGTTACATGACAAAATGTTCCTCAAGTGTTGAAGCATCATAAGAATGAGAATGGTGCTGAGGTAGGGCTTCCACAAGCTTGAGCACCAAGAAAGAGCATATTAAGCAATGTTTGTGCATTAAAACCTAGTTTTGGTGTAATGTGCAATTTACCCAAAACCTAGGGCTCAATATGCAAAATACCACTTCTAGAGAGTCCCTAATGTTTTTTGGTATCAATTAGAGACAAGAAAATCAGAGGGCGTCTCATTTGAATCTCTTTAGGGGAGAGAGAATCTTGATATTAAAATAATCAAGATTTAAGCATAATTGAAACCCTAATTCAATTTAATGCAAAAATAAATATATTAATGGAAGTGCCCTTCAACCAAAAATGTGATGGTTGAATTTATATAAGTATGGACGTCCTTGTTCCTTGCAATGGCACCGAAATATCTAAAGTGAGTGGAGAGCCCACTCACATTAGTTAAAGAAAAAGTAATATCCACTAATTTTTGGATATTATTATTATATTCATTAAGGTGCTTAATTGTTTTCTTTTAATTCACGGATAAAGAAGAGGATTTCGAAGGGAAGGATTGTGGCTTCGTATACAAGGAAGTGAGGGGGATAAGTGTGGGCTCCGATCTCCAAACCACGATATAAACTTAGCGGAAGCAATCGATTAACAGCGGAAGACAAAAATCACGGGAAATTAAAACTTTTTGAGATAAGGGCTTGAATTCATAAAAACTTCTTTCATAAAAAGGAGATAAATTGTTACATCTCTGATAATTACTTCTTGAGTAATTATACAACATGATATAAAATCTCAAGAACTCAAAACCAAAATCTCAGACCAAAAGACTCCAAGGACCTGAGAGTACAGAGAACACATAAGACTGACTATCTAACTACACAACTCAGCAGTCTGAATCTCCACCTGAGATTTACTGCTGCTCCTAGTGCTGCTGCTGCTGATACTGATCACCTGCAGACTGGTTCCTTCGTCCTCGACGACCACCTAAAAAGTTGAAATCTACGGGGTGAGACAATTTTAAATAATTGTCCCAGCGAGAGTTATAACTCTCCGCCAGAAGCTTTATTATAGCAATCAAGAACAATATAAGCAATAAAAGCTTTAAGGTAATCAACAGCAGATTGTTATCAATTAGAACAACAACATTTAAGGAATATGAAGAACATGTATACTAAGTAATGTATCTTCAACCAATGTATCTCGTAGTTCAATCTAAGCAGATATGCTACGCGGTTGATTATGTTTTACAAACATCATTATGCCCTGCGGAGATGAGGTATACCACTCATACTCCAACCGATCACTATTAAGTCGCATCGGTATCATACGTAGGTCATCAAAAGAGTTGGATTCTTATGACCTCATCTTCCTCAGTTAGTGTGAGGATCAACATGCAGGACATCTAGTGTCTCTGCTTCTATAGCTTACCAGGGTATTCTGGTACTTTGCTATTAGAGTCACAGTGGCATTCTGTACTCTCTTCGCCATCGAAAGATTTCTTGTTTATCTCTCATCGATGCGGTATAAAAGACTTTCTCAGGAGATTAGTGTTACATCACCCTGGCATAAACACATAGTGAAGGATTGATAGATTAAGATACATCTACATCAATTCCTACACTAGGATGTAAGGTTTTTACACATCCATATACCCCACGTACTCAAAAGTATGTGCTCCAGGAGTTCCCTTAGGAAAACTTGTTTCACCATCATATAACTTCTGACTATGATGGATCTATGATCAGGGCTCTACATGGTATGATTATACTTGATTAGTTAGGTACATATTAGTATTCTTTTATCATCATACAAGTTCTCAAACATTAATCATTAGCATAGCAGCTGTGAAAGAAGAATACTAAATGTAACAAGCCTAACTCTCATCAATTATCATTTCTCAATACTCTCATCACAAGTCATCTCTTAAAGCATGACCTTGATGGTATTCATGGCTCTCATAGCCTATCAATCTCATAAGATGCTATTAACAAGGCATCAGGATATATGTCACTATTCATAAAGCTAACAACATGCTTTTAATGAATATAGTATCATCATCCATACCTGGATATGATTATCCTCATATAGGAACCTGCATGGTTAAATCAATTGATAACAGTAAATAACTCATTTAAAGAAGTTGTATCTCCCTACTCATACAAGAGCTAGGTTTCCCTGATTGTCATCAATTAGGGTTTACTATTCACAATACATGTCATCACCCTAGAATTAGGGTTTACTATTCACCTCATGGTGAATTGATCTCATACCATCACCATGTATGAGAAACATCATCATTAAAGACCTCAGATAAGATTAAGATTCATCAATTATCATAATTAGGGTTTCCATGATTTCACATAGTGGATCATACCCTATTCATGCACATTCATGTATATTGAAGGTATTTTACTTGAGTTTCCACCATAATTGGTACTTTCTCTCTCCTCTAACTAGTAGCTGGTGATTACACCACTCTAGATTAGGTTGGGTTAAGTCCTCAGTGACTAACACAAGTCAACACATCACCATCATGTGATTAGGGTTTGATTAAAACAAGGTATCACTCAATTGAACCTTTCAAGGGCATTTTGGTAATTTACCCATTGACCATCATCATGGGTCAAATCATTAGCCACTTAGTCCCTTAA
This sequence comes from Alisma plantago-aquatica, assembly GCA_963693085.1. Lineage (NCBI taxonomy): Eukaryota > Viridiplantae > Streptophyta > Magnoliopsida > Alismatales > Alismataceae > Alisma > Alisma plantago-aquatica. The sequence goes on from OY856415.1 coordinate 422,583,611, forward strand.
CATCTTAGGTTACCATTAGGGTTTAGATTAGATCATCATTGAACCATTTACACCTTCAAGTGATTAAGTATAATCAACCTTGAAGGTCTCCAATTGGTTTAGGGTTTAACCTTCAACCTTCAACCCATTTGATTCTTAAACAACCTTGAGATTGTTTAATCTCAAATGACCTTGAATCCATTTGAACCTTAAACGAGTGTGGATCCACTTAATCTTAAATGAGTGTGGACCCATTTAAGTCCAAACGAGTGTGGACCCGTTTGAGCCTAAACGAGTGTGAACCCGTTTGAGCTTAAACGGGTGTGAACCCGTTTGGATTCAAATGAGTGTAAAATCGTTTGGTCTAAAACGATTGTGGGTCCACTTGGGTTCAAACCGCATGAACATAAAAGGTGACACAAAGTTTATGCTTGAATAGGATTTCTTATGTTGAAGCTTTCAATTGGCCCAAGCCATGTTAACCATATACAAATTGAGTCAATTAGGATGAGCCTCAATCAACTGGACACCAAATTGACCCTCAATTGAAAGCCAATTAGGGTTAAATCTAACTCAATTAGGGTTTCCAATCGGCTAATCATCAATGTTCAACAATATGATTCAAATCAGAGTTGAACCTATCAATTGACCTCCAATTGGGCCCAAACTTGGCTCAAATGGTCTTGAGGTCGTTTCGATGACCTCCAAACGATCTTGAGACCGTTTGCCCAAAGTTTGACCAAAAAAACAAAATGATTTGATAAGGGTTGAGCCCTAATTAAATTAAAAATCAGCACTTTTTATCAATTTATCAACATCTTGTAATTGGACCCTCAAACCATCAAATTTATTTAACCCTAGACCTCCAAGCGATATTGGGGTGTCACTAAACGAGTGTGAGATCGTTTGGATGAACCCCCAAATGGGTTGGAACCCGTTTGGGTCCTTCAACCCAAAACTCAACAAGATCTATATTGAAATCAGCAACTTTCACCCGATTAGGGTTAGGTTATTGAAGTGTCTTCAACTCTTAATTGGTTAGGAATTATATTATGATTCTTTGTAGAAATGAAATTCAACATATTATGAACAGGAATCTCAAAAGGTCAACGCTTGGTCAACTCACTCAAACGGGTTGAACCCGTTTGCCCAAAAAGTTCAAGTTAATCAGTTTAGAAAAAACAGCACTTAATTCAATTTGATTGCCTAATTGATTGGCCTTCAACCTACGATTCCTTTGGAGTTAACCCCTCAAATTTGGTGGGTCATTAGCCTACATGATTATGAACAGGAATCCCAAACGGTCAATGCTTGGTCAATGCCCTCAAATGGGTTGAACCTGTTTTCTCCAACCGACCTAGTAAACCCGTTTGTCCTTCAAACGGTTTGGTCAGAGGGGGGGGGAAACAGGACCGTTTCATAAAGTAACTTTGGTAATCACGCCCATATTCTTCTACCTCTAGATTAAGGTATGTTCTTCGTGGTTTTAGTTGCAGGAAAGCAAGGAAAGATGGGGAAAAGAAGAACAAGCTACTTTTGCAAATACAAAGATATGCATAAGAAAGCAAAAGGTTTAGAGTTATAAAACCCGCCTTAAGGTCGTTCCTTGAGCTCCAAGCTTTCAAGCTCCAAGTCTTTAATGGTGTCTTGAGCTCCACAGGTCGGCCAAGGGTGTTTCTCCAAGGAAAGGTTGGGAAAAGATGGCTAGAACGAGAAAGCTAAGTAAGAAAACTAGCAAACCAACCTTGTAACATGATTTCCTCCATGAATTTGAGCAAGAAGGTGGTGTTCTCTTACCTTAGAACAGGTTGGTCATTTCCTTGAGCTCCTGAGCTCCTTCCTCAGTCGGCCACAGCAAGAGATAAGTGAAGCGTGAAAGGAAAATGTTGCCTTTGATTGCAAAGGAAAGGGTATAAGTACCTTTGGGGTTATTTCCAACATAAGGACAACTAGTTTCTCCTTTTCTTAATTAGGTCCCTCCTTTCTTTTAGGCACGTCCCTTCTCCTTATTTTAAGCCACGTTTCTTCCTTTCATACTTAAGCAAAACTCATCTTAAACCCAAGGTCCAAAGGTGAAGAAGGTCAACTTCTTACTAAGTTGCACATATAGGAGGGTTATTAGGCTTATAACTTGATTATTTAATTATAAGGGTTATCATTCTTATTTAATTTATTCAATTGAAGTGACCTCTTCATCATTATAACTTTAAATGATGCCAAGAGTCATAAAAGATGTTCTAGATGGTGTATATCACAAGTTGCACCCCACATTTTGGGTAAATTGCACTTTACACCAAAATAAGGTTTTTAAGCACAAGTATCATTCCACAAGCTGCATCTTGGTGCTCAAGCTTGGGAAATCCACCTTACCTCATCATATTCACTCATATGATGACTCATCATCAGAGGAACATCTCAACCTGTGTAATTTTGCAAGTTAACCCCTTGACTGGGTAATTTGCACAAAGGTCCCTGTATTACCAAACAATACTACAACTTTGTTTAAAAAGGACAAAATTGAAAGTATATGTTCCTTCAGGAACTTAGTTACATGCCAAAAGATAATCACCAGGGTTTAATTACATATTTAGGAAAAACACCTTGGGTTAGTTTATAACCCAGGTCAGGGATGTTACAAATTATCCACCCCTTACAAGGATTTTGTCCCCGAAATCGATAAAACATATTAAGAGAAAAGAGCAGGGTATTTCCTTCTCATCTCATCCTCTAGTTCCCAAGTGGCTTCTTCAACACCACGGTGGTTCCAGAGGACTTTCACAAGGCTTATATCTTTCTTCTTTAGCTTTTTAATTCTGTTATCAAGGATTGATATTGGTCCTTCCTCATAAGTTATATCTTCATTCAATTCTACTTCCATAGGTTGTAGAACTGACACGGTGTCGGGGTGACATTTCCTTAGCATGGAAATGTGAAAAACAAGATGTAGTTTCTGCAACTCTGGTGGTAACTCTAGTCTATAGGCTACCTTTCCAACCCGTTCAATGATTGGATAAGGTCCCATAAATCTAGGTGCTAACTTTCCTTTCCTTCCAAAGCGAAGGACTCCTTTCCAAGGCGAGACCTTGAGATACACTCTATCTCCAACCTGGAACTCTAACGGTCTACGGTGCTTATCAGCATACGACTTCTGTCTATCTTGTGCAGTCTTAAGCTGTTGTTGTATAACTTTGATCTTCTCTGTAGTTTGCTGCACAAGATCAGGACCTAACAACTGATGTTCACCAGTCTCATACCAACATAAAGGTGATCTACAACGTCTACCATACAGAGCTTCATAGGGTGCCATATCAATACTATGCTGATAGCTATTGTTATAGGCAAACTCTATTAGGCTTAGGTGTAGATCCCAACTTCCGATAAATTGGAGAACACATGCTCTCAATAGGTCTTCCAAGGTCTGTATGGTTCTTTCCGACTGTCCATCAGTCTGTGGATGAAAAGCCGTACTAAATCTTAACTTTGTGCCTAAGGCTCTATGCAGCAGCTCCCAAAAATGACTTGTAAACTGGGGACCTCTGTCAGAAACTATAGTGACAGGAACTCCGTGCAAACGCACTATCTCTTGAACATACAACTATGACAACCTCTCAGCAGAATAGGTTGTTTTGACAGGTAAGAAATGAGCTGTCTTTGTCAACCTATCAACTATTACCCAGATGGAATCATGTCCTTTGCTTGTCCTAGGTAGGCCAACAACAAAGTCCATGGTCACATGGTCCCACTTCCACTGTGGTATGGGTAAAGGTTGCATTATCCCTGCAAGCTTCTGGTGTTCAGCTTTAACTTGCTGACACACTGGACACCTCAGAACAAACTTAGCTACATCCTTCTTCATCCCATGCCACCAATACATATCTTTCAAGTTTCGATACATCTTGGTGCTTCCTGGATGCATAGCATACATCGAGAAATGAGCTTCTTCCAGGACTAACTTCCTCAAGTTATCTATATCCGACACTATCATCCTCCCATGATAACATGCTACATGATCATCTGAGTCATAGAAACCATCTTGCTTCTCATTTCCATACTCTGATCTAATCTGCTGAACTACAGCATCCTCTAACTGTGCCTCCCTTATCTGCTCTCTTAGAGTAGGTTTAATATGCATCTCAGCTAACAAACCGGCTAACAATGACACCTTCAACTGTACATTGTTTTGCCTTAAAGAGATAAGCATATCTCTCTTAGAGCATACTAAAGAGTTTAGTTGTGCTCTATCCATAGTTGATGTTGCTGATTTCCTACTCAAGGCATCTGCAACCACATTGGCCTATCCTGGATGGTAATCAATTGTACAATCGTAGTCCTTGATTAACTCCATCCAGCGACGTTGCCTCATGTTAAGCTCATACTGAGAGAAGATATACTTAAGATTTTTGTGATCTGTGAAAATCTGGAATGTCTCTCCGTAGAGATAATGTCTCCAGATCTTCAGGGCATGAACCACAGCAGCTAACTCCAGATCGTGTGTCGGATAATTCTCTTCGTGTTTCTTAAGTTGTCGTGAAGCAAAAGAAATCACTTGCTTATCCTGCATCAACACGCATCCGAGTCCATTCTTGGAGGCATCACAGAAAACTATGTATCCTTTTCCTTGCTCAGGTAACACAAGCACAGGTGCACTTGTCAACCTCTCCTTCAGCAACTGAAAAGATTGTTGGCACTTATCACTCCAGACAAAAGGAATATCCTTCCGGGTTAACCTAGTCAAGGGTAAGGTTATAGAACTGAAGTTCTTAATGAACCTTTGGTAATAGCCAGCTAACCCTAGGAAACTTCGAATCTCCGTTGGTGTCTTCGGTTGTTCCCACTGTAGAACAGATTCTACCTTTTTAGGGTCAACACAAATACCCGAGGCAGATATCACATGTCCAAGAAAAGATACTTCCAGCAACCAGAACTCACACTTGCTAAACTTAGCATATAGCTTATGTTTTCTTAGCAGAGTTAGAGCCTGTCGGAGATGTTGTTCATGCTGCTGAGCATCCTTACTATAAATCAGAATGTCATCTATTAAAACGACAACACACTGATCAAGGAAAGATCAAAAAACTCTATTCATGAGTTCCATGAATGCATCCAGTCCATTGGTTAGTCCAAACGACATAACCATGAACTCATAGTGACCATATCGTGTTCTAAAGGTAGACTTGGATATGTCACTATCCTTAATACGGAGTTGATGATATCCAGACCTCAAGTCTATCTTTAAGAAGATTGTTGCACCACGCAACTGGTCAAAAAGATCATCAATCCTCGGCAAAGGGTACTTGTTCTTTATTTTTACTTTATTAAGTTGTATGTTGTCAATGCACAACCGTATTGACCCATCTTTCTTTTTAACAAACAAAACCGGAGCCCCCCAAGGTGAGGTACTCAGTCGGATGAAACCTTTCTCAAGTAACTCTTGAAGTTGTTTCTTGAGTTCTGCCATCTCGGCAGGCGCCATCCTATACGGAGTCTGGGCTATGGGCTTCGTATCTAGGACCAAATTGATCTCAAAATCAATCTCCCGAGGTGGTGGTATACCAGGAAGTTCTTCAGGAAACACATCCTCGAATTCCCTGACTATAGGAACTTCAGCATGATTGGGACTCTCCTTGGTAACATCTACCACATGGGCCAAGAATGCATAACATCCTTGCCTCATCAGCTTATCAGCAACCATAGCTAATACAAGACAGGTGGGCAGAATTTTTCTTTCTCCTTGAAAGATCTGTGTGTTGCTTTCATCAGCAAACACAGCCAACTTGGACTCACAATCCAAGACAACTCTATACCTCTCTAAGGTATCCATTCCTAGGATTATATCAAATCCTTGCATATCAAGTGGTATAAGATCCACTTGAATGCGATGATCAGAAAAGAAGAGGATGCAGGGAGAACATACCTCCTGCAGAATGGCAGACCCACTCAATAGAGTCTCCAACAACAAACTATCTACCCTATGACTGACAGTCATATTGCAGTTGCGAATCACTCTTCGAGTGATGAAAGAGTGCATAGCACCTGGGTCAATCAGAATAGATACTACACAAGATTTAGACATATCAGAATATAAATGTTCCATCTGACCTGCCACTACTTGTGGATTGACCACTGCCTCTGGTGGGTTCATAGCATAGAACCTCGTTGTAGCCTGGTGTTGAGGTGGTGCTGATGATCCAGCCTGAGACGCTTGCCCACGTCCTCTAGCTGCTCCTTGAGACTGCCTTCTCTGTGATCCCTGTTGATCCTTCCTCAGAGGCTGTGTCACAGTTACAGGCCTAGACCTGCAGTCCTTCATCAAGTGTCCCACCTTCCCACAGTTGTAGCATCTTCTTCCCAATTGTTGTGGTCTGGGTGGTCCTGTGACTGACATTGATGCTGAACTACGAGTCTCTTGTAGTGGTAGGCTTCATCCTCTACCTCTACTTGGGGACCACTGTGTCTGAAAACCAGATCTGGGTGGTGGAGGTGTAGGTGCAGAGAATCTAGGCTTCTTAAAGTCTCTAGATGAAGAACCCTGGAACTGCGGATATCTCTTATGGGTTTGTCTCTTCTCGACTATGGATTTCTCTATCCTTCAGACTGACTCAACGAAGGTAGCAAACCTCTCCCGACACTCTAGGGCGGACACGGGAGTAGTCAAGTCGACGTTTAAACCCTTCTCGAACCTTCTAATCCTCTCTTCTTCTGTGGCAGCCATGTGCGGACAGAATCGCAACAACTCCATGAACTTAGCCTCATCCTCGCTAATGTTCATCATACCCTGCCTCAGTCTCTCAAACTGAGAGATCTTCTCGTCCAGGAAGGTTTTTGGAAAATATATGTGGAAAAATTCCCGACGAAAGTCTTCCCACGAGATCTCTATTCCAGGCCTCTTCTGCTCTTCCATGGTCCACCAGTGACCAGCACTTCCTTTGAGAAGATAGACAGCATGTCTAACTTTCTCACCTTCCGGGATGTTAAGGATTTTAAAAGCTTTCTCTAACTCTGTTAACCACAGATCGGCATCTGCAAGATCAGCTATTCCAAAGTACTCGGTTGCTCCGACACGACGAAGTTGCTCAAACGTCTTACCGATACCTTATCCTTCAGGCTGGGCAGGTGCCCTAGGTGCAGGCATGGGCATCCTGTCGGTGATGTGTGTCATGGCAGTCATAAACTGCCCGAACATAGTCTAGACAGCTGGGTTACCCATGTCAGCTGGGTCAAACTGAGGTGGCTCAGGTACAGGTTGCTCTATCTCCGGGTTTCTTGCACCTCCTCGGGGTGCAGCGACACTACTCTCAGCCTCATACTCCTCATGTTCTTCGTGTGGTTCGTACATCCTTAACTTATCTTCCTCTCCTAAGGAGCATAAGACTGTATTAGATAGGAAAGAAACACTAAGGATAGACTCAACATCCTAAGTCCTATGTCTCTGTAGACTCAGCGAACCTAGAGCTCTGATACCACTTAATTGTGGGCTCCGATCTCCAAACCATGATATAAACTTAGCGGAAGCAATCGATTAACAGCAGAAGACAAAAATCATGGGAAATTAAAACTTTTCCAGATAAGGGCTTGAATTCATAAAAACTTCTTTCATAAAGAGGAGATAAACTGTTACATCTCTGATAATTACTTCTTGAGTAATTATATACAACATGATACAAAATCTCAAGAACTCAAAACCAAAATCTCAGACCAAAAGACTCCAAGGACCTGAGAGTACAGAGAACACATAAGACTGACTATCTAACTACACAACTCATCAGTCTGAATCTCCACCTGAGATTTACTGCTGCTCCTGGTGCTGCTGCTGCTGATACTGATCACCTGCAGACTGGTTCCTTCGTCCTCGACGACCACCTAAAAAGTTGAAATCTACGGGGTGAGACAATTTTAAATAATTGTCCCAGCGAGAGTTATAACTCTCCGCCAGAAGCTTTATTATAGCAATCAAGAACAATATAAGCAATAAAAGCTTTAAGGTAATCAACTGCAGATTGTTATCAATTAGAACAACAACATTTAAGGAATATGAAGAACATGTATACTAAGTAATGTATCTTCAACCAAGGTATCTCGTAGTTCAATCTAAGAAGATATGCTACGCGGTTGATTATGTTTTACAAACATCATTATGCCCTGCGGAGATGAGGTATACCACTCATACTCCAACCGATCACTATTAAGTCGCATCGGTATCATACATAGGTCATCAAAAGAGATGGATTCTTATGACCTCATCTTCCTCAGTCAGTGTGAGGATCAACATGCAGGACATCTAGTGTCTCTGCTTCTATAGCTTACCAGGGTATTCTGGTACTTTGCTATTTGAGTCACAGTGGCATTCTGTACTCTCTTCGCCATCGAAAGATTTCTTGTTTATCTCTCATCGATGCGGTATAAAAGACTTCCTCGGGAGATTAGTGTTACATCACCCCGGCATAAACACATAGTGAAGGATTGATAGATTAAGATACATCTACATCAATTCCTACACTAGGATGTAAGGTTTTTACACATCCATATACCCCACATACTCAAAAGTATGTGCTCCAGGAGTTCCCTTAGGAAAACCTGTTTCACCATCATATAACTTCTGACTATGATGGATCTATGATCAGGGCTCTACATGGTATGATTATACTTGATTAGTTAGGTACAATTTAGTATTCTTTTATCATCATACAAGTTCTCAAACATTAATCATTAGCATAGCAGCTATGAAAGAAGAATACTAAATGTAACAAGCCTAACTCTCATCAATTATCATTTCTCAATACTCTCATCACAAGTCATCTCTTAAAGCATGACCTTGATGGTATTCATGGCTCTCACAGCCTATCAATCTCATAAGATGCTATTAACAAGGCATCAGGATATATGTCACTATTCATAAAGCTAACAACATGCTTTTAATGAATATAGTATCATCATCCATACCTAGATATGATTATCCTCATATAGGAACCTGCATGGTTAAATCAACTGATAATAGTAAATAACTCATTTAAAGAAGTTGTATCTCCCTACTCATACAAGAGCTAGGTTTCCCTGATTTTCATCAATTAGGGTTTACTATTCACAATACATGTCATCACCCTAGAATTAGGGTTTACTATTCACCTCATGGTGAATTGATCTCATTGCATCACCATGTATGAGAAACATCATCATTAAAGACCTCAGATAAGATTAAGATTCATCAATTATCATAATTAGGGTTTCCATGATTTCACATAGTGGATCATACCCTATTCAGGCACATTCATGTATATTGAAGGTATTTTACTTGAGTTTCCACCATAATTGGTACTTTCTCTCTCCTCTAACTAGTAGCTGGTGATTACACCTCTCTAGATTAGGTTGGGTTAAGTCCTCAGTGACTAACACAAGTCAACACATCACCATCATATGATTAGGGTTTGATTATAACAAGGTATCACTCAATTGAACCTTTCAGGGGCATTTTGGTAATTTACCCATTGACCATCATCATGGGTCAAATCATTAGCCACATAGTCCCTTAACATCTTAGGTTACCATTAGGGTTTAGATTAGATCATCATTGAACCATTTACACCTTCAAGTGATTAAGTATAATCAACCTTGAAGGTCTCCAATTGGTTTAGGGTTTAACCATCAACCTTCAACCCATTTGATTCTTAAACAACCTTGAGCTTGTTTAATCTCAAATGACCTTGAATCCATTTGAACCTTAAACGAGTGTGGATCCACTTAATCTTAAACGAGTGTGGACCCATTTAAGTCCAAACGAGTGTGGACCCGTTTGAGCCTAAACGAGTGTGAACCCATTTGAGCTTAAACGGGTGTGAACCCGTTTGGATTCAAACGAGTGTAAAATCGTTTGGTCTAAAACAATTGTGGGTCCACTTGGGTTCAAACCGCATGAACATAAAAGGTGACACAAAGTTTATGCTTGAATATGATTTCTTATGTTGAAGCTTTCAATTGGCCCAAGCCATGTTAACCATATACAAATTGAGTCAATTAGGATGAGCCTCAATCAATTGGACACCAAATTGACCCTCAATTGAAAGCCAATTAGGGTTAAATCTGACTCAGTTAGGGTTTCCAATCGGCTAATCATCAATGTTCAACAATATGATTCAAATCAGAGTTGAACCTATCAATTGACCTCCAATTGGGCCCAAACTTGGATCAAATGGTCTTGAGGTCGTTTGGATGACCTCCAAACGATCTTGAGACCGTTTGCCCAAAGTTTGACCAAAAAAACAAAATGATTTGATAAGGGTTGAGCCCTAATTAAATTAAAAATCAGCACTTTTTATCAATTTATCAACATCTTGTAATTGGACCCTCAAACCATCAAATTTATTTAACCCTAGACCTCCAAACGATCTTGGGGTGTCACTAAACGAGTGTGAGATCGTTTGGATGAACCCCAAAACGGGTTGGAACCCGTTTGGGTCCTTCAACCCAAAACTCAACAAGATCTATATTGAAATCAGCAACTTTCACCCGATTAGGGTTAGGTTATTAAAGTGTCTTCAACTCTTAATTGGTTAGGAATTAGATTATGATTCTTTGTAGAAATGAAATTCAACATATTATGAACAGGAATCTCAAAAGGTCAACGCTTGGTCAACTCACTCAAACGGGTTGAACCCATTTGCCCAAAAAGTTCAAGTTAATCAGTTTGGAAAAAACAGCACTTAATTCAATTCGATTGCCTAATTGATTGGCCTTCAACCTACGATTCCTTTGGAGTTAACCCCTCAAATTTGGTGGGTCATTAGCCTACATGATTATGAACAGGAATCCCAAACGGTCAATGCTTGGTCAACGCCCTCAAACGGGTTGAACCTGTTTGCTCCAACCGACCTAGTGAACCCGTTTGTCCTTCAAACGGTTTGGTCAGAGGGGGGGGGGGAAACAGGACCGTTTGATAAAGTAACTTTGGTAATCATGCCCATATTCTTCTACCTCCATATTAAGGTATGTTCTTCGTGGTTTTAGTTTTAGGAAAGCAAGGAAAGATGGGGAAAAGAAGAACAAGCTACTTTTGTAAATACAAAGATATGCATAAGAAAGCAAAAGGTTTAGAGTTATAAAACCCGCCTTAAGGTCGTTCCTTGAGCTCCAAGCTTCCAAGCTCCAAGTCTTTAATGGTGTCTTGAGCTCCACAGGTCGGCCAAGGGTGTTTCTCCAAGGAAAGGTTGGGAAAAGATGGCTAGAACGAGAAAGCTAAGTAAGAAAACTAGCAAACCAACCTTGTAACATGATTTCCTCCATGAATTTGAGCAAGAAGGTGGTGTTCTCTTACCTTAGAACAGGTTGGTCATTTCCTTGAGCTCCTGACCTCCTTCCTTAGTCGGCCACAGCAAGAGATAAGTGAAGAGTGAAAGGAAAATGTTGCTTTTGATTGCAAAGGAAAGGGTATAAGTACCTTTGGGGTTATTTCCAACATAAGGACAACTAGTTTCTCCTTTTCTTAATTAGGTCCCTCCTTTCTTTTAGGCACGTCCCTTCTCCTTATTGTAAGCCACGTTTCTCCCTTTCATACTTAAGCAAAACTCATCTTAAACCCAAGGTCCAAAGGTGAAGAAGGTCAACTTCTTACTAAGTTGCACATATAGGAGGGTTATTAGGCTTATAACTTGATTATTTAATTTATAAGGGTTATCATTCTTATTTAATTTATTCAATTGAAGTGACGTCTTCATCATTATAACTTTAAATGATGCCAAGATTCATAAAGGATGTTCTAGATGGTGTATATCACAAGTTGCACCCCACATTTTGGGTAAATTGCACTTTACACCAAAATAAGGTTTTTAAGCACAAGGATCATTCCACAAGCTGCATCTTGGTGCTCAAGCTTGGGAAATCCACCTTACCTCATCATATTCACTCATATGATGACTCATCATCAGAGGAACATCTCAACCTGTGTAATTTTGCAAGTTAACCCCTTGACTGGGTAATTTGCACAAAGGTCCATGTATTACCAAACAATACTACAACTTTGTTTAAAAAGGACAAAATTGAAAGTATATGTTCCTTCAAGAACTTAGTTACATGCCAAAAGATAATCACCACGGTTTAATTACATATTTAGGCAAAAAACCTAGGGTTAGTTTATAACCCAGGTCAGGGATGTTACAAATTATCCACCCCTTATAAAGATTTCGTCCCCGAAATCGATAAAACATATTAAGAGAAAAGGGTAGGGTATTTCCTTCTCATCTCATCCTCTAGTTCCCAAGTGGCTTCTTCAACACCACGGTGGTTCCAGAGGACTTTCACAAGGCTTATATCTTTCTTCTTTAGCTTTTTAATTCTGTTATCAAGGATTGATACTGGTCCTTCCTCATAAGTTATATCTTCATTCAATTCTACTTCCATAGGTTGTAGAACTGACACGGTGTCGGGGTGACATTTCCTTAGCATGGAAATGTGAAAAACAGGATGTAGTTTATGCAACTCTGGTGGTAACTCTAGTCTATAGGCTACCTTTCCAACCCGTTCAATGATTGGATAAGGTCCCATAAATCTAGGTGCTAACTTTCCTTTCCTTCCAAAGCGAAGGACTCCTTTCCAAGGCGAGACCTTGAGATACACTCTATATCCAACCTAGAACTCTAACGGTCTATGGCGCTTATCAGCATATGACTTCTATCTATCATGTGCAGTCTTAAGCTGTTGTTGTATAACTTTGATCTTCTCTGTAGTTTGCTGCACAAGATCAGGACCTAACAACTGATGTTCACCAATCTCATACCAACACAAAGGTGATCTACAACGTCTACCATACAGAGCTTCATAGGGTGCCATATCAATACTATGCTGATAGCTATTGTTATAGGCAAACTCTATTAGGCTTAGGTGTAGATCCCAACTTCCGGTAAACTGGAGAACACATGCTCTCAACAGGTCTTCCAAGGTCTGTATGGTTCTTTCCGACTGTCCATCAGTCTGTGGATGAAAAGCCGTACTAAATCTTAACTTTGTGCCTAAGGCTCTATGCAGATGCTCCCAAAAATGACTTGTAAACTGGGGACCTCTGTCAGAAACTATAGTGACAGGAACTCCGTGCAAACACACTATCTCTTGAACATACAACTGTGATAACCTCTCAGCAGAATAGGTTGTTTTGACAGGTAAGAAATGAGCTGTCTTCGTCAACCTATCAACTATTACCCAGATGGAATCATGTCCTTTGCTTGTCCTAGGTAGGCCAACAACAAAGTCCATGGTCACATGGTCCCACTTCCACTGTGGTATTGGTAAAGGTTGCATTATCCCTGCAGGCTTCAGGTGTTCAGCTTTAACTTGCTGACACACTGGACACCTCAGAACAAACTTAGCTACGTCCTTCTTCATCACATGCCACCAATACATATCTTTCAAGTTTCGATACATCTTGGTGCTTCCTGGATGCATAGCATACATCGAGGAATGAGCTTCTTCCATGACTAACTTCCTCAAGTTATCTATATCCAGCACTATCATCCTCCCATGATAACATGCTACATGATCATCTGAGTCATAGAAACCATCTCGCTTCTCATTTCCATACTCTGATCTAATCTGCTGAACTACAACATCCTCTAACTGTGCCTCCCTTATCTGCTCTCTTAGAGTAGGTTTAATATGCATCTTAGCTAACAAACCGGCTAACAATGACACCTTCAACTGTACATTGTTTTGCCTTAAAGAGATAAGCATATCTCTCTTACAGCATACTAAAGAGTTTAGTTGTGCTCTATCCATAGTTGATGTTGCTGATTTCCTACTCAAGGCATCTGCAACCACATTGGCCTTTCCTAGATGGTAATCAATTGTACAATCGTAGTCCTTGATTAACTCCATCCAGCGACGTTGCCTCATGTTAAGCTCATACTGAGAGAAGATATACTTAAGATTTTTGTGATCTGTGAAAATCTGGAATGTCTCTCCGTAGAGATAATGTCTCCAGATCTTCAAGGCATGAACCACAGCAGCTAACTCCAGATCGTGTGTCGGATAATTCTCTTCTTGTTTCTTAAGCTGTCATGAAGCAAAAGAAATCACTTTCTTATCCTACATCAACACGCATCCGAGTCCATTCTTGGAGGCATCACAGAAAACTATGTATCATTTTCCTTGCTCAGGTAACACAAGCACAGGTGCACTTATCAACCTCTCCTTCAGCAACTGAAAAGATTGCTGGCACTTATCACTCCAGACAAAGGGAATATCCTTCCGGGTTAACCTAGTCAAGGGTAAGGTTATAGAACTGAAGTTCTTAATGAACCTTCGGTAATAGCCAGCTAACCCTAGGAAACTTTGAATATCCATTGGTGTCTTCAGTTGTTCCCACTGTAGAACAGATTCTACCTTTGTAGGGTCAACACGAATACCCGAGGCAGATATCACATGTCCAAGAAAAGATACTTCCAGCAACCAGAACTCACACTTGCTAAACTTAGCATATAGCTTATGTTTTCTTAGCAGAGTTAGAGCCTGTCGGAGATGCTGTTCATGCTGCTGAGCATCCTTACTATAAATCAGAATGTCATCTATGAAAACGACAACACACTGATCAAGGAAAGATCGAAAAACTCTATTCATGAGTTCCATGAATGCAGCCAGTGCATTGGTTAGTCCAAACGACATAACCATGAACTCATAGTGACCATATCGTGTCCTAAAGGCAGACTTGGATATGTCACTATCCTTAATACGGAGTTGATGATATCCAGACCTCAAGTCTATCTTTGAGAAGACTGTTGCACCACGCAACTGGTCAAAAAGATCATCAATCCTCGGAAAAGGTACTTGTTCTTTATTGTTACTTTATTAAGTTGTATGTTGTCAATGCACAACCGCATTGACCCATCTTTCTTTTTAACAAACAAAACCGGAGCACCCCAAGGTGAGGTACTCAGTCGGATGAAACCTTTCTCAAGTAACTCTTGAAGTTGTTTCTTGAGTTCTGCCATCTCGGCAGGCGCCATCCTATACGGAGTCTGGGCTATGGGCTTCGTATCTAGGACCAAATTGATCTCAAAATCAATCTCCCGAGGTGGTGGTATACCAGGAAGTTCTTCAGGAAACACATCCTCAAATTCCTTGACTATAGGAACTTCAGCAGGATTGGGACTCTCCTTGGTAACATCTACCACATGGGCCAAGAATGCATAACATCCTTGCCTCATCAGCTTATCAGCAACCATAGCTGATACAAGACAGGTGGGCAGAATTTTTCTTTCTCCTTGAAAGATCCATGTGTTGCTTTCATCAGCAAACACAACCAACTTGGACTCACAATCCAAGACAACTCTATACCTCTCTAAGGTATCCATTCCTAGGATTATATCAAATCCTTGCATATCAAGTGGTATAAGATCCACTTGAATGTGATGATCAGAAAAGAAGAGGATGCAGGGAGAACATACCTCCTGCAGAACGGCAGACCCACTCAACGGAGTCTCCAACAACAAACTATCTGCCCTATGACTGACAGTCATATTGCAGTTGCGAATCACTCTTCGAGTGATGAAAGAGTGCATAGCACCTGGGTCAATCAGAACAGATACTATACAAGATTTAGACATATCAGAATATAAAAGTTCCATCTGACCTTCCACTACTTGTGGATTGACCACTGCCTCTGGTGGGTTCATAGCATAGAACCTCGCTGTAGCCTGGTGTTGAGGTGGTGCTGATGATCTAGCCTGAGACGCTTGCCCACGTTCTCTAGCTGCTCCTTGAGACTGCCTTCTCTGTGATCCCTGTTGATCCTGCCTCAGAGGCTGTGTCACACTGACAGGCCTAGACCTGCAGTCCTTCATCAAGTGTCCCACCTTCCCACAGTTGTAGCAGCTTCTTCCCAGTTGTTGTGGTCTAGGTGGTCCTGTGACTGACATTGATGCTGAACTACGAGTCTCTTGTAGTGGTAGGCTTCGTCCTCTACCTCTACTTGGGGACCACTGTGTTTGAAAACCAGATCTGGGTGGTGGAGGTGTAGGTGTAGAGAATCTAGGCTTCTTAAAGTCTCTAGATGAAGAACTCTGGAACTGCGGATATCTCTTATGGGTTTGTCTCTTCTCGACTACGGATTTCTCTATCCTTCAGACTGACTCAACGAAGGTAGCAAACCTCTCCCGACTCTCTAGGGCAGACACGGGAGTAGTCAAGTCAGCGTTTAAACCCTTCTCGAACCTTCTAATCCTCTCTTCTTCTGTGGCAGCCATGTGCGGACAGAATCGCAACAACTCCATGAACTTAGCCTCATACTCTCTAATGTTCATCATACCCTGCCTCAGTCTCTCAAACTGAGAGATATTCTCGTCCAGGAAGGTTTTTGGAAAATATCTGTGGACAAATTCCCGACGAAAGTCTTCCCACGAGATCTCTATTCCAGGCCTCTTCTTCTCTTCCATGGTCCACCATTGACCAGCACTTCCTTTGAGAAGATAGAAAGCATGTCTAACTTTCTCACCTTCCGGGATGTTAAGGATTTTAAAAGCTTTCTCTAACTCTGTTAACCACAGATCGGCATCTGCAGGATCAGATGTTCCAAAGTACTCGGTTGCTCTGACACGACGAAGTTGCTCGAACGTCTTACCGATACCTTGTCCTTCAGGCTGGGCAGGTGCCCTAGGTGCAGGCATGGGCATCCTGTCGGTGATGTGTGTCATGGCAGTCATAAACTACCCGAACATAGTCTGGGCAGCTAGGTTACCCATGTCATCTGGGTCAAACTGAGGTGGCTCAGGTACAGGTTGTTCTATCTTCGGGTTTCTTGCACCTCCTCGGGGTGCAGCGACACTACTCTCAGCCTCATACTCCTCATGTTCTTCATGTGGTCCGTACATCCTTAACTTATCTTCCTCTCCTGAGGAGCAGAAGACTCTATTAGATAGGAAAGAAACACTAAGGATAGACTCAACATCCTAAGTCCTATGTCTCTGTAGACTCAGCAAACCTAGAGCTCTGATACCACTTAATTGTGGGCTCCGATCTCCAAACCACGATATAAACTTAGCGGAAGCAATCGATTAACAGCAGAAGACAAAAATCACGGGAAATTAAAACTTTTCGAGATAAGGGCTTGAATTCATAAAAACTTCTTTCATAAAAAGGAGATAAACTGTTACATCTCTTATAATTACTTCTTGAGTAATTATATACAACATGATACAAAATCTCAAGAACTCAAAACCAAAATCTCAGACCAAAAGACTCTAAGGACCTGAGAGTACAGAGAACACATAAGACTGACTATCTAACTACACAACTCAGCAGTCTGAATCTCCACCTGAGATTTACTGCTGCTCTTGGTGCTGCTGCTGCTGATACTGATCACCTGCAGACTGGTTCCTTCGTCCTCGACGACCACCTAAAAAGTTGAAATCTACGGGGTGAGACAATTTTAAATAATTGTCCCAGCGAGAGTTATAACTCTCCGCCAGAAGCTTTATTATAGCAATCAAGAACAATATAAGCAATAAAAGCTTTAAGGTAATCAACAGCAGATTGTTATCAATTAGAACAAAAACATTTAAGGAATATGAAGAACATGTATACTAAGTAATGTATCTTCAACCAATGTATCTCTTAGTTCAATCTAAGCAGATATGCTACGCGGTTGATTATGTTTTACAAACATCATTATGCCCTGCGGAGACGAGGTATACCACTCATACTCCAACCGATCACTATTAAGTCGCATCGGTATCATACATAGGTCATCAAAAGAGCCGGATTCTTACGACCTCATATTCCTCAGTCAGTGTGAGGATCAACATGCAGGACATCTAGTGTCTCTGCTTCTATAGCTTACCAGGGTATTCTGGTACTTTGCTATTAGAGTCACAGTGGCATTCTGTACTATCTTCACCATCGAAAGATTTCTTGTTTATCTCTCATCGATGCGGTATAAAAGACTTCCTCGGGAGATTAGTGTTACATCACCCCAGCATAAACACATAGTGAAGGATTGATAGATTAAGATACATCTACATCAATTCCTACACTAGGATGTAAGGTTTTTACACATCCATATACCCCACATACTCAAAAGTATGTGCTCCAGGAGTTCCCTTAGGAAAACCTGTTTCACCATCATATAACTTCTGACTATGATGGATCTATGATCAGGGCTCTACATGGTATGATTATACTTGATTAGTTAGGTACAATTTAGTATTCTTTTATCATCATACAAGTTCTCAAACATTAATCATTAGCATAGAAGCTATGAAAGAAGAATACTAAATGTAACAAGCCTAACTCTCATCAATTATCATTTCTCAATACTCTCATCACAAGTCATCTCTTAAAGCATGACCTTGATGGTATTCATGGCTCTCACAGCCTATCAATCTCATAAGATGCTATTAACAAGGCATCAGGATATATGTCACTATTCATAAAGCTAACAACATGCTTTTATTGAATATAGTATAATCATCCATACCTGGATATGATTATCCTCATATAGGAACCTGCATGGTTAAATCAACTGATAACAGTAAATAACTCATTTAAAGAAGTTGTATCTCCCTACTCATACAAGAGCTAGGTTTCCCTGATTTTCATCAATTAGGGTTTACTATTCACAATACATGTCATCACCCTAGAATTAGGGTTTACTATTCACCTCATGGTGAATTGATCTCATAACATCACCATGTATGAGAAACATCATCATTAAAGACCTCAGATAAGATTAAGATTCATCAATTATCATAATTAGGGTTTCCATGATTTCACATAGTGGATCATACCCTATTCATGCACATTCATGTATATTGAAGGTATTTTACTTGAGTTTCCACCATAATTGGTACTTTCTCTCTCCTCTAACTAGTAGATGGTGATTACACCACTCTAGATTAGGTTGGGTTAAGTCCTCAGTGACTAACACAAGTCAACACATCACCATCATGTGATTAGGGTTTGATTAAAACAAGGTATCACTCAATTGAACCTTTCAGGGGCATTTTGGTAATTTACCCATTGACCATCATCATGGGTCAAATCATTAGCCACTTAGTCCCTTAACATCTTAGGTTACCATTAGGGTTTAGATTAGATCATCATTGAACCATTTACACCTTCAAGTGATTAAGTATAATCAACCTTGAAGGTCTCCAATTGGTTTAGGGTTTAACCTTCAACCTTCAACCCATTTCATTCTTAAACAACCTTGAGCTTGTTTAATCTCAAATGACCTTGAATCCATTTGAACCTTAAACGAGTGTGGATCCACTTAATCTTAAACGAGTGTGGACCCATTTAAGTCCAAACGAGTGTGGACCCGTTTGAGCCTAAACGAGTGTGAACCCGTTTGAGCTTAAACGGGTATGAACCCATTTGGATTCAAACGAGTGTAAAATCGTTTGGTCTAAAATGATTGTGGGTCCACTTGGGTTCAAACCGCATGAACATAAAAGGTGACACAAAGTTTATGCTTGAATAGGATTTCTTATGTTGAAGCTTTCAATTGGCCCAAGCCATGTTAACCATATACAAATTGAGTCAATTAGGATGAGACTCAATCAACTGGACACCAAATTGACCGTCAATTGAAAGCCAATTAGGGTTAAATCTAACTCAATTAGGGTTTCCAATCGGCTAATCATCAATGTTCAACAATATGATTCAAATCAGAGTTGAACCTATCAATTGACCTCCAATTGGGCCCAAACTTGGCTCAAATGGTCTTGAGGTTGTTTGGATGACCTCCAAATGATCTTGAGACCGTTTTCCCAAAGTTTGACCAAAAAAACAAAATGATTTGATAAGGGTTGAGCCCTAATTAAATTAAAAATCAGCACTTTTTATCAATTTATCAAAATCTTGTAATTGGACCCTCAAACCATCAAATTTCTTTAACCCTAGACCTCCAAACGATCTTGGGGTGTCACTAAACGAGTGTGAGATCGTTTGTATGAACCCCCAAATGGGTTGGAACCCGTTTGGGTCCTTCAACCCAAAACTCAACAAGATCTATATTGAAATCAGCAACTTTCACCCGATTAGGGTTAGGTTATTGAAGTGTCTTCAACTCTTAATTGGTTAGGAATTAGATTATTATTCTTTGTAGAAATGAAATTCAACATATTATGAACAGGAATCTCAAACGGTCAATGCTTGGTCAACTCACTCAAATGGGTTGAACCCGTTTGCCCAAAAAGTTCAAGTTAATCAGTTTGGAAAAAACAGCACTTAATTCAATTCGATTGCCTAATTGATTGGCCTTCAACCTACGATTCCTTTGGCGTTAACCCCTCAAATTTGGTGGGTCATTAGCCTACATGATTATGAACAGGAATCCCAAACGGTCAATGCTTGGTCAACGCCCTCAAACGGGTTGAACCCGTTTTCTCCAACCGACCTAGTGAACCCGTTTGTCCTTCAAACGGTTTGGTCAGAGGGGGGGGGGACAGGACCGTTTGATAAAGTAACTTTGGTAATCACGCCCATCTTCTTCTACCTCCATATTAAGGTATGTTCTTTGTGGTTTTAGTTTCAGGAAAGCAAGGAAAGATGGGGAAAAGAAGAACAAGCTACTTTTGCCAATACAAAGATATGCATAAGAAAGCAAATGGTTTAGAGTTATAAAACCCGCCTTAAGGTCGTTCCTTGAGCTCCAAGCTTCCAAGATTCAAGTATTTAATGGTGTCTTGAGCTCCAAAGGTCGGCCAAGGGTGTTTCTCCAAGGAAAGGTTGGGAAAAGATGGCTAGAACGAGAAAGCTAAGTAAGAAAACTAGCAAACCAACCTTGTAACATGATTTCCTCCATGAATTTGAGCAAGAAGGTGGTGTTCTCTTACCTTAGAACAGGTTGGTCATTTCCTTGAGCTCCTGAGATCATTCCTTATTCGGCCACAGCAAGAGATAAGTGAAGAGTGAAAGGAAAACGTTGCCTTTGATTGCAAAGGAAAGGGTATAAGTACCTTTGGGGTTATTTCCAACATAAGGACAACTAGTTTCTCCTTTTCTTAATTAGGTCCCTCCTTTCTTTTAGGCACGTCCCTTCTCCTTATTGTAAGCCACGTTTCTTCCTTTCATACTTAAGCAAAACTCATCTTAAACCCAAGGTCCAAAGGTGAAGAAGTTCAACTTCTTACTAAGTTGCACATATAGGAGGGTTATTAGGCTTATAACTTGATTATTTAATTTATAAGGGTTATCATTCTTATTTAATTTATTCAATTGAAGTGACCTCTGCATCATTATAACTTTAAATGATGCCAAAAGTCATAAAAGATGTTCTAGATGGTGTATATCACAAGTTGGACCCCACATTTTGGGTAAATTGCACTTTACACCAAAATAAGGTTTTTAAGCACAAGGATCATTCCACAAGCTGCATCTTGGTGCTCAAGCTTGGGAAATCCACCTTACCTCATCATATTCACTCATATGATGACTCATCATCAGAGGAACATCTCAACCTATGTAATTTTGCAAGTTAACCCCTTGGCTGGGTAATTTGCACAAAGGTCCCTGTATTACCAAACAATACTACAACTTTGTTTAAAAAGGACAAAATTGAAAGTATATGTTCCTTCAGGAACTTAGTTACATGCCAAAAGATAATCACCAGGGTTTAATTACATATTTAGGAAAAACACCTAGGGTTAGTTTATAACCCAGGTCAGGGATGTTACAATAAGTGGCACCAATTTAGGGAATTAAAGGATTTTTATAACACTTTCTCTCTCTTGAATTTCCCTTATATACACTCCATTCTTTCACCCCACATGAAAGGCTTTTTCGACTCTTCTTTCTTTCCTTGCTTTGGCCAAACACAAGGGATCTTGGGAGCAACAAGAGGACGTACCCCAACCTGTAGGTGAGCTCCTTAATCATCTTCAACCTTGATTTCATGGTGGAAATCGAAATTTAATGCTTATTTTCTTCTTTTCTCCATTCAATCTTCAACTCTAGCCATTCTTTTCACTCAAAGACTTGAGTACGGACCTTGTTCAGTTGAGAAAGCTTCATTCGTCATTAAAGACGTGAAGCTTGAAGCTTGGATTCAACTTTGAAGGTGGGTTATATAACTTGAACCCTTAAATGTTATTATTGATTTCACTTCTACATCATATGTTGAATCTTTCTTCTTTCTCGAAATTCCTTTTGATTAGTTGATGAAATCACCATAAGAATCACAGTAAATTTTTTAAGGTTTGAAGCTTGAAGATGATGATTTCATCTTAGCACACACCTCAATAAAGATCATGTGCAAACGGTTTCAACTTGATGACCAAACGGTCTCAAGACCGTTTGGAGTCAAATACTGATGTGGATGAATGAAGATCCGATTCAAATTGATCTAATTATAATGGTTTCAAGAATGTATGATCCATTGATTACAAACCCTAATCAGATTGATTGGTTGAAACCCTAAATTGATTGAGTTGATTTCTATGTTGAATGGCCCAAACGGTCTCAAGACCGTTTGGAGGCAAAAGGTCTCAAGACCATTTGAGGCCAAACAGTCTCAAAACCATTTGGAGGACAAGGGATGTGATGGATGGTTGGATATCCAAGGGTTGCAATTTGATGTAATCTCAATGGTGCAATTAATGAATGATTCAAAGAAGCAAACAGTAATTGATTGGTTGAAGGAAACCCTAGATGATCCTTTCAGTTTCAAGGTAGTTTGGACAAAATGGTCTTGAGACCGTTTGAGTCCAAATAGTCTTGAAACTATTTGAGATCAAATGGTCTTCAAACCGTTTAAGATCAAACTATCTCAAATCGTTTGGAGGTCCAATCAGTTTCAAGGTTGATTTATCTAATCGGTTTCAAATGTTGATGGGTCCAATCGGTTTCAATGAATATGTGATCAAAAGGTTTCAAGGGTTGAGTGCCCAATTAGTTTCAAAACCATTTGGAGGGCAAACAGTCTCAACCTTAGATGCCCAAACGGTCTCAAAATTGTTTGGAGGTTGAGGGGTCAAAACCGTTTGGAGTTGAGGGGTCAAAACTGTTTGGAGGTTCAGTGCAACCAAGACCGTTTGAAGACCTAATGTGATGAAAGATCAATTAACCCCATGATTGTTAATAATGTATATCAAAGATAATTACAATGGTTGTACTTTTAAGGTACTAGGGTGATAAGTACCCTTAGAGGGGTTAACCTTTTATGCTTATGGAAGCAATATCTCAATACACTATGCTAACCCTAAATGTATGTACTTGAATGAAGGGTTGACATAATCTAATCAAGCTTGAAGTAATCAACATCCTAGAGAGGATGAGAGAGAGAGAGGAATTTAGACATGTATAATAATCATGTAGTGGTTAAGCATCAATACTTTCAACATGAATAAAATATGTAATTAGGGTATGATCCTTGATAAAGAGATCATGAAACCCTAATCAAGAAGGTTGATGAGCCCTAACCCCAATTTAGGGCAATGCTTGGTAAAACCCTAATCTTGGGCAATATGATGATAAATCATAACCCTAATTTTGGGCTATGAGTTGAGAAACCCTAATTTCAGGTAATGTTATGTGAAATCCTAATGTAGTGTGATGTTATGTGAAACCCTAATATAGGGTGATGTTATCTAAACCCTAATTGATAAAGATGGGAAACCCTATTCCTAATAATGGAATAGTGACTAATATATTGATAAGTGAAACACCTAAAGTTGTTGATAATGGGTAACCTTATATCAATAATGCCTTAACCCGAGATGAGTCCATAACATTGATAATGGTTGATTAATTCAAATAAGTGACTTATGACCAATACATTATATGATAAATGTGATGAACTGGTGCATAAAGTATTAGGATGGGAAATACCCTAATACAAGATAAGTTGATGAACTTAAGTAAGATAAAGGTGATGAGGGAAGTGATACATCAAGACATGATAGATGTCACATCCAGCACCTCAAGATTGATACACCTTGATGTATCCTAAATCCAATATACTTGGATGAGTAACACATGAAGTGTGTCATGTCAATTGTTACATTGAGATGTAATGCTCTTCGATAAGTGTAGGCTAACTTACCTTAAGATAAGGTTAAGTCAAGATTAATAAAGTATGAGGTAATCATATTATGGTAAAGATGAGAGAGGAACTCATGTCTTGTGTTGATAATTCATTTAATGATATATGATGAGAATAAATAAGTATGATTGAATACTTATGTTATCAATGTTGGCTCCTAGATGTGTGGAGCAATGAATTAGGGTTTGGTCATTAATAAATATGATCTTGAAAACCTAAATGGTTAATGATGGAAAACCCTAACCCTAATGAAGGGTGATGATATGTAAGAGAAACCTTAATCGATAAGGAAAGGAAACCCTAACCCTAATGATGGGAAGGTTGTAACTCTTTTATTGTATAAACCTTGTAAGGAATGTTAAATACTTGAATAAAAGTATAATGATTAATGGGCCTTGTGAGTCATGAGAATACTTGTTGCCTAGTGAGAGGTGACAAGATGTTTAATGGGCCTTGTGAGCCATGAGAATAGTTGTTGCCTAGGGAGAGGTAACAAGGTGTTTATAAAAGTCTCATGTAAGAAATGATAATGTTCAAATAAACTAGGAAAGGGAAAGTTAGTAACATAATAATAATAAATGGACACAATAATAATAATGAAATCTTAATCATATATGTTTTATTCTTATAGCCAAATAAGGGCTATAGTGTTTGAATATGCTTAAAAGAGATAAGAGGAATACTTGATTATATAAAGGATGTGAATAAGTATGATGGCTTAGCTAAGGTATAATGCCTAGTAAAGATGATGTGGTATTCAGTTATGAGATGCACAGGATTGGCATAGTCCAATACCTAGCAGAGGCATGAAGCATGTAGTTTCACAGGATTGGTAATAATCGAATACCTGGCTGTTAATCACAGGATTGGTAATAACCCAATACCTAGCTGTTAATCACATGATTGGTAATAACCTAATACATGGCTGTTAATCACAGGATTGGTAATAACCCAATACCTGGTTGTTAATCACAGGATTGGTAATAACCCAATACCTGATTGTTAATCACAGGATTGGTAATAACCCAATACCTGGTTGTTAATCACAGGATTGGTTATAACCCAATACCTGGCTATTAATCACAGGATTGGTAATAACCCAATACCTGGCTGTTAATCACAGGATTGGTAAAAACCCAATACTTGGATGTTAATCACAGGATTGGTAATAACCCAATACCTGGATGTTAATCACAGGATTGGTAATAACCCAATACATGGATGTTAATCACAGGATTGGTAATAATCCAATACATGGTTGTTAATCACAGGATTGCTAATAACCCAATGCCTGGCTATTATCAAAGGATCAGCATAGTCTAATGCCTGGAATGGTTGCACAGGATTGGCATAGTCCAATGTCTGAACAAAATATGATGATGTATACTCACATGACTGGTACAATTCAATATCTGGTTAGCAGATTGGCTGAGGCCAACAGATAGAAATGAGAATGATTCATGGATGACATGCCATGATAATGAGCATCACAGGATAAGCTTGATATGTTGATATAGTATGATGGGTAAATGATATACATGTTCTTTATGTTCCTTATAAAGTGAATAGATGATTTACTACTCTATCATAGATAGTTGCAATGCTTTAAAAGATGAGAATATTCTAAATTGCTTATCCTCTGCTTAGTTTAATATTATTTAACTGTGATAATAACATCTTTGGTGGAGAGTTATATCTCTCTCTGGGACAATTGTCTCACCCTGTGGGATCCACATTTTTTTAGGTGGATGTGCACGAGGGGGATTGAGACCGTACTGCAGAGAAAGAACAACAACAGCATCAAGGGCAGCAGTGACATCTTAGGTGGAGATAATGACTGTTGTGTCATGTAGATAGAGTCCTATGTGTCGTCTCTATACTCTCAGGTCCTTAGAGTCGGTAGTTAGTGCTTTTATGATCGATCTGAGATTTTGGTTTGAATGCATCGAGGTTTTATGTTGCTTATTTATAGTTTTGGTAAAAGCAACTGTTGTATATGATCCTCAAGAAGAGATGGTACATGGTATGTACTTGTGGACCAGAATGTATATGTAATACTTTTGTTCTTGTTATAAGAGATTCTGGGAATTGTATCCCTTTGCAAAAAGGTTTTAATTTTTAGTGTTTTTTTTTAATTTGCTGCTAATGATCGCTTCCGCACTATTTATTATCTGATGTTTGGTGTTTGTCGTCACACTACCAATAAAGAAATACCCATTAACATCTCTAGAGTTGTTGTTATGAGATTCTACCTCATTGGCATTGGGTTCATAGGTCCCTATTTCACTTGGTCTAATGGTAAAAGTATTAAACAAATAATCATATAAAGACTCGACCGTACCTTGGCTTCCAATAAAGGTCCTACTGATGCAACCCTATTTTAGGGCTCCATCTTGGGCCATTTTGTACTTTATTCACATCTGAACATAGTAGAATGCAAGTTAAATTCCCCAATATGAGTATTATTGTCAAATGCACTTATGGAGGTTCTTTGCATAACTTTTAGGTACTTGGACCATGCTTTGGATGGATGAGAGAGATGGAAGGAGTTCTAGGGTTCATCCACTCAAGGAGGGGTCCAAAGAAGGCTCCAAAGCTCCCTCAACCTACCCCTAATGGACAAGATTTGATACCAAACAAAGAAGTCCATTGATCGTGAAGATTGAAGACAATTTTTCTTCTGAAGAACCCAACATAGCCATGGTGCCAAGAAATGGTCGTGCTGGATAATGCACAAGTTACATGGAAATCCAAGAAAATTGCAACCTATAGCAACTCAGCCACCACAGTCGCTCTACCCAGCACGACAGTGACATGAAGCCCCAAATGGCCATGCCATCCAGCATGGTCGTGCTAGCTGAAGGCAAAACGGACGTGCTAAAGGGAATGACCTCCCCTCCAGCTCTACCACCATGTCTGTGCTACCCAGCATGATCATTCTACCTAGCCTCCACCACAACCATGCTGCCCAGCACGATCGTGCTACCAGCCTCCATTTCACCACTTCAACCTATGATTTTTCCACTTTCTTGGAATGACCATTCCCCACCACGGTCATTCCCACCTCTACCCACCACGGCAGTGCTACCCAACACAGTCGTGCTACCATCTAAACCCTACCATTTTCTGCACTATTTTTCCAACAATGCCCCTACTTACCGTAGTGCTTCCACCACCACCTATCAGAATATTTGGCAATTTATTCAATGAAGGACTAGAGAACTAGCTCTTAGCACTAAGTGCTCATATAAAGTTGTTTACAGGGTGCAAACAAAACCAAAATGAGCATGTGGGCCTAAAGTAACCCCTCAAGCATATCATGGCTTGGCCAACCTAGGGTCATACAAGTTAGCCAGTATGTTTGGAGGTTATCGTACAGAGTACCTAAACTGATGTGGGTAAGCCACCAAGATAAGGGACGGGCCACAACCAGCTGCCCTGTACAAGAAAGAAACATCACAGGGCCATAAAGGTACACCCGCTCACACGGGTTCAGCTGTCAGCTACCAAGGAACTCGCAGGAATACGGAATCATGTGTCCAGGCCATATCGTGTCTCGCACGTGGGCAGAGGAATGTCGTGAAGCGATGCTCGGATGCTATGACCTTAGTGGACATCCCAAGAAATTGCCAGGCCACGAGGTAGGCCTTCCCTCCATTCTATATGTGTGAAGAGAACGTTCCTAATGTACCTTCTGATCAGCGTTGTGAGCATCGCGGTGGTCTGTCCCCATTCCCCATGTGTCCTCTTGTTCCTTTCTTCCCAAAGGAAGTATGTAGAGGCTTCTAGGGCTAACAAGTAAAACTACCTGACATGGTCATTCGACACTCCCTCCAAGTCCTCTTGAAGCATCCAAGGGTTCCACGCTTCGGTAAGCGGTTGGTCTTTTGTGACGTCTCTCCACACATCTCTCACAACTGTGTAAGAGAAGAATAGATGTCAGGCCGATTCATCATCGCTATTGCATAACGAGTAGGTTGTAGGGGTCTCCGGCGCCCATGTGGCCACTCTATCAGCAGTGAGCAGCGCCCCCAACCTCACCTTGTATACTGTCACAGCCCATCTCGGAATACTTTGGGGATGCCATAGGTTTTCGAGGAAGTTGCATTTTGGTTTCTGTGGGAAAACATCCTCCCAAAAATCAGGGAACTCCTCCGAGCGTGCGTAGACACCCATGTCGTTTACCACATATGCTCCCCGACAGTCCTCATATTCCTTAACCATATTTCTCCAAGTGTAAGAAAACTCGTGCCTCATAGAATGATGGAAGTCCAGCATTCTTCCATACCTCCTTCTCATCCACCTTGTCCAGGAAGATTTGGAATTGGTGAGGAACTTGTCAACCTTCTTCCTTGTGGCCCATCTAGATAAGTCTTTGAACTGCTTGAAACCCAAACCTCCTTCCTCCATCGGATAGGATAGCTTCTCCCACGAGAGGGTACGAGCCTTTCCCCCCACAGAAAATGGCTCGCTATGGATTGGAGTTGTTCCATCACAGCCTGTGGGATATGACCTTGCATCACCCAAAAGGTAATAAGGCCTAGAATGTTGGCGTGTATCAGCAAAGCTCTCCCGACAAATGAGATCTGCTCGATAGGCCATTTGTCAATCATTGACCGTAAATGATCCGTGCAGGCCCTGTAGTGTCTTGCATATACCATGCCGGCAGTAAGCGGGAAACCGAGGTATGTGCAAGGCAGTTGGTGGATGGGCATGTTAATCGCTACAGACAGTAATCCTCCACAATGTTGTGCTGCCTTGGAGACAAACAGCATGGACTTTGATGGATTAGCATGGAGTCTCGTAATGGCTGAAAATATGTCAAGTACATCCCTAGCCGCCCGCAAGTTTCCCACTGAACCTTGGAGGAACAGTAGGACGTCATCCGCAAATGTGAGATGTGAAAGAACAGGCGTGCCCCTCACCGATAACGTCTTTAGCCTCCCTTTGGCCTCCATATTATCAAAGATCAGTGTGAGGAACTTGTCCACCTTCTTCCTTGTGGCCCATCTAGCTAAGTCTTTGAACTGCTTGATACCCAAACCTCCTTCCTCCATCAGATAGGATAGCTTCTCCCACGAGAGGGTATGAGCCTCCCCCCCCATAGAAAATGGCTCGCTATGGATTGGAGTCGTTCCATCATAGCCTGTGGGATATGACCTTACATCACCCAAAAGGTAATAAGGCCTAGAATGTTGGCGTGTATCAGCAAAGCTCTCCCAGCAAAGAAGATCTGCTTGATAGGCTCCATGCAGGCCCCGTAGTGTCTTGCATATACCGTGCCGGCAGTAAGCGGGAAACCGAGGTACGTGCAAGGTATTTGGTGGATGGGCATGTTAATCGCTACAGACATCAATCCTTCACAATGTTGTGTTGCCTTGGAGACAAACAACATGGACTTTGATGGATTAGCCACATATATACATGGGTGGTGGCCACAGTTCTAGGTTAGATGTCATTACTCCTCTCCACCCACTCTTTAACATTCATTGCAATCCCTTTGCATTTATGCTCTCCACCCACCATTTCCACCTCATTTCCACCACAGAAACCTAGTTTTTTAGGTTTTCTACCATTACTCCCTCCATTTTCATGCCCATCATCCATCTTGGAGGAAGGAGGTCACCCTACAATAGCTAGGAGGTGAAGAAGGAAGATCTACTTGGAGCACCATGAAGTCTTGTCCCCTTCTTTCCCTTTCTTTTGCCTTTTCTTTGATTATGTCTAGCTAAGCCCTAGTGGTGGGTTGTTTGGGGTAAAAATGTGATTTTGATACCATGTTGTGGGAAAATAATTTGTAATGAACATAATTTCATTCTATGATGATTGCCTTTTCTTCTATTTCATTTCCCATTATCTTGCATGTGGTTTTTTCTCTTAAACATAAATTGCTTGCATTGTGATGATTGATGACACTTAGCTTCTAGGAGGAATTGGAATGTGTGTAACAATCTTTGGAATGGTTCCTAGGTCCAATTAGTGGATCCCTAGCTACCCCTTTGTTCCTACATACATATCCCTCCTTCTACAAGTGAGTGTGAGATCTAAGTAGCTAGTGTAAGTGTGATTAGTGAAATTGCCTAGAGCTTTCTAAAGGCTAGATAGCTAGTAGCATGAGGTGAAAAACCCTCATCTCTACTCCCATTCCTACCCTTGGTTCTCAATTTCCCTAATACCACTTACCCTAGAAACATAGACTTGACAACTCCTACTAGAATTACACCTAGCCCTAGTTCTCCAACTAGTAGTATAGGGTACATTCTAATAGCACTTACCTTTTTGTTTGGTTTGGTAATCTAGATTGAATTGTGATAATTGCATCCATGTTGACACCCCCAACTAATATCAAATCACATTCCCGAATGGCCAACCTACCTAATCCATTTCTTGAAACCTACTTTAGCCTTCTTTCTCATTAATGCTAGTTTAGCTTAATTGCCTTTGTTTCTTCTAGTCAATTACTTAGTCTTTATAGTTAGGTTAACCTAGATTCTTGCTTGCTTTAGTGTTTAAATTAGTTCTTAGTTGCTAATTGCCTTGCTAGAGTAGTGTAGATCACCTTGATCTTATTTAGTTGCTTGCTCAATCTGGTTGCTTAGACCTAACTTTCCTAGGATAACCTAGTTTTTGGTAATCTACTTTTCATATTGTATTTACTTGCTTGCTTGAGTAGTGTAATCAAAACAAAACCCTTTTTAAACCCTTCAACCCTAGTCTCTATTTTACGAACGTAGACAACGCTAACTTAGCTCTAGTACCCCCTCTATCCCTGAGGATCGACCCCTATATTTGCATCTTATCTTTACTACAACAGTACCACATGTGCTTGTGGGTGACCTTTTTAGTATTGTGACTGGGTCTTTTTAGGGTTTTTACAAATATTAAAAGATCCCAAGTGTGTTTGAGTTCCGTGGGGCACATCTAATCAAACTTAATTGGTTAGTGTGTGCACCTCTAGCTCAGACGCACCAAACTTTCTAGCGTCGTTGTCAGGCATAGAAGCACTCGGCCTAGCTAGTTAGTGTAGCTTAGCCTTTCCTATTGCCCTCATCATTGCTATTCTTTATTCTTTGTTCACTTTTGCATACTGCCATTCTAACTTTGTTTCTTGTTGCTTGTTTGTGTATTGTGTAGATGACAGCTCTGCTTGTGCCATGCGCATTCTACTTGTACTTATTTGGTGTTATATGACCCCAAGATAGGCAGGAGGAGACGCCAAAGCCTCCGCAAGGAGCACCAAGTAGCTGACATGATAGAAAATGAACCCCATGGAAATGCTCAACCACCGCAGCCCAACCGCCCCCACCACGAGTATTTCACCCTAGAGAACTACAATTCTCCCATTTCCACCCTTGTTGACTAAATGTCGGGTCAATAGTTCTCCATTCCACCCGCACTCCTTGGACTCCTCCCTACCTACTATGGGATGGTGAATGAAAATCCCTATCATCATATCGACGCCTTCCTTGAGACTTATTCCACCTTCTACACCCCTACTGCCACGGATGACTCCATCTGGAGGACTCTCTTCCCTTTCTCTCTAAAGGAAAAGGCTAAAGAATGGTACATTTCAAAGCCAGAGCTGGTGACATGGAATGCAGTCAAAAATGAGTTTCTCAAGAAGTAATTTCCAATTTCCAAGATGACTCACATGTGAAGATGTATCACCACTTTCACCCAAAAGGAAAATGAACCTTTCCATGAGGCGTAGGAAAGATTCCAGAAGCACCTGTGCAATTGCCCTCATCACGAGGTACCCTTATGGCAGCTGGTCCAAGCTTTCTACACCTAGCTTGAAGAGTTAAGCCAGAACAATGTAGACTCATCATGTGGAGGCACATTCATGGTGAAACCACCTAAGGAGTCATGGCCATTGTTTGAACACCTTGCTAAAAATTCTCACCATTGGGTTTCTACTAAAGGGGAAGAGTGTAGCCGGAACTACGTCCCTTCACCTCCTCTCATAGCTCTAGCCCACACCGCTGCCAACCCCGACATGATGAAAAGATGGCAGACATGATGAATATGATGAAAAGCCAAGTTGGTGGTTCTTCTGGTCAATCCACCATGGCGGTTGAAGCTGAAGAAGAGAAATTTTATCTTTGCACTCTTTTGGCAACTCGAACAACCAAGGTCCTATGTCCAACACTTACACTCCTGAGTGGAGAAACCATCCTAACTTTTCATGGAAACAACAAAATGAAGATGGTCAAGGACAAGGGCAGCCAAGGCCAAGGTAAAGCTCAAAATTTGAAGATGATGTGCTTGGATGATTGAGAAGTTTGGATGAGGTAAAGAAAGATGTGTCCTCTCATGGGCAGTCCATTAACCGTATTGAGCAAAGATTGGACCAAATATATCTTTCAGTTTCTAGGAGGGAGGAAGGAAGACTCCCATCCCAACCAATGTCAAATCTGAACAATGATGGCACTTTTTGGGGAAATGCTCAAAGTTCATATGATCCACCTTCATATCAAGCACCACCAGATCCCTATGCTCCACCACCTCCTCAAGCTCCTCTAAACTATCAATATGCTCCACATCCACCTCACTAATACCCACATCCCCCTCCGCACCCATCCACAACAACCACAACCACAATTCGTCCTTCAAAATCCCAACTCACCCCACCAAAGACCACCATTACCTCAACAGCCATAGCCAAATCCATAAGCTTCCTCCTCCTCTACCCATGAGCATGTGAAGGAAGTGACGGTTTTGAGGAGTGGTCGGACTTTGAAGCAGCCCCATGGTACTATTGGTGAGAGGGCAGCCACTAAGGATAGAGGTGATACTATGATCAGACAAGTTGATACTCAGATTCAGCTTGATGATACTATGATAGGAACTAGAGTTGATATTATGACACCAAGCAGTGATAGTGTGATACCGAGCAGTAATATTGTGATTCCCGTGATTCCAGTTGATGGTTCTATTGATATGAGCCGTTTGGGAGCCCAACTTCCCCCATTTCCTGATGCTCTTAAGGAGCCTTTTGTTGAGAGAAGAAAGAAGAAACATACTAAAGATATCATGGAAACTTTCAAACAAGTGAAGATAAACATTCCTTTGCTTGATGCGGTCAAGCAAATCCCTTCCTATGCCAAGTTTTTGAAAAATTTGTACACTTTTAAAAGAAAAACAATGGGGAGAACGGCCAAGAAGGTCAAGCTCACCAAGTAAGTGAGCTCAATTGTACAACACACCATGTCGAGATAGAGGAAAGACCTTGGTGCTCCCATCATTTCATGTTACATTGGGGCACACCGCATAGACCAAGCCCTTCTAGACTTAGGTTCTAGTGTGAACTTGATGTCATATGATGTGTTTACCGAGATCCAAATGGGACAATTAGGTCTATCTCATTGCACTTTGTAGTTGGCCAACCGATCAGTGAAGATGCCTAGAGGGCATGTTGATGATGTGCTAGTTAGACTTGATTATGAGACTTCTGCATTCTTCCCCATTGACTTCAGTTTGCTAGATATGGAAAAGGACACAAGAAGAGTACATATCATCTTGGGGAGGCCCTTCTTAGCTACAGATGACGTCTTCATCCATGTGAGAACTAGGACCATGTATGTGACATTCATGCACATGAAGATCCGGTTGAACATCTTCAAGTCTTCAGCTACAGCTGAGGTGATAGGCGCCACAGAATAAGATTGCTATCTTGTTGAGTGTCTTGATGAGATTGTGGAGGAGTGCCTACCTATGTGGATTTAGGCTTCCACTCAAGGTAGAGGTTTAGAACCCATTGTTGAGTTCCCTGATGATGATGATGAAGAGGTTGAAGTAAATGAGCTAGCCTTGGTGGCTGCAAGTGAGGACCTCCCATCAATTTTTTAGCCATTGAAGAACTCTCTTGAAGAACCTCCAACCCTTAAACTCAAGTCACTCCCCTAAGGATTGAAGTATGCTTTTCTAGGCTCAAATGACACCCCCCAGTGATCATTTCTTCCATTCTCTCTCTGGAACAAGAAGAAGCATTGATGAAAGTCCTAAATAAGAATATTTGGGCCATTGGATGGTCCATTGCTTATTTAAGGGGTATTGACCCCTCCATTTGTGTGCATAGTATGTATATGGAGGATGATGCAAGGCCAACCCACCAAATGCAAAGGCGGTTGAGCCCAAAATTGATGGAAGTTGTGACTCAATATGTTCTGAAGTTGTTAGATGTCAGGATTATTTATCCGATTTTTTATAGCACATGGGTGAGTCCCATCCATGTTGTACCAAAGAAAGGTGGGATCACAGTGGTAGAGAATTTTGATGGTGAGAGGATGCCTGTTAGAGAGCAATCTAAATGGAGAATGTGTGTAGATTATCAAAAGCTCAATGAGAATACTAACAAGGATCACTATCCTCTTCCATTTCTTGATCAGATTCTAGAGAGTTTGGTTGACAAATTAAGTTTCTATTGCTTTCTTGATGGATACTCCAGGTACTTCCAGATTGTTGTGCATCCTACAAACTAAGAAAAGACAACATTCACTTGCCTGAATGGTACTTTTGCATACTAGAGAATGCCATTTGGGTTTTGTAATGCCCCTTCCACTTTTCATAGATGTGTGACATCAATCTTTGTCGATATGCTTGATTCGTCACTTGAAGTGTTTATGGAGGATTTATCAATTTTTGGTAAAACCTTGGATGAGTATTTGCTCCACTTGGTTGTCGTTCTTGAGAGATGCATCAAGGTTTGCCTCGTGCTATCTTGGGAATAGATCCATTTCATGGTGCCTGAAGGCATCGTTCTAGGCCACCGGGTTTCAAAAATGGTATTGAGGTTGATAGGGCCAAGGTGGGCCTCATTTCTACTCTCACCATTCTTTCTACTGTAAGACATGTATGGTCTTTCTTGGGACATGCAGGATTCTATCTTCACTTCATCAAGGATTTTAGCAAGATCTCAAGACCTCTCTATCATTTGTTGGAGAAAGATGTTGTATTTCACTTTGATGACAAGTGTGTTGAGGCCTTCAACCACTTATACGAAAAGATCATTTCTGCTCCTATAATGCAACCCCTGGACTTCTCTTTGCTATTTGAGATCGTGACAGATGCATCTGACATGGCAGTGGGGGTTGTGTTGGGCCAAATAATTGGTCAGTTCTGCACACCATCTATTATGCTAGCAAGACTCTAGATGAAGCACAAAGGAACTACACATCTACATAAAAAGAGTTGCTTGCAGTTATCTATGTTCTTGACAAGTTTCGATCATATCTTTTACAAAATAAGGTAGTGATATACACAGACAATGCCTCATTGAAGTTTCTCATGGCAAAGAAAGACTCAAAGCCAAGGTTGATCAGTTGGATCTTGTTGCTTCAAGAGTTTGATATTGAGATTGTGGACTACAAGGGAGTGGAAAATTATACTGCCAACCATCTATCCCAAATGAAAGCACCCTTTTATGATACAAGTAGAATCAAAGAAATAATGCCGCATGAGCAGCTCTTCCTACTCTCATCCACTCAATGGCCATGGTATAAACACATAGCTAATTTCTTAGCTAGTGGAAGGATACTAAGCACATGGACAAGGGAGGAAAGCAAAAGGTTGTTTTCTATGGTCAAAATTTATGTTTGGGATGATCCTCATCTTTTCAAATATTGTCCCGACCAACTTATTTGGAGATGTGTTCTGGAGATGGAGCAACAACAAATTCTATCTATGTGCCATTCTGGAGTTTGTGGAGGTCATTTTGGTGGAAAATGCACGGCCGCCAATGTTCTCCAAAGTGGATTCTATAGGCCCTCCTTGTTTAAAGACTCTTATGAATTTTGCAAGTGTTGTTTGAAGTGCCTAAATGTGGGCACTATCTCTGAGAGAGACATGATGCCTCTATCACCCATTCTTGTGGTAGAGATGTTTGATGTTTGGGGGATTGACTTCATGGGTCCTTTTCCTCCCTCTTTAGGATATGTATACATTTTGGTTGTCTTTGATTATGTGTCAAACTGGATTGAGGCTATTGAAACTAGAACAAATGATCACAAAGTGGTGTGTGACTTGAAATCAAATATCTTTAGCCAGTTTGGTATTCCAAGAGCAATGATTAGTGATGGGGTAAGTCACTTCATCTATCACACTTTTGAAAGCTTGCTTAAGAAACACAGAGTGAATCATCATGTGGCTACTCCTTACCACCCCCAAACAAGTGGTCAAGTTGAGTTAGCCAATCAGGAGATAAATTTCATTCTATAAAAGACGGTGAGACTGGACCATAAGGATTGGTCATTACATCTCAATGAGGCTTTATGGGCTTATAGGACTGCATACAAAGCCCCGATTGGCACCACACCATTCAAGCTTGTTTATGGGTAAAGCTGCCACTTGCTGGTTGAGATGCAACACAAGGCATTATGGGCTTTGAAGGCCATGAACTTTGATGGAGAGAATGTTGGGATGAAGAGAAAGTTTTAGCTGAATGAATTAGAGGAGATCTGACATGAAGCTTATGAAATGTCCAAGTGCTACAAACAGAGAACAAAGTTTCCACATGATATGATGACCAAGAAGAAAGACTTTGAGCCCGGAAAATGGGTATGGATATATAACTCAAGGATGAAGTTCTTTCCCGGAAAACTCCGATCTAGATGGGAAGGGCCTTATCTAATCAAAAAGGTGTATCAATCTGGAGATGTGTTGATTTGTGAGAAAGAAGGAGCTAAAGAATTTACTGTGAATGGTCAAAGGTTGAAATCAATTGTGGAAGTAGGTCCATACAAAGCCAATCAAAGTTTTGATATCACTATGCTAGTGGAGGAACATCAGATTTATGAGGAGATGTGCTTGAATGCACATGAGAGAGACATTTA
Organism: Alisma plantago-aquatica; assembly: GCA_963693085.1. Taxonomy (NCBI): domain Eukaryota; kingdom Viridiplantae; phylum Streptophyta; class Magnoliopsida; order Alismatales; family Alismataceae; genus Alisma; species Alisma plantago-aquatica. The sequence continues at coordinate 422,620,436 of OY856415.1, forward strand.
TTTAAAAGATGCTTTGGGAATCCTACAAGGATGAGTGAAATCAAGAATCAATAAGCCTGACAAAAGGCATAAAATTTAGCACTAGTGGGAGGCAACCCTCATAGGTTTGGGAACTTTTTCACCCAACCTTCTCTTTTTGAAACTTTTACTTTGTTTTCACATGATTCCAAGAATACACACACACACACACTTGTGCTTGATAGTTTTGATGATTTTTCAGGGGAGATAGGTGAAAGTTGAGAGAGGAGGCAAATTTTAGTGCAAAATGATTGATATAACATCAAGTGGGTTCATAAAAATGATTGGAGAATGAATGATAGAATGATTTGATGAATTTTGATGATTTTTGAACTTGAAGGGCCTAGCATGGTCGTGCTGCCATTGAATGGCCTTGTTGGCTTTGTGCATTTCAATAGGGAAATTTGTGAGTTTTGGGCATGGGTTGCACGACCGTGCTGGCACCTCACCACCACGAACGTGATGGCCTAGGCCAAGTACTTAAAGTACTTGATTTTTTCCGACCCAACACAACTCGAAACTCATTGTTACTAATAGAACACGGTCGGTCCACATGAGTGGCGACTAGGGCAACCTCCATTCACCCCCAAATCACCTCCTCTTGCTCCTAAACTCTGGATTTGAGTTCCCCTTGGTCCCCAATCATCTTCCCTAACCTCAAGCTTCATTTTTCACCCTCTGTCACCATCTATTTCTCTATATCCAAGGAGAATCCACCCCTACAGCCCGGAAGCACGTTTGGTGATGTTCTTGCTTGTTTTTTACCAAATATCTTGGCAAAGATGAAGAGTAAGGGCAAGGCAATCAGGAAGGACATCCTCACTAGAGGCAAAAGCCACTCCAAGTGGGCCTCCAATTTGTCATAGCGGTCCCATAGTGCATCATCACCATCAAGTTTAATTTCTCAATCACTTTGACGGTCTCCATCGATGAGTGCATCATGCCACTGCTCCTCCTCCAGTGGCCATATGTCGTACCCTAGCTACAACAACCCTGATGAAGAAGAGGAGGAAGAAGAAGAAGAGTTGAAGAATATTATCGATTTGATGGACGTCGACGCATCAGTCTGAGAGAGGAGTGCCAAGAAGGACACTGGCGCGTCATCTTCATGACTGCCATGCCTAACTCTAGCTAGACACTCCACGTCATTGGCACAACCACACGCCACTCAACAACCCATTAGGAGTCGATTAGTGATTGAGGAAGAGGCTAAATATGCACCGATCCAGATGGTGCCCTTGAACTTGGATACAAGTTCAGGGTCACACACATATGAGGAGGAGGAGGTAGATGACACAGAGAGTGAGGAGATGGAGGATGAGCCAGTGGACTTTTTGTCCAAACTGGAGGACAGTATGAAGTGGGTTGGGAAGCAACCTGAGGAGAGTGCTTATGGGAGAGGCACAACAAGGAAAGTGATCTCAAGACCCCTCCACCCCCGAGTGCTTGACAAGGAGGGTGATGCCCACTAGATATGCATGTATGGCTACCATGAAAGATCTAGGGGTCAACTTTGTGTATCAGGAAAGAATGAAATAATGTGGGCTCTTTAATATCTTTAATGAGGTTGAAGAAACCTACTTGGAGTTTACTCATGAGTTCTTTGCAACTTTGGAAAAAGTACAGTACCAAGGTGAAGATGCCATCAGGTTCAAGTTGAATAGCTCAACACATGTGCTCAAAGTTTCCCAAATCAATGCTATCTTTTCCCCCACTCTAGAAATGGCAAAGAATTTCAATGAGGGGAGGCTTGACAAGAATGGGAAAGCTAATTACTCAAAGATGTGGAAGGTTATTACTGGTCAAGTAACTTTTCCTATAGGAAAATCCAAGACCAGCAAGATCTATAATGCCTTCATGAGATACCTACAGAAGGTCCTAGAAAACACCTTGTTTGATCGTTATGACAATCAAGGTTGTTGTTTGATGAATGCATATTCATCTGAGTCTAATCGCCTCGTTTGGCCCAGTTTTGCCCTGATTATTCCCTTATTCTAGCTTTGTTTCCTTATATGCGAGATGACTTAGCTCAATTGCTTTAATCTCATTTTAATGGATTTTTACACCCTTTTTGTAGGTCAATTTCGAGCTCGTGGGCCTGATCTCAATGCAATTCCAACCTTTTGGGCCTTTGTTAGCCTTGGTTTTGATCTGGTCAACGGGGCAGTCAACAGCTTTTCTTTTCCCCTCACGCGCTGCCTCCTCTCCTTCTCGCGGCTCTTCTCAACCAGCCAGTCGATTTGAGCAGGGCTGACGAATTGTGTATCAATGAATGAATATACATCATGGACCCACAAGAACTCGGCCCATCCACTAATCCAGGGTCCCTCTCAATGTTGGACCCAGATAGTATAGCCGCAGGGGTCTCCTACCCTAACCGCGGCTTCTCTGCAACTCCCACGACGGCCTCCGACTTAACAGCAGACCGCAATTTTCAAGACATCGACCCGTGGTCTTCCAACCAACAATGCACTCGCGATCTTTATCGCGGCTGTGGCACCGTCTGCCACCTATCCTCGGTTTCCCTTCTAGCCGCCGCGCCCGCGACCTCTTCTTCAAGATCGTGACCTACACAAAAAGAAACCACGACTGTGATCTGTTAAGCCGCGACTGTGGTTGCAACAGTAGCAATTAATCGCGACCCCGCTCGCAATCCAACATATGACCACGATCACTCCCTTCTTTTCTCTGAGGTCGTGACTCCTCTGCACCCGCAGTTCCTTCACCCATACACCGCGACCTTCCTCCACCTTGACCCAAGGTCCTCCATTGCCTACTGCTTGCCAACGTCACCTGTACATCTACCCTTGCCACCATCGCGACCCCACCAGCAAATGATTGCGACCGCGATCTTAATCGCGACTGCGATCTTAGCCGCGACCATGGAAATCCGCTAATGCAACCGTGACCTCCAGCATCAGCGCCTCGGCCTCACCTCGTGCTCTCACCCATGACATCTTGCAGTCCGGTTCGACAGAGCGGCACCTCCATCACTTTCGTCCTTGGCACCTCCCTCTCCATCCACACTGTGCCATGACAGGACCATCTTCATCTTCACCGACAGCAGCTACCTTGCAGCCTCCGCGATGCCTTCTAGTCACCCCCACCAACCGCGGTATCTCCAACCCACACTCTCTCTCGCAGTTCCCTGCTAGCAACCACCCGCAGTCGGTGCCAAGACTTATCCGCTGCACCCCATCAAGTAACCACAGAGCTGTTGTCTCATCTCACCACTCCAGAATGGCGACCTATCTCCCCCAAGTGCCATGATCGTGATTCCCTTCACAACCTTAACCGCGGTCATGGTTTCTTTCCCCTGCCCGCGACCAACCTTCCCCACAACCACAGTCGAAGTTTGCATAATCACGACCAACAAGGGAACGACCCGTGAAAAAGATCGTGATCATGCAAAAGATCGCGACATGTAGAACGATAAATCGTGACCGTGCAAAAAGCCGCGACTGTGACATCATTTGAAAAGCCGCGACCTGCTACAAAATTACTAAGGTCGCAATTTTAAGTCGGTGCCAACCTGCCTATAAATAGAACACGACTCCAGCCAGTCAAAAGAGGATCTCCAGACGTCGTTAGGCTGCAGGACTGTCCTGGGCCTAAGGAGACGATCTCCATAGCTAAGAACCTTCCCCTGTGGTGGTTTTGTGGCCTGTTCACCCAGATCTGGAGTGAATACTCGGGTCTGCAAGCCACCTCGTCCATATCTGGATCTAGATCTAGATCTAGATCTATTGTGTCTATGCTATTTCTATGCCACCATCTCGTCCACAAGCTGCTCCTCCTACTACGAGTGAGGATTACAAGAAGAAGAAGAAGGTGGAGAGAGAAGATCTGCCCCGTCTGTCGTGGTGTTCTTCTCTCTTCTTCCAGATCTTCTCTGACGTTGTGTAGAAGACTGTTTCTCCACTGAGCTGCGATCGTCTTCTTCACCATGATCATGGAAGAAACTTCTCTCTCTCTCTTGTTATTCGTGTTCCTCTCACCATGAGCGAGTAGTTTCTTTTCGCTGGGGTGCGGGGACTAGCCCCGCTACCCATGCTCTCATGTCCTTTTGTTAAACATTCCATGGCATGCATATAATCTTTCATTTCATTGTTAATCGTCGATGTGTGCTTGTGGATTGATCACCTGCTTGCATTTATCTTGTTAGTTTCCTATGTTGCGAGAACTTCAATGCGTAGGTTTTGAATGTCGATTAATGTGATTGACTCCCAAACTAGAAATAGAATGGGATTCCTTGAGGTCGTAAGTGTATGATCAGTGTGGTGACGAGCCATCTAGCCCATGGTGATGCTTCTGTGTGCCTGACGCCTGTATAGGGGGGCCATAGCTTCATTTGGATTTCTGTATCTTCGGAGTTGTAAGTATGTGATCTGGATGGTGGCGAGATATCTGATACCTAAGGTGATGCTTACGCAAACTTGACGCCCGTATGGGGGGTTTTGCAGCAGCTCTATTTGGATGATTATATCTTGCATGGATGTTTGATGTTTGGATGTGATTGCATGTGTAGTGGTGGTGAAACCCGGGACCATCCCAACAATTTCCATCATTAATCTTTAATCAACCTTTAATCCTCCTCTTTTACTTTCCTTGCATTTAGTTTAACTCAAATCAACCAACCTTGTTCTAAATAGTAGTCTTGATTCAACTAGATTCGACTAGCAAAAGATTCTTAAAAACATTGTCCCTTGGGATTCGATCCTCAACTATACTGCGATAAGACCCATCCGCTTGCGGGTGGTATTATTGCACGTTGTTTTGGTTAAAAACTTAGGAATTTCAACCCTAAGTGAGTTTGTTAGTACGATAATATAAGCCACATTAAATTCTGGCGCCGTTTCCGGGGACAACAGAATCATCTAGTTAAATCTAGTTCTTTTGAGACTAATTTAGGTTTTTCTTTTACTTTTGATACTATCGATCATATATACTTGAATTTGGTTCTAATCCATCTATCTTACTAGCAAAATATCTTTTCATCCTAGGTACCCACAAAGTCTAGTGTATGCGCCGCTCAAACAGTCCCGGACTCTCTGCTAGCTTTGACCCTGAGATAGACAGAACCTTTCGCCGTCAGTATAGAGAGAACCAAACAAGAATGGCTCAAGAGGAAGAAATTGCTCGAAGGGTAGCTCAAGCCCTTAATGCACAAAGAGATAGACTTATGCAAGAAGCTCGAGCCGCATTTCAAGAAGAAATCCAAGCAGCCCAAGCAGCAGCTCAACAAGCAGAGTTACAAAAAGACCTTAGGGAGTTCTCAATCCCTAAAGCTACTGACGTTCACCACCCAGTGCAACCTCCTCCCATCAACGCTCCAAATTTTGAGATAAGAGCACATTGGGTTACATTGCTTCAAAACAATCCTTTCTATGGTAAGAAAGGAGAAGATAGTCAAGAACATCTTCTGAGGTTTATAGATCTATGTGCCATGACAAAGCAAAATGGAGTCACAGATGATGCCATCAGACTCTGCCTCTGCAAATACTCTCTTGCCGATAGAACCATCAGTTGGTATAACTCCTTGCAATGTGAACCCATCACCACTTGGGAACAACTTCAAAATGTTTTTCTGGAAAAGTTTTATCCACCTTCTCTCACCTATGAAATTAGGGGCCGAATAACGCAATTCACCCAGGTCCCTGGAGAATCCCTAGCTTAAGCATGGGAAACATACAAAGAGCTCCTGCACAAGTGTCCACACCACGACATTCCTAAAAATCAACTCATCGAAATCTTTTATAGGGGTGTGGATGATGACATCAAGAAGTTTTTGGATTCCTCATCTGGAGGAAACTTCATGCATCAAAGCTATGATAGCGGGTGGAAGGTTGTCACCCTTAGAGCTAAAAATCAAGCCAACTGGGGTAGACCCATAAGTAAAGGAGTGCTGAAGGTTGCTATGGCAGAAGCTACTCCTGAGTACAAGTCTATTGCGGAGTCTCTTAAGCTTCTAGTCGCCAAGCAAGACCAACTTGAAACATATTTTTCCGCCTATGAAAGAAGACGCTCACCCCCTCGACAACAAGAACAAGTTAAGTCAGCTTCACTCTTCTACGAAGCATGCAAAGGAACTGATCATTCTACTCTAGCCTGTAACATTCTCTATGATGTTGTTTTGACCAATACCTATGCCCAAGGAGATAATGGTCAAATGGAAAATATGAATGCTGTCAACACCATCCCTGGTCAAGGGTACTATAATCTGAATCATAATAGGAACCATCCAGGTTTTCAATATGGAAATCCTTCGAGAGCAGAAAACTCATGACAACTTGGTTCAAATACACAACAATGAGGCCCGCTAGGATTCCAGTATAACCAACAACCAAATTTCGGGAACCAAGGGAACTTTAGAGGAAACTACCAGAGTAGAAACTACAACAATTATCAGAACAATTCTCAGTTTCATAACCCCAACCAAGTCCCCTATCAATAGAAACAACAAGGGAAACAAGCCGATCCCATCCCTCCTAAGGACAAATTGTCTGCTATTGAGAAGATGATGCAGTCGCAGCTGACTATGATAGCTAATTAACAAGCCCATCATAAGGCTATTGAATCTCAACTAGCTCAACTTGCAGCTAGCATGAAGCCACCTGCTGGAGCCTTTGCTGGACAACCAGAGAACAATCCTAAGCACCCAGAGCAATTAAAGGCTGTCACCACCAGGTCTGGAAAAGACTATTCTGACTCCCTATTAAGGAACCAATGGAGGCAACAAACGATGATGACTTTGTGAATGTCCAAGACTCTACAATACCTGAGTCTCAACCGAAGGAACCACCAACTGCTGATAAGATTGACGAAGCAGGATTGGAGGAACCATTGGCTGCAGAGGCAGAAGACACACCTGAGTCAAATGTGCCAGTATACAAGCCTCGTCCTCCTTTCCCAGCTTGTTTGAAGCAGACAAAGCTTGATACCCATTTCAATAAGTTCAAGGAAGCCATGAAGAAGCATCATGTTGATATACCCTTCCTTGATGCACTTGCCGAGATACTAGCCTGGACTAAGTACTTAAAGTCTCTCCTCATAAGGAAGTACATAACTGAAGAATACGAGACAGTTAAGCTAGCAACAACCACTTTCGATATCATCCAGAGCAAGATGCCCAAGAAACATAAAGATCCGGGATCCTTTGGGATTTCCTACCATATCAGTGACTCTTCATGCAAGAAGGGATTGGCCGATCTCAGTGCTAGCATCTCTATCATGCCACTTAGCCTTTATAAGAGGTTAGGGTTTGCAGAACTCCTCCGAACGGGAATGACCATACAACTTGAAGATAACTCTATGACTCTTCCCTTAGGAATTATTTAAGATGTCCCTGTCCAGGTTGGAAAAGACTCTTATGTCCCATGTGACTTCATCATCATGGACATAAAAGAAGACGCCAGATACCCTCTTATCTTTGGCCGTCCTTTCCTCGCCACTGCAAGAGCTTTGATTGATGTTGAAGCAGGGACCTTGCTGCTCAGACTAGGGAAAGAAACCCTCGAGTTCAAAGTTTTTGAAAGCATGTGAAGACTGAGCATGCAGGAAGAAGTCTATTTGTTTGATTGCATTGAGAAAATGTCTCTCCTCACACAAGAGGAATATGAACAAGACGATCCTTTAGAAGTGGCTCTAACAAACCCATCTGCTGAAAATTTCATCAACGAACAAGTTAAGGATTGTGTCCTTCACCTTGACTCTGTGGAAGAAGATCCTGAAGCTAGGTTCGAGGAACTCAAAGCTGTGAATGTAACTGAAAAGCCATGCGAGAAGCCAGAAGCCCCTGAAATGAATCCCCTGCCCGAGGGACTTAAGTACGTGTTTTTGGATGATCTCAAGGTTTGTCTAGTTATTATAAATTCTGATCTAACGACCGAACAAGAAGATAAAGTGCTGAAAGAATTAAAGGAAAGAAAGAAAGCTATCAGCTATAAGATGAGCAATCTCACCGGGGTCAGTCAAGTGCTTTGCATGCACAAAATCCCTATTGTGGAAGACCACAAGCCGATTGTTGAGCATCAACGGAAGTTGAATACTAATATGAAGGAAGTAGTCCATCGTGAAGTTATCAAGTTGCTCACTACCGGAATCATCTATCTGATATCTGACTCACCGTGGGTGAGTCATGTACATGTTGTTCCAAAGAAAGGTGGCACTACTGTGATACGGAATGAAGATGATGAACTCATCCCAACTCGAATAGTAACCGGGTGGAGGATGTGCATCGATTACAGGAAATTGAACAAGGCCACACGCAAGGATCATTTCCCGATGTCTTTCCTAGATCAAGACTTAGAGCGATTAGCTCACCAAGAATATTTCTTCTATCTCGATGGTTACTCTGGATTCTATCAAATTCATATACATCTAGATGATCAAGAGAAAACTACTTTTACTTGCCCCTTTGGAACATACGCCTTTAGAAGGATGCCATTCGGGCTCTGTAATGCGCCTGCAACCTTCTAACACTGCATGGCAGCCATATTTGCTGGTTTAACCGAAACCATTATGGAAGTTTTTATGGATGATTTCTCTATATATGGGCATTCATACGACTCATGCATGAAGCACCTCTCCCTGGTCCTCAAACAATGTGAAGAAGCACATCTTGTGCTAAATTGGGAGAAATGTCACTTTATGGTAAAAGAAGGCATTGTCCTTGACCATAGGGTCAGTAACCGAGGAATTGAAGTGGACAAGGCCAAGTTCGAAGTGATCTCCAAACTGTCTATCCCTACCAATGTAAGATACGTTTGCGCATTCCTTGGTCATGTGGGCTTCTATAGAAGGTTTATCAAGGATTTCTCTAAGGTAACCAAGCCCATTACAAACTTGTTGCTGAAGGACGTTGACTTCTATTTTGATGAAGAATGTATCAAGAGTTTCAATAATATAAAGCATGCCCTTAAAACAACACCCATCATTTGAGCCCCGGACTGGGATCACCCATTCGAAATTATGTGTGATGCCAGTGATTACGATGTGGGTGTCATCCTGGGCCAATGTATAGAGAAGAAACATCATGTCATCTATTATGCATCGAAGACCCTTGATGAAGCTTAGAGGAACTATGCAACTACTGAGAAGGAACTCCTAGCAGTCGTATACGCCTTTGATAAGTTTAGATCCTACCTCATTGGTTCAAAGGTGATTGTCTACACCGATCACACTGCTATTCATTATCTTCTAAAAAAGAAAGATGCAAAACCAAGGCTAATAAGATGGATTCTCCTATTGCAAGAATTTGATCTTGAGATTAGAGATAAGAGAGGCACAGAAAATGTTGTAGCAGACCACTTAAGTCGTATCCATACTCTGGAAACTGAGAAGATCCCAATTAATGACTCTCTTCCAGATGACTAGCTTATGAAAGTCTCAGAAGCTACTCCTTGGTACTCAGACTATGTGAACTACCTTGCCGCTGGTATCATCCACCCTGAGTGTACTGGAAGTGCTCTAAAGAATTTCATGCATGATGTGAGGCAATATCACTGGGATGATCCGTACCTCTTCAAGCTCTATGTTGATGGTATCTACAGACATTGTATCTTTGAGGAAGAAGCCCAACTTATTTTAGAGCAATGCCACGCAGGCCCAGTCAGAGGACATATGAGTTCTAAGAAAACTTCTTTGAAGGTTTTGCAATGTGGTTTCTTTTGGCCAACCATATCCAGAGATGCCTACAATTTTGTTCTATCATGTGACAAGTGTCAGAGAATAGGAAACATTATAGAAAGAGATGAGATGACACTTAATCTATGGCAAGAAGTCGAGATTTTTGATGTTTGGGGAGTGGACTACATGGGCCCATTCCCATCCTCACATGGATTCTCCTACATCCTTATTGCAGTGGATTATGTCTCTAAATGGGTAGAGGTCATACCAACCATCACTAGAAATTCAAAACCTGTCATTAAAATATTCAAAGATATTATTTTTCCCCATTTTGGAATCCCTTGAACTGTGATATCCGACAGAGGTTCTCATTTTTTGGAAAGCAGCTTTGAAGCATTGTTGAGAAGATATGGTGTAACGCATAAGGTAGCTTCCCCCTACCACCCACAAACAAGTGGGCAGGTAGAGGTTTCAAACTGTCAACTCAAGGCTATCCTGGAAAAGACAGTAGGACGCAACCGAAAGGATTGGTCAGTGAAAATCAATGACGCTTTATGGGCCTACCGAACCACGTTCAAAACTCCTCTTGGAACAACACCCTTCAGACTTATCTATGGAAAATCATGTCACTTGCCCGTGGAACTAGAACATAAAGCATGGTGGGCAATAAAACAGCAGAATTTTGACATTAAGAAAGCTGGCAAAGCTAGGATTCTGCAACTTCAAGAGCTCGAAGAACTTCGGATGACGGCTTATGAGAATGCACGAATCTACAAGGAACGCATGAAACTTTGGCATGATGGTCATTTGAAGAGGAAGGACATTCAAGTGGGAGACCAAGTTCTGCTGTTCAACTCGAGACTGAGGTTATTCCCAGGGAAACTCCGTTCTCGCAGGTTGGGACCATACATTGTCAAAAGCATCTATCCACATGGTGCATTCACCTTATGGAGTGACAAGTCAGACGGCTTTGTAGCAAATTGACAACGCTTGAAAAGATATTTCACCACAGCCGACACTAGCACTAATGAATTGATGAATTTTTCCAAACCGACATACCTACCAGAAAGCTTAAGAAATCACGTCGAGCCATTGACGCAAAACAAAGGCATTTGTCGGGAGGCAACCCGATCTTTAACTTAGCTTTCACTTTTAGTTTTGTTTTTAGAAAATTTTGCACCTGGTAGACAATACATCACAAGATGCAGTCTTAAGTTCTGATAGTTTCCATTTTTGAGATTCCAGATGGAGGACGTGTCACTGAAAGGAATGCAACCACATCTGGTGGACCAACCGGCACGAGTTTTCCCCTCCATCTCGAATTTAGAGTTTGCTCGGGACGAGCAAATTTCTAAGTTCAGGGTGGAGGGTGGGTGGTATGTACTTTACTTTCCACCCTCTCCTATCCACTTCAGACTTAAGATTTCATCGTTAAAATTTTGTTGCAATTTTGAGAAAATTTTCAAAACATTTTAAATTTTCAAAAGTTTTCATAGCATTTTGTATAGAAACTTGATGAAGTTGTGATGCTTTTGTTTCAATCAAAGCCATTACCTAGCTGGCTATCCTATTTTTCCATGCAGTTTTGAATCATTATACCTTCCTTATTCGAAACGAAGCCTCAAGGAGAACAATTTCTGAAACTAGCCAATGATTAGAAATCATCGTGTGAAGCTTACGAATCCTAACATCATGATCAGTAGATATGGCAAGTATTTGTCGAACTAAGAGGGATCAAACACGTTGCGCTTCCTATCTGACTAGTGGAATAATAGCATGGAATCTCCATTGAATCCTCATCAAGCCATGATCTGAGCAGAGTTTGATAAGGAGAACAACCCGGTGCACTGAATTGTAAATCAAGTTGCACTCTGATCTGAACTCTCTTCTACACTTCTTTCATCATCTTCTTACCCCTCTATCCATCAAAAAGAAACAAAAATAACCAAAATAGTGCCAAACCCTAAGTTCGGGGTGGCACACTCTCTCTCTCTCTTTTCACTTCTTCCATACCCCTCACTACGAAATAGGGCTGTATCACCAAGAAAAGATGCCCAAGCGCACACAAAAAGAAATGCAATCTCGAGTCGAATAGAGGAGAGATTCACACAAAAAAATGCAATCAATGAAATTGCAAATCACATAATAAAAATCTCGAGTCGAATAGAGGAGAGATTTATTTCTTCCTTCCATACCACCCTTCACTCCCCTTTTCCACCTATTGGCACAATGAATGCCTAAGCTTACCAATATCATAAAAACACCTGTGTCAGATCAGGTGCACACTTGTTTTCTGCGGGTATCTCTAGACTTCTACAAAACTCTAAGACATGCTTGATGTTGGAAAAAAGTAGACTCTCTTCTTCCAGATCTGCTCTGACGTTGTGTAGAAGACCGTTTCTCCACTGAGCTACGATCATCTTCTTCACCATGCTCATGGCAGAAACTTCTCTCTCTCTCTTGTTATTCTTGTTCCTCTCACCATGAGCAAGTATTTTCTTTTCACTGGGGTGCAGGGACTAGCCCCGCTTCCCATGCTCTCATGTCCTTTTGTTAAACATTCCATGGCATGTATATAATCTTTCATTTCGTTGTTAATCGTCGATGTGTGTTTGTGGATTGATCACCTTCTTGAATTTATCTTGTTCGTTTCCTATGTTGTGAGAACTTCAATGTGTAAGTTTTGAATGTCGATTAACACGGTTGACTCCCAAACTAGAAATAGAATGGGATTCCTTGAGGTCGTAAGTGTATGATCCGTGTGGTGACGAGCCATCTAGCCCACGGTGACACTTCTGTGTGCCTGACGCTTATATAGGGGGGTCACAACTTCATTTGGATTTCTGTATCTTCGGAGCTGTAAGTATGTGATATGGATGGTGACAAGACATCTGATACCTAAGGTGATGCTTACGCAAACCTGACGCCCGTATGGGGGGTTTTTCAGCAGCTCTATTTGGATGATTATATCTTGCCTGGATGTTTGATGTTTGGATGTGATTGCATGTGTAGTGGTGGTGAAACTTGGGACCATCCTAGCGATTTCCATCATTAATCTTTAATCAACCTTTAATCCTGCTCTTTTACTTTCCTTGCATTTAGTTTAACTCAAATCAACCAACCTTGTTCTAAATATTAGTCTTGATTCAACTAGATTTGACTAGAGAAAGATTCTTAAAAATGTTGTCCCTTGGGATTCGATCCTCAACTATACTGTGATAAGACATGTCCGCTTGCGGGTGGTATTATTGCACGTTGTTTTAGTTAAAAACTTAGGGATTTCAACCCTAAGTGAGTTTGTTAGTGCGATAATATAAGCCACATCATTGTTCACAAAAAGATTTGTATGTGATGGCCACAATAGTGAGTAAGGGATTTGTGAACATTGGAGCCATGGTGATTGACCATTTGAAGACAATTCCCTCTAAGAGTAAAAATCTATTCATCATGGGAGGAATTATCACCACAATGGCAAAGGTAGTGGGCTACAATCTAGATGGGCTTATAGAGGTAGAAGGAAGCAAATATGTTGATCTAAACTATCTTGCTAGGTCCCAAATGATCTCCCTTAGAGATAATAAAATCTTTTATGTTCTAAACCCTGGGTACCCTAGAATCACCTTGGAGCTCCCATACCACGCCACCCCCTACTGAAGGATGTGGGGCCACCGAAGAACTTTTTTGAGGTGCTAGCACAGTATGAGGAGGATCATCTAAGAGAGGGGTTCTAAACACCAAATGTGGACTTGCCTAGAAAAGGAGGAGATATGAATGTGCCTCAGATGTGCATTCTTGAGTAGCCACACCACACATGACTGATGTTTGAGGATTTTGATGCGCAACCACCTCCAATAAATGCATATGACATGTCAGCCATTCATGTACAGTTGGAGGCAATTCAGTAGACACAGTAGTCCATGTGGTTAGATCAGCAGCAGATGCAACATCAGATCAACCACATGTACCACTACTAGCATGCTCATGTGTAGAGGAACCCCCAATGGGGGGAGGATTTCCGAGGAGGACTGTTTGGCTACCAAAAGACATACCCACCTCCACAGGAAGACTATTGGGGCCACTATTACCAGCATCTACCTCCACATTTAGGCACACACAGGACTCCACATCGCCAGAGCAGTGACTTATACCCTATCATTCCTAAGCTTTAGTTTCATGTAGAGGACAGCGTGATTCAAAAGTTTGGGGTGGTAGGATGGTATGCCCTCTTTCTTAGCCTTATTTTGTTGATATCTATCTCACCAAATCTCTATTTAGTTGTTGATTTCTCTTTTTAGTATAGATTTCCTTTTGCTTGCATCCATGCATACATATAGTTCAATTTCATGCATTTTTGTGTAATTTTTAAAAAAATTTCTCTTTTTTGCTTTTCATGTCATGCATTGCCTTCTCATGTAGATTTTGGTAATTTTTGTGTGCTTTTAGGTAGGATTTGCTTCTTTATGTTTTAATTTCCCTAAAGTTAGGTTTAGATGTGATTGAATGCAAATTAGCACCATTATGGCCAATTTTGCCCAAACTTGAATGTTCTTGCCAAAAAGCATGTTTTGACTTAATCTCCACTGTTTGAAATGAAAATTTTGGTCTTTGACAAATGCATGTTATTTTCTTAGATTTTATTGTTATATGGTCTTGATTGTGACTTTTTACATGTGCACCACTTCTCTCAAGTTTGTGTATGTTTCGGTTGAATTGTGAATTGAGCAAGCTATAAATGCTTAGAATGGAATCACTTGATATAAATGTGAATCTCATTTTGTTCAATCATGTGGTGTGATATCATTTGATGAAGTGTTGGATTAGTTTTCATGCAGGAAATCTTATGTTGAGGATTACACTAATGACCCCCCTTTGACCCAACTCTTCTCTCACCATCTTCATACCCCTTCGCCTCATGAAAGGATGCCTTAGAGCACATATTTAGCCTTGGTCACCTCTAAAAGTTTGGGATGGCTATATCTACATCTCCCCACTTCACTCTATCCACCATTTTTAGGTAATTGGACCATGCTTTGGATGGATGAGAGAGAATGAGTTCTAGGGTTCCTCCACTCATGGAGGACTCCAAAGAAGGCCCCAAAGCTCCCTCAACCTACCCCTAATGGCCAAGATTCGACACCAAGAAAAGAAGTCCATTGATCATGAAGAATGAAGATAATTTTGCTACTGAAGACCCCAGCACAGTCGTGGTTCCAAGGAACGACCGTGCTGGCTAATGCACAAGTTACATGGAAATACAAGAAAATTGCAAGCTACAGCAACTCAGCTACCACGGTTGTGCCATGAAGCCCCCAAAACAACTGTGCCACCTATTACGATCATGCTAGTTGAAGACAGAATGGATGTGCTAAAGGGAATGACCTCCCCTCCAATTGCACCACCACAGACATGCCACCTAGCATAGCCGGTCTACCTAGCCTCCACCACGACCATGCTGCCCAGAACGGTCGTGCTACCAGCCTCCATTTCACCACTTCAACCTGTGATTTTTCCACTTTCTTGGAACGACCTTTCCCACCACCATGGTCGTTTCCACCTCTACCCACCACGGTCGTATTGCCCAACACGGCCGTGCTACCACCTAAACCCTACCATTTTCTACACTATTTTTCCAACAATGCCCCTACTTACCCTAGTGCTTCCACCACCATCTATATATACATGGGTGGCAACCACAGTGCTAGGTTAGCTTCCATTACTCCTCTCCACCCACCATTTCCACCTCATTTCCACCATAGAAACCTAGTTTTCTATGTTTTCTACCATAACTCCCTCCGTTTTCATGCCCATCATCCATCTTGGAGGAAGGAGGTCACCCTACAATAGCTAGGAGGTGAAGAAGGAAGATCTACTTCGATCTCCATGGTGGAATATCCCCTTCTTCCCCTTTCTTTTGCCTTTTCTTTGATTATGTCTAGCTAAGCCCCTAGTTGTGGGTTGTTTGGGGTAAAAATGTGACTTTGATACCATGTTGGGGGATAATAATTTGTAATGAACATAATTTCATTCTATGATGATTGCCTTTGCTTCTATCTAATTTCCCATTATCTTGCATCTATTTTTTGCTCTTAATCATAAATTGCTTGCTTTGTGATGTTTGATGACACTTAGCTTCTAGGAGGAATTGGAATGTGTGTAGCAATCTCAGGAATGGCTCTTAGGTCCAATTAGTGGATCCCTATCTAGCCCCCTTTTTTCCTACATACATATCATGCCTTCTACAAGTGAGTGTGAGATCTAAGTAGCTAGTGTAAGTGTGATTAGTGCAATTGCCTAGAGCTTTCTAAAGGATAGATGGCTAGTAGCATGAGGTGAAAAACCCTCATATCTACTCCCATTCCAACCCTTGGTTCTCAATTTCCCTAATACCACTTACCCTAGAAACCTAGACTTGACAAGTCCTACTAGAATTACACCTAACCCTAGTTCTCCAACTATTAGTATAGGGTACATTCTAATAGCACTTGTCTTGTTGTTTGGTTTGGCAATATAGATTGAATTGTGATAATTTCATGCCATGTTGACAACCCCAACTAATATCAAATCACATTCCCAAACATTCCACCTACCTATTGCTTGAAATCCACTTTAGCCTTTTTGCTTGTTAATATTTTAGCATAATTGCCTTTGTTTCTTCTAGTCAATTGCTTAGTTTTGCTAGTTAGGGTTAACCTAGATTCTTGCTTGCTTTAGTGTTTAAATTAGTTCTTAGTTGCTTATTGCCTTGATAGAGTAGTGTAGATCATCTTGCTCTTGTTTAGTTGCTTGCTCAATCTAGTTGCTTAGACCTAACTTGCCTAGGATAACCTAGTTTTTGGTAATATAGTTTTCATATTGCCTTTATTTGCTTGCTTGCTTAGTGTAATCAAACCAAAACCCCTTTTAAACCCTTCAACCCTAGTCTCCTCTTTAGGAACGTTGCCAAAGATAACTTATCTCTAGTGCCTCCTCTATCCCTGAGGATCGACCCCTATATTTGCCTCTTATCTTTACTACAATAGTACCCCGTGTGCTTGAGGGTGCGTTGTTTAGTATTATGACTGGGTCTTTTTAGGGTTTTTTACAAATATTGAAAGATCCCTAGTGTGTTCGATTTCAGTGGGGCGCATCTAATCAAACTTAATTGGTTAGTGTGTGCGCCTCTGGCTCAGACACACCACCTACCTCTTCCCTCATGTGTGTATCAATGACAAAATCATTGTGGTCTTTTACCACATCCCAGTTATTCTAAACATGATGGAAGATATAAGCATTAAAAGAGTAGGTAAATAATTCAACTTTGAGAGCATGTGATTAGTACATGGTGAATGCTCTATATATTGTAAATAAAAAACCAATGAATTGTAATATCAAGAAACTTATCAAAAGATTAGAATATGTGCAGAATTCTCAATAGTTGGGCAAAAAGAAAATACCTCAATATAAATGAAGATCTCAAACATGTTGAGAAGATGTTTGAATCAGAACAGTTAAAACCTATGACACATGGGACTCTCATTAGTTGTGTTAAATCGGCAGAGGAAGTGAACATGCTTCGTCAACTCAATAAAACTTTGTGGTTCACAAGTGAAAGTAAATGAGATAAGAGATACATACATAACATTGAGTATTTTTACATAAAAATCCTCTCACAAGAAGTTGCATAATATTAGATTGTATGAGTATCAAGAAGATTGTGCATGAGTATTTTGACAATTTCTTCACCTCTAAGGAAGGGTGTGATGCAAAGGATGTTGTGAATGTACAACAAATCATTAATAATGAGATGACTATCTCCTAACAAAAAGAGCCAAGAAGGCAATAGTTGTGGGCTGACTTGAAAGAGTGCATCCACCAAAAGCATCAGAACATTACGACTTTCATGTGGCATTCTTCAGTATTTTGGGGAGACAATTGGTGATGACATTGATGCATACATCAACGATCGGAGGGGTCTTGGAAATGTTTTTGTTGACATCAACTCCACCAACACTATGCTCATTTTGAAATGCAAAGACCATGTTTAAATGGGTGACTTTTGACCCATTAGCATGTGCAACACCATCTTCAAAATTACCTCATAGTTGGTGGTGAAAAGATTGAAATGTTTCCTTTATGACATCATTAATACAAATTAAAGCAAATTCGTCCATGGAAGCCTTATAATTGATAAATACCTAGTTACATTAAAATGATTCCAAGTTGTGACAAACAAATCCATTGGAAGAATGGTATGACGGCTTACAATATTGATATGAGATAAGATGTGACATGGTGGGATGGACATTTCCAGAGAGAGTTGTGTAGAAGATTTGATTTGAGGATATATGGAGAAAGAAAATTGGTGAATTCTATAACAATGTTTAATCCTCCTTCATCATAAATGGGAGCAAATGTGGGATTATCAAACCTTAGAGGGGTATCGATATAGAACATACCATCTCATCTTGTTTGATTACTATGTGTAGAAGCCTTCTAAAACCTGATAATGCAAGCAACATCGCCAGTCAAACACATGGGTCTCA
Organism: Alisma plantago-aquatica; assembly: GCA_963693085.1. NCBI lineage: Eukaryota > Viridiplantae > Streptophyta > Magnoliopsida > Alismatales > Alismataceae > Alisma > Alisma plantago-aquatica. The sequence goes on from OY856415.1 coordinate 422,638,603, forward strand.
TGCAAGTCTACATGGCCCATGCCTTTCCCATCTATTTTTTATGATGGTAGCATCATGTTCATATGTGGAACTCTAACATAGGCTTCCAAGATAGTTGTGTCAATCAACTAATACAACCAGACCACAAGATAGAAAATAAATACTCACAGTCAGAAATATATTTCACCAGGTTTGTGGAGGATTAAAACAAAGAGGAGATCGTTAAGATTTACAATGTGTAGAAAGTGTTAAAACATCAACATTTTATGGGATATGTAATGGTGGTAGGTCATGTTGGTATGTATACCCAGAGAGCCAGTCACATGATGATTTTATTGGGACATTATGTACTTGATTTGATTAATAATATAGGCAATTCTGTTTGTTATTGATAACACCTCATTTTATACACTTTTTGCATATATTTTATACCTCCCCTACCATACCTTTTATAGATTTTTCCACTTATTTTAGCACTTTATGCCAAGTATCTCACTTACACACTTTTTCCTTGGTTTTAGGATCACATCGAGCCAAGGTCACGTTCAGCACCTCGACCGCGGCCCATTCGACCATCAAGGATCACCCCAGCACGGTCGAGGTCTCCAAAAATCACCTCAATATCCCGCACCCACGACCCCTCACACCCACGGTCAACATGCTCGTGGCGTGAAGCCACGACCGAGCTTTAGACCGTGGTTTGACAAAAAGGGTGCAACACCCAGACCGTGACTGAGAAGGAGACTTAACTAACCTTAATCGAGGAGAAGATGGCAATGAAGCCTTGACCAAGATTAGGCTTCGACAAAGACCAAACCTCGACTGTGGTCAAGGAGTGAATTCGGTGGATCACACCTATAAATAGGCCACCTACACATATTGTCAAATTATCAGATCTGAAAGGACCACAAAGCATTTTCCAGACTCATTCCCATCCATCCAATCAGTCTTAGATCTCCAAAGGCAGAAGTTGAGGAGAGAGAAGACTGAAGGTTCCATCTTCTTTGAGGGAAGGAGAACGTCCACACCATCGACCTCTTGGATCTGGATCTGAATAAGTATTGTGTTGCATCATGTTCTTTTCTCTCTATCTAGATATATCACTTCCACATTGATGTACTTCCCTCCTCGCTTCGTAGAACTTGATGTATCTATCATTTTGTAACGTCGTTATGCTTCCCATGAACATGTGTGGATAAAAACTTAAATTGGGTTGGGAGTAGCCACTAAGGCTCTCCCAACATGTATATTGTCTCTCTTTTTTTATTATATACATACTCTCATCAAGATTATCTCCACGCACCAGTTTTAATGCTTCACTTGTATGTTTAGCTACCATCTTGTGATGTTTGATCGTTGGTACCTTGAAAGAGTAGTATCACTAATATCTCATGTTATGGAGTAGTATGAATGCATGAAAATGTTGTAATGTTGAAGCTTATGATCATATGTTCTTCCTTGTAGTTTTTGGATAGTCATCTCGAGAGAGAGGTTTTCCTTGGGCTTAGATCTATCCTCGTCTCGAGAGAGAGAGTGAGACAAAGGAATAAACACCTTTATGATTTCTTGTAATCTTGATAGAGTATATGAGGGGGAGAGATAATGTTTGCATGTTGGTGCGAAGTCTTAGTAGGTGAAACCCAATCCAAGATTCCCTTCCATATCTTTGTTTCCATCTTATTTTTTTACACTTTGTTCGTATTCTCTTTGATATATTTATTTTACTTTGGTTTGAGTATTATAGTTCCTTTAGGAACACCCTTTTAAACCATATGTTATCAGGAGTATATGAGTATCAGACCCTGTGTGCTTAACATGTGTTAATCGTGTCCCTGTGGTTCGACCCCGATTACTACATCGGACCTCATTTAATAGTTGTGGGGGCTTAAGTGTCAGGTTACTATCTTAAGAGTGTGACTACTCTAGATTTGCTCCTTTTTGGATGCGCGATTTAGGTCGGTCAACTTTTTGGTTCCATTGCTGGGGACAAGGCAAAACGGCATTGTTAAGAACTTGAGTCCACTCACTATACTCTCGTGCCTCAAGCTTAGTAATAATCTAGACCACACAGTCACATTAATCTTTCTACCTTACATTTGCATAGAATAGTTTGTTTTGCATGTCTAGTTTACTAACTTGACTTTGTGGCCTATTCAGGGAACCCAGAGGGAAGCAGACCCATTTGACTTTGCTGCTTAACCTTGAGTCACCATGCCACCTCACATGGATGGTACTCTCACTGGGGATGAAAAGAATGCGAGGATTCAACATAAACCCCCCACCACCAGGTTCGAACGAAGACAAAGATGGCCATACTCAAACGGTCGTCAACATGATGAAGAATTTTGAGAAGAAGAATGTTGGGATGAAGATCGTCGCGAAGAAGATCAATGCGACAAAGAACGATGCTACCGACACCAAAGAAGGCACCATCGCAACCATCGTGGAAATGAATGAGAGAACAATGATTGGGACAACGACAACAAGGATGATGAAGAGGGGAAGACTCTTAGAGAATTAGCAGCAACTAGGGCCAATGAATCTAGATTCCTAATCGTCATACCGCACTTCAACGTAGCAAACTTTGAGTTGAAACCAACTATCATATCAATGATCCAAAATAAACCTTTCCATGGGAATTTGAGAAGTGAAAACCCATACCACCAACTCGATGCCTTTAAAAATATCTGTGATACCATTAAGATGAGGGAAGTCCCGTAAGAAGTGATATTTTGTAAAGTCTTCAACTTCTCTCTTGAAGATAAGGCACTATCCTGGTACCTCAATCTCCCCCACCATTCCATAGATGGGTGGAGACCCATGGTAGATGCCTTTGTTACTATGTTTTATCCTACCGAGAGGACTATCCACAACATGTAGAAGATCACTTCTTTTGCACAAAAGTCGGGTGAGAACTTGCACGAAGCATGGGAATGCTTCTAGGAGTACCAGAGGGATTTCCCGCACCATAATTACCATAAGGGGTTCCTCGTGACCACTTTCTATAATGGGATGACTCCTACTGAGAGGACTTCATTGAAGCAGTTGCTGGCAGTGACTTCCTTGGAAAGAAACTGAGCAGAACCATGAAGATAATAGATAACATGGCTGCACTCCAAGCAGGAATAGACTATGACAGGAATGATAGAGGATCAATGAAGAAAGTAGGGTCTGAAGGACCCTCTATTGAAGCCAAGGCATTGGAGACAATAATAGAACATATTCAAAAGATAGCCACTGATGTCAAACAGCTGAAAGATACTGGAGCTAGGGGCAAGAAGCATACTAAGAAGGTCATGAAGTGTGTCACCTATGGAGAAGGAGGGCATGGGATCGATAACTATATCTATACCAAGCCCGGGGAAAGTGATGAAAGTGAAAGTGAAGAAGAGACGTAGAATGTCTCCTATGTTAACTTCAAGTGACAAGACCACCCTGGGTTTAGTTATGGAAACAAAGAAGCTGTTGAGAATGCACATCAGCTAGGTAGTGTTGGCTAAATTGGACACTATTATAATCCCTTTGTTTTGATGATGACAAACATTTCTTTCTTGTGGTTTTAACTTGCTATTTGAGTGTTTTAGGGACAAGAATATAAGGTGGTGGATAGAAAAGACTTGGAAGATCAATTAGCTAAAATTGCTTTATTTTCATGATTGTAATCAATGTAAAAACTTGTACAAGTTTATAATGTACAAGTACTTAGATATCATGTAAATCAAGAATTTAGATCTTCCCTATCCACACACAACACTTAGATAGGTCATCTCCTAAGTTAGCGCCACAATATCACATTGATACACACACTCAGTAAATGAATACATTGAATCACGGATGTTCTCGGTCGACAAAAACTTCGACCGAGACACTCTCAATCGACAAACTCCTCGATCGAGAACAAACCCTCCTAGCCGTTAGACTGAGTTAGAAAAGTAGTTGGGAGTTGAGTTGAACGTTGCAATATACTTACTCCAGACATACTCTCGATCGACAAATTCCTCGACCGAGAGGCACTCGGTCGACAAACTTCTCGACTGAGAAAGCTTATGTCTGCACTTTTCAGAATTAATTAACTTGTCGTTACAAATGCAATCAGTGGACACTTAACAACTAGTTGAGCACTAAGAACACCCTAGAAGGTGTCTAGAACGTCCCCATGCATTAGAAAACCACTCCTATAAATAGGACATCCATAGGACACCTCAAAACACAACTTGTATACACAAGAACACTTGAGATTCAATCCTTGTGAGCAAACAAGTTGAGATACACTTGCAATCTATTTTCCTTGAGCTCTACATTAGTGTCCTATAGGCTGATATCTCCTATCCACTATACATCTACGTCCATCCACTTTGGTTAGGAGATCAAATGCTTAATATGGGATCAAAGCATTGTACTCAATTGGTAACATTGTTTCTTTCTTCCAATCTTGTTCCCTTTATTGTGTTTTGTTCTCCTTTGCTACCTTTGCTACTCCTAGGTTGGAGGCTATGGAAAGGATTGTTGCAGCTTCTTCGGTGGTGAAGGTAGCTCGGTGGACTTAGGATTACTTCAAGAAGGTTGTCTCAATGGGAAGCTACTTCAAGAGGAAGGCTACTTCAAGGGGGAGCTTGGAGTTACTTCAAGGATGGTTGCTTCAAGGTTGGTGAGACTACTTCTAGGTGAAGGCTATCCTAAGGGTGAAGGTATTTGTATCTTATGTAACATCCTTGCGAGGTAATAAAATACAAGTGCTTTCAAAATCCGGGTTGGGAACAACTGGGTAGTGGACTGACTCCCTTAGTTCTTACTAAGGGTAGAACCACTCTAAACACCATGTCTCCTTCTCCAAATTTCAATTGTGGTTGTTTGGTTGAATTAATTTTTAAAATCATTATAAAACCCTATTCACCCCTCTCTAGTATTTTTCAATTGGTATCAGAGCAGGCTTCAAGGAGCTCTAATCGTGTCTTGAAGATGGAGGGTGGTGGTGTCTACAACCTCAAGCAAAGGAGAAACTTGGACCAACCTTCAACAAGCTATATCTGGTGTTTAGGAATGGGACACACAATACTTAGTTGTCCAAGGAAGTCAAAGAAAGAAGAGGTGCATAAAGAGGTACAATGCTTCGTTACTACTACAAATGAAGAAGAACAAGAGGTAAGTCTTTTTGACTTGTCAAAAGAAGATTTAATTGTTAGTCTTTAAGAAATGCATGACAAATATATTGACTGTAAAAAGAAACTAAAAAGAGTTACAAGAACAAATGAAGAATTATAAAATCTGTTAAGTGAACTTGCTTCTGGAAAGGAAAGTATTACTTCTAAAAATTCTACATTGAAATCTTCTCTTGATGATTGCAATACGAAGTTACTTACTCTAGAGACAAACTATAATCTTCTTTCTCAAGAAAAGGTTGAATTACTTGCTAAGTTGAATAATCTTCAAACTCAACCTATTCTATGCACTCATTTAGATTATGATGCCATTGTAAAAGAAAGAGATAGTTTGTCATCTAACTTAGATCAAACAAACTTGAATATTAAAAATAAAATAGATGATATTGCTAAATTACAAAAAGAAATTAGTGGCTTGAGAAATAATGGTATTCTTGATAAGATTCTAAAATATTGTTCTAGTTATACTGGAAGAAGAGGTTTAGGATATTCCAAAGGAAAACTTTTATCAACCTAAACCTAGGAGAACTCAAGCACCCAAGACCAAAATTATGTATGTACCCAAGAACAACTCAACACAAAGTCTTAGAAAGAGAAATGAAATTTATTCCATTTGTTGTCACTATTGCCTGCATCTTGGACACTATTCTTTTTCATGTCCTTACAAGAAAAAGGATGTTGAGTTGGTATGGGTTCCAAAACCCCCAAAATAAATAAATATGAATTAATCAAGTTGATATATGACCAATAATCTTGATTTGAACATCCTTATGTCTATCTCAACTTAATATAATAAAATAACAAAATAAATCAAAGTAATTCAACCCATAACTTGACAAACAAATTGTTGAATAAAATCTGTAGAGACACTCTCGATCGAACTCTTTCTCGACTGAATTATGTTTGATCGAAGTATTTGTCGACCGAATAAGGTTCTGGAAAACTTGTTCAACTGGTTCCGTTTGCTATAAACTTTCTATAAATTTGGTATAAATGAAAATTGATTGGAAATTATGAATGAATCATAAATCTTAGAGACAACTCTCAAATCACATATTGATAATTTGCATCATGATCTATATGGTATCCTTATTAAACATGTTATAAATTTACTAATTATGTGATCAAAACTATATGTAGATAGAAATAGGAAATGTTTTCTTAAAATCAATGCACACATTGTAAAGCCCTAAATTGCTATTTCTCTTGAAATGATTAAGCATGTTCATGTACACGGTTTGTCTTAAATTTAAAAATTGATAAACCATGATTGATCAAGAAAAAAATATTACTTTGATAAATCTTCCATAAAAGGTATGATTCTCTACAATGTGTATCTTAAAACTAAAAAATGTGATGATTTAAGTAAGTTTGATCAAGAAAATCATGGATTTGCTTCTCTTGAGATTATTTTGGTTCATCTCCTACATGGTTTGGCTTAAAATTGAAAATTATGAACCATGTTGATTTAATCAAGGGAATTATTGTTTTATCATAATCCACATGGTTTGTCCTAAGTATTCCTTGGTCTATCTATATAGAAACCATTAACCGACCTAAATTGCGCGTCCTAAAATTGGAGGCGGATTTGAGGTAGTTGAGCTTTTACATTTATAACCTGAAACCTTCTAGGCCCCCGCAACTTTGTTTATGGGGTCGAAGTAGATATACGGGGTTGAACATAGGGACAAGGGTGGTAGTGTTGAGAACTCGGAATCGACACGCTACACTCCGGCAAGGATAAAAGATGACAAAATTCCCAAAAGGGAGCAGCAGAACGAGATCGATAAAACAAAAGAAAACCCTATCTCCAAATGGAGTTACAAGGAAAACTTAGGTTTTAATCATTTATCAGTTTTTAGGGATTTTCGTGCAATAGAAATAGAGAGATAAAGCTAAAGCTAAAGCAAGGTACCAAGGAGAAAACTTTGATGAAACAAGCGGCAGTAGAAACATCCTGTACCCCTTCTCTTAGAGCGGGTACCATCTAACCAAGCATCAACACCCCTCTCGAGGTTGCTGGACTTAAATTGAAAGGTTACTAAAGCAGCTCCGATTCCAGGCACTCTCATACTCCAGAATCAGACCAAACACTAGAGCCACAACACCTCTCTCAAGGTTGTTGCAATGGGAAAACACAGTTCGGTAGCTAATCGAAACGCGATCCAAGCGTACAAGGTAGAGTTCAGATGTTAAACAAAGCAATCATCCAACAAAGAATACCAAGCATAAGGCAGCAGGTAGTTAAACTCTTCTATTTCCATTAACAGATAAAGGTCCTGATTACATTCTATAAGTAAAAGAAATAAATGACTGAAATAAAGATAGATGTCGCCTTCTTGGTATAGAAGGACGACAGACTACAGCGGACCATCCAGCCCGGTACTGGACAAGACCCTAGCCCGATACAGCCGTGTCGGGCGGCACACCCTCTCAGGCGACACGCTGTGACAGGTGGACTGTATCGTGTGAGGAGCCTTGACCGATACGATCATGTCGGGTGGCACCCTCTCGGGCAATACGCCATGACGCACGATGTGTATCGGGGCTCGGTATTGTGCCGGGCTAGAGCGATGCTCCTAGTATCGGTCTCTTATGTCATGGATCCTTGTCGGCCGATATCGGCCTGCAGTGTCGCCCGGGGCGACCCTAAGTGAACCATTCCCTCCCTCTCGGGATGGGGAAATGCTCACCTAGAATCTCCCGGCACGATACACTAGCTCTTCGCAGCTTTCCTGAGGTGACTTGCGCAGGGTTCTGACCTATCTTTTCGGGTTCCTGTAGCTGCTATTTATAGGCAGTGGTCGGGGGAGGTTATGGTGCTCAGGGCGCCACGTGTCCTCCTTATCATCGCGGAATTTGTGGACGGTCGATATCAGTATCGCTCGACACAAGGATGTCGGCTGTTGCGCATCACGGCGAGTGGCGCCTACCGGTGGGTGGCCGGTATCGCACGACATGTTTGAGTAGTCGTGGCGAGCTCGGCTCCCTGTCGGGTAAAGAGGCGTGTCGTCCGACGGTTCCTTCTTGCGTGGCATCCTCACGTCGCGCGTTGATGTGTTGTGCTACCCTGTCGGGCAGTGAGCGTATCGGCCATCTGGAAGGCCGATGCAGGTGGAACTTGTTTGTGGGTCGGGACGACCTTATTGATGATAAATGAGTCCAAAATGAAGGAAAACTCTGCAAAAGATGGAAATATTGAGTTAAGCGCGTAGTGTGGCCTGTTATTGTGAAATACATATAAAAAGAGAGGAAAATAGTTTAAAAGGGCAGATTTGATAACAAAATAAAGGTCAAAATCATCACAAAATTTGGTGTTATCAACTCCCCTAAACTTAGCATTTTGATTGTCCTCAATCAATATTTAAACTTTATTTTGTGATGCTCCTTCTTGACTGGTGTAGCTTTCATGCCAAGAGGTAAGGCAAGTATCATGATGTCTTTAGAGATAATACTAGCCCCACTACAAATAAAAGACCTTGCGTCTCCTGCCTTATTATTTCAGTAAAAAATTTCTCTACAGCTTCAGCGAGACTTTGGTGTATGATTCCAAAGTTAGCTTTCACACCAAACAACTTTAGGGGTAGAAAGTTGTGTAAAGGGTAGGTTAATGCTTTTTTGGGGTTTTTCTTGTTTCCCATCAGTCCATCCAGGTAAGGGTCCGTTAGCGGGCAAGTGGTCCCTGCGGTCCAAGCCATTTGGCTTTAGAGCAGTGATTTCACATCCTACGTACCACTGCCCCAGATCTACCATGCCTAAAGATGGGTACTTTTGGATGACAAGTGTGTATATATTTTTTTCTTTTTCTTTTATTAGGCACAACTCTCATGCTTTTATTCACCCTCATAAGGCTGCTTTCTCTTTTTGGGATTTTTGTTGGGTAAGGGGGAACAAGAGAAATTTTTGCTGTTTGGGCAGCTTTTTCCTTCTCCATACACGTCTCTTAGATGTAGCGAGATTATTATTTTTTTTTTTGAAATTTTTGGCATGGAAATTCGTAGTCTTTTATCGTTTGAGGCTGCATTATCATAAAGACATAACAAAACTTGCATCTCATTGGGCATATAGAAAACAACTGGCAAGAAGTAGTATCAAGTTTTTACTAATATAGCGACTTTGTACATATGTATGGGAACAAAATAAGCAAAAAAATTTCAAAAAGTTTTATATGAGCATGGGTACATACACATGATATAGGAGAAGAACGAAATGACACAAAGGGTGGAGGTGAAGAAGAAAATTTTTATACCTCCCTCACTGGTACATGGGTACCCCCCCCCCCCCCGAACTTACTCCACTCTCTGTCCCAGAGTAGTGAAGAGGACATGGTGAGGTCATGTTAGCCCAGTGAAGGTTAGCTGGTGGTTGCGCTTGTGCCTTGGAGAAGTTGCAATACATTCTCCTTGTTTGCAGTCTCCATTTTCTTTCCCAGTTGGATGCAGCCGGAACAAGTGCAAAGCTCTCAAGAAGGAAATGCAAGGCCCGTGCAGATTATGACAATGATAATTGGCCTATTATAGACAGAGAGCTTTTGAAAACACTTGTGGATACTATATAAGAAGATGATACCCTCCCCACGATGAAGTTGGCTTCACGGTAGATGGAACCTAAATGCCCACATTCAATCCAGGGGCCACCGGAGAAAGGCTGCCGCTGTCTTTTGGGGATGGTCCTAAACCACCACAGAAGACAGACTATGATAAGGAAATGGACTTCTTTTGACGACCCGGCTGTCTCGAGATTCTGACGTTTCTGTCCGACTATTGTTGCTTCAGCTGTGGCCGTAGTGTGTTTGTCAACTTGACCGGAGGTTTGTTTTGTACGAGCCATACCTGTTATCAAATTTGTTGACCATTTAAATGTTAGGTGGGAAGAACTGATATCACGATAAAACTTGACTCGTTTCAAGGTCTGGGTATCGTCCATCAAAACAAAATCCAAGGCCATGCAAGACTGGACGATACGGAGAAAAAGTTGTGCTTTAAAACACACTGCCCAACATGGGTGTGTCGGGCGATACGGTCGTATGAAGCAACTGCCCGATAGGTCCTCTTGATGGAAAAACGTGTCGCCCGATATGACATATCGGGCAAGCACGAACGGAAGTTGTGTCGTGATTCCATGTGTGTCGGGCAATACGAAAAATCGACTAAGATTGTCAACCCAATACGCCGCGCGTGATACGAAACTCGTGTCGGGCAAACAGGTTGTCGGGCTATACCTCTATTCTTCGAGGCTCTCGCCCGACACGAGAGCCAAATATGGTCGTCCGTCATGCGAGCAAGGGGAGATTACTGCATGGTATGGGTGGCTGGAAAAGTAAGTGTAGCAGCCCGACACGATAAACCCTCCTTACTATATATAGCAATCTCAGCTGGGGGTAAAACGAGAATTTCTGAGGCGCGCGTCGGCCGTTGGGACAAGCTATTCCCGAGACGGGCAGTCCATCCATCTAATCAAGGGCAATTACTCATCTTGCACGATACGGGTGCGCGCTGCCTAGGAAGGCCATCCACCGCGGCCCTTGCGGTGCCCGAGAAACTATAACCCGATACAAACCGTCATGTGCGCCAGCTGAGATGCTGCCCGGTACGACCCTTCATAGCAAAGCCGAGAAGAAAAACTTGAAAACAGAGCGATTAAAAGCGGCCGGTGAGTAAAATATCATTGGCCTAAGACTAAGATCCCGACCTCAGATGGTATTACCCACCTTGGCCCATAAAGCAGTGCGGTAGCCCATAAAACAAAAGAGTCAGCGCATGTGGCGCATCCACCGACTCGGGCCTTATTACAGTCCATAATGTTTGTAATGTTTGTTTTGCGGGAAATTAAAATGCATCCTATTCTAGGAAATAAAAAAAGCTCAGGATGCCTCCCGAGAAGCATTGTATTCTTCGTCTCCTGCTTGACGTCCTTTAGCTTCGTCACTCCTTAGTCTCTGCCATCATCCTCTCGTGCAACTCGATCCTCATTCCTCTTGATCACTGTCCTACTCTCTTTGTCGTTTCAGTATTCGACGAAATTTTTCCTGACGGGTTCTTTATTAACTCGGCCATTTGAGCCAGTTGCTGATCAATCTGACGCTGATGCGTCTGCATGTCTGCCATTTGTACCTACAACGAGTTCAAAACACCCGAATTCGACAGCGCGCTCTGTGCTAACTGGTTGTTGATAGTGTCTTGCCTTTTTACGAAATCAAATAGTTGGCCAACCACATCAGAATGGCCATAAACCTTATCATGTTCATTGGTTGATCCTTGATACTTGACTTAACCTTGGAAGTTACCTTTGTTCATCTGAAAGGGGGTGTTTTTGGTGTATTGACTTGGTCCTCCCCTCTTCTCGAAGGCTTGAGGCGGCTTGGAGGAAGTATGCAGCTGATGTGAGTTTTCAGCCACATCTTTGTTGCCATAGCTGAACCCGGGATGGTCTGGCCTTTTGAAGTTAACAAAAGAGACATTTTCAGTCTCTTCGGCCTCGGAGTTAGAATCTCTTGACGCTTCCGGTCGGGTGTAGATGCATTTATCTACCCCATGGCCTCCTTCTCAACAAGTCACACACTTCATTACTTTTTCCACCTACTTCTTCCCTTTACCACTAGATTCCCTTAGTTGCTTGACATCTGTCGCTATCCTCTGTATCTGAGAAGTTATAGACTCTAGAGCTTTGGATTCAAGAGAGGGTCCTTCGCTGACCTTCTTAGCCTGCCCTCTGTCAGATCTATCATACTCAGTGTCGACCTGCAGCTCGGCCATGTTTTTGATGATCCTTTCAGACTTGCTCGACTTTTTCCCTAGGAAATCACTTCCTGCTGCAGCATTTAGTGAAACCCTTTTGTCGGGAGTTAGACCATTGTAAAAGGTGGTGACTAGGAAACCTTTCTTGTAGTTATGGTGAGGGCATTCCCTCTGGTATTCCTGGTATCTTTCCCAGGCATCGTGGAGGTTTTCATTGGGTTTCTGCATAAAGGAGGTTATCCTCTGCCTGTTCCTCACAGTCCTCTCAATGGGATAGAATTTGTTCACGAATGCGTCAGCCAGTGCTCCCCATCCATTTAGAGATTGGTGGGGCAACCCAAGGTACCATGGCAGAGCTTTGTCTTCCAAGGAGAAGATGAAGCCTTTGCAGTAGATGACCTCTTGGGGAACCCCCCACATTTTTATGGTGTCACAGATATTTTTGAAGGCATCTAGGTGGTGGTAAGGGTTGTCATTCTTGGAACTCCCCCTAAAGCTTTTATTTTGGATCATGGAGATCACAGATGGCTTGAGCTCAAAATTTGCGGTGTTGAAACGCGGGACAATGACGGGACATCGGGAATTGTTAGCTTTCGTGGATGCTAACTCCCTCAGAGTTTTCTCCTCTTCGTCTGAATCTTCACTGTTACTCCCTTCCTGGTGCTGATTCTGATCATTGTGATTCCTTCTACGCCTTCGATGGTGATGACGTCTATCTCGGTGTTGGTCATCCTCTAACTGCTCTCCTTCTGAATCTTCCTGTTGATCATGGCCGTCATAGCGGTCATTTTCTTCAGGTGGAGGGGAGTTAGGTCTAGCCCTCCTTTGATGTTCGCCCTCTGAAAGAGGTTGTTCAACATGAGGCGGCATGTTGTTAGTGCTCGGTGGAACAGATCACCGTTCTTCAGAGTTCCTGAAATGGAACGAAAAATCAAGTTTAGGAAATCGAATTATTTATTTTAGGCAAAGAATAGTAATAATAACAAAAGAAAGAAAAGAGTGTTGTCAAGCCCATTTCTAAGCTTGAGGCACGGGAGTGTAGTTAGTGGATTCAGATTCGTCAACAATACCATTTTGCCTTGTCCCTAACAACGGCGCCAAAAAGTTGACCAACCTAAATCGCGCGTCCTAAAATTGGAGGCGGATTTGAGGTAGTCAAGCTTTTACATTTATAACCTGAAACCTTCTAGGCCCCCGCAACTTTGTTTACGGGGTCGAAGTAGATATACGGGGTCGAACATAGGGACAAGGGTGGTAGTGTTGAGAACTCGGAATCGACACGCTACACTCCGGCAAGGATAAAAGATGACAAAATTCCCAAAAGGGAGCAGCAGAACGAGATCGATAAAACAAAAGAAAACCCTATCTCCAACTGGAGTTACAAGGAAAACTTAGGTTTTAAGCATTTATCAGTTTTTAGGGATTTTCGTGCAACAGAAACAGAGAGATAAAGCTAAAGCTAAAGAAAGATACCAAGGAGAAAACTTTGATGAAACAAGCGGCAGCAGAAACATCCTGTACCCCTCCTCTCAGAGCGGGTACCATCTAACCAAGCATCAACACCCCTCTCAAGGTTGCTGGACTTAAATTAGAGTGGAAAGGTTACTAAAGCAGCTCTGATTCTGAGCACTCTCGTACTCTAGAATCGGACCAAACACTAGAGCCACAACACCTCTCTCAAGGTTGTTGCAATGGGAAAACACGATTCGGTAGCTAATCGAAACGTGATCCAAGCGTACAAGCTAGAGTTCAGATGTTAAACAAGGAAATCATCCAACAAAGAATACCAAGCATAAGGCAGCATGTAGTTAAACTCTTCTATTTCCATTAACAGATAAAGGTCCTGATTACATTGCATAAGTAAAAGAAATAAATGACTGAAATAAAGATAGATGTCACCTTCTTGGTATAGAAGGACGACAGACTACAGCAGACCATCCAGCCCGGTACCGGACAGGACCCTAGCTTGATACAGCCGTGTCGGGTGGCACACCCTCTCGGGCGACATGCTGTGATGGGCAGACTGTATCGTGCAAGGAGCCTTGATCGATACGATCATGTCGGGCGGCACCCTCTCGGGCGATACACCGTGACGCACGATGCGTATCGGGGCTCGGTATCGTGTCGGGCTATAGCGATGCTCCTAGTATCGGTCTCTTATGTCGTGGATCCTTGTCGGCCGATATCGGCCTATAGTATCGCCCAGGGTGACCCTAAGTGAACCATTCCCTCCCTCTCAGGATGGGGAAATGCTCACCTAGAATCTCTCGGCACAAACACTGAGGCACGATACACTAGCTCTTCGCAGCTTTCCTGAGGTGACTTGCGCAGGGTTCCGACCTGTCTTTTCGGCTTCCTGTGGCTTCTATTTATAGGCAGTGGTCAGGGGAGGTTATGGTGTTCAGGGCGCTACGTGTCCTCCTTATCATCGCAGAATTTGTGGACAGCCGATATTAGTATCGCTCGGCACAAGGATGTCAGCTGTTGGGCATCGCGGCGAGTGGTGCCTGCCGGTGGGTGGCCGGTATCGTGTGACACGTTTGAGTTGTCGTGGCGAGCTCGGCTCCCTGTCGGGTAAATAGGTGTGTCATCCGACGGTTCCTTCTTATGCGGCATCCTCACGTCATGCGTCGATGTGTTGCGCTACCCTGTCGGGCAGTGAGTGTATCGGCCATCTGGAAGGTTGATGCAGGTGGAACTTGTTTGTGGGCCGGGACGGCCTTATTGATGATAAATGAGTCCAAAATGAAGGAAAACTCTGCAAAAGATGGAAATATTGAGTTAAACGTGTAGTGTGGCCTGTTATTGTGAAATACATATAAAAAGAGAGGAAAACAGTTTAAAAGGGCAGATTTGATAACAAAATAAAGGTCAAAATCATCACAAAATTTGGTGGTATCAACCATGTGTCTTGAAATTTATTTTTAAATGATCATGATCATTGTATGAAATTATGAATATGCTTCTATTGTTCTATCATGATCATTGTGTTATGGATATGCCTTTATTGTTTCACCATGATCATTGTGTTTCATCTTCCACATGGTTTGTCTAAAATAATTTCTGGTCTATATCTACATATAAACCATGTGCTTTGAAATTCTATTGAAACTTATGAAATTGAATGAATTACTCTTATCATCAAAATGATTATAGTGATTCAGCTCATTGCATATACAGATGATCCTATAATTGAAAATGCCACTATTGAATATCTATGGCACAAATGCATCTTGACATATTAAGTTAATAAATATCTTGTGCTTAGCTTATGGAAAAGGATATTATCTTTGTGATGCATGATTGGAAATCTATACTCTTACTGCAATCGGACATGCTTCGATACAAATATAGCATAGATTGCAAGTTCATTTTCAATTGCTATGATCTTATACATGGTTTGCCTAAAAGTATTTCTTGGACAATCTGAAAACATGAACCATGTTGCCTTGAGAAAACTTCATATATTTCTTGCATAAGTGGAATAAGAAGTCTTGCTTAGAATAAAATTACTTCAATATTTTATCTAAAGCCTATTCTAAGCAAATCAAGAGCAAGACACCAGTTCAAAATCAAATATCGCTTACTTGAATCCTAAGCTATAATCTTTCAAATTGATATAAACTCTTTCAAACTGGTATCCATATGTTACATAAAGGCTTTATATTAACTCAAGTGGATTATAGTAAATGCTTAAATTGGAAATCTACAGAAATTGCCTCTTGTTCGAAATCAAAGTTTGACCAAGGGGCGTCCAGGTTGAAGTCAAGGTCGACCTAAAATAAGCTTGACAAAATGCTTAATTGTAAATCATTTCCTTACACTCAATCTTAGTATATTGAAAACAAGATTTAGTGCATAGCTCTCATAAAAGGTTAACTTATTATGATCTAATGCTTACTATGACCTTAGAATCCTTAAATCGTCTTGATTATAAGGTTAAGGGGGATTTCACAAAAACTATCTTGACTATAAGATTAAGAAGGAGTTCACAAAACTTTGTAAACATCATAAAGAAAATTTGAAACTAGTTATGACCTTAGTATATTTAAAGTAATCTTGGTTAGGAAAATAAAGGAGTCTACAATATTTATGAATATAATGTATATCTTGTCCTTAATGGAATTCTCTAAACAAATTAGGGCTTAACATCCCGAGCATTTGGTTAGAGATACATTAATTGATTCTACTATAAGCTTAAAAGAATCTCATATCATTTTAGGGCTTAACATCCCTTGTAAATGGTTGAGAAACTATTAAATATATTCATGATCTTAAAGGATTCTCATGTCTTTTTTAGGGCTTAACATCCCTTGTAAAATGGATGAGAAATCAATATATGTATCCATCATGAGCCTAAATGGATCTCATATCATTTTCAGGGCTTAACATCCCTTGTAAAATGGATGAGAAATCAAAACACATATGCCATGAATCTAAAAGGATCTCATATCATTTCAAGGCTTAACATCCTTTGCAAATGATTGAGAAATAAATTGTGGCTAAATTTGACATAAAAATAAGTGGTTTGCATTGAGTATCAAAATTATAAAATTTAGGGGGAGAAATAAAAGTCATAATTAATGTTTAGCTTGGTTATCTTTTTGAAATGACAAAGGGGGAGAAATAATATAAATAACATAAAGTAAAATGAGTTTCATAATCTCTCGGCTAGCACATACTTGCAAATAAAAGAATGGCTACAAAAGGTAAACTTCAGGTATGAAACTCATATGATTTATATTGCCTTGATTTATATTTTTGAAATGTTTTGTCATCTTCAAAAAGGGGGAGATTGTTGGCTAAATTGGACATTATTATAATCCCTTTGTTTTGATGATGACAAACATTTTTTTCTTGTGGTTTTAACTTGCTATTTGAGTGTTTCAGGGACAAGCATATAAGGTGGTGGATAGCAAAGACTTGGAAGATCAATTTGCTAAAATTGCTTTATTTTCATGATTGTAATCAATGTAAAAACTTGTACAAGTTTATAATGTACAAGTACTTAGATATCATGTAAATCAAGAATTTAGATCTTCCCTATCCACACACAACACTTAGATAGGTCATCTCCTAAGTTAGCGCCACAATAGCACATTGATACACACACTCAGTAAATGAATACATTGAATCAGGGATGTTCTCATTCGACAAAAACTTCGACCGAGACACTCTCGGTCGACAAACTCCTCGACCAAGAACAGATCCTCCTAGCTGTTTGGCTGAGTTAGAAAAGTAGTTGGGAATTGAGTTGAAAATTGCAATATACTTACTCCAGACTTACTCTCGGTCGACAAATTCCTCGACCGAGAGGCACTCGGTCAACAAACTTCTCAACTGAGAAATCTTTTGTCTGCACTTTTTAGAATTAATTAACTAGCCATTACAAATGCAATTAGTGGACACTTAACGACTAGTTGAGCACTAAGAACACCCTAGAAGGTGTCTAGAATGTCCCCAAGCATTAGCAAACCACTCTTATAAATAGGATAGCCATAGGACACCTCAAAACACAACTTGTATACACAATTACACTTGATATTCAATCCTTGTGAGCAAACAAGTTGAGATACACTTGCAATCTATTTTCCTTGAGCTCTACATTAGTGTCCTATAGGCTGATATCTCCTATCCACTATACATCTATGTCCATCCACTTTGGTTAGGAGATCAAACGCTTGATATAGGATCAAAGCGTTGTACTCAGTTGGTAACATTGTTTCATTCTTCCAATCTTGTTCCCTTTATTGTGTTTTGTTCTCCTTTGCTACTCCTAGGTTGGAGGCTGTGGAAAGGAGGTTGTTAGAGCTTCTTTGGTGGTGAAGGTAGCTCGGCGGACTTAGGATTACTTCAAGAAGGATGTCTCAATGGGAAGCTACTTCAAGAGGAAGGCTACTTCAAGGGGGAGCTTGGAGTTACTTCAAGGAAGGCTGCTTCAAGGTTGGTGAGACTACTTCTAGGTGAAGGCTATCCTAAGGGTGAAGGTATTTGTATATTATGTAACATCCTTGCGAGGTAATAAAATACAAGTGCTTTCAAAATCCCATTTGGAAACAATCAGGTAGTAGACTGACTCCCTTAGTTTTTGCTAAGGGTGGAACCACTCTAAATGTCGTGTCTCCTTCTCCAAATTTCAATTGTGGTTGTTTGGTTGAATTAATTTTTAAAATCATTATAAAACCCTATTCACCCCCTCTAGTGTTTTTCAGGTATTTCATCTAAACCTCCCCCAGGGTTTGAGAAGAAAGGAGTGTCAACACAATACACTAAGACTGCCAGCTACTAGTATAATAAAAACAACTATCAAGGCTAAAACAAAAATGTGAGCAGGGAAGGATAAGGGCAAGGCCCAGGGCCGAGCTAGGTAAAGGACAATAACCAAGCTGACATGATTGCTCAACTTTTCAACTTTGCAAAGAGGAAAGTGTCAGTGAATGATCAACTAGCTCAAAGTGCTCTCACAAATTCAGGAGTGCTAACTAACATGCAAACTCATCAGAGACAGATTGATCAGCAAATAGCTCAGTTGGCCAAGCTAATGAAAAATCCTTCAGGAAAGATCTCGTCAAATACCGAGACTGCCAAAATGGCTACTCTCTAATCTGGGAAAATGATGGAGAATGCTAATACTAACAATGTTGAAGAAGAAAGAAATCGTGTTAATCGGCAGTCTAAGAACAAAAAGGCAATAGAAGAATCAAGAAGGAAAGAACAAGCTAACCATGGTAAAGAGGCAGGACCACCTAAAAAGAAGAAGGAAGGAGATAAAAAGGACTCAGACCCTCTGGGAGATGTTCTTTTGAAGAAAAATCCATACGCCCCAAGAATTCCTTTCCCCTATAAGTTAATAAAAGAACACTTGAAGAAAAGGTACGAAAAGTTCATGGAAGTTGTAAAGAAGTTTCACCTGGATGTTCCCTTTCTGGAAGCGATAGAAGAAATGCCAACCTATGCAAAGTTCTTCAAAGACCTGATTATGAGGAGAAGAAGGGGTGATTACACTGAAACTGTCCAGTTAGCAAAAATGTCCAGTGCTTTTGATCAAACAAAAATACCAACCAAAAAGAAAGATCCTGGAGCATTCAACATACCTTTTTGTGTTGGAGATAACATGGAGAGAAAATGATTAGCTTACTTGGGAGCAAGCATAAGTCTAATTCCCCTGACTCTAGCCCAAAAGTTGGGGCTTACAAACATAGTAATGACAGGTATGAGGATTGAGTTAGCTGATCATACATTCATGAGGCCAGTGGGGATAGTAGAAGATGTTCCGATAAGACTTGGGAGATTTTTCATACCATGTGATATAGTGGTAATAGACACGGTCGAAGAATCCAAATGTCCTATGATATTTGGGAGGCCTTTCCTTGCAACGGGGAGAGTGCTGATAGATGTTGCTGAAGGAATTATCACACTATGAGTAGGGAACGATCACTTGGATTTTAGAGTACAAGATGCCATGATGGGATCGTCTCTATCTGAGTCGGACTACTTCATGGACAGCTATAATCATTATTGCGAAGAAGTGCAAGAAGACAAAGCAATTATAGATCCACTAATGTGAGCCATAAATAGCCAGGATCTTATCATGGAAAGTCAAGAAGTTGTGGAAATATTAGATTATTTGAACCAATCGGAAGAAGAATCTAGTGATGATGAAGAAATAATTGAAACAGTGAAGTATGCTTTGTTGGAACAAACAACGCCACAAGAAGAAAGCGCCAATGTAAAGTCTGCCTCGATAGCTAAACCTCAAGCAAAGGAAGCACCACCACAGTCGGACACTCCCAAAGACAACAAAATGAAGAAAACTATTACGTTGTCAAGGGGGCTCGATTTGAACAACAATCCTGAAGAGAACAAAACAAAATCAGATAAGGGGAAGGGGGAACCAGAAGAAGACCAAACTACCCTGACTATAGGAAAGGTTGCATTAGAAGAACCCACACAGACCATTATTGCCAGAGTAGAGAGCATAGTGACAAAAGATCTCATGTCAAGAGAAATTAGAAATATAAATAAGTTGTTGGATGACCTGACGTCTAGGATGGACATGTGTAGTGGCTTCCTACAATCCCCAGTCCACAATGAACAAAATGACTATCTTTACGACGGAATGATGGAGGCAACATTAGCAGCACTAAACACTGCCAAATTAGGGCAGTCATATGAGAAAAGCAATGTCAAAGATGATATAGTTGTGGAGGCTTCCACAGGCATTGCAGATAAGGTGACCGCCCAGACGCCAATGAATACAGAAAGATTGCATCCAATCGGGGAAGCACCCCTAAAGGCAGCACATGATGGCACCTCAGACGATGAGGAAGGTGAGCTCGCCGCTTTCTTTACAAATGAGTCTTCTAGGAAGTGGAGCACACCAGTCAAGAAAGCAAAACTAGGGGTGGCTTCTCCTCTTCCTTACAAAATGGCAAATATGGACATGACTGCACTATCAAGGATAACATGTAGGGATGTTCATATTTTGGTAGATATTTTGGATGACAGTCAGCCCGGAACTGACGTTGTATACCACAACAAGGGTAGACATCTCACTAGGGAACACTTTAGAGGAATCTTCATGAAAAGGGCACGTGTACACAAGAAGATGTTCAAAGTACTATGTGCCACCCTCCTTGAAGAGTTCTTACATCCAGACAAGGTGCAACCAGTGTTTAACGACACCACACATCTAGCAGGACTCTTATACAATGAAGACTACAATGTTGCTGATGTGATTGAGCTAAAATAGGCAGTGAGCAGGAAAGAAACGAAGATTGTGATCTTGTCATAAGGAATGTGAAGCACTAGGCACTAATCGCTGTCGATTTATATGAGCAAAAGGTGATAGTATTCAACTGCTACATAGCCTATCTGGACTAAACTGCTCTAACATACAAAGACGAGGAAGCCAGGGATATTCTGAAAGTGTCGTTGCATTTGTAGATCGTGATATAATCAGAAAATGATAGATTTAAGGGAATATGGAAATTATTATCAATCTGCAAGAAGGTCCCGCAAGAAGAGGCTGGAATAGGGGATTGTGCCTTCATCGTATTATGAATGATGGAATCCATCAATAAGGGCATCCCACTGGAAGACTTATGCACAGAATATCTGCACAGGCTACACAATATGTATGCGATGGAGGTTATCTATGACCATTGTTTCTTCAGTGACCCGATGATGCCTCCAGATGCAATACCGTAGAGACTTCATGAAGAGATCCCTCTACCTGAAAAGATAACCTGGAGGGAACAAATCAAGACCCTTTGGATTGACCCAATAGAACCAGCCAGAGCAGCGGCATGGAAACAAGGTTGGAAATGACACTGGAGTAGCTACGGAAAACATACCAGAAATAGAATTTAAAGGCCTCTAGTGGTAAAAGATAAAGATAAACAATCTGTGGTAGGGCAACTAGAGGAAGGCAAAGTAGAAGAAGATGATCTGACTGAAGATAAACCAGATGGGCCGGCTAGAGAGATAGTACCCACTTTCAAGGACATTGATAGGTGGAATGTGTAAGCCTATCTGTAGAATCCCTAACCATGATAATGAAGTCCTTGAAAGAAGATGACACACCGGCAGAAGTTATATTTGAATGGGATGGGATCTGTGTGCTAAAGGATGACATCTGTGATGCGTTGAAAATAGGAGGGTACCTATCAGTTAACACGATGTCAGCCTACCAAGCTTTGTTAGGCGACAACATAACAAACACATATATGGCATACTTCGTGTTGGTGGATGACATTATAAAGAATAAGAGATCAGGTGAAAAAGAACGCTTGCAAAAATGTTTAGCGATGTCCCTCCTAGACTACATCTTCTTGCATATACTTCACGACAATCATTGGACTTTGTTGGTAGTCAACATTATCAAAAGGATTGTAGTGTTATACAATAGCTCAGACGCAGCCTTCACACTAAACAAAAAGACAAACATGACTACTGCAAAAACACCAATCGAACTGATAAAAAAAACACCAATCGAAAAAAAGGCTCCCACATGTGCTGAAGTGATTGTCGAGATGCTAAAAAGCCACAGAAAAGGGTAAAAGCACACAGCGGGTAAAGACTTCAAGAAGACGCAATTCTACCACAGGAGCCCTCAGTAGGTGCCTCTGTCAAATGATTGTGCTTCTTCTATTTAGCCTGGATGATGGCCCTAGCCAATATGGATATAAATGTGGATGGGATGCAATACTACTAGTACCATCCACTGCAAGGAGTGTATGCAAGTATGCTCCTAGAGTCCAAGTGGGCCTCCAAAACTGACAAACTAGAATAAAGAAAGCTCATTTATACGTCTCACTCAAATTTTGACACCCCAAGGCGGGGTGAAGGATAAGTTTGGGGGAGGAGTCATAAGCGGGTTAGAGAGGTACACTTTTTCCACCATCTTACCATTCAAATTTAAAAAAAAAACTTTACTTATACATATTTTAAGCTCCAGCCAAATTTCTCTTGCTTTTTACTTAAAGAAATCTGGCTACAAGCCACAGTTTTTTGTAGTTACCTTAGAAATGTGTCTATTTTCTTTTTAATGGCTATAGTGCTATTGTCTCATAGAGAGAAAAATATGAGAAACTAATGCATATAAAAGTAAAACGAGAAGCATAGAAATATAGATTTATCTCATTCTTGCAATAAGACATTGTGTGTAACAACCTTAAGCTTATGAAACCCTTGAAAACTAGAGAACTTTACAAAGACATACTTCTGACCAACCATCCTAACCTGATGGTTCCAACCAAAAAAATCCTCATCTCCATCGAGAAGGAAACAGCTTAATAAAACTCGAAAAGGATCTTTCTGATTCTCGAAGAATGAGGGATTGATCGAGAAAGATCTCTTATTCTCTTTCAAGTCTATCTATCCCTGCTTTGGGATTAAAAGAGGCTTGGCCACCCAGAAAACCTCATAAATCCCACCAACCCAAGCCAGAGAGGAGATATAAAAAGCCAAAAATAAAAGAAAAAATTACAATGAGATTTGTGCCCAAAAGATGCCAAAAGTTTCCACATAGATGGTGTATTGCTACACTCATGAATGTAGATATGTTGTGCCCGTAAGTGGAAGCTCGTAGACAAACTTACCCCCCTCCAATCCTAAATGAAACTCACACAACCACCTAACTCTACGTCAGAAGCGTGAAGGGTAACATTGTCCCTACGACAGTTGTGGGTGATAAAGTTCAGGAGAGGAAGAAAACACTTAAAGCCTAAAGCTTACCTGAACACATTAGCATAGGGCCAACAAAAAATAAAGAAAGAGTGTGAAAGCTACCCCTCAGGGAGATGTTGTATTAGTACGACTGGTAACGTAACGCAGGAAGGGGTGATACACTTGAGGTCTCCAAAAATCACCTCAATACCCCGCACCCATGGCCCCTCACACCCACAGTCCACACACTTGCGGCGTGAAGCCATGACCAAGCTTTAGACCACGGTCTGACCAAAGGGGTGCAACACCCAGACTACAACTGAGAAGGAGACTTAAACAACATCGACTGAGGAGAAGATGGCAATGAAGCCTTGACCGAGATCAGGCTTCAACCAAGACCAAACCTCGATCATGGTCGAGGAGTTAAGTCGGTGGAGCACGCCTATAAATAGGACACCTACATGTCTTATCAAATCATCAGATCTGAAAGGACCACGAAGTGCTACCATTTTCTAGACTCATTCCCATCCATCCAATCAGTCTTAGATCTCCAAAGGAGGTAGCTAAGGAGAGACAAGAGTGAAGGCTTCATATTCTTTGAGAGAAGGAGAACATCCATGCCATTGACCTCCTAGATCTGGATCTCGTGTTATGGAGTAGTATCTCCTTGTGATGTTTGATTGTTGGTACCTCGAAAGAGTAGTATCACTTATATCTCGTGTTATGGAGTAGTATGAATGCATGAAAATGTTGTAATGTTGAAGCTTATGATCATATGTTCTTCCTTGTAGTTTTGGATAGTCATCTCGAGAGAGAGGTTGTCCTTGGGCTTAGATCTATCCTCATCTCGAGAGAGAGAGAGAGGAATAGACACCTTTATGATTGCTTGTAATCTACATAGAGTATATGAGGGGGACAAATGATGTTTGCATGTTGGTGAGAAGTCTTAGTAGGTGAAACCCAATCCAAGTTTCCCTTGCACATCTTTTTTCCATCTTATTTTGTTACACTTTGTTCTTCTTCTCTTTGGTTTATTTCTTTTACTTTGGTTTGAGTACTATCATTCCTTTTGGAACACCCTTTTAAACCATATGTTATCTGGAGTATATGAGTGTGAGACCCTATGTGCTTAACACCTGCTAACATTGTCCCAGTGGTTCGACCATGATTACTACATCAGACCCTGTATAATAGTTGTGGGGGCTTAAGTGTCGGGTTACTTTCTTAAGAGTCTGACTACTCTAGATCCACTCCTTTTTAGACTTGTGATTTAGGCTGGTCAGTTATGTTGTTTTAATTGTGAGATGATGATATAACTAATAGATGTCTAAAGAATGATGTCACTAGATGACATATTGTTTGGGTTGAGGACCTAAACATGGGATCATATGTTTGAGCAGAGTATATGCATTCTTGTTATGTCCCTATTCAGATATTATTGTGGAAGGTATATAGACAACAATAATACATAAGACTAGATTGTGTCTTGACTGATGGTTGATATCATTAGTCAGGATATTGGATATTAAGTCAAACACATAGGTACTTTATATAGAACATGTGTGCCAAACAGGACCACCTTAATAATGATACAATGAACCATTAAATGGTAGTCAAAATCATCTCTTAAATGTGATTGTGGTGATTTTGGTTCCTATACTTGAAGTCACTATAATGATCATATGGATTTCAATCATCTTTAACACCATCAATGTGACCTTGAATAAGGGTTTCCAGTTGCCATACATGTGGTGCTTGGGTACATTGTGACACATCAGGATTGTTGTGAGTGACATAGATGGGATTTGTCCTTCCTATTAGAGTGATATCATAGCTACTTGGTAAGTGAGATTGAGAAATACATGGACATGCTCATGTGAGTCAATATGTGATATTGAGATCACGTGCATCTCAACAGTCTACTTTGTCAATAAACATAGATTGAATAAATTATGACTCCATGCCTCGTGTTCAAATCTAGACATATGTAACAAGTGAATTATACTAACACTATAACACTAGTCACAAGTTTAGTTTGAATTTGTCCTTCAACTGATCCAATTAAATGGGTAGCAATGATGTGTTTCTAGAACCACTCATTGCTTGTGAAGTCATAATATAGTTATGGACGTCACTACCAACATAATGGAGCCTATAGGGTCACATAGGATGCAGAGTGCAAAGGATTTTAATCATTGACACAACTAAATTTGTTTACTAAAGTGTTTAGGTAATCAAACTAAAAGGTATTTGGCATTCTGGGGTTTCCCGCCAACCAACTGGACAATATCATCGATGGATGATAGGACCTTCCAGTCAATAGACTAAGGATTTCAATCAACGAACTAAAAAGTGTCACCCAACAGATGATAGGAATAGTCATTCGATCGATTGATTCAAATTGACAAGTTTGATTGGGTGAAAGGATTTATGATAGTTGCAATTATAAACATTAATCATTGCATTAAAATCTAGTGTTATTATGTGGTAGAATGTAACATCCCGGACCTGGGTTATGCCATAACTTGGAAGTTTTTCTTAAGTAAGTTATTCATAAACTTGCTTTAATATTTTCAAAAGTAATTAAGACTCTCCTTGAGGTTAATTTTCATGTTTGAGCTTATTTGCAAATTGTTTGTGCATTATATGATAGTTTGGGTGTAAATTGCAATTTGCCCAAGATGAGGGGTTATATTGCAATATGTCCCATTTTGAACATGCTTCAAGTACTTTGGAATCATAAGAGAGATAATGATTCTAAGGGGTAGCTTGTGGAAAGCCTAAGTTCCAAGTTAGAACTTGTTTGAATAATGCTTGTGCCTTGTGTACCAGTTTTGGTGCAAGTTGCAATTTACCCAAAATGTAGGGTTGATATGCAAATTACCACCTCTATAATGTCCCTACTCTCTTAGAATCATCTAGAGGAGAGATAAAGAAGGACGCACCATGTTTGAATCATTTTTGGGTGGTAGCATGCTTGGTGATGAAAAGACCAAGAAGAGTTGTGTATTTGAAACCCTAATTTAGTTGTATTGGGTTGTATCGAGTTGTAGAGCTTATATGGGAGTGCCTATCGGCCAAGGAGCCATAGAGAAGGTCCCATATCGTTTTTTCAACTCTTGGCCTTTGCCATGATGGGTTAAGCACCTCAAGGAGGTGATGGATATCAGTTTACAACTTTCCTTAGAAAACGTGTATCAGATTGTGAAAAACGTGATGATTGAGTTGAAATATCTTGCTCAACAAGATAACTAATGGCCAAAATCTTATCCCTAGATTATCCTCAATAGTTTTTCATGTCAAGATAAATATGTGTGCATGGGCATGTGTCAACCATGCATGGACATGTGGCACCTAGTAGTATAAGGTGATGACACCTCTTATACACTCTCTCCCATGAGCCTCAATTATATATACCACTCATGTCACCTACTAGTGAATTTTTTTAACCTTATCACTCCATTTCTCTTAGATATCATACATAGTATTAAGGAGCAAGGAGGATCTCAAGCCATTAATCCTAAGGTGAAGCCATGGTCATCTTCAACCTTGGTTGAAGCATGAATCTCGGGTTGTGATTCTTTCTTTCTTTTCTTCTTCACCAAGTTCTTAACTATGGTGACTCCTTGCATGTAAGAAGAGTTGTGAATGAGTCTTGGATCTGTGATAAGTTCATCTTCAACCTTGGGAACGTGAATCTTTGGAGCTTGGAGCTTGGAGCTTTGAAGTTGTTCTTGAGGTGGGTTATATAACTTGAACCCAATCATGTTATTATTCACCATCAATATTGCCATACTTGATTATCTACTTTCAATTTCGAGTTTTCTTGTATACTTGATGTATCCATGAGTTCTAATAGTTTCATAGACATTTTTTTCATGAATTAGGATAGTAAGGATGAAATTCTAGAGTTTAAAGATGATGGCATCATCATGGCACAAACCAATATCGGGTAGAAGCACCTCTAACCCGATATGGTGATGAAACCAATATGATGATATGAAACCCGATATACCTCAGAACCCCATACCCCTACTATTTTGTATACTTGGTTTGATTGAGAGTAACCAATTGTCTAGGTTGTCACTTAACACATGGTGAAGGGTAGGCCAACACCATGGATATTTGAAGAGTTATGAGCATAAGGGTCTAACCTAACATGCCAAAACCCTAATTTTGAGCAACCCGATACGAGTGACACACACATACACCTCATGCATGATATGGTAATCAAGGATACACCTCATGCACGATATGGTGATTAAGGATACACCTCATGCATGATATGCTAATCAAGAATATACCTCATGCACGAGATGGTGATGAACACACACCTCTTGCCTAATATGGTAAGCATACACACACCTCTTGCTCGATATGGTAAGCATACACACATCTCTTGCCCGATAAGCATACACACACCTCTTGCCTAATATGGGAGAAATCACACACCCCTTGGGTGATATGGAAGGAAGCACACACCTCATGCCTGATATGGTGGAAGAACCTCAATCAATATACTTGATTGAGTAACACATGAAGTATGTTATGTCAAATGATACACTAAGATGTATAGAGTTCAATGCATTTTGATAATGTTGGCCAATGTACCTTGAGAAAAGGATTGAGCCAACTTAATAAAGTATGATGTAATCATTATCCTGGTGAGGATGAGAGAGAAACTCATACTTTGTGTGATAATCATTCAATGGGCATATAATGATACCCCTATATATGTAGAGCTATGCATTAAGGTTTTGATTCTTGATAATATGAATTAGGGTTTCGATTCTTGACAATATGAACTTGAAACCCTAATCGGCTAAAGAGGGAAACCCTAACCCTAATTGGTGAAAAGAGAAAACCTAACCCTAATAATGGGAAGGTTGTATTTCTCTTATATTGCATGGTGATGATATGTACTTGATATTGCTTTTATCATGAAATATTAACCATACAGGTATCATGAGATGATGAGCATAGCTAAGTATGACATATGATGTTTCATATGATATAGATTAAATGGGCCTTGTGAGCTATGTGAAATACTTGTGCAACAAGTATTATGTATACCTGGGTTTGAGAACCTAGAGATAATAGTTACCTGATAAGAGGTAACAATGTTCAGTGATGAACTAAGGGTTTGAATACCCAGATCTAGCAATCATGATGATGATAATGTTAAAGGATGAGAATTACCAGTAATATGATAAGGGATTGGGATCCTGAGTGTTATGCATTCAATGTGTTCCAAAGAATATGAAAGTACTTGATAAATGTATTACACCTTTCTTTGTAGCATATGTTATAATTCTTTCTTGTAACTTGATTGATGCTAAAAGATATTGTAATACACCTAATCAATCAAGTAGAACCTTATCATGTAGTTTCACAGGCCATAGATCCATTCGGTGTTAGGATTTGTTGAATGGTGAAGCAAGTTTAACTCGAAGTGAATATTTTTGAATATGTGGGGGTGAAGGATGAACATATCCTTATGTTCAGATAGGGATCTCTGTGTGATTTACTGATGAAATACTAGGGTTGTTGTGTGATCGCCCTGATGAAATGTATCGGGGAATGATGTGTGATCTCTCCAAACAGAGTGCATGTTGCGGTTGTAGCTCTTTAGAAAAGATGTCGCTATACCCCAGTAAATGAGTTGCAGTTTGACATGACATCTCCGCCAGTGGTCTCGTACTGACTGAGATGGGTGAGGTCTTAGCAGCCGGCTCTTCCATTGACCTTGTATGGTACTGATGCTTTACATGTTCGTGGTCGGTTGGAGCATGAGCGGTATACCTCATCTACTCTGGGCATAAGTGTGATTGTAAATATGTAATCAGCAGTGTAGTATATATGTTTAAGGATTGAATATAGAAACATTAGTTGATGTTACATTACTTTTATATATCTTAGTTGATAAATGTTATACATTTTCTTCATATTCCTTATAAAGCAAATAGATATCTATAGCTTTGTTATGGATAGTTGAACTGCTTAAACAATGATATTGTAACATCCCTGACCTGGGTTATACTTTAACCCTAGGTTTTTTTATTAAGAAAGATGACTAAATGCTTAATCTCATCTTGTGAAAAGTAATTAGGCCTCAAGAGGAACCTATGTTGCAATTCTAGTCCTTTTGAACATTGTTGAAATCAATGTTTTGTTTGTTTTGGACTAAAGTGCAAATTACCCAAGTTGAGGGGTTTAAGTGCAAATTGTGCATGATAATATGTTCCTCGTGTGTTGAAGCATCATGAGAGTGAAAATTATGATGAGGTATGGCTTATGGAAGCCTAAATACCAAGAAAGAGCTGATAAAGCAATGTATGTGCATGAAAACCTAGTTTTGGTGTAATGTGCAAATCACCCAAAACCAAGAGTGCAATATGTAATTTACCACTTCAATAAGGTCCCTAATGTTTCTTGGAACCATGTAGAGCAAATAAAATGATAGGGGCGCCTCATTTGAATTAAGTTAGAGGAGAGCGAATCTTGATATTAAAATAATCAAGATGTAATCCTAATTGAAACCCTAATTTGATTTAGGGAAACAATAAATGTATTAATTAAAGGGTCTTCAACCAAAATTAAAATGGTTGGATTCATATGTGTGTGTACATCCTTGAGCCTTGCAAGGACCATGAAAATATCCAAGGGAGTGGATAACTCACACACAATTTTATAAGAAAAAGAAATATCCACTCACAAATGGATATTAATATAATATGATTTGAGGTGCTTGATTTGCTTTTCTTTAAATCATGGATAATTGAGAGGAATAAGAGGCAAACAAGATAGCTTCGTCCCTAAGTAAGTTGAGGGAGAAGAGGTGGCCATATTTTTGGGATTAAATGGATTTTTTTACAAAGCATATTCTCTCTCATTGAATTTTTCATAAAAATACCTTTTACAAGTCAAATGAAAGGCTTTTTCGACCCCACTTCTTCTCCTTGCTTGGGAAACGACCAAGGGAGCTTGGGAGGATCAGGAGGAAGACCCCCAACCTATTGTTAAGGTTCTTGACCCTTTTCACCTTGATTCCATGGTGGAAATTGAAAATAAATAATGGATTTCTTCCTATTTCGATCTCCTCTTCAATTCTAACCATTCCTTTTCTCTCAAACCTTGAGGACGAGCCTTGGAATGGTGAAAGTATTTGCATCCACCATTGTTTTCGTGATATTGGAGCTTTGGATCTCAATTGGAGGCAGGTTTTATAACTTGAACCCTTGATTTTGTTATTGCATTCAATTCCTTATCAAATAATGATCATTTCTACATTTACAATAATTGATTTGGTTGATGGATGCAATCACCATGGAAACCACAGAAGGTCTCATGAGTTTAGAGGTTGAAGATGATAAGCACACACCTCTCCAAATATCCAAGGCAAACGGTCTTGATTGAGTTGCTCAAATAGTTTCCCAAATCGTTTGGGAGCAAACGGTTTCAAACGGTTTCACCAAACGGTTTCAGACCGTTTGGTGAAGTTGACCAGGGTTGACCATTTGGAGATCTTTTTAAAATGATCTAGGTTAATTAACCACCAATTATGATTGATTAGTTCCAATTGGTTCATGAATTGAAGATCAATCAATCACCAAAACCCTAATCGGGTTAAGTGTTGATTTCCAAATAGATTAAGTTGGAAACTTGGGTTGATTGACCCAAATGGTTTCAAAACCATTTGGGGATCACCCAAACGGTTCCAATACTGTTTTGAGGTCACCCAAGACCGTTTGTAGGTCTAGGGTTGAGTATGGTTAAGCAATTGAAGATCCAAAGATACTAAGTTGGAGTGTAATCAATTGCTGATTTGGTGATCAATCCAATGATCCAAACCCTAATTGGTTGACTTGGAGTTTGATGTTGACATAGGAAAACGGTCCCAAGACCATTTGGAGGTCATCCAAACAACCTCAAGATCGTTTGGGGTCAGGTCATGTTCAATTTGGATGATGGTTCAATGGTTTCAAAGTAATTGATCTTACATTGATTAATGTTGAAGGACCATCGATTCCAAACCCTAATTCAATTGATTCAAACCCTAATGGATGACCAATTGAGTGTCAATTGAGGGTCAAATCAGTTGAAGTTTGACCTATTTAACTCAATTGAAGCATGATTATAGGTCCAATTGATGATTGGTTCCATGAATTCAATGATTGAAGGAATCAACATTGAAAACCCTAATTCAATTTGATTGGTTGAGACTATTTTTGGTCCATGCAGTTTTGAGGAGGTTCGGACCAAACGGTCTCAAGAACGTTTGATTCCAAATGGTCTCAAGACTGTTTGGGGCCAAACGGTCTCAATACCATTTTGGACCAAACGATCCCAAACCGGTTGAGCCCATGCGGTTTCAAAGAGTTGCTTTAGCAAACAGTTTCAAGTACTTGCTTTAGCAAACAGTCTCAAGCACCACCTTTACCAAACGGTTTCAAACCGTTTGAACTTTGAAAGACCAAGACCATTTGGGGCTCAAGTAGTCAAAGTTTATTGAGGATTCAATTGGTTAATCCACTTGAACACCTATTGTAATTGAAGATTCAATTGGTCAATTCAATTGGATACCTTATGTAATGGAGGTCCAATTTGATTGAATCTCTTGAGAATTAAGATGATGAATGATCCATTGATACAATGATGATTAGTAATGATAATCAATGAAGGTACAAAGGTTGAAACCCTAATAGTATCTAAGTGATTAGTGCCAATTAAGGGATGAACCCTAATTGCTTATAGGATCAATGACTTGGTACACTATATTAATCATAGTTGTATGTACTTGATTGAAGGGATGATATGACCTTATCAAGTTGAGAAGATGTTAGCATGAATTCATACATAAATATGATTCATGTGGTGATTAAGGGTTATGATCCTTAAGTACAGAGATCATGAAACCCTAATCATGAACATAAACCCTAATTGATAGGGTTATTGAACTCTAGCCCTAATTGAGTGCAATTCTAAATAAAACCCTAATCCAGGGTGAGGATGTAGCCCTAATCTAGGGTAATAATATGTGAAACTCTAATTTAGGGAAATGAGATGTAAAACCCTAATTGGGATGAATAGTGAATCTCTAATTATGAATAATTGAATGAAATCCTAATGGAGATGAATAGTAGACCCAAATTGTGGGTGACTATAGTGGAAATCCTAATTAAGGATGATTCCATGTGAAACCCTAGTTGAGGGTGATTCCATGTGAAACCTTAGTTGAAGGTGATTCCATGTGAAACCCTAGTTGAGGGTGATTCCATGTGAAACCTTAGTTGAGGATGATTCCATGTGAAACCCTAGTTGAGGGTGATTCCATGAGAAACCCTGACTAAGCATTAAACACCACATGATGTTCTAATACTATGTTGTGATGAGAGGCCCTAACAAGGGTGAAGGTATATGAGACTCTAATGTGAAGTCATAATACATAAAGCCCTAATCATGGGCAATATGACAATGAATCATAATCCTAATTTTACGTAAGGGTATAAAGAAACCCTAATGATGAAATAAAAGGAATGGCCTTATAAAGGTGAAACATTTTATGTGGTTGATTATAAGCAACCTTATTGTGAGCAATGTCTTTAGCATTAGACAATTCCATATCATTAAAGATAGTTGGACAATTCTAATGTGTGGCCTATGCATTATATGCTAAAGGTGAGAGTTTAGTGATGTAATGTATTAAGAGGGGAAATACCTTAATACAAGATAAGTTGGTATTATATACCTTGATACACTTCAAATCCAATATAATTGGGTAAGAAACATATGAAGTGTGTTATGCAACTATTACAATGAAATGTAATGAGTTGTTGCACTTTAATGAGTGTTAATTAATGTACCTTGAGAATGGGGTTAAGCCCAATGATGAGTATGATGTAGTCATACCATGATGAGGATGAGAAATGAACTCATACCTTGAATTGATGATCATTAATTCTATATGATGAGAGTAATGATCTTGAATAATCATTTATGATATCTTTGAATGCCCCAAAGGTATGGAATAATGAATTAAGGGTTGGACAGTTAATGTAATCATGAAACCCTAATTAATGAGAAATGGGGAACCCTAACCCTAATTTGGGTAAAGGGAATGAAAAGCCCTATCTGATAGTAAACCCTAATTCCTGGGTAAGAAATAATGGTGCTACTATTGTATCACATGATGTGATGAATATCTTGTATGACTGTCATCATGTCTAATAACCATGCAGATGTTATGAGATGATGAATATAGCCAGGTTTGAGCTGTGACATTTATATAATAAATGTTGATTGGCCTTTTGTGCCTTGATGTTGTTGTTTCTTTATAAAAGTAACAATGTGCATGGATTTTATGAATCATATGAGTAAGTTGTTGCCTAGAAAGAGGTGACAAGATATTTTGTGGCCTTAAGAGCCATATGTGATGCTTGTGTAACAAGTATCATGAATGCCTTGGTCAAATGACCTGAAGGTGATAATTATTTAATAGATGGTAATGATGCTCAATGATGAGTTAAGGGTTTGAATACCCAGAACCATACGATTATGGTGATGAGAATGTGAAGGGATGAGAATTCCCAGTATTGAAATGAGGGACTGAGTTCCCAAGGTCTTTGAAAGATTGATAAGTATCTGATGAAAGCAGTACATGTCTCTTTATAGCATTTTTGTAATAAGTCTTGTTTGAGAACTTGGTTGATGCTAAAAGAATATGAAAATGTACTTAATTAATCAAGTGAAACCTTTTCATGTAGAAGCCCTGACCATAGATCCATCATCATCAACATTAGGTGATGGTGAAATGGGTGCTCCGCGACAAAACTCGGAACGCATATTTTGAATATGTGGGGGTAAATGGGGGAAAAATATCCTTACGTCCGGTGAAGAGATTTGAGGGAAGGTAAACATCAAACCTCTCAATCCTTCATGTGTCGGGATGGATGTACCATAAATCTCCCGATGGTTGGGATAGATGTAACACTAATCTCCCAATGATATTTAATGTCGGGTCGAGGAGATAAAACATTAAATCTCTCGATGGCCGATGAGAGTGCAGTTGACACTGTAGCTCTATAGCGAAGTTCCAGTATACCCTGGAAAGCTATTTTGAGCAGTCGACACAGTCCTGCTTGTTGTCCCGCACTAACCGGGATGTGAGAGGTCATGGGAATCTAGCTCTTCCATTGGCCTATGTATGGTACCGATTTCGACTTCGCAGTGGTCGGTTGGAGTATGAGCGGTATACCTCATCTCCTCAGGGCATAAGTGTGTTTGTAAAATGAAATCAGCCATATAGACTGTTTGCTTAAGGATTGAATATGAAAATGCATTGGCTGGTGTTACATTTCTATTATATATCTATAGTTCATTAATGTTAGTCATATATGTTTGTATTCATTACAAGTAGATAGATGAACTATGATTCTACCATGTGTAGATGCAATGTTCTCCATGGAAAAGGAGATTACTTCACTCTGTTCATACAGTGATTTACCTGTTGTTGATTATATATATAAATCCTTCTGCTTAGTTTATTTTAATAAAGTTCTATAACAATGTTTTGGCAGAGAGTTATATCTCCCGCTGGGGCAATTTACAATTGTCTCACCCCCGTGGGATCCAAATTTTTAGGTGAACGCAGACAGAGGAGTAGAAATCCTAATACAGGGAAAGGACAGTAGCAATATCATTAGAGACAGTAGTGAGATCTCAGGTGGAGATACTGCTTGTCAAGTTATATAATTAGAAAGTCCTATGTGTCATCTTTGTACTCTCATGTCCTCAGAGTTTTTAGCCAGTGTTTTTGATAAATCGATCTGAGGTTTTGGCTTAATGCCTCTAAATTCGTATGTTGTCTGTATATAATGTTTATAAGGCAGCTGATGATCTAGCCTCTGAAAAGAGATGGTACAGGTTATGTACATTGAACCAAAATGTGAATGCTATACAATGGTTCTTGATGGAAAAGATTTCCTATGTGTGGGTCTCTTTGCAAAAATTTTAATTTTTAGTGATTTTCAGTAATCAGCTACAAATAATTCGCTTCCACTTAAGTTAATCTTGTTTTTGTGAGTTGGATGCCACAAATTAGTGGTATTAGAGCTCTAGGTTCACTGAGTCTACAGAGACATAGGACTAAGGTAGTAGAGTTTGTTCTCGTGTCATCCAGTGTATCTGATAGTGTCTTTTGCTCGTATAAGAGAAGAAGAACTTATAGATGACTCGGTTACATGAGGAGGTTGTTGCTGAAAGCAGCAATGTTGCACCAAGAAGGGGTGCATGGGAATAGGCAAGAGAGAGACAATTGCTTGAGAATCCCCTAGCTGATCCAACTATAACAAGAAAATCCTTCTTTAAGTATTATTGTTGGAGAATTTAGGGCAAGAGTAATGTATATAGTGGATCAAGCATTGGCAGTGTAACCTAGATTACCAGTCCTAATGATGATGTTTCAGGTATCAACAGGATTAGTAATCAACATCTGTAGGTTGAAGCAAAAAGGAAATGATGAATTTCTAGACTTAAAGTGAGTCTGTGCTCAACCTTAGCCTGTTGAATAAATCTTTGAGGCATAGTTAGCCTAAGGCAGTGAATAATCCATGAATTATGACAAGTTAGACAAGATAATGCCATTCAAATATGTCATCTTATGAATTCCTGGATTAACTAAGAAAGGAATTGGTTGAATTTTCCTTGATTAGTCCTGTGAGGACTTATGTTTTGCATAGTAAAACATTACAAATGTTTTATGTTGTTCTTACCTCTATAAGAAAAGATGAGGTATAGAAGAGATGCCTGGATAAAATCTAGGGATGTTAAACCTTATGCTTATGATAATATGAAAAGGAAGGAATATGATAGTATAAAAAGTGCATACCACTTAATCTCAGTATTTATATACCCTGGCCAGGTATACAACTATTGATGATAAAGTAAGTATGGAAACTCTTAGATTGTTGTCTTTTTGATTGCTCTGATCAAGTAGTCATTCTGAGACAATCTAATGAGTATCATGAAATCAGGAATATGGAATGAATAAATGTATCATATCCTAAGCATAAGAAAGAAAAGTATGAGATAATCTCAGATGAGCATGTTGTATGAGGAACTAAAAGTGCACTCCTCATAAGATAAGAATAAGGGAGATGAACCATGTTCAATAATGCTGCTAGCATAATAAAGATCTTTCCCATAATAAAGAAATGGGAAAATTTAATGAGATCATGAGATGATCATAAACATGATAGATAATACTTAAGAAAGGGATAATGGCATGTAACCATCCTTATAAATTCCTATGTTGAAGGCAAGGAACTTAGGATGAGGCAAAGAGTAAATGGTTCATGAATAGTTGAAAATACATGAATTATAAGAGAAATATGTGATGTGTTCTCAACACATGTGATGGATACCAAGATGAAAGATTTTGGTATCTGAGAATTATCAGATGGTTTATGCTGGCTACCCGTAGTGGTCAACTATGAAATTAGTCTGATTATATAAAATGATATGAGCATCATATGTTAGGGGTTTATGCTCTGCATAAACATGATACTAATAAAGAATGTATGATGTTTCTCTGAACAAGAAAAGTGTTACTTGACACAAAATTGAGTCCACAGTTTATAATGAAAAATAGTGGAGCATGTGTTTTATGTGTTGATTCTATGAGAATCATGTATGGAAACACTTTGTGCTGATCAAAGATTTTTGGTGTATCCATAATAAGGAGATGATTTGTAAAGACTAGATAGTATGATGAATAAAATACATCTGTCTTCCTTTATCTGGATTT
Organism: Alisma plantago-aquatica; assembly: GCA_963693085.1. Taxonomy (NCBI): domain Eukaryota; kingdom Viridiplantae; phylum Streptophyta; class Magnoliopsida; order Alismatales; family Alismataceae; genus Alisma; species Alisma plantago-aquatica. The sequence goes on from OY856415.1 coordinate 422,675,451, forward strand.
CGGGGACGAAATCCTTGTTAGGGGTTTATAATTTGTAACATCCCTGACCTGGGTTATACTTTAACCCTAGGTGTTTTGATTAAGAAAGATGATTAACTGCTTAATCTAATCTTGTGAAAAGTAGTTAGGCCTCAAGAGGAACCTATGTTGCAATTCTAGTCCTTTTGAACATTGTTGAAATCAATGTTTTGTTTGTTTTGGACTAAAGTGCAAATTACCCAAGTTGAGGGGTTTAAGTGCAAATTGTACATGATAATATGTTCATCATGTGTTGAAGCATCATGAGAGTGAAAATGATGTTGGGGTATGGCTTAGGGAATCCTGAATACCAAGAAAGAGTTGATAAAGGAATGTATGTGCATGAAAACCTAGTTTTGGTGTAATGTGCAAATCACCAAAAACCTAGGGTGCAATATGTAATTTACCACTTCAATAAGGTCCCCTAATGTTTCTTGGCACCATATAGATCAAAGAAAATTAGAGGGGATCCTCATTTGAATTAAGTTAGAGGAGAGAGAATCTTGATATTAAAATAATCAAGATTTAATCCTAATTGAAGCCCTAATTCGATTTAGGGCAAAAATAAATGTATTAATTAAAGGGCCTTCAACCAAAATTAAAATGGTTGGATTCATATGTGTGTGTACATCCTTGAGCCTTGCAAGGACCACGAAAATATCCAAGGGAGTGGATAACTCACACACTATTATATAAGAAAAAGAAATATCCACTCACAAATGGATATTAATATAATATGATTTGAGGTGCTTGATTTGCTTTTCTTTAAATCATGGATAATTGAGAGGAATAAGAGGCAAACAAGATAGCCTCGTCCCTAAGGAAGTTGAGGGAGAAGAGGCGGCCATATTTTTGGGATTAAATGGATTTTTTTACAAAGCATATTCTCTCTCATTGAATTTTTTATAAAAAGACCTTTTACAAGCCAAATGAAAGGCTTTTTCGACCCCACTTCTTCTCCTTGCTTGGGAAACGACCAAGGGAGCTTGGGAGGATCAGGAGGACGACCCCCAACCTGTTGGTAAGGTTCTTGACCCTTTTCACCTTGATTCCATGGTGGAAATCAAAAATAAATTATGGATTTCTTCCTATTTTGATCTCCTCTTCTAACCATTCCTTTTCACTCAAACCTTGAGGACGAGCCTTGGAATGGTGAAAGGAGTTGCATCCACCATTGTTTCTGTGAGCTTGTAGCTTTGGAGCTCAATTGGATGTGGTTTTTATAACTTGAACCCTTGATTTTGTTATTGCATTCAATTCCTTATCAAATAATGATAATTTGTACATTTACAATAATTGATTTGGTTGATGGATGGAATCACCATGGAAACCACAGTAGGTTTCGTGAGTTTAGAGGTTGAAGATGATAAGCACACACCTCTCCAAATATCCAAGGCAAACTATCTTGATTGAGTTGCTCAAATGGTTTCCCAAACCGTTTGGGAGGAAACGGTTTCCTGGAGTTTGATTTGTTGTCGGAAATGGATATCTTTGTAAATGGTTTTAATTGTTAGTGATTTTAGTTAATCTGCTGCTTATGGTTATTCCGCAATTATTTGCTGGTGATGGTTTGATTTGTTGTCGGATCGTCACAAAGTTTTGGTATCAGAGCCTAAGGTTCGCTGAGTCTATAGAGACATAGGATTAAGGTTGTTGAGTCTATTCTAAGTGTTATCCAGTTTATCAGATAGTGACTTTTGCTCATATAAGAGAAGAAGTAAAGCTTAAAGATGGCAGAATCACATGAAGAACATGTTTCTGAAAGCAGTGTTGTTGCACAAGAGGTGGTGCAAGGGATCAGGCTAGAGAGGAACTAGTACCTTAGAATCCCCAGCTTGACCAAGCTTCGATAGAAAATCCATCTTTTCATTCTCTATTTGGACAGTTCATGAATACAATGACGCATATGGAAGATTGAATTCCATCACCTACACCTAGGGCACCAGCTCCCAATGAGGGGCATGGATCTGGTAAGACCTTTGAATGGTTATGTCGGGTAGGAGCCACCGAATATGCCGGTACAGTTGACCCAGCAGACGCATATTCATGGCTCACTGAGTTGGAGAAAGCCTTTAGAATCCTCAGCATTCCAGAAACTGAGAAAGTTAGGCATGTTGTGTACCTATTAAAAGGAGTGTTGGCCACTGGTGGGCCATTGAGGAGGAAAAATGACCAGGTGTTGAGGTCGAATGGAGAGATTTCTGACGTGAGTTTGTCAGTAGATACTTTCCAAAGACATATCTGGATGAGAAAATCTCACAGTTTGAGCGGATTAGACAGGGACCGATGAACATTAGCGAGTATGAAGCTAAGTTCATGGAGCTTCTATGGTTTTGTCCACACATGGCTACTATAGATGAGGAGAGAATTTGGCATTTTGAGAAGGGTTTGAATACTGAGTTAACCAAACTAGTATCTACTCTGGAGAATACAGAGAGGTTTGCCACCTTTGTGGAGTTAGTTAGGTGGATAGGAAGGTCTGTGATTGAGAAACGTGAAGCCAACAATAGGAAAATGCCTATACAGTTCCAGGGACAGGGGTCTGAAAGTTTTAAGAAATCGAGGTTTTCTATAGCAATATCACCACAGAGGTTCAGTGCTCAGACACAATGGACATCCAGCAAGGGTAGAGGCTATAGTTTACCACCAAGTAGAGCCCATAGTTTGGCATCAATGTCAGTAACAGGACCATCTAGGCTGAAATGGGAAAACCTAAGTTGTTACCAGTGTGGGAAGCCAGGACATCTGATGAGGGATTGTCCATTTGGAGACAGGAATGTAATCCAACCACCGAGGCAGAGTCAACAAGGCTCTCAGAGGCAACAGTTTAATAGTGGCACATGAGGACGTGGATAGGAGTCCCAAGCTGGTTCATCTGCACCCAACAATAGGACCCATAGTCGGCAATCAGTAATGGCGAGATTTTATGCTATGAATCAACCAGAAGCAGTGGTCAACCCACGAGTCGTGACAGGTCAGATGGAATTATTTTATTCTGATATGTCTTCATCCTGCTTCGTATCTATTTTGATTGATCCAGGTGCTACACATTCCTTTATCACTCAAAAAGTGATTCATGACTGCAATATGATTGTCAGTCGTAGAGCAGATAATCTGTTATTAGAGACTCTATTAGTCAGAGATGCAGTGTTGCGGGAGGTATGTTCTCCCTGTGTTCTTTCCTTTTCAGAACATAGCATTCAGGTGGATCTTATACCACTTGAGATGCATGGGTTTGACATAATTCTTGGGATGGACACCCTAGAAAATATAAGGGTGTCTTGGATTGTGGTTCCAAGCAAGCTATGTTCACAGACAATGGTGAGACATGGGTCTTTCAGAGGATAGAAAGATTCTTTCAACCTGTCTAGTGTCAACTATGGTAGTAGAAAAGTTGATGAGACAAGGATGCTTTACATTCTTGGCACATGTGGTAGATACCCGAGCAGAGAGTCCTAGTCTTTCTGAAGTTCATGTTGTCAGGGAATTCAAGGATGTGTTTCCTAAAGAGTTTCTAGACATTCCTCCACCTCGAGAAATTGATTTTGAGATTAATCTAATTCTAGGTACACAACCTATAGCTCAAACACCATATAGGATGGCGCCAGTTGAGATGGCAGAGCTTAAGAAATAGTTATAGGAGTTGCTTGAGAAAGGTTTGATTCGACCGAGTACTTCCCCATGGGGTGCTCCAGTTCTTTTTGTTAAAAAGAAGGATGGGTCTATGATACTATGCATAGACTATAGACAGCTTAACAAGGTGACTATTACGAAAAAATATCCTCTGACAAGGATAGATGATTTGTTTGACCAGTTGTGTGGTACAACCGTATTCTCTAAGATAGATCTAAGATCAGGATATCATCAGTTACGTATCAAGGAGAGTGGCATACCTAAGTCAGCCTTTAGGACAAGGTATGGTCATTATGAGTTTGTAGTTATGTCATTTAGACTAACTAATGCACCAGCTGCATTCATGGAGCTGATGAATAGAATCTTCTGGCCATTCCTTGATCAGTTTGTAGTGGTCTTCATAGATGACATCCTGATATATAGTAGAGATGGTCAACAACATGAACAACACCTTTGTCAAGCCTTGACATTGTTGAGACAGCACAAGCTATATGCTAAGTTTAGCAAGTGCGAGTTTTGGTTGTCACAAGTGTCTTTTCTTGGACACGTTATATCTTCTTCAGGTATTCGTGTTGATCCACATAAAGTGGAATTTGTGTTAGAGTGGGAACAGCCCAAGACACCGACTGAGATTCGTAGTTTCTTAGGCCCGGTAGGTTATTACAGGAGGTTTATTAAAGACTTCAGTTCTATAGTCTTACCCCTAACCAAGTTGACCAGGAAGGAAGTTCCTTTTGTCTGGAATGAAAAGTTTCAGCATTCTTTCTAGTTGTTGAAAGAAAGGTTGACCAGTGCACCTATGTTAGCTTTACCTGGGTAGGGAAAGGGATACATTGTTTTCTGTGATGCCTCTAAGAATGGTCTAGGATGTGTACTAATGTAGAGTGATCATGTAGTTTCTTTTTCTTCCTGACAACTTAAGAAACACGAGGAGAATTATCTGACGCATGATCTAGAATTAGCGGCAGTGGTTCACACATTGAAAATCTGGAGACATTATCTCTATGGAGAAACATTTCAGATTTGCACAGATCATAAGAACTTAAAGTACATCTTCTCACAAAATGAGTTGAATATGAGATAACGTCGTTGGATGGAATAAATCAAGGACTACGATTGTACAATCAATTATCACCCAAGAAAGGCTAATGTAGTGGCAGATGCACTAAGTAGAAAATCACCATCGCCACCCATAGATAAAGCACCATTGAACTCTTTAGTGTGCTTTAAACGAGACATGCTTGTCTCTTTGAGGCAAAACAATGTACAGATTAAAGTATCTTTGTTAGTTGGATTGTTAGCTGAGATGCATGTGAAACCTACTCTGAAATAATAGATCAAAGAGGCACAACAGGCTTATACTGTGATTCAACATATCATGTTAGAGTATGGTAGTGAGAAATGGGACGGTTTTCATGAGTCTGAGGAAGAAGTTGTTTGTTGCCATGGTAGAATGGTAGTACCTGATGCCAATGACTTAAGGAAGCTAGTCATGGAGGATGCTCATTCGTCCATGTATGCAATGCATCCAGGGAGTACCATGATGTATCATAACTTAAAGGATATGTATTGGTGGCCTGGTTTGAAGAAAGGACGTAGTTGATTTTGTTATGCGGTGTCCAATATGTCAGTAGGTTAAAGTTGAACATCAGAAGCCCACAGGAACATTGCAACCTTTACCTATACCACAGTGGAAATGGGATAACGTGACTATGGACTTTGTGGTTGGTTTACCAAGAACAGCCAAAAGTCATGATTCCATTTGGGTGATAGTTGATAGGTTGACTAAGTCGACACATTTTCTTCTTGTCAAAACAATCTATACTGCTGAGAAACTTGCACAGATCTATATAGATGAGATAGTACGATTACACGGGGTTCCAGCTACAATTGTATCTGATAGAGGTCTTCAATTTACAAGTCAATTTTGGGAATGACTACATAAAGCCGTGGGTACTCAGTTGAAGTTTAACACAGCTTTCCACCCTCAGACAGATGGGCAATCTGAAAGAACTATACAGACTTTAGAAGACTTGCTTAGAGCATGTGTTCTTCAGTTTGTAGTAAGTTGGGACATACACTTGAGCTTGATAGAGTTTGCCTACAACAACAGTTACCAGACTAGTATTGATATGGCACCATATGAAGCCTTATATGGTAGACAGTGTAGATCTTCATTATTCTAGTATGAAATAGGAGAATACCAACTTTTGGGTCCTGAGTAAGTGCAACAGACAACTGAGAAGATTAAAGTAATACAACAACAGTTGAAAGCTGCACAGGATAGATAGAAGTCTTATGCAGGTAAGCGTCGTAGACCTCTAGAATTCCAAGTTGGAGATAGGGTGTATCTCAAAGTCTCATCTTGGAAAGGTGTTCTTAGATTTGGGAAAAAGGGTAAGTTAGACCCTAGATTTATGGGAACTTATCCAGTGACAACACGGATGGGAAAGGTAGCTTATAGGTTGGAGTTGCCACCTAAGCTACATAGACTACATCCAGTGTTCCATGTATCTATGTTGAGAAAATGTCATCCCGATACAGAGTTGGTGTTGCAACCTATAGAGGTAGAATAAAATGAGGATATATCCTATGATGAAGGTCCAATGATGATTCTTGATAGAAGAATAAAGAAGTTGAAAAAGAAAGACATACTTCTTGTGAAAGTTCTATGGCATCACTGTGGCATTAAAGAAGCCACATGGGATCTAGATGAAGAGATGAGGAGGAAGTACCCTTCTCATTTCTCTTGAGATTTCGGGGACAAAATCCCTATTAGGGGTTTATAATTGTAACATCCCTAACATGGGTTATGTCTTAACCCTAGAAGTTTTGTTTAAGTACATTGTTTACAAACTTCTTTTAATATTTTGAAAAGTAATTAGGACTCTTGTAGAGTTTAAATTTCAAGCTTGAGATTATTTGCAAACTGTTTGTGCATTATATGATAGTTTGGGCATAAAGTGCAATTTACCCACGATGAGGGGCTATATTGCAAAATGTCACATGTTGAATGTACCTCATATGTTTTAGCATCATAAGAGAGATAATGATGTTAAAGGATGGCTTGTGGAAAGCCTAAATTTCAAGTTGCAACCTGTTTAAATGATGTTAGAGCATTGTGCACCAATTTTGGTATAAATTGTAATTTACCCATAATGTAGGGTTAATATGCAAATTACCACCTCTAGAGTGTCCCTACTCCCTCCTAGTATCATATAGAGGATAGAGAAAGGAGTAGACACCATGTTTGAATCGATTTTGAGTGATGGTATACTTGGTGATGAAATGACTAAGAAAGGGGTTGAATGTGAAACCCTAACTTGAGTTGTATCAAGTTGAAAAGCTTATATATGAGTTCCTATCGGCCAAGGAGCCATAGGAGGAGTCTCATATTGGCTTTTGGACTCTTGTAAAAGGCCATGACGTGCAAATCACCTCAAGGAAGTGAAGTGTATCGGTTTACAACTTCCTTAGAAAAGTTGTATCGGGTTGTGAATAAAGTAGTGATTTAGTTGATATATCTTATTCAAAGGGATAAGTAATGGACGAAATATCATCTTTAGATTATCCTTAAGTGTTTTGATGTCAAGATCAATGTGAGTGCATGCATGTACATGTGTCAACCATGCATGGACACATGGCACCTATTAGCTCAAATTGATGACACCTCATTTATACACTTTTTCATGAACCTCAAGTATATATACCCCTCATTTCACCCACTAGTGACATTTTTCGAATCTTACAACCCTCTTTCCATAAGGTATCATGCATAGGGTCCTTGTATCATGCAGTATTGAAGTGGTATCGTGCATAGGGCCTTGGGTATCATCCATAGCACGTTCATATCGTCCAAGTAAGGTGGTATCGACCTAGTAAGGTGATATCGGCCATAGTGGAGTGTTTTGACTACAAGTGAGGGGGATATCAGCCACGAGTGGTGGTATATCATGCATGAGTAGTGGGTTATTGTGAAAAGGTGCTAAGGAGCAAGAAGGATCTCATACTTAACCCTAAGGTGAGGCCATGATCATCTTCAACCTTGGATTGAAGCATGAACCTAGGGTTATAATCTTCCTTTCTTTTCTTCTTCACCAATTGCTTATACATGGTGATTCTTTGCATATAGAGGAGTTGTGAAGTTCATCTTCAACCTTATAAACTTGAATCTTTGGAGCTTGGAACTTTTAATCTATTCTTGAGGCGGTTTATATAACTTGAACCCAATTATATTATTATGCACCTTCAATTTTGTCATACTTGTTGATCTACTTGAAATATCGATTTCTCTTGAATAATTGATGATCCTTTGAGTTCTAAAAGCTTCATGGGAATATTTCCCATGACTTATAACATTAATAACAAGGTTCAAGAGGTTGATGGTGATGACATCATCAAGGATAAAGTGATATCGGGTGGAAGAACACTCCTCTTTGCCCGATATGGTGTAAAGCATACACACACACCTCTTTGCCCGATATGGTGTGAAGAACACACACACCTTAAAAGTGATATGGAAGCACACATACACCTCTAAGGTGATATGTCTAGAAAGTACACACCTCTTACCTGATATGGTGGAAGCATCTCAAAACCCATATGAAGGAAAACACCTTAAATGCAATGTACTTGATGGAGTAACACATGAAGTGTCTTATATCAAGTCATACATTAAGAGGTATGGATTTAATGAATAATGATTAAGTAGGCTAAATTACCTTGAAGGAAAGGTTGCGCCAACTTAATAAAGTATGGAGTAATCAATACCCTAGTGAGGATGAGAGAGAAACTCATACTTTTGTGATAAACATGTAATGGGCATACATTAATACTCCTAATATGTGTAGGGTATGAATTAGGGTTTGATCCTTGATAATTTGATCGTGAATCCATAAATGGTTAATAATTGGAAACCCTAACCTTAATGAATGGTGATGATATGTGTATGAAACCCTAATCTATAAGAAAGGGAAACCCTAACCCTAATGATGGAATAGTGGTATTACCCTTGTCTTGCATGGTGTTGATATGTATTTGATATGGTTGTTATCATGTATACAAACCATGCAGGTATCATGAGATGATGAGCATAGCCAGGTATGAGCTATGATGTTTTATATGATAAAGATTTTAAATGGGCCTTGTGAGCCATGTGATAATTTGTTGCCTAGTGAGAGGTAACAATATGTTTAAATGGGCCTTGTGAGCCACGTGAGATGCTTATGCAACAAATCTCATGTATATCTTGGTCTGAGGACCTAGAGGTAATAGTTACCTAATAAGTGGCAACAGTGTTCAGTGATGAACTAAGGGTTTGAATACCCAGATCTAGTAATCATGATGATGATAATGTTGAGGGATGAGAATTCCCAGTAATGAGATAAGGGATTGAAATCCTAAATGTCATATGTGTTCTAAAGATTTGAAAAGTACTTGATAGATGTAATACAATTTCTTTATAGCATATGTTATAATAATTCATGTTTGAAACTTGGTTGATGCTAAAAGACATTGTAATGCACCTAACTAATCAAGTGGAATTTCATCATGTAGTGCCCTAACCATAGATCCATCAGCGTCAGTAGCTGCTCAATGGTGAAACAGGTTTTCCCACGAGATCTCCCGGAATGCATATTTTTTGAATATGTGGGAGCGATGGGTGCAAATATCTTGACGTCCTAATGAGGGATTGATGTGAGATCTCCTTCATTATAAATGTTGGGATGGATGTATAATGAATCTCTCGATGATGATGAATGCTGGGATTGATGGTAGATAACTAAAATCTCTCAATCCTGAAGAGAGTGCATGATGTGGCTGTAGCTCTATAGTGAAGTTGCCAGTATACCCTGGAAAGCTATTTAGAAGTTGACATGAGATGTCCTGCTTGTGGTCTCGCACTGACCGAGACAAGTGAGGCCATGGCAGCTAGCTCTCTCATTGACCTTGTATGGTACCGATTTTGACTTCATAGTAGTCGGTTGGAGTATGAGTGGTATACCTCATCCCCTCAGGGCATAAGTGTGATTGTAAAATGTAATCAGTCGTGCAGCGTATTTTCTTAAGGATGGAATATGGAAATCATTGGTTGATGTTACATTTCTTATTACATCTTAAATGTATAGATGTTATACATGTTCTTCATATTCCTTATAAAATGAATAGATGAATTAATGATTTATCATATATAGTTGCAATGTTTCAAAAGATGATATTGCTCTATTCTACTTAAACAATGATGAAATCCTACTTATTAATATAAAAGAATCCTCTGCTCAGTTTTATTACTTTTTATCTGCAATGATAATATTGTTGGCGGAGAGTTATATCTCTCGCTGGGACATGGGTCTCACCCCGTTGGTCACCAACATTTTTAGGTGGACGCAGACGAGGAGGTAGGGACCGTACAACAGAGAGAGGACAACAGCATCAGGAGCAGTAGTAGCATCTCAGGTTGAGTGTATTGTCTGTCGTGTCTTGTAGATATAAGTCCTATGTGTCGTCTCTGTACTCTCAGGTCCTTGGAGTCAGTACGTAATGGTTTTATGAATGATCTGAGATTTTGGCTTGTATGCCTCAAGGTTTTATGTTGCTTATGTATAGTTTTGGCAAAGCAACTGTTGTATGTAACCCTCGAGATGAGATGGTACAAGATATGTACAATGTGAACCATGATGTATGTAGTACTTTGGTTCTCTTCTTAAGAGTTTCTTGGAAATGGGTCTCTTTGCAAATGGTTTTTGTTTTTTAGTGATTTTTGTTAATTTGCTGCTTATGGTTATTCAATTATTTACTGGTGACGGTTTGCTTTGTTGTTGGATCGTCACAAAGTTTAACCTCAGGTCCTTGGGAGTTAGTATGTAATGGTTTTATAAATGATCTGAGATTTTGGTTGGTATGCCTTGAGGTTTTATGTTGCTTATGTATATATTTGGGCAAAGCAACTGGTATATGATATCCTTGAGATAAGATGGTACAATGTATGTACAATGTGAACCATGATGTCTATATTGCCTTGGTTCTTTCTTTAAGAGTTTCTTGGAAATGGATCTCTTTGCAAAATGATTTTAATTTTTAGTTTTTTTCATTAATCCGCTGCTAATGATTATTCCGCATAATTACCGTTTTGGCAGCTCGGGCGGTCGGGTCGCCACAAAGTTTTGGTATTAGAGCCTAAGGTTTTCTAGGTCTATAGAGACATATGTTAAGGTTGTTGAGTCTATTCTAGTGTCCTCCAGTTTATCTTATAGTGACTTATGCTCATATAGGAGAAGAAGTAAAGCTGAAAGATGGTCGGAGCATATGAAGAACATGTTGTTGAGAGTAGTGTTGCTGCACCAAGAGGAGGTGCAAGGGAACAGGCTAGAGAGGAATCAGTGCCCGAGAATCCCCAGCTTGATCAAGTCATGCTAGAAAACCTAGCCTTTCATGCTCTTTGCAGGCAGTTTATGACCACAATGACGCATATGGTAGATTAGATGCCAACACCCGCACCTACGGCACCAGTTCCCAATGAGGGGCATGGATCTGGAAAAACCTTTGAGCGATTACGTCAGGTAGGAGCCACCAAATATGTCAGTACAGCTGACCCAGCAGATGCAAATTCATGGCTCAGTGAACTAGAAAAAGCCTTTAGAATCCTTAGCATCCCAGAAACTGATAAAGTTAGGCACGATGTGTACCTTTTAAAAGGAAATTTTGGCCATTGGTGGGCCATTAAAGAAGAGAAAAGACCAATGTTGAGATCGGATGGCAGGAATTCTGACATGAGTTTGTTAATAGATACTTTCGCAAGACTTATCTGGATGTGAAAATCTTGTAGTTTGAGTGGATTAAATAAGGATCGATGAAGATTAGTGAGTATGAAGCTAAGTTTATGGATATCCTATAGTTTTTTCCACACATGGCTACTACGGATGAGGAGAGGATTCGGCATTTTGAGAAGGGTCTAAACGTTGAGTTAACCACACTTGTAGCTGCTATAGAGAATAGATAGAGGTTTGCCACCTTTATGGTGTCAGTTAGGCAGATAGATAGGTCTATAACTAAGAAACATGAGGCTAATAGTAGGAAAGTACCTTCCTAGTTCCAGGGACAGAGGTCTGGAGGTTTCAAGAAATTGAGGTTTCCTACACCAGTAGCACCACAGAGGTTCAGTGCTCAGATGTAGTGAACATCAAGCAAGGGTAGAGGCCATATTTTTTTGCCAAGTAGAGCCCATAGCATGACATCAATGTCAGTGATAGGACCATCTAGGCTGCAATGGGAGAACAGAGACTGCTTCAAGTGTGGGCAGATAGGAAAATTGATAAAGGATTGTCCAATTAGAGATAGGGAGGTAACTCAACCACCGAGGCAGAGTTAATAAGGATCTCAGAGGTAACAGTTTAGCAGTGGCACATGAGGACGTGGATAGGTGTCCCAAGTAGGTTCATCTGCTCCAAACAACAGAGCACGGAGTCGACAACAAGCAACGGAAAGATTCTATGCTATGAATTAGCCGGGGGTAGTAGTCAATCCATGAGTCGTGACAGGTTAGATGGAATTGTTTCATTTTGATATGTCTTCATCCTGCTTCGTACATGTTTTGATTGATCCTGGTGCTACACATTCCTTTATCACCTAAGAAGTGATTCATGACTGCAATATGACTATCAGTAGTAGAGCAGATAATTTGTTATTAGAAACTCCGTTAGTTGGATCTATAGTATTGTGGGAGGTATGTTCTCCCTGTGTTATTTTCTTTTCAGAACACATCATTCAAGTGGATCTTAGACCACTTGAGATGTAAGGGTTTGATGTATTTTTTTTAATGGATACACTAGAAAAGTATAAGGTTGTCTTGGATTATGGTTCCAAGCAAGCTATGTCCACAGATAGTGATGAGACATGGGTCTTTCAGGGGGATAGAAAGATTCTTCCAACCTGTCTAGTATCAGTAATGGTAGTTGAGAGACTGATGCGGCAAGGATGTGAAGCATTCTTGGCACATGTGGTAGACACCAAAGCAAAGAGTCCTAGTCTTTCTGAAGTTCCTATTATCGGGGAATTCAATTATGTGTTTCCTGAAGAATTTCCAGATATCCCTCCACCTCGAGTGATTGATTTCAAGATTAATCTAATTCTGGGTATGCAACAAATAGCCCAAACACCATATAGGATGGCCCCTGCTGAGATGGTAGAACTCAAGACACAGTTACAAGAGTTTCTTGAGAATGGTTTCATTCGACCGAGTACTTCGCCATTGGGTGCTCCAGTTCTTTTTTTATTGAAAAAAGGATGGGTCTATGAGATTATGCATAGACTATAGACAGCTTAACAAGGTGACTATAAAGAACAAATATCCTCTACCAATGATAGATGATCTATTTGACTAGTTGTGTGGTGCAATAGTGTTTCTAAGATAGATCTAAGGTTAGGATATCATCAGTTATGTATCAAGGAGGATGACATACCTAAGTCAGCCTTTAGGACAAGGTATGGTCATTATGAGTTTGTAGTTATGTTGTTTGGATTAACTAATGCACCAGCTACATTCATGGAGCTGATGAATAGAATCTTACAGCCATTCCTTGATCAATTCATAGTGGTCTTCATAGATGACATCCTGATATACAGTAGATATGGTCAACAACATGAACAACACCTTCGTCAAGCCTTGACTTTGTTGAGACAACACAAGCTATATGCTAAGTTTAGCAAGTGCGAGTTCTGGTTGTCAGAATTTTCTTTTTTAGGACACATTATATCTGCTTCAAGTATTCATGTTGATCCTAAGAAAGTGGAGTCTGTTGTAGAGTGGGAACAGCCCAAGACACCAACTGAGATTCACAGCTTCCTAGGTTTGGTAGGTTACTATAGAAGTTTTATTAAAGACTTCAGTTTTGAAGCATTACCCCTAACTAGGTTGACTAGGAAGGAGGTTCCTTTTGTCTGGAATGACAAGTGTCAGCGTTCATTCTAGTTGTTGAAAGAAAGGTTGACTAGTGCACTTGTGTTGGCTTTCCTGAGCAGGGAAAGGGATACATTGTTTTCTCTGACGCCTCTAAGAATGGTTTAGGATGTGTGTTGATGCAGAGTGATCATGTAGTTTCTTTTGCTTCTCAACATCTTAAGAAACATGAGGAGAATTATCTGACACATGACCTAGAATTAGCTATAGTGGTCCACGTGTTGAATATTTGGAGACATTATCTTTATGAAAAAATGTGTCAGATTTTCACATACCATAAAAACTTAAAGTACATCTTCTCACCGCATGAGTTAAATATTAGACAACGTCCCTAGATGGAATTAATCAAGGACTATGACTTTACAATTGATTATCATCTAGGAAAAGCTAATATAGTGGCAGATGCATTGAGTAGAAAATCTTCATCTCTACCCATAGATAAAGCACAATTGATGTGGCATCCAACTCACAAAAACAAGATTAACTTAAGTGGAAGTGAATTATTTGCAGTGGATTACTAAAAATTAAAACTTTTTGCAAAGAGATTCACACATAGGAAATCTTTTCCATCAAGAACCATTGCATAGCATACACATTTTGGTTCAATGTACATAACATGTACCATCTCTTTTCAGAGGCTACATCATCAGCTGCCTTATAAACATTATATACAGACAACATACGAATCTCGAGGCATTAAGCCAAAACCTCAGATCGATTTATCAAAAACACTGGCTAAAAACTCAGAGGACCTGAGAGTACAGAGATGACACATAGGACTTTATAACTACATAACTTGACATGCAGTATCTCCACCTGAGATCTCACTATTGTCCCTGTTGTTACTGTTGCTGACCATTCCCTACAATGGGATTCTGCTTCTTTGTCTGCGTCCACCTAAAAGGTTGGATCCCACGGGGGTGAGACAATTGTAAATTGCCCCAGTGGGAGATATAACTCTCCGCCAAAACATTGTTATAGCAGTTTATTAAAATAAATTGAGCAGAAGGATTTATATATATAATTAACAGTAGGTAAATCACTGTATGAATAGAATGAAGTAATCTCCTTTTCCATGGAGAACATTACATCTACACATGGTAGAATCATAGTTCATCTATCTACTTGTAATGAATACAAATGGATATGAATAACATCAATGAACTACAAATATATAATAGAAATATAACTTCAGCCAATGAATTTCCATATTCAATCCTTAAGTAAACATGTTATACGGCTGATTTCATTTTACAAACACACTTATACCCTGAGGAGATGAGGTATACCGCTCATACTCCAATCGACCATTGTGAAGTCAAAATTGGTACCATACATAGGTCAATGGAAGAGCCAGATTCCCATGACCTCTCACATATCAATCAGTGCGGGACAACAAGCAGGAGTGTGTTAACTGCTCAAAATAGCTTTCCAGGGTATACTAGAACTTTGGTATAGAGTTACAGCGTCAACTGCACTCTCATCGTCCATCGAGAGATTTGATGTTTATCTTCATCGACCCGACATAAGTATTATAGGGAGATGTGTACGGCATCTATCCCAATCATTGGGATATTAGTGATACATTCATCCCGACACATGAAGGATTGAGAGGTTTTTTGTTTACCTT